>OX454526.1:274990159-275604143 GCA_949715645.1 Portevinia maculata | reverse complement strand
ATTTTCATGTTTAAGCTGACCTACTCTGTTGCTTAGGGCTATAACCAAGTGGTTACACTCATTATTACTATTGTGGAAAATAACGCATATTCAACGCGCTGTCACGCGCATTGGCTGCCACGAATTGCTGCCAGACTCATATTTTCGATACACCCTCTACTCAGGCTACATAGTATCTATGCAAATATCTTTCGGTTACCTCTCAGACCGAAAAATTACTTCGGGCTCTTAGACTATTATTAAAGAAGTATATTTATGTACATAGCCCCCCTAGCTAATATGCCCTTTTATATTTTCTTTATTTCAGTTTATCAGTTACAAATTCCACTGGCATGGATATAATTGTCAATAGTCTGGACATCGATCCAATTTGGGATTATCTTCTGTTGACACCGCTTAACGCAGATGGAACTGAAAGTCGTCCCATCATTTTAACTGGCAAACTGAAGGAACCTCTAAATATACGATTCCTCGGCTATACCCAAGCAAATCTTAACTTCTCAGCTAAGACGGAGGAAAGTCATCAGGGATTCTCAATTAGCTATGCACCACATGGGGAAATACCATTACCTGGCATCCAGCCACCAGACATAACTATCCCCTTCGACCAACTGCAAACCTCAAGTAAGCTGCTGGTAGTTCCACACCAGAAACAAACACAAGCGACGTGGAATAAGATAAAAGAGCTTTTAGCCATATCTACGAACTACTACATGAACTCATCGAAATTCAGCCTCGAACAGGCAAAGCCACAAAATGTCACTCTCACGCGAGTTGCGAACTGTTTTGACAGTTGGCCAGATTCAGAGAACTGCGTTGAGGTTGAGTTTGCAATTACTCTCTACAACGATACAAGGAAAACATCCTCAGCTGATGCATTTTTGGAGGATCGAACACCGCGTGAACCCGCGGGCTTGACAGGTGACCAGTTGGATGCGATGTGGGTTCAGTTTGGTAAGTCGTTATTCGAGCGCGATAGCATCTCAGAATATGAGCTTCCCGATACCCGTTCAAGAATACTTATGTGGGTTGGTATTGCGCTTGGAACATGCGTTATATTATTCTTGATCTTCGTGGCGGTATTTAGATCGCCAAGGTTTCGAGATCGTTGGGTGGAAGATGACACCGTGGCAATTAAAAGTAAAGACGGAAACAGCGGACGGTCCAGCGAAGATATTACAATGTATCCATCACCAGATCAGGATGTTCCCGATATGTTTCCAGGAGGTAATCATTTAGGAGCTGCTATTAATGGACAACTGCCATCGACAGAATTTGGATTGGATGTGGGATGCGTTCGAGCGAATAATTTTGATAGTAAGTGCCGCCTTTATGAAACAGCGTCTGAATTTTATTTGAATATTGTTTCTTTTGTTGCAGCAATAAATGAGGCTAACACTGAGGATGAGAAGCCATCAACGCGAATGTGAGTGAATAGGTAAATTATTGTGAACAGTTCTTACATATCAGGTTGACATTTATTTTATTAATTTACACGATCACTTGGTATATGTAGATTGATTGAAGGTATTTATATGTTGCACGAATTTCAGTTTTTGTGTAGAAATGTTTCATCTTATATGAGACTAAAAATAAGATTTTTATAGGGATCGCTGTGGGAGTTTTATGTTTTATTAGTTGAACAGACTTAGAAAATTAATTTCTGATCTGGATTTTGATTCATAGAAATAATTTCACTGGTAACTTGATAAGGTTTTATGAAAACTCTATGCAAAATTTTGATAGCATTCACTTAGGAGTCCAACTCCTAGCCCGGAAGACCAAGTGTAAGCTCTACAAAACACTGATACTACCAGTTGTGCTTTTTAGCGCCAAGTGCTGGATGATAAGTAGAAAAACATAGGGACGGGCTACAGTCCGCTTGGGCGAACTGTTGGATACCCTATTCTTATTCCTATCCCTCATAAGTGGGCGTGACAAAAGTCTAAGTATGGTTAAATTATTAAGAACGCTCTACATATTTTGTTATATAACATTTAAAGGATTTTATCGAAAAAAACGATCCCTAGCTCAAACTTGGGTGTTTCAATAAAATTGTTTTATTTAATTGTGGGCGTGTCAGTAGGCGGATTTAAATAAAATTAACACATGAGCATAAAGGGCCCCTAGAGAGTATATATTATAAATTTCCGCTCCCTAGCTCAAACTTTGAATTTTCAAAAAAAGTTGATTTTAAATTGTGGGCGTGTCAGTGGGCGGATTTCGAAAATATTTTCACATGAGCTTAAAGGGCCCCTAGAGAGTAGATATTATAAATTTCACCTCCCTAGCTCAAATTTTGGTTTTTCAATAAAATTGTTTTATTTATTTGTGGGCGTGTCAGTGGGCGGATTTTGAACATTTTATATCCCGAGCAGTTTTAGGAGTCATAGATCATATATACAAAATTTCAGCTTTCTAGCTCAAAATTCGATTTTTTCCAAAATTTTGTTTTTTTGAGTTTGTGGGCGTGTCTGTGGGCGGATTTCAAAAATTCGTAAACTTGATTATTTCGGGACCCTAGAGAGTATATGGTTAAAATTTGAGCTCTCTAGGCCCAGTTTAAAGGCCTAATTTTTGCCGACGGACGGACGGACGGACGGACATGGCTAGATCGACACAACTTTCGATGCTGATCATAAATATAGTAACTTTTAGGGGTCTACGGGCAATATTAAGGTATGTTATAACTATGCGTCAAAATTAATATACCCTTAGAATAGGGTATAAACAGGGATAATATTGGGTTCGTTCGAATCAAAAATACTCCGTCGGATATTTGGATCTATGTGCGAGGAGGGCGAATGGTGGACAAGATGCAACCGCGAACTCTATGAACTATACCAAGATGTGATTGTAGTCCGAAAAGCTAAAACACGTCGACTGCATTGACTCGATCACATCGAGCGGTTGGACAAAAATGCACATTCGCCAGGTTCAAGACCACAAGGACAACTAAACCTACGTTTTAAATATTAAGCCATCGCAGATACCAGAGCGCTTTGTATAGAAAGCTGATAGCGGCATACCCGGGATCGCGGTGAATGAAAGGCGGTAGTGTTTCAGGCAACGACTTTTAATGAAAAAGAGGATTTCCGCCTGGTAGTACAATGCACCGTCACCGAGTCTGAGTGCTCTGAGATTTGGATTTCTTCTTTTAGTGAAAAGAAAAAAATTACTTGATTTTTATTGCTGAAAAGTTAGTAATTAAAATAGTAGTTGATATTACCAATATGTAATTAAAATGCAGACAGGTGGAATTACATAAAATGATAATGTAATAAAACTACTAATTAATTCTATCAATCTTGATTAGATAATTGGCATTCTCTTATATGTGTGTTACGAGTATAATCAAATGTTATTACTTGATTTGAAATATCTCAACACAACCTAGTTTTAATAATAGTTATCGCACGATCCCAAGATAACAAACAATTTGTATTAAGTTTTGAACTGGAACTTCAGATGCCAAAAATCCAGTAGCAGATGCAAAAAACAATAAAACTGTTTACCGCAATTATGGGCCTAAGCCAAGACGTGCTTATCACTTAAATGGAAACGCGTTCTTAGTTGCTTCTTCATTATACGGTTGTTATTAAATTTTATAATTAGAATAATCTTTATGACCTCCTCGCATTAAAGGAGAAGCCAGGGGTACTTAGGGAGTTCATTATTGTCTATAGGTATATTCTCTTTAACTCGTATACCTACCCTTTTAATTTATGATCATTAATTTTGAATGACCAAGTATTGCCCGGTACATATAGAATAGATTAGAGTTATCATGACTGGTGACCTTGTAGGCTTATCGATAATGAGGTTGTATTTATCATAACAATATTGTTGGTTTTCTTTATGATAAATTATATCGCGAGTTAAAATATCGGCGCTGGGGTCTGTCATTCGTCTTAGAAAATTTGCTTTATTTAAAAACAGAAATTCATTCATTTCACAAACGAAATCAAATTCCCAATTTTTAACTAAATTGTTGGAGAAATGCGAATAATACAATGGAACAGTTTCTGATAAATTTCTACACGTCAAATTCAAATTCAGCAAGGTCTTTGACCTCAATAAACAGCGGCAGGCCTCTCGCTTTCGGATCACTTTATTTATTATTAAGGCCAATCATATGCTGGTGTTATTGCGATTGTGTGAGCCAGAAGTTCATAGGCATGCTTCTTTCACTCGCTGTTCTTAGTCCCTGCATTGGAAACGGGAGCAAATTTCATTAAGGAAAAAAGCACGTAGTGAGATATGGGACAGTGCAAGTAGTTTTTAAAACACCGACAACATCGGTCTCTATCGTTTTTATTTACTTTTAAGTGTTGAGTTACTCAGTGTAACGAATCCTACAGGACAAGGAGGTATTTAGGTTATGATCCCTTTAGTCCAGATCATAACGTTGATGTTAAAGAAGAAGAGGAATTGAATTTTCTCATTGTTGCAAGCGATGCCGCTTTGTGGAAGAGCTCATGTAAACAAAGTTACTTAAAATTAGCGTAGGTATAAGGGGTTAAGAGATGGTAGGAATAGAGGAAGGTCGTTTACTTCGGAACGATTTTCATGCATTCATTTGTACCAGCTTTATCTATTGACTTATGTTAAAAAATGATGATGTATGGAGCAAAGGAGTGTAGGTATTATTCTTTTAATAAATGTGTGAAACTCTTTGGATTAGTCGTTGATTTTATCTTTCAACTTAAAATAAGACATGTGTCAAAACGTTTCTAGGTACACGTAGGTAGTGCTTTTTTTCTGTCCGCCGTCGATATTTCTTGTAACAATATAAATAAAAAAATGTCTTTAGCTTCTCCAACCATTTGCTTGTGCAAAGTGGAACGGACCTACAATTCAAAGCCGAATCCTAACGCAAATTTAAGAATCTTCTCATGACAATATTGATACTCTTGGATGTTTGTCAGACGTTCACATGAGGTGGGACAGTGGAAGAAACTTTTAGATGTTACTTGGCCCGGCGCGATTTGAAACTGAGACCTATAGATTAGTAAGCCAACACACTAACCTCTGTGCCACTGCGCCCACTGTGTTTTTTTTTTATAATTTGTGTGCGCTAAGGGATTTCATTTTTCTGTTGTACACTGTACCCTTATAGTGGAAACCACAACGCAGGCATTTTGTTTGTTGTTGTAAGTAGCTCCCATCAAATGATTCATTGCCTATTTCTGGGTGCTACTTCCTGTATGAAAGAATAGAAGGATAGGAAAGAAGTTTGGTGCGATGGGATTTTTTTTCTCAACAGGTGGCGCCTAAATTGCTTTAGGGAGATCTGATTTTGTTGTGTGTATTCAATTTATAAAAATCATGGCCCTGGTCGGGATTCGAACGCATGACCTGCCAATCACTGAGTGAATATTCTACCATCGCACCATTGCCACCTGCAATGTGTACCTTGGAACATGAACAAAAAGTAACAAATTATTTAATGACAAAGAAAACGTCGGGTCTACTACGCAAAAAGGTTTGAGATATACAGAGTAACACTGATAATACAAATAAAATACTGATAAAGCTTCGGTTATGTATTCTGCCGTCCTAAGAAGAAAGGGATCGTTTCCATTTTAGAAGTTGTAAGATAAATGTATTTTACGGTTTTTGGTTTTCGCGCCTTCAATTTAAATGTTTTTGTCCGTCGGCAAAAATTAGACCTTTAAACTCGAGCTAGAAAGCTGAAATTTTAACCATAAACTCTCTAGTCCCGTTATAATACAGTTTACGATTTTTTTAAATCCGCCTACTGACATGCCCACAACCTAAAAAAAAACAAATATAATCGAAAAAATCGAATTTTGAGCTAGGAAGCAAAAATTTTGAATATATTGTCTCGTGTAGTTGGTACTCGCGCTCGTGTGTTGAGATTTTTAAAATCCGCCCACTTTTTTTGAAAAAAAAACAGTTTTATTGAAAAAATCATTGTAAAGTCCTATTCTTCGCAAAGAATGTAGAAAATCGTTTTGAACAATTCCTTAGTATGAAGTTTTCTGCCATGCCTACTTTTACTGGGCGCTCTTTTACAAAAACTTTAATAAAATATATAGGTACACTTTTTTTTAACAATTCACCCATACTTAGAATTGTTCCATGCCCACTTTATAACAGTTTGAATTTTTCCGCATATAAAATAACGGGGACGGTCCTACTGTCACTAAACAAACAGGGTTATGTTTCTATTTTCGTCACTTTTCCCCTTTAAGCGATTTTTTGCATTGAAATTTTGTTAAAGAAATGTGATGTCGCTGTTTAAAATTGTGTTGGGATTATTTTAAATTTTTGATTTCGCCTACAAAATGAACTAACTTTAGATTTTCGTTAGTGTTTCATGAAATCACAATAGTAATCGTTCAGATTTGTTCTAGTTCGTAAAAATATTTCCCAACTCTTATTTCTTAAAACAAAGTTGCCAAAGAGAGTGTCAAATTTCTACTGAATTGGAAAACCTGCAATTTTCTTCTACAATTATTTTCTTTAGGGAGATAGGGTTTAGGGTACGAACTGTGAAAGCGTTTACAGGTCACTTTACTGACCTAGAAGGTACTCGTAGCTAGCTGCACACTCTACAAAAGCGTGGTACCTACCTATGCAAAGAGAATTAATAAATCACCTCACTTGCAGGCAAATATTGTTGCCCCAAAATAGATTGAGCATGTAAACAAATATAATACAATTGCTTTATCTCATCAAAATTGGAAAATTATCGAATGCGATATAACAAAAATTTCATTTATCATTTTGACGTTGACAGTGTATGAATAATGCTTCTGATTTTGAATAAGAAATCAAGTCCAGACGTAAACTTCCTCTTCTTTTCAGAAAAAAAAAACTGTTACAACTGTTACCTATTTGGGTGCTAATGGAATACTTTCAGAAGCGTTCGGAGGGCTTCGGATAGCTTCTGGGCGACCAATAGGAAACGCCGTTAATATAATGCAAAAAGATTAGGTTCGAATCTATTGCGCGACATAATTTGTTTACGAGTTGTGTGTTCGTCTTTTAAAAAATGTAAACTATTGCGATTGATAACAAATGGAGTTGATCAGATTTTGTACATCGGTATTTCTAGGCTTGTGATCATTTGCCGTTGACGGACACGATTTGGTTGACGGTTACCATATTTCAGTTTCTTCGATTGTTGTTTTTTTTCTTTCGATTGTGAGGACGGGTTATTATTTTGATGAAGAATGTCTTACAATAATTATTTGCAGTATGCCGATACTTAATTTACACAATTTTGACATATTTTTAAAATGCGAATTGAATATTATAAAGGGTGTTTTCTTTTAACCCAGTAATAACTTAAGACAGTTATATCTGTCAAACCCATTGTCAGATTGCAAACTGTAAGTATCATTGGGCGCGTTCAATTTGCAAGGCAACTACTAGTCCCTACTATTTTACCTTTCCTCATTGATCAAATACCTCACTTGACCATCGTTTGGCAAGTGATAGGTAGAAATTCAACTTGCGTTGCCTTGCAAATCGAATGCAATAATTTTAATTCAGTAGTCTTTTCAAGTCAATTTTATCGTGATGACAATGACATACACGCTTCAACGTTACCAAATTTTAAAAATTTATTTCCGGTTCTGTGCGCCAAACCTATAGAACATTTGCCTCACATTACACCCGGCATAATCGACAATTCTGAGTCTGCTTTTCGCTGTATTGTTGACCGTTTCGCACTAAATTTTCTTCACAAGATGCAGTCTCACCGAGACGCATAAGAAGAGATCGTACTGAAGACAATATGCATCCGTTCAGGAGAGTATTGAAGAAGATCCAATTGTATCGATTCGACGTCCCCACAACAGCTTCGTCTTTGTCTGTGCACCTTATGGAAAATTTCACGCAGGATCTTGTTTTGAAGGCTTACAAGATCCACCTCGTGCAAGAATTGAAGCCGAATGATCATTATTTCCGTCAAAATTTCGGTGAATGGGTATAAAATCCACTAGCATTGGATCCGCTGTTTTATAGAAAAAAATTATGTTCAGAGATGAGGTTTATTTTTGTATTTTTTTTGCTCAATGGGTATGTCAATAAGCTAAATTGTTGCATATGGAGCGGAGAAAATCCACATAAGATTAACGAAACGCCGGACGTTGCATCCCGAAAAATGCGCAATGCGATCGGTGGGCTGGTATCACTGGGCCATATTGTTTCGCTATTGAGCCACGATTAATCACTTTTTTGTTCCCCAATTGAATGTGGAAGAGATGTGGTTCCAGCAGGATGGCGCCATACAGCAAACGAAACAATCAACTTGTTCAAGGAAATATTCGATGAATGCATAACTTCACCTAATGGACCTGTAAATTGACCTTCAAGATCTTGTGATTTGACGCCTCTTGATTATTTTCTTTGTAAAGTCGTACAGGAAAAATAATTAAACATGGCTATGTTGAATTCCCTTTCGTTGTGCATCATCAGTCTTGTTTTAAATTTTAAACACAATATGCCCCGTTAAAAGCTATTTTCATTTCTCTGTTATTTGCTCATCAATGTCACCAACGGGTTGTTGATGTTTTATTTTTAACCCTTTAAAATGTTTATTTGATAGCTTTAAATTGTTTCGATACGCATTTAGTTGCCAGCAAAATGATTTAAACTCGAATTTCTACATATGTACCTACATGTGTAGTGCAGGTAGTGCTTAGTTAATTCATACATATCTAGATAGGGGAGAGTGGGTATATATGGGACACATTTTAGAAAATCCATCAATTCGCAACTGCACAAACTTTCACAGTGAAATTATTCCCCATTTTTGGGGAGTTATTTAATTTTTCATTTGGGGGGTTATTTCCCGGAGCCGAGACTGCTATGTGGTGAAATGGCACACCTATATCGTATTTAGAAAAAAAAATGTAAAAAAAGTTCTAAAACCGTTGTTATACAACAAAAGAAGATTAAGACTAAATTTTCATTCGGTTTATTAAACAAATCAATAATAATTGAGTTTTAACAAAAAATGGTGAATAATAAAAAACTTTACTTGTATAGCTAACAGTAAAACAAAAAATAACGAAGCAGAATAAAAAAAAATAAACGACAGGCATTTCACATGCATTTTCCCTATGCACGTCCCATCCATCCTGCGTGGTAGTGTCCCAATCAAACAAAAGTTAATACAAATATCTCCTCGATTATTTCACACACTTGATACAATCAGATTTTATTCGCTTTATAATAAGTCTACACAGCAATAAAATTCTTTTATTTGCACAATGCGTTCTTACATTGATTTTATTTTTTACTCAAAGAAATTTTTGATCATTTTAACTCAAAGTTCTTTCCGCAAAATACATTTGTTTACACTCGACTCTGGAACTTCCAGTGTGCACACATAAATCTTTGTGCTATTGATACAGCCTTAGGAATTATTTTGTGTTCAACAGAAACAAAATAAAGCAGTTGGTGTAATGTCTCATGTCCCATTCATTCAAACGAGATGAATCAAAAGAATTTCCAAAGGGAAACGTTAACATTGAAAAATGAACTGCCGATTAAGTTCATTTCCGTCGTTCTTTTAGGTTAGGTAAGTGTCTTTAGAGAAATCACATTGCTGGCATAGAAACACTAGGCACCATAAGGGGCCCATCGCCATCCCTGGGGGAATCAGTAATCATCTTAAATCTCTTCCTTAAAGCATTTTATTTCCCCATAAAATCCGACTTAGTTTGTTGCAATCAATCGACGCTACCTCTTTTAGACAATCAAAGCAATAGTTGCCCAGGAGTCTTCTTCTATGTCGAGCGATATCCTCGCATGAGCCTAATGTCTTCAGAGACACAAATATCATTGCAGTATCTGCAGGCGTCTTTTTCCGAGGGCCCCAAACTTTTGGCGTGCTTCCTCAGAAGCCAATGTCCAGAAAAGATGCCGATTGTCATTCTTAGCTGACATCTTCTTATTTTCAACATCTCTCCAGTTTTCTTTTTGTTCAAGTTGGGCCACCTGGCCTTATATACCTTGTGACTCACTATGTGACTCCATCTTTGACTAGCTCCCGATAAATTCCCTTTGACTACACGCATGGGGTGGGGGTTTTTATGTCCAATTCGCTGCTTCGTAGACGCATTTCTCCCCCTTTTCTTACTAGTTCATTTGTGAGCTCATTGCCCACTATGTTGCGATGCCCGGGCACCCAGCACAGTCTAAAGCGGCCCTGTTCGTATAATGCTTTAGTCATTGTGCGACAATATAGGTGATCTGATGACAATGTAAAAGGCGAGCAAATAGAGCTGGTCCAATTGGACTGCTTTTGAACAGGCCGAAATTGGTGAGACGTATCGCACTTTTTCCTGTCTGGTATTTCACCTGTACACAGGCAGTAGGTGCAGAAACATTTCCAATGCCGCTGTGGGCGTTGCACGCAAGGCACCCATGACAGCAACACTACGTTCTTTGTACCGTTGCCAATTTTCCCTGTATATTCTTCTTATATGTAGCTTTCCATCAGATAATGGCCCCATAGGTAAAGATGAGTCTGGCTATTATTATATACAGCCATCATTCCTGGCCCACTTTTCCCCTACTGCGCTTTTGCACGTAAAGAGTGCGTTGTAGGCTTTCTTGATTCTCTCGTGGATATTGAGATTCCAGTTTAATTTCCTGTCCAGAATAATGGCGAATTATTTTGCATGGTCTGATAGGACCAGATCAACCCCATCGATTCATGGCATTTTAAAATATGGTATTTTATACTTTCTGATGAAAAGAACTGATTCCGGTTTTGCTGGATTGACGTTAAGTCCACGAATCTTTAGCCCATTTGCCGAGAGTTTTTAAAGCAGCCTCAATAATTTCACTCATTGTATTAAGGGAGTTGCCCTGAATTGTAATGATAATGCATCTGCATACGCTGTTATGCCTATATATCCGTAGTTCTAAGTATGCTCAGAATATCACCCATAGCCAGGACCCATATGAAAGATGATATGAAATCCTTCGCTGTCGTACGGCCCTGCCTACCATGCCTACCCGCTTTAGGAATGAATGTGACCCTCACATCTATCCATGATCGTGGTATGTGCCCCAGTTTGAGGCAGTGGCTATATGTTTATCTTTATTAGCCTGCAGCTGAACATTAATGGTCCTTTCTGCAGCATAATAGGCTTGATTTCATCTGGGTCAGTGGATCATTATGGTGCGCAAATGACCTAATTGCCCATTGCACTCTCTTCCAACTGAATACAGCTATATCATATGCGATGTGCATGTGCTTCTTAGACGTTTAAAGTGTTAAACAGGGCTTGCACAGATCCAGAACAAGATCGAAGAAATCACTGGAAAGCGCATGTTTGGAATAGTTAGTAAATCTGTTACCATCGCATATTTCTCCGAATCGCACGTCAGCCATCTTCTTAAAATGTTCTGATCTTTTCCAGGCGATTTGAATTACTTTGAATTACAGTTGTAACAACATAACCAAATGTTATTGTTTCAATTTCGAAACTCTTTGATATTCTCGGAGCTCGAAGACGACGCTGACATAATTTTCTGTTTTTCATTTCATTTCGTTCTATATTCATCCCCGCTGTGGTACATAGTTTTGCGCTTCGACGTTTGTATGTGCTCGTATTATGTAACTTTCCTTGGTATTCCAACTTCCATTGGGTTATTTTTGTGGAGTGGATATCATGTGACTTCTTCAACATCGTTCTTGAAAGAATAGTGCAAAACTCAAATGCTAACACCAGAGGTTCTGTCTTTCAAAAGTCCGTTCATCTACTCGCCTAAGCCGACGACATCGACATAATCGACAAAACGCAGCGGGATATCACTGGCGCGTTCGTGAGTATTGAGACGGAGGCTGCGAAGATGGGTTTGGCAATCAATTAGGGCAAGACAAAGTATATGCTGTCATCAAGACAGCATACCCAACACCGACGTCTAGGACAGAATGTCACTATAGACAGATATAACTTTGAGGTGGTTCAGGACTTTGTCTACCTAGGCTCCGCAATGAACTCAGGCAATGACACCAGCGCTGAGATTATAATCTTAATAATCCCAGTCCTTCTCATGGCGCAGAGGCATGGACTCTAGCAAAAGCGAATGAGGTCATTCTTGGTCGTTTTGAGAGGAAAATTCTTCGGGTAATTTTTGGTCCCGTCTGCATAGACTGTGAATGGAGGAGGAAATACAACGACGAACTGCAGCGACATCAACTTGGCCAGAAGAGTGAAGGTACAACGACTGAGGTGGTTGGGTCATGTAGAGCGAATGGACGTGAATGCTCCGGCCCGGAAGATCTTCGAATCCACAACAGAGAGACGGCGCAGTAGAGGAAGACCGCGACTCAGAAGGAGCACGCAAGTGGAAGGGGACCTTAACCAACTTAGCGTGCAAAACTGGAGACAGCTGGCCAATGATCGTGCTGGCTGGAGACGCTTGTTGGTTGAGGCCCAGGTTCATCCCAGACTGTAGCGCCACCCTAAGTAAGTAAATAAGACTGCTTATATACATACGATGGCATCAGTAATTTATTTAACGATACCGGTTCCACGTACTGCTGGTTTATTCAGCGAACAGTCACCCTAGGGTGCTTTCGAAACACTCAAAATTTTCTGGTCGTGAAAAAGAATGCAATGATTGATGTAATTATTAATGCGGAGCTTCTTAGAATCATTGAAAATATCAAAAATAACCAATCGAGATGACCCCAAAACCAAACGATTTTGTTACCTTACCTTTATTACCTTGTTGTTCTTTCAATGCTTAGATTTTGTTCTCCAGTTTGCTGAATACGGTGTCAAGCTAAGGAATCTGCTCACCTATTGATTTCAATGACTTCTGCATAATAAGACAACAATGCTGAGGTACGTCCCTCGATGACGGTATTTGTTTCATTATGTGCCACGAATCTTCTACAATGAGCGAGAGACTCCTTGGATTTGAACCGAATTTGTTGACCTACGTTATTAATTGACTGAACATCTGCAGATCAATGTTCTCATTTCGTAAGCGACGACGCTGGTTTCGTAAATATTAAAAAAATGCTTATCTGTTATCGTCGCGATCCCGTGGGTTTCTTTAAGGTAAACAATGTCACGCTTTTTATCACAATTGCCATAATGTTATTGTAGCTTTGGTAAATACAAGGAGTTTGAACGTTGGGTGTGTAAAGTTCATTGAACTAATACTAATGTTTTTATTATTCAGCATATCATAAGGGCTAGAACAAGGTCTATGCTCCAACAGAGCCTAATCCCTTGGTTTACAGGGATAGGTATGTCCCAGCTTCCTGCTGAGATGAATGAATGAAATAACTCTACATATATAAACTCTGCTAACACCACTAGGAAATTCAACTTTGAGAGGACTATAATATCTTTATATATATATAACAGCCGCAAGAGTATCCCTAAAAATCGAGTTAATTGTGTCTGGTGTTATCACAGTGTGTAGTTTTGTTGTTTAAGCATCTCACAACCATTCGAAGAAGCCAATATCTAAGCATTTAAATAAAATTAAACATACAAAAAGCCATCCAACTAAGCAAAACTTATTTAAGAGATAAAAAAAACAGTTTGTGTTGTTTCAACATTTTCGTAAAAATTTCATATTTATTCAAACATCATAATGTCCTATTGAGTCAAAAACAAACAAACGAATCGCACATATAGATTAAAGCGCAATTACAAAGCAAAACGTTAACAACATACCATTTATTTGTCTCGTTTCAGACAAAACAAGCGTACAGAGCAATCTCAAACGGACGTCTCTATGTAAGGAGCAACACAAATAAAGGAAAAGGATGAACTTAACCAGGTTAATGGGGGGATAAACCAAATAAATAAAAATTATTATGTGATAATGTTAGGTTACCCTTCTGCTTTCTACTTTAGAAGAGAATTTGATAAATAAATTTTAGTGAATAAGACCCCCGAGCGTGGCCACAGTCTTTTTTGTTTAAATGTTTTCCGCCCAATAGATATGCCAATTGAAACTCACACGATGGCGGGAGGGAGCACGAATACACGAAGCGGCAATCGATGGCAACTCTAATCCTCTAGCTTTGGTCGGCAATCATCAGGGTTTATTAAGACTTTGATGAGATACTCCACCGAGGGACGTTCAGCCGTGCGAAACACTGTCAGACCTTTGCCTTCAATACATTTGCGGGTGCTGGGACCGATGGCAATTAACTTCTTGCCGTCGAAACTCAGATTGTTTTTAGTGAAGTGGTCATAGGTGCAGTTTACACCCGATGGACTGAAGAAAGCCATAAACTCGACATTTTCCTCTAGCAGGGCTTTATCCAGATTCGCTCCTAGCTCTGGATGGCATATGGTCTCATAAACCTCAATGGCGTCGACAAGAAATCCGCCAACAGCCAATTTGGACAGCAGCGCATCAGTGCGTAGATTTCCACAAGGCACTAGGAACGGCTTCCCATTGTCACCGTCGAACGTTTCGGTAATGAAGTCAGCCAAGTTGCTTGCCGTTCCAGTTTCCTTGCCGCGGGTAAAGAGCTGATCTAGGTTTGTCAAGGCCAGATGATGCGTAACCTCGCCAACAGAGTAATTATGCAACATTTTCCAACCGCTTGGCATTTCTCTCTCCTGCAAGGCTTCTCGAACTGCGTCAATACATCTGGGCGAGGTAAAGACGATTCCAGCGTATTTTTCAGCATCCAGCAGCTTCTCACGAAGCTCGTCAAGTTTCTTGAAACCAAAGCCCAGTGTCGGCACAAAGACGGCATTGAAGTTGTTCTCCCGTAACATTTGGGAATAGCTGTCAGTTGAATCGGATTCCGATTTAAGAACAATAACTGTACGCGCTTTCATAACTGATTATTTGTATTTGTAGGAGATTAAATTTTAAACTGAATATTTGCGGAATTTATTCGCTTGATAATAGAAAAAAAATTATATTTGTTCAAAGAAGTATTTTCTTGGCCTTCACTACTGACACCTGTGAATGTGACAGAGACCGATTGGGGAATTCAGCTGCTCCCGCATGGTGTGACATCTACATGTGAAATAGATTAGGTGTCGGCAAGGTAGTATAATTGTCGTTACTTTTTGAAATTACAACGGTGGTTGTTGTGTCTAATAATAATTATTAACATTGTGCGCGTTTAATTTACAAGACAAGTGCGGTTTTCCCACTAGTTAAATTTCTATCACTTGCCAAACGATGGTCACGTGAGTTATTCGATCAATGGGGAAGGGTAAAATAGTTGGGACTAGTAGTTGCCTTGCAAATTGAACGCTCCCATTTTCACTTGGAGATCTTAACAATTTTCGTTGCAAATTTATAATTACACATCAAATTTCTCATATGTAATTCTCTCCTCCCTTGATGTTTACATCATGGGTTCCACAATCAAAGCATTCCCACGTTTAAAAAGAGGCGGCTTTTGGTGCAACTCGCACTTGAGTTTTGATTACCTTTCTTTTGACGCCTGTCTGATTGATATGCCATCTGATGCAATGACACCGGAACTTAGAATGATGCGCAATTACGAAGTCGAATTTTTTCGTGTTCAGGACTGGGTCTGGTCTTGAGTCTGAACAGCAATACCGTCGAATCTTCACTGATGGCTACAAAAACAATTAAGGACCAGATGCTGTTGTTCACGATAACGATGAGAACATTAGACTTTACTTCTCGTTAGGCAAGCATAAGTCCTTAACGGGGACTTATGCTATCCTCTTGGCTATGAACTATGTTTTGAGGAAAATGTGGAGGAGGCGGAATATCTACGTCTGTAGCAACAGTCAAGCTGCACTTAAGGCCTTGCTAAACTCTTTAACCGCTCCAAAATATATCGCGAATTCAAAATCTTCCTGAATTCGGTCGGAAGGCTGAATTCACTTAGATTTGTCTGGGCCGGCACTAGCAACGGGATTAAGGGAAATGAGATTTCCTATGAACTTGCAAGAAAGGGCTCAGGGCAGGACTTCTTAGGACCTGAACGGGTGTTAGGTCTGCCAGCGCCCTTGATGGTTCTGTTTCTTCTGAACACAACGCATATGGCTTGACTCACCATGGTTCGGACAGACTAAACTAACATTTCAAGACGCAGTCTGTAAAAAATCTGCAGCATTGAGTGCTCCAGTGAATATTTTAAAAAAACACACCACGAGAAAAAAAAAGACAAAACATCCCCTCTATTCACCGAGACATGAGAGAGTTCGTGAATTTATTGGTATGTTTTGTTAGTCAGGTGACAGAGACTCAGGCAGTGGCAGAGATGGATTGTGTATTTCTTCGTCACTGCAGTTTCAACAGATATCGCCATCATTGAGATTGATTTTTATATCGTCTATACTAGGTTGTAACCTGTGATAGCGCCAACCACAGATGAGCTATATGAGATAGTATACGTTCACATATCCCCGTCCTCTAAGGGTCAGACATGGGTGGTGCCTAATACTCTCTTGAAATTCTCTATCGCGTGCCATTAAGGATACGACCCCTACAGCCTGAATAGTATATATACAGGTTGTGGCAACGCATTTCAAAAAAGGTTGTTATGTTCTCGCAACCTGTATATATGTGAATCATAATGTTGTGGCCGACCAGTAGGGATGCCATAAAGTGGGAGGGTTACTTAATTCTAACCGTTACTTCGCCATAAAGGCAAAGAAGAAGATAAAGTTTAGTTAGTTGGCGTTTATTTGCGTAAGTGCTGCACAAAGATGACTAAAATTCCAATAAAAAAAAAACCAAATACATTATGACATCTGCTACGTATTCAGGTAGTTAAGGTATGCAACGTAGTTGAATGTGGCAGATGCAGTATGTTTATAATACATTTTTGCATTTTTTTTTGTTTAGGCATATTTAGCTCTGTTGTTTATCTGTTGGCAACGCCTAGTTAACCATGTACGAGTAGATTAAGTGAGCAAGACTACTCTGCCATCTCTGATTTAAAATAATTTACTCCTAACTCCAGATTTAAGAAAATTGCGTGAAAAATAACGTTCACATTTTATTTTTACGTAAAAAACATAACACAAACAGTTGAAAGTCGTCTTACAGCTTGTTTTTTCATGTGTGAGACTCTCTCGAAGTCGACTATCTATGTAATATTGCTCATCTTTGGTCAGTTCAGTCCCCTTGCCACCGACAACGAAATAAATTTGTGAACATGAAATTGCAGGTCTTTCAGTGGAAAAACATTTTAATTCTCTCTCGATGATACTCTCTTTTGCCACCTTTGTGGTTAAAGAAACAGCTCCAATAAGGTGTAGAGTTCTGCCACCGACAAAACTTGCCTAGAAAGAGCTGCGGTGTAGACTAGTGAAAAACAACCTCAAATCGTCTAAAACTAACTAAAAAGTTGTTCCGATTTGTGAACACATATTTCACCATTGCTATTTAAAACATAATTAGCTGTTTTTCCATGGTCGGAAAGTTACCCCGACAACCCCCAACATGGAGGGCCAGGACCTTGTTTTGACCCTAGGACCAGGCCGGATATTCCGGAACGCAGGCTCTTTGAGACAGCGAAGGAAACCTAGTCACCGAAGCGCAGCGAATAGTAGATGTGTTTAAGCAGCATTTCCAGCAGCTGCTTAATGGGCATCATGTAGAGAGAGTGAGGCCCATTTCACACATAGCCGGCAGCCGGGTAACCGGGTACATTGGTGATGTTTTGGTAGGGCGCATGCGACAAATCATCAGCCAAGTATGGGTGGAAGAAAACACGCCCGATGACTGGAATATCAGCTCGATATGCCCCATCTACAAAAAAGGCGATCCTATGTCTTGCAAGAACTATCTAGGCATATCCATGCTTATTGTCGCATATAAGATCCTATCCAACGTACTGTGTGAACGTCTTAAACCGTTTCGCAACACACTTATCGGCACGTACCAGTGTGGCTTCCTGCCAGGTAGATCGTCTATAGACCAACTTTTCACACTGAGGCAAATCCTGGAAAAGCCCAACGAATTTCAAGTCGAGACACACCACCTATTCATCGACTTCAAAGTCGCGTATGATAGTATACATCATCAGGAGCTCTATATGGCGATGGCCGAATTCGGAATCCCGACAAAACTGATTCAGATGTGTCGCGTAACACTGGAAAACACGCGCTGCAACGTGCAGTTTGGAAGTAGCTCCTCCGAACTATTTCAAACATGCACCGGATTTCGGCAAGGGGACGCGCTATCATTCGATTTCTTCAATCTCGTACTGCAGCAGATAGTGAGCACAGCTGGTGTCAATACGAAAGGCACTATGTATCTTCAACAGTGTGGCAGGCAGGGTTATGGTGGATGCTACCCTTGTGACAACTGGTCGCACGCTGGCTATGCACGGCAGTAGCTCGTCGGATGGGGGGATCTTGTTGTCACTAACCTACTACCAAAATAATTATCGTGCATAAGAAAGAGATGCGCACATGTTCAAAGATAACTCAAAATTGCCTGGTGTACTGGCGACGAAGATAATTGCTTCGTTATAGGTCTTACCCGCCCTTTAATGCACCGGGTAAAGTGCACCTTGGTTGCTTTGCCTATGTGTTTTTAAGCAGCCCCCTAGATTTTACACGCTCCGATTTAAATCACGACTGATACCACGTCACACCATTAAAATGAATCTAAAGAGCCATGTTTAGAAACGATTGCAACAAAACTTTATGTTTATTGATGTACTAAAATAACCGATTTCAAAACATATTCAAAATAATTCAATAGACACATAATATGCCCGATATAAGAACATCGTTAAACACTTATCACTAACTAGATCAACATTTTCATATTTTAGATATTTTAGACAGTTAAATATATGCAGGAGCAGGTGTGTATTATTAAGTAGGTAGGTACATTTATTTAATAGTTTAATGTTTTAGAATAGATAAGTTTAATTTTGTAAGTGTAAATCAAATATATCAAAAAAGGTAGAAGAAAGCCTAAATTCGAACATAAGGCGACACCATAACCAACAAAATGTGCCAATAATATATTCGAAAATATAAAAAAAGCTGCCAAGTGCGAGTCGGACTCGCCCATGAAGGGTTCCGCGCGAATTATAATTATTATTTACTTAGGCACCTATTACAGATTTATTATTAGAAAATAATGGTTCACGGTTTACGCATAAGGTTTATGTTTATGAAATTAAATGTTTTTTTTTTATATTTGAGTTGATTGAATGAAAGGTAAATTGCGGTTTACGATTTATGACGTATTAAAAAAAACTACTTGCTAGATCTCGTTCAAACTAATTTTCGGTGGAAGTTTGCATGGTAATGTACATCATATATTTTTTTTAGTTTTATCATTCCCTTATTTTAGAAGTTAGAGGGGGGGGGGGGGGGGGGGCACATTTTACCACTTTGGAAGTGTCTCTCGCGCAATTCATATTCAGTTTAGAAAAAATGTTATTAGAAACCTCAATATCATTTTTGAAGACCTATCCATAGATACCCCATACGTATGGGTTTGATGAAAAAAACATTTTTGAGTTTCAGTTCTAAGTATGGAGAACCCCCAAAATTTATTGTTATTTTTCTATTTTTATGTGAAAATCTTAATGCGGTTCACAGAATACATCTACTTACCAAGTTTCAAGAAAATAGCTCTTATAGTTTCGGAAAAAAGTGGCTGTGACAATCCCGAACAGACAGACAGACAGACATGACGAATCTATAAGGGTTCCGTTTTTTGCCATTTGGCTACGGAACCCTAAAAAGTATGTTTTGGCGCTCACCTTGATCAACCGCAAATCAGGAGCACACTCTGGATCGCTGATGACTTATAGATGTTTTGCTGTATGTTATTTTGTTTTGATGAAATTAAAATCTTGGCACTTTTTAAAAGGTTAGGCACTAGGCAGGTATAAATTAGGTTAGGTAGACTAAGGTTAAATTAAACGTATGTATTTTAGAACATTAAAAATTATTATTTTTGTTCTTTTTTTCTTTTTTTTTTCTAGTAAATTTATCTTTTATAATTATCTTTGGGTAGGGGAGTTTTTTTTTTCTTTCTATCACTTTTACACAGGTGCAGGTAATATCATGCAGGAACTGTGGATTGTAGAGAAATTGACACTAGTAGTTAAGTTTGTAGTTAAGAAGTCACGTGCTTACCTTGTTTCTTTATAAAAAAAAATCCAATATTCAACAAAAAAATTGTAATTTAGTAATTGTACTAATTACTTTGGTTTAAGCGCGTAGCCAATTAACTTTGTTTTTTTTTATTTGTCTCGATACGTGGAGACATACTAAAAGCGATCGTTGATACTCTCTATGGTTGCTTGTAAAATGAGACTGTGTGTAAGCTCAACATGCCGGAAGAGCAAGTCAGAGCAGTGAAAAAAACACGTTTACCAACTGTGGATACTTGAATGTTTCTCAAGGAAACTGTGGCGCTTTAAGGATGTGACGAAAGCTTGAAATAGCTTACGCTACTTTTTTTAAAAAAAAACATTGATTTAATATTAAATTTTGTTTCCTTTTTTTTTTGTTAGTTTTATATTTTGTTGTGTACAAGGCATTGCTACAACAGGTCTGTTCAGCTGCTGGGTTATGCGGACGATATTGACATCATCGGTCGATCACAGCGCTCCGTGATAGAAGCTTTCACAGCGATTGAAGAACAGGCACAATCTGTTATCCTTGTAGTAAATGAGGACAAGACTAAATACATTTTTTTTTTTATTTTTGTTAAAAAAAGAAATCCAAATCCCAGAGCACTCAGACTCGGTAACGGTCCATTGTACTACCAGGCAGAAATCCTCTTCTTGGTGTAGAGGCATTTGATTGGGTGGCGTATGTTGTTGTTCCTCATGGGGATTGAACCTGCACCGCACGGGCCAACACACTAACCTCTACACCATCGCCACCCTAGACTAAATACATGCTATCAACAAACAAACAAACATCTGTCCAGCGCCTAGGACAAAACGTCACTATTGATAGCAACAATTTCGAGGTAGTTAAGGAGCTCATCTACCTCGGAGTAAACATGAACTCCACGAATGACACCTTAGTGGCGATCCGGCGAAGAATTACCCTAGGAAGCCGTTGCTACTTCGGTTTGGCAAAACAACTGGGTTCAAAACTCCTAACTCGGAGGACGAAATGTATGCTTTACAAAACCCTTATCCTGCCAGTTCTGCTTTGCGGCGCCGAGTGCTGGACGAACGATAAGCAGGAAGGGAGAGCTGATACTGGGTTCCTTCGAAAGAAAAATTCTTTGGCGGATTTTTGGTCCTGTGTGCGAGGAGGGCGAATGAAGGAGAAGATACAACCGCTAACTCTATGAGCTGTACCAAGATGTGGATGTAGTCCAAAAAGCCAAAATACGTCGACTACATTGGTTCGAAAAGACAAGGGAGACCGAATCTCCGTTTCAAAGACCAAGCCATCGCGGATGCCAGATCCCTTTGTCTGGACAACTGGAAGCAGCGTGCCCGGGATCGTTGAGGATGGAAGGCTGCTGTGCCTCAGGCAGGGACTTTTAACGGTTTGGGAGCCCGTTAAGTAAGTAAGTATTTGTAAGTTTTTTTTACCAGAGCCCTACTTGTTGTTATGTTCTCGCAATCTACTCTTGTAGTGGCAGAAATATGAAGTGAAAATATGAAGCCGAAATATGAAGAAGCAAACGATATTGAATTAAACGGAATGGCAAGCAGATATACTAAAATACTTTGGGCGCTTCAATTTTCAAGGCAACTGCTAGTCGTTACTATTTTACTCTTCCTCATTGATCGAATAACCATCGTTTGGCAAGTGATAGAGGTTTAACTACGAATTTAACTTGCAAATTGGACTTTGTCTCTTAGCAAATGCTTGTTGTGGTATTAAAAATGGCAAAATGGAGACTTTGAATGAACAACGCTATTAGACTACAAATTAAGCGAGGGATATGCATTCCTTCTTAAATATTTTTTTCCAATTAATGATTTTTCAAAATGTTTGCTGCATATATAGGGATCTACTAATGAATCTGACCTACCAGTTTTACTTCGAAAATCATTTGTATGACTTTAAAGGCTCTACCAAATTAAACACCACATTAACATAAATGACTCGCAAGTATCTCAGGTTCAAATCAGGTCGCAACCGGGCCCAGTAACAGCTAACGTGTTTTTTTACTGCGAAAGTCTGATAAACATTCAAGAGTGTCATTTAGAGTTATTTATTTTATTTAACAATTTCACCATCGAATATTTATACGTGAATGCGATTGTGCCCACAAGCCCTTGTATCAATATGACATAAAGTCCTACCTAATTTTGTTTCCAAGTTTCAAATTGAGCATTATGTCACTGAAATAAACAAATTAAGGTGGGCGCATGGGGACATTTTTTGTTTTAAATAAAAAAGTTCACGGCTCTATGTATCATTATGATACATGAGTGTATGGGAGAGATTACTTTTGGGTGATGTTTGCACCGTTAAGCTCAACATGTATTATGCTTGTTTGGGACTGTAACCGTTTTAAGTATGTCATTAACTCTCAAATTGAAACACGTACCCAGGCAGTTCCTGTTTCCACACACGAATCCTTTAGCTTCAATAAACACACGTAAATTACAATATTATATCGCAGAAGCTGTCATCCCTTCCCTGGAGACAAATGCCAAACAAAATCCGACATAAAAAATGTAATTTAAACAGATTATATATTGTAAATTTTGACACACTTGCAATATGTCATGTTTTAACCCAGGGCATGTCTAAATCTTCATAAGTATCCGATTTGAAGACCCTATTAGACTGCTGTATACCCTTTTTTACTGCCTAAGTAACAGAACTCTTCGGTACTAGAGTTTAAGGCAGACAATATCATAGCCGACCCGATGTTAAGCAAAATATTATTCAACCATTTTATCCTATCATCATTCTTCACAATCCACAAACTTTGTTGACGAAACAAGCTACTATTTTTTTTACTGTTTCGTAAACTTCAGTATACTAAAGAGAAAGATGTTGCAATCGTACGTCGGTCGGTCCATCTGTACATTTGTTACCGAGGCTCCAGCCACCATGGGTGGACGGATTTACTTAAAATTTTATATGTGGGTTTTGGGCTTATTTCTCACTGCCACTTTTAAGCCCTATTCCAAAGGAATATTTATTCGGACTCATAGTTTGTAACATATCTGAATATTGCCCGTACACCCATAAAATATACTAAATTTGTTACCAGCATCGATAGTAATGTCGATCTAGAAATGTCTGCCCGTTCGTCCGTCCGTCTGACCGTCCGCCCATAAACAAAAATGATTCGTTTCAACTTGAACTACGGGCCCGAAATGATCAAGTTTAGACATTCTTAAAACCTGCCCACTGACAAGATCACAATCTAAAAAAAAAACGTTTTATTGAAGAAATTGTCAATGGAAGTCCTATTCTTCGCACAGTAATTTATGAAATTCCCCTTTATGTAAAGTTTTCTGCCATGCCCACTATTAAGGGGCGTTTTTGTTAAAAGCGCGCTTTGACGTGAAGACTTCCTCAGATCTTGGAACCTCTTATTTGATCAATCTTTGTTTTTCCTGCTGTCATGTGAAGCATCTTCATCTCATCTGCCGTTAATTTGCCCACATACTTTTTGTACGCACGCAGTCCAACATTGGGAACCGTATGTGAGCGCCGGGTGCACATCTGCGGTGTAGAGCTTTGTTTTCAGCTTAGGGGGCATTTTTCTATCACAGAAGATTGCTGAACTTTGCCGCCATTTCATCCACCCCACGCTTACGCGATGCTTCATGTCGTTATAACAGCTTGGTTCGCTATTGATCATAGATCCCAGATAATTGAACTTTTCGCACTTGGGAATCACTTTGCTATTTATATTAATATCTTGAAAAGGTCGGAGTGGATCAGAAGGGGCAGTACAAGTATTCTGTTTTCTTCGGACCAATACTATACATCATACCCAAAACCTTGTTATTGTACATATATATATATTTATTAAGTGAATACATATTCTATCCATAACAGATCAATCAGGACTGTCCTGCACAAAAGGATTATTCAACAAGTTCTGTCCTAATATCTATCCCACTCACGCCCGCAATTTTTGAATCACTCGCATTTGCATCTCCTTGCGTAGTGAATTTTTGATGTGCAATTAATGTCGCAATGGAATTTTATCTTGATTAGGAGATACCGTACATTAATAGTAGAAATACATCAACACTTCAACTTGGAATTCAACTTTGACAACCACGCCGCCCGTTTTAGAACCAATGCTTTTTAATGGGCTGGAACACATTAACACTTCAACCTCAAATTCGACTTCCACGTTAGACCTAAATCCTAAATTGAAAGATAACGTGCAAACCCCACCAACCTTGAGGCGATGTTTTCAGTTTTCCCAACATACAAATGCTTATATTTTGAGCGAATTTTCTCCCTTGGGTGTATTTTGGCATATTTTCTCTTTTGTTGTGGCATTTTTCAATGTGTTTCACTCGTCTAGGTCATAGGTCATAGGTTAAAAAGGGGTATGCAATTTGCATACAGCACTAGGCACCAGAAGGGCCCATCGCGATCCCTAGGGAACCACTTGAAAAAACTTCAATTGGAGAAAAACCTAAAAACCTAAAAAACTTTTCCTAGACAGAGCCCAATCCTCCTGCAGAACTTAACCAGCTTCCTATGGTCTATGCCGCTCAGCTCCCCTAGTTCCTCGAAGAAGTATTCCCCTAGAATCCTCCTACAATTCCGTGCTATACCCTCGCACTCACACAATATGTGTGTTATGTCTTCCTCGGCTTGTAGATCACCACAGAACCTGCACGTGTCCACATCCACCAGACCAAGTCTCCTAGCATGCTTTCTTAGAAGACAGTGCCCTGACATAATTCCAATTACTGTTCTAAGCTGTTCCCTGCTCAATTTTAGAATTTCCTTAGATCTTTTCTTATCTAAATGGGGCCAAACGGCTCTAGACACCCTATGTCCCACTATGGTCTGCCATCTGAGGTCAGCCATTTTTAAAATCTTTTCATTGATTTTTCCCTTAAAGACGCCCAGGGGTGGTTTAATGTCTATACCGCTGTGCCCCGGTACCCAGCACAGTCTTACTCGATTCCGTCTACATACTGCTTTTAGCATTGTGCGACAGTTTCTGACTATCTCAGAGTTAATGTTAGCAGATTCAAGTGCCATAAGTGTCGCCTGACTGTCAATATAGATGGCAATGTCTCTTCCCGACAATGATCTCATCTGCACTATCTCTGCCGCCCTTAGAACAGCCAGAACTTCCGATTGGAAGACACTGCTTGTGTCCGGGAGTCGTATAGACTCTCTCAGGTCTGGATCAGCAGAAAAAATGCCAGAACCCGTTCTCTCCCCCGTCTTAGAGCCGTCAGTGTAGATAGCAACCTCGTTTGCTATTATGACAGCATCTCTTTGCCACTCCTCCCTTCGCGGGTATGACACCTCATAGGGGATGTCATGGTCGACCAAGGGGCAAATCTCATCAGTCCGTATAGGATTTCCGGGTAGCACATCAGCTAAGATCGTGCAATGCCCAAAACTGCAGTCCTTAAACTGGCCTAATTTTTTTAGGCGCAAAGCGCTGTTGCCAGCAAGTTGCTTTATTTTTAAATCTAGCGGGATAAAGTGCAGGAAGGCGTCCAGTGCTGCCGTAGGAGTAGTACGGATTGCACCAGTGGCTATGCTTGCCGTTCTCTGCACCGTTGCTAGTTTTCCAATTATGGTTCTTTTATTTGTTGCCCTCCACCACACAAGTGAGCCATATGTAAGTATGGGTATCACCACTACTGTATATATCCAGTGTACCATGGCGGGTTTCAGGCCCCATGTTTTGCCTATTGTTCTCTTACAAATAAAGAGGGCATTATACGCTTTCTTCATTCGTTCCCTTATGTTAAGATTCCAATTTAATTTTCTATCTAGGATTACGCCCAGATACCTCGCACTGTCCTTGAGGAGCAGTTCCTCTCCGTCAAGTTTCGGGACATTGAAGTGCGGTATTTTGTGTCGTCTAGTGAACAGGACTAACTCCGTTTTCGAGGGATTGACATTTAGTCCGCAGCCCTTGACCCAATTACTAATTTTCCTTAAGGCGGTCTCTGTGATCTCACTTAAGGTATTCAAAAATTTTCCCTGAACTACTATGACCACGTCGTCCGCATACGCTGTGGCACTTATACCCATTGACTTAATTTCCTTTAGGACGTTGTCAATGACCAGTACCCACAGCAGTGGCGATATGACTCCCCCCTGCGGGGTTCCTCTGGTTGCAGCCATCCTTATGGAGCTTTGACCAAGGGAGCAGTTTATGTTCCTGTTGGCGAGCATGTTGCATACCCAATTTATGATTCCCTGTTCTATGTTAGCGCCTGTTAATGCGCTTTTTATAGCTCTACACTCAACGTTATTGAAGGCTCCTTCTATATCGAGAAAAGAGGCCAAAGCAAATTCGCCGCAGTGTAGACTATTTTCAATTTTACCCACTACGTTGTGTAAAGCAGTTTCTACTGATCTACCCTTTAAGTATGCGTGCTGTGACTTGCATAAGAAACCATTGCTACATTTATTTCTAATGTGAGCCTCCACCAGACGCTTAAGGGTTTTGAGCAAAAAGGACGACAAACTGATTGGTCTGAAGTCCTTCGCCGTCGTGTGACCCTGCTTGCCGGCTTTGGGTATAAAAACAACCCGGACTTCTCTCCAGGCTGTTGGAATATGCCCTGTTCTTAGGCTGAATCTCAGTATATCCAAAATCTTTTGTTTTGCATGCTCTGGCGCTTTTTGGAGCATGATCGGTAGAATACCATCCGGCCCTGGAGATTTATACGGTTTGAATGTATGCATGGCCAACCGTAACTTTTTTCGGTTGATGATATTGTCAATTTCTTCCCACTCGAAAGAGGGACAGTCGACTTCCTCCTGCCCTTGTAGGCCAAGGTCCGTTGTGGTTGTGGAACCGGGGAAATGGGTTTCCACCAGGGTAGCCAGAACCTCCTGACTACTCACGGCCCATGTCCCGTTGTTATTTTTTAGGTAGCTAGGTACGCTAGCCTCCTTTGAGAGCATTTTACACAGTCTCGACGCCTCTTCAGTTAACTCAATAGATTTACAGAACTTTTTCCATGAAGATCTCTTGGATTTCCTCATTAAGTATTTAAATTCCCTCTTGCTTTCGCTATACTCGTCCCATGTGGTATCGTTTTTAATGAGTTTTGCCCTATTATAAAGTTTTCTTACCTCCCTTCTTTTAAGGCCGATTTCCTTATTCCACCACTTCGGTTGAGCCCTTTTTGGCTTTTTGTTTGCCGGGCATGCCTTTTCGAACGCTGTGTTTAGGGTTCTGCTCACGGCTTCTACTGCCCTATCTAAGTCCACCATATTTTCGCCGGTGATCGGCTGGGTATCTAAACGTAGATTAATGAAATCTATGTATTTATCCCAGTCTGCCTTCCTTGGGTTTCTATAGAAATTACGCGCCCTATGCTGAAAATTAATTTTGAAGCGTATCCATCTGTGGTTAGACAGAGATGCCTCATCAACTACCCTTCACTCCCTGATTTCCATTTTGTCTGTGTTGGAGACAAGTGTAACGTCTAAAACCTCCTGTCTGTTACGTGTAACAAAAGTAGGTGAATTCCCTCTATTACATACCGTAAGGTTGGACAATATAATAAAATCATAAAGACACTCACCCCTTGAATTTGTGTCTCCACTACCCCATTGCGTATGATGGGCGTTTGCATCACAGCCCAGTACGTGCATCCAGTTTTGACCAGCCAAGTCCTTTAGATCTTCCGTTATTACGACCGCAGAGTCGTAGGGAAGATAGGCTGAGGTCAGACACAGAGATTTTCCATCTTCCCTCTCGCAGATGACCGCCGTCAAGTCGCCAGAGCTGTAATTATTCAAAAGAAATGCCTTTATGTGGTTTTTAATAAGGATACAAGTCCTGATTTTACCTTCCGCCTTGTATAACAATGTATAGTTCTTTTGCCGGAGCCCCTGAATCACGTTCTTATTGATCCAGGGCTCCTTTATGAGTCGGCTGCAATGTCGTGCCTAATGACGTACTCCATCAGACAGGCCGTCGCAGCCCTACTGTGGTGCAGGTTTATCTGCAGCACTTCCATCATCATCATGGGGGGGCTCCTCTTCATCTCTGCCCTTGGTCGATGTTTTGACCATCAACCTCCCTATGCTACATCTTACCATCCCATTGGATTTCTCCCAGTATTGCAGTCTAGGCCCCGTCTTTAGGACCCTCCATGTATCGGCTTTAAGTTCCCGATTTTGAACATGTAGGAGCCCTAGGAGCTTCTCCGGGTATGTGTAGAGACTAGGTACCCAAACCCAGGCTGTTGGCGGATTGTATTTTGCCAACTCGGCAACCGTTAAGCATTTTAGCTTAATACCTTCCCATGCATCGGATACCTCCGTGACGAAGTGTCTGAGGAAAACTACCGAAAGCTTGTTTCCACAAGCAACAACCTTGCGCCCGCCTTCCCAACCAGCGCCATCAAATTAAAGCTCCTCGTTTCCTGCGGCGGATAGTTCCCTCCACAGGGCGTCTTGAAACCTCTCCTCGACGTTTTTCCACTGGTCGATTGTGAGACGACCGCAAGGCTCCAGCTCGTTTATCACAGCAACGAGATGCTCGTCCTTCGGGTCGCTGTGTCCGCGACGCATTGCCGGTGTGGTCACAGCCTTCACCTTTTTCGCTGCGTTGGACTCGGCGGCATCGTCGGATCTGCCTCTCTTGCTGTTGAAACTCGTCTTCCTTCGCGAGTCATTTTTCCCTTCCTTAGCTTTTGCTGCGTAGGAGGTGGAGGGTGCAGTCCGTTCAACCTCCACGTCCTCATTTGCCAGCTTTTTCCCCTCCTTTGCTTTTTTCAGGTCGGCCAGAAAAGTCTTGGCCCTCGCAAACGCTGCCTTTTCCCAGTCACTGAGGGTGCTGGGTTCACATTGTTTGTTATGGCTAGCTCATTAATATTTTCTTTCTTCATTCTGGATGCTAATTTCTTCAGTGTCGACTCTAGCGTCGCTGAGTTATCGTTAGATCCTTTATCTATATTTGATGTATGCTTCCTCATGTTCGAATCTGGATTCGTTGATTTATCGCTACATCGCACGTGCACTAGATTGTTATCAATCGTTATTTTTGAATTCCTAGCATTTCTATCAATATTAAATTTTAATTTCTTTATATTTTTGACGTCATTAATGGATATACATTCCCAAATTTGAAGTTGATCAGGCTTCTGCTGAGAGTTGCATTTCTCCTTATTGTTGTCCGTTTTCGTGGACATGCTCCTTGTGATGATTAGTGTTTGTTTTGAGTTCTCATTGATATCCGTAGGTATCATTTGTTTAAGTATGTCAGAGTCTATTTTGATTCTAGACAGAGCGTCTGCGTTTGTATTCATTTTTCCCTTTTTGTAAACTATTTCAAAATCATAATCACTTAAATCTAACCGTATTCTAGTCATTTTTGAGGATGGGTTTTTGTGTGAGAATAGGGATACTAAGGGCCTATGGTCGGTGACAACAGTGAATTTTTTACCGTATAGGTATGGTCGGAAAAAGTTGATTCCCCAGTGAATGGCGAGTAGTTCCTTTTCTATGACGGGTTTGTTTAGGTCGTGTTTTTGAAGTGATTTGCTTGCGTATGATATAGGTAGATCTTTACCGATTTCGCCTTGCGATAGGATTGCTCCAAGAGCGAAATTTGATGCGTCCGTTGTTAAAATGAATGGTTTATCAAAATTTGGATATTGTAGAACTGGAGGTTCAATTAGTTTGGTTTTCAATGTCTCAAATGCTTGTTGGCAGTTTGTGTTCCAATTAAATTTTGCATTTTTCTTTAGTAGAGCATTCAAATTTTGTGCTATTTCAGCAAAGTTGGGTATAAATCTCCTGTAGTAGTTACAGAAAGCTATGAAACGTCTGACTTCGTCTGCATTCTTTGGAGTTGGGTATTCTTTTATTGTTTTGTATTTTGCGGGGTCTGTTTTTACGCCATCACGTGATATAAGATGTCCTAAGTAAACTACCTCTGGGCAAAGAAAATTACATTTGTCTGCATTTAGTTTCATATTATATCGCTTCAATCGTTCAAGAATACGCACTAGATTTTCGTTGTGGTGGTTTAAGCTGCACCCGTAGATGATGATGTCATCTACGTATAAAAAGGCTTCGGATTCTAATCCTGATAAAGCAATGGTAAGCATTCTTTGAAAGCTGTTGGATGAGATTTTTAGTCCGAATGGAAGTCTTTTGAATTGGTAATGCCCGTTGCACGTAGAAAATGCGGTTTTTGGTCTTGAGTCTTTGTGGAGTCCTATTTGGTGAAATGAACTAGTCATGTCCAAGGTGGAAAACCATTTCGCTCGTCCTAGTTTGTCGAGTACGTCTTCTAATCGTGTCAGTGGAAATTTGTCGTTCACTATTTTATCGTTTAGTTTTCTGAAATCTACTACGACTCTCCATTTCTTTTTGTCTGCAACATTTTTCTTTGGTACAAGCAATAGCGGAGCATTATATGGACTTTTCGAATGTTCTATTATGTAATTTTTTAGCTTGTTCAGGTATGGCTTCTCTATGTACATGCGGGAGTCTATAATTTTTTATGTATACTGGTGTGTTTTCGGAAGTTTCTATTTTCTGAGTATAAAAATTGTTTGTTGTTAGTGGTTCATCTTCTAAATGAATTTTAAAAATTAAAAATTAAAAATTATTTTTTAAAAATGTTAATTAATGCATTCTTCGCATATTCGTCTTCGCAGTTGATTTTTAATTTTTCCATAATCTTTTTGAAGCGTTCATCGTTTTTGTTTTCTTTTTTATATGCCAATATATCATAATTCTTAAGTGGTTCCATATCTAAGGTAACATTATTTAATATTACTTCCTTGTCGTTCGTGTTTAATAATTTGATATGTGCCATTCCACTTTTTGGTATTATGGTATTGCTTATGAATACGCCTTGTGCTATTTCTTTGCTTGTAATTAGAGTGTCATCGTTTAGTTGTATTCTTAGCGGTTGTATCATTTCGGTTCTTGCAGGTATTTTGATTTTAAGTGTGTGCAGGGGTTTTGTTTGCATTATCAGCGTTATGGTTCTTTCGTCATCGCTGAGGGATATGGTAAATGTTTCGTAGTCTATTTTGCAAAGGAATTTCCTGAAGAAATCTCTACCTAGAATGCCATCTGTTTCAATAGGAAATTTGTCTTCTACTTGTAGTGGCTTCATTAGTGAGCACAACGGCAACACCATCAACGGCAAATTTGTGGAGAGTTGGGTTTTGCACACGAGACCATAGGACAACACTAAAAGAAAAAGAAGGAGGAGAAATTGATCTGGCAGTAGCGGATTTTGTCTATATACGAGTCACGCGAAAAGTCAACGGAAAAATCGTACCAGCTTAAAACGGAAGAATCGCACCAGAGTAAGGCAACAAACCAAACGAAGATTTTGTTAAGCATTAGTTACTTCAGTATCCCACTCCCACGCAAACAGTCGATTTTCCTTGAAGCCAAAATAAAATTTACTTTGATGAAATATTGGCATTTTTAATTTCTATTTCTGTTCGTTTTCATTTGGTAGGATAGCCCTACAAACTGGTGAACCCGACGGCGAACAAAATATTAACGAAGATGCCGACCGAGAAGGACGAATATGAAGATGCCGGACCAAGTACACCGCCCCAGTCTGGGAATAATAACGTGCTCGGCGACTCTCATATATTTAATGCATCTCGGATAAAAACGCAGGAATTTTTCACATCGGACCCTGAACTGTGGTTTTATTTGCTCGAATCCCAATTCGCTGTCAACCGCATCACATCCGACAACACGATGTACCACTCAGTCATAGCACAGCTTAACCAAACCGTAGCAGAAAAGGTGCGTAACTTTCTCCGTCAGCCACCAGAGGTGGGTAAGTACGTAGCACTCAAACAACGTTTAATCCAAGAGTTCACTTCAAGTGACCAAGGCAGGATCAAGAAACTTTTGTCCCAGATGGAGTTGGGGGATAAAAAGCCGTCACAATTATTAGAGGAAATGCGAAATCTGGCTAAGGATTCAGTCGACGACAAATTTCTTGCGACGTTGTGGTTAGGTTGTTTGCCAGTAACACTCCAACAAATCCTATCGCCGTGGAGTGAGGAACCGTTGGAGAAAGTAGCCAAAATAGCCGATGGCATAATGGAAACAACGAACCTAGGGCCGACGATTGCTGCCACTTCTACATCTTGCCCAAGTACACCCGGCGAACTCCAGCTCGAGAGATTGGCTGACAAGATGAACGATCTATGCAAACGTTTCGAAAAATTGGAAAGTAGGTCCCGCCGTGACTACACACCAGCACGCGCCCGACAGCATGACCAGCCAAGGCAACGTGACTCATCAAGGAATAGAGGTACTTCAGCACGACGCGATGGGGGTGGTTTTTGCTGGTATCATCTCAAATTTGGTACCAACGCCACTAAATGTCGGATTCCATGTACATTTAATCAGGCGGGAAACTAAAACGCCAAGCTCATATGGAGGCGAACGAGCTTGGCGCATCCTCATCTCGCCTTTTTGTCTACGATGATGCGACTGGGCGCAATTTTCTCATCGATACAGGTGCCGATGTCTCAATAATTCCACCAACGAGGCGGAGTGCGGCTTCTCAATTGCCCAATGGTATCAAAATCTACGCAGCGAACGGTACCGAGATCAGCACATATGGCCAACAAAGATTAGTCCTGTCGTTGGGTTTACGGCGCAACTTCCCATGGCATTTTACTGTGGCAAAAGTGCAAACTCCAATTTTAGGGGCGGATTTCCTTCATTTTTACGACCTGTCCGTCAATTTGCGCAAGCGCACGATTGTCGACAATGCAACAAATGTGTCCCATTTAGGAAAAATTGGGCCAGCTAGCTCATCGCAGGTAACAATTATCGACAATTCTAACCCTTTTGTTTCTCTTTTGAAGGAGTTTAAAAATCTTTTCATCGATCAGCCGGTAAGACGCCGACAATTAGCTACAAACGTCACGCACTGCATTGTAACAAATGGCCCGGCAGTTACTGCGAAACCGCGACGTCTTTCGCCTGATAAATTAGCTGCGGCTAAAGCAGAGTTTCAAGAGCTTATGGCACTCGGAATTTGCAGACCATCGAAGAGCAATTGGGCGACGCCCTTACACATGGTTCCCAGAACGTCAACGACCTGGCGACCTTGCGGGGACTATCGACTCTTGAATGCTATCACCGTGCCAGATAAGTACCCAGTGCCGCATATCCAAGACTTCGCACATATCATCCACGGTAGAAAGGTATTTAGCACTATTGACCTAAAGAAAGCCTACCACCAAGTACCCATGGAACCCAGCGACATACCGAAAACTGCCATAATTACGCCATTTGGACTATACGAGTTCCTTTTTATGACATTCGGCCTCCGGAACGCAGCACAAACCTTTCAGCGACTAATCGATGAGGTTCTTCGAGGTTTAGATTTTGCTGTCGCTTACATAGATGACATATTGGTCGCATCAGCTTCAATGGAGGAACACGAGCGTCATCTGCGAATCGTTTTTACAAGGCTAGACGAATATAATTTGGTTGTTAATCTTTCCAAGTGCGTTTTTGGGAAATCGGAAGTGCAGTTTTTAGGTCACTTGGTGGTTCCAGAAGGCACCAGGCCATTGCCAAGTAAGGTGACTGCTATTCAAGGTTTTCCGAAGCCAGCGATCGCAAAAGACCTCCGCCGTTTTCTAGCGATGATAAATTTTTATCGACGTTTCATTCCTAAGGCTATTGATATCCAGCGCCGTCTTCAATGCCTGATAAAGGGAAACGTAAAGAATGACAGGACCGAAATTAAATGGACACCGGACGCAGAAGAGGCGTTTCTTCAATACAAGGCAGCACTATGCAATGCCACGTTGCTCGCACACCCGGCAAAAACTGCGTTGCTTTCACTAGCGGTTGACGCATCCAATTTCTCAATCGGTGCAGTGTTACACCAAACCGTATTAGGAGAAACAAAACCACTTGCATTTTTTTCGAGGAAATTGTCGGAGGCGCAAAAAAAATACTCAACGTACGATCGAGAACTGCTCGCTATCCACGAGGCCATTAAACATTTCCGTCATTTTCTGGAGGGACGAGAGTTTGCAATTTATACTGACCACAAGCCTTTAAATTTTGCTTTTCGTCAGAAAGCTGACAAAACGGCACCAAGACAAGCTAGGCAGCTCGAATATATTAGTCAGTTTTCGACAGATATCCGCCATGTATCCGGGATTGATAACGTCGTTCCAGATCTACTTTCAAGGATAGAAGAAGTAACCACCCGCCAGAGTATCGATTTTCGGAAGTTGGCAGAAGACCAAAGCACCGATCCCGAGTTGCAGTCGTTGTTGGCAAATAACAATACTTCGCTCAATCTGAAAGCAGTAAGGGTTTTGGAAGCTACTGATCTAATCTGCGATGTGTCGGGTATGTATGTGCGTCCATTCGTTACTAAACAATTTCGAAAACTTGTTCTAGAAAACTTACATCGTTTGGCACATTACGGGGTAAGAGCGACTACGAAACTACTCCAACAAAAATTCATATGGCCTGGTATGCGGAAGGAATGTGCCAGTTTCGTAAGACATTGTATAGCGTGCCAGCGCTCGAAGGTACAAAGACACAACAAAGCACCACTTCAACATTTCGAAGAACCTGCCGAACGATTCCAACACATACATGTGGATTTGGTTGGTCCGTTACCACCATCGAACGGGTTTTCTTATCTGTTGACGATCATAGATAGGGCATCGCGTTGGCCAGAAGCAATACCCATCGTGGATATCACGGCTGAGACGGTGGCCAAAGCGCTCATTATGGGATGGATCTCACGGTACGGGTTACCAATGAAAATCACAACTGATCGTGGGCGGCAGTTCGAGTCCACGTTATTTAGGCAATTAAACAACATACTAGGTGTGCGGCACCTAAAGACAACGTCGTATCATCCGCAGGCTAATGGTATGGTCGAGCGGTGGCATCGCTCGCTTAAAGGAATTCTTAAAGCGAAAATGCCATCTAGTTGGTCAGAGGAGCTTCCACTAATCCTTCTCGGTATGCGAGTGGCATGCAAAGAAGATTGTAACGCCACGCCTGCAGAATTACTCTACGGCAAAACTCTGAGGATCCCAGGTGAATTTTTCGTGCCACGAAAAGAGGATGTCAACGATGCCGAATTTGTGCGTAATCTCTCTAGAACGATTGCGAAACTTCGCCTGTCAGAAGTAAGACACCATTCCTCAGGTAAAGCTTTTTTCGTCCAACCAGAACTCTCTACTTGTACACATGTGTTCATAAGGGTAGATTGCGTCAAGAGGCCATTGCAAGCACCCTATAATGGACCATATCCCGTCAAAAAGAGATACAAAAAATATTTTGAAGTTATAATTAATGGCAGCATCCAAAAAATTTCAATTGACCGTCTAAAAGCAGCATTCGTCATTTTAGACGATCCAGATAAGCGGGAAGTGCAACCATCGCCTGTGCAGCAGAACTCATCGCCGTATAGGACGCGATCTGGGCGGGTAGTCAAACTACGATTTAATGCTGGCTTTTAGACTGGAGGGGGAGTAGTGTAGTGGCTTCAGTAGTGAACACAACGGCAACACCATCAACGGCAAATTTGTGGAGAGTTGGGTTTTGCACACGAGACCATAGGACAACACTAAAAGAAAAAGAAGGAGGAGAAATTGATCTGGCAGTAGCGGATTTTGTCTATATACGAGTCACGCGAAAAGTCAACGGAAAAATCGTACCAGCTTAAAACGGAAGAATCGCACCAGAGTAAGGCAACAAACCAAACGAAGATTTTGTTAAGCATTAGTTACTTCAGTATCCCACTCCCACGCAAACAGTCGATTTTCCTTGAAGCCAAAATAAAATTTACTTTGATGAAATATTGGCATTTTTAATTTCTATTTCTGTTCGTTTTCATTTGGTAGGATAGCCCTACATACTAATTGAAATTCGTGAGCGTATATAGTTTCACATAGTTGAAGACTTAGTTGAATAGTTCCTAAGGAGTATACTTCCTCGTTTGTAATACCCGTTAGCTTATATCTTTTTTCAGGGAAATATTCTTCATCTTCAAGTTTGGTTGTTATTTTGCAAATTGAAATGTCAGCACCCGTATCAATTAGGAAAGTCATATTTTTGTTATTGTATTTTGCTATTATGAAATTAGAGTTTGTGTCCGATATCTTGTAAACATTTAATTTTGGCTGTCCGGAGTACTCACGTATTCCGAGCCGCATTCGTTTCCCTCGTTTTGGTTGGTATTAAATGTTCGTACTCGATGCGTCATGTTTCTATATGAGCTTCGATTGTTGTTGTTGTTTTGGGGTCTGAAATTGTTGGAGGTGTTGTTTCTATTGTTGTTACTGTTCTGGTTTCGGTTATTGTTCCAATTATTGTTAGGTCGTTGTTGGTTTCGGTTATTGTTCCAGTTGTTGGTGGGTTGGTGTGTATTTTGATTGTTGTTCCAATTATTGGGTTGGGGTTGGTTTCGGTTGTTGTTCCAATTATTGTTTGGTCGTTGTTGGTTTCGGTTATTGTTCCAGTTGTTGGAAGGTTGGTGTGGATTTCGTCTGTAATGCATCAATGAGTGTGTGTTTGTGTTTTCTAATTCCGTGGCAAGGTTTATTGCCTCTGTTAGTGTTTTGGGTTGTGATGCAAAGATTGTCTGTTTGAGATTTTCGTTAAGTCCATTTTTGAAAATGTTTAGTGCATAGATGTCATTCATTTTTTGTATTACCGTTTTTTCCGCTTCAGTTGCTTCATTTCCTAGGTTTTCAATCTGTAGACTATTTAGCTCAGCTATGGTATTAAGTAATCTATCCTTAAATGAGGTTACTGTAAGATTTCTTTGTGTGAGACTGGAAAGTGTATTATGAATTTGGGGTATGGTTGTGTTGTTCCTATATCTTTCTTTGAGCAGTGTCTTTAACATGGAAAATGTACTGGGTGTCTGGCTACCTAAGGCTGTTTTTACATTAGCTGCTAACTTGACGTGGACAACGAACTCAATAAATTCCTGCGTGCATGTGGTTTTTAGTGATTTATATATGATTTCAACTATTTTTAAAAAGCTGTCTAGTTCTTTGTGGTTCCCTGTGAATGTTGTTATGGCTTTCATAGCCATTCCTAGGTCAAAGTCTGTCATATTGGATTCTTGTTCTTTGTCCTCTTCTATGTCTGAAAGTTCAAGTTGCTCTACTAGTAGGTCTCTTGTTTGATTGTATATTGTTCTAAATTCAATTTTTAGTGCTATACTCGTTTTATTTTCTTCTTGGATATCTGCTATGGCTTCAAATTTTTCTTTTAGTGCCTTTATCAAATCTAATTTGGATTTTATTGTATCCTGTTTGTAACGTCTTCCTGAACTCTTTTTTAAGTTTATTAAAATTGTTTCTAATTGTTTTTTTGTTTCTTCCATTTATTTGGTATATATATTTTTTTTTTGTTTTTTTTTTTTTTTTTTTTATTACAATTTACATAGGTACTTTTTAAAAACAAATTTTGTGTTTTTTTTTTATACATTGCTAATAATATTGCTGGTTTTGTGCTTGTGCACGTATTTTTTTAAATGATTACTTATCTTATAAGCTATATATACTATTATAAAGATTGCTACTGTTGTCGTTATCCATTCTGGGATTGATGTTGAAATTTGGAGTTCCTGGTGTTCTTGTATGTTATTTACCACTGTCGCTTGTGAGGATGGTTTGCTTTGGGCTTTTCCCATAGTTCGCTCTCCTTTCTTCTTTTATTTTGTTTATGAAGATGTTCTTTTGTTTAATGCCAGTTGTTATGGCAATTATGCGGTATAGTTCCGCAATATTTTGACGTGCCTTGACCTGGCGTCCTCCACGCGTTCTTTTTCTCGGTTGCACTGTTGCTGCTTCTAGTCTTATCTAATGTGTTTGTTGTCGCTGCTTTTCTTGGCGCTTCTTATATTCTTCTATGCTGATTGGTTTTGGTCCAGCGGTTTTTGGAATTGGAGTATACGTTGGTATGTATTGCGTCGTTGGTGGAGTCTCTGGCAGATATTCCTCTTCTACCTCTAAGTTTTTCTTTCTCGCTGCTAGATATTGTTCCCACTTGTCAACTATTTCGTCGATGTCCGATTGTGTGGACATTTTATTGCAGTATGGTCCTCTATCTAGTTTGGCAGGATCGCCATGTGGGGTTTGAAAACGAAGGGGGTTTGGTGCGTAGCAGTCGTTAGGTATTTAAGCGTACCACGCTATGTTTGGTATATGAGCGTACCACGCTATATTGTTTCAGGCGATTTCTCGCCGCAACTTTTGAGACCAACAAAGTAAAACAAGGCAATGCTGCCGAATTGAGTTCTAAGTTGAATCTGTTTTTATTCATTAAATTCTATTCCTTAAATACTATTTGCTTTGTTAATTATAACTGTTATACTTATTTCCTATCCTACTCCTACTTACATTATTGATTATGAATATCTTATTCTCTATTCCTATTGGCTATGCACCATTCTATAAGATCTTATTTCTATTGAGTGACGTTCAGTGCAATTGAGTGCATTGAGTCACACACATGAATTAAATTGTTTTGTGTCTGATTCATTCACTCGATTGCACTTTACATGTTACGTCACTTTCATATTTGACTTTGGCCTAGGGGCAGTGGTGCCGATAAGTGGATACACTACAGCTCCCATACTTGGCTACATTGCGATTTGCATTACGTAGCAAAGCCTTAGCCCTCTTTTGTGCGCTCTGTTTCGCACTCTTCGTTGTTATATTAGGGGAAACTGCAGATGCAGCGGCTGAGCCAGCTGTTACTACTTTTCCCTCTATTCTTCCTGTCTTTGTTGACGCTGCTTCCAAGATGGTCCCAGGAACAGCGGATGATCCTGCTGTCCCGGGCATCTCTTCGGCTGCCTTCTTGCCCTGTATGTCTATGTCACCGATGAGAGTTCCAACCTGCTCACCGGTGACTTCGCTGTCGCTAGTGAGGGTTTTTACCGACTCCTCACTGTCGCTAGCCAAAAGCGCCGTTTCATCCAATTCCTGTGCTAGAAGAGAGATGGATGAAGATGATAAATCATCCTCACACATCTCCTTCTCCCCCTTGACAGGAATTGCATTTTGTTTTTTTATAATTTTTTTTTGTTTTTTTTGATTTTGATTTTGTTTTGTTTGTTCCATTTTTAGTTTTTAATTTAGATTCCCACGAGTAAGGCCGGAAAAAACAAGGTCAGCCCAGGCAGCGCCGCCATACCTGGGTAAGGCTATATATAACAGGCCCGCGCCAAGGCGCCTGTGGGAGCTCAGTTAACGGTTGGTTTAACCCCCAACCTTTCATCCCTGGGCACGGTTTACTAATTCGCTCACACCACCACTGGAGTTAGGTTTGGATAGGGATAGGAACAGGGGTAGGGGGGCAATGGGGGGGGTAAGGATACTGGGAATCGCGAGGGGGGGGGGGGGCATGGGATCGGACGGAATGTCCTAGTGTTCACTCGTCTAAAACGCTGAAGCACTCTTGTCAGAGTCAGAGTCAGAGTTAAGTAGATTTTTCCTTTCTTAAAAAAAAAAAAAAAAAAAAAATGGCAACATTTATTCATACGTCATAACCATTTTATTACCTATGTCCGGCCTCTGCTGGAAGGATTAAAATTGAACTCAACATGCTTTTTAAACTTACCAAATCACAAATTTGTACTTACGATTTGTCAAAGTTAGTGTATTGGATGTGTCGGACTACTAATCTAAAAGTCTCGGGTTCAAATTCCGCAGGGGCCAAGTAACATCCAAAAGTTTTTCCACTGCCACATCTCTTGCGAACGTCTGACAAAAATCAAAGAGTATCAACTGTCATTAGAATTCTCAAAATTGCGGTTCGGATTCTGCTAATTGTTAATGTGTTAATTGTAGATGTAGATGCCTCCACTTCTCACAAGCAAATGGTTGGCGATGCTAGGTGTTAGGCCCTGTATGTGCCGTTAATGCCTTATATTTTATTTTATTTATTTTTATACATATATGTTGCAGCAGATTGGCTATAACTAAAGACTTTTTTGTTAACTGGCAGCGAAACAATTTGGTTTGTATTGCCAAAGTTACAAAACCTTTATTAAATGAAGTAACGGTTATTTTAATTAATACATTTTGTTGGTAGATATAATAGCTTACTTAGTCTCCTTACTCTAGGCAATCTGATACACAATTTAGATTAAATCTTCTTATGAGGAAATTATTTAATTGACCTCGGTATAGGTACCACGTTAATAGAAAATGGCGCAATGGTAAATGAAAGAAAAGGAAGAAAAACCAATGCCCGGAAATAAGTGCACTATTTGCTGACGTTTGTGTTTGCGGTTTGTCGCTCCGCCTAACAGTCATGAGGGGAAGCTTCGTTTTCTAGGGTGGGGTCGAGGTCATTTCAACACATATATTCACCAGGTGCATTGAAAGTGACTGATTTGCGAGTATAGAACATGGCTACTGAGGAAATATAATTTGAAGAAAATTCGTATAAAAGCAAGAAAGTTTCGTACGACCCAGCTGCGCACTTTATTTGTTATAAAGTCGTGCTCCTACCAATGACATGAGATAAATCGTTTCGCAAAGCAGCAAATCCCTTATGGCAATAGGTAAAACATTAAATAGCTTCTGTCCATCAAGAACTATATGAAAAGATCACCCACTACTTATGTAGAATAAAGCCACAAAAAGAACAAGAGGATACCGTCTATGTATTCGTATGTACATATACGAAGAAATCAGAAAGGATTCTTGATGACTCAATCACTTGCGAATAATGAAAACATAAACAATTAAGTTTGTTTTCTAGGATGATACAGACTACGAATTCAGTCAAACGAATCCAACACGCAAACGACCAACACAAAAGGATTTGTCTACTTTTGAAAATAATTCACTATTCTCTTTGACATTATTTCCTCTTTTGACGTGTAGCATGCGGAAAGGATAATAAAAACGATCGAAACGAATTGTGTTTAAGGATTTTTGTGTACGATGTTTAATTGGGTGAATCCGGTCATTCGACCACGCGTAGGTTGTTGAGAGTCCTGCCAATTGCATTAATCCCCGTAAACAAAGTCGGGTAACTAATTTTCAATTTAACAAAGGGACATTTGATGGTCTTATGTTTTTTTTTCATATAAACTCATGAACGTTCTAAATCGAATGTGATTGTTTTCGGTTTTAATGAGTTTTTTTGACCAGGCCGAGGGCTAATAGTGTGTCTGTACTCACGGATGGATTATGTGAGGATTACTTTGAACTCCGATGAGTGACATATTAGATGTATTTCCTGGCAGAGAATGTGCTATTTTCTTTACGCCTGACCAGCACAGTGGAATGGATAGGGAAAATTTAATTACATTTTTCGGTTCATAAATAAGGGATATTAAGTGAGTTAGATTTTAATCGAAAGTAAATAAAGGATACCTATAGGCTGTAGCTTAGGAAAAATGTCAAATGCTGTAACGTTTGACATTTATCTTTGTGTTTTATCCATGATGGAAAAGTAAAATGAAATAATACCATAGTTGAGGAGACGGTGGGATAGGGCCAGACGAATGGATGATAACTACACGGGCACATCAATTACATAAACAAGGCAACAGGGAAATCATACGACGCGTAGTAGTAGTACCACTAGTAGTAGCAGAGTCTTATTTAGTACATTTGTACCATTAACAATAACAAAATATAGCGGGTACATAGTGTCCCGAAATTCATAGATAAATTTAAAATATAAATATAAAAAGAACACATTTAAATTTCATTTTTTACTAAATTAATAACAGCTCTTTTAAATGATTGTATATTTAAATCTTGTTAAATTATTTCCGGGAGGGAGTTAAAAAGCTGAAATCCTTTATAGCATAGACAGTTCTGTGCTGCACTTGTATATTTCTTAAAGCATAGGGCTGAACATCACTTACATATTTTACATGTCGTGCTTATCAATTGGTTAAACAACTAGATTTTATTTTAAAAATAAACATCAAAACTTTAATTTTAATTTTTTGAATGACATTTTACCACATTAATATATTTAACATTGAGTATAAATTTTTGTAACAATTGAAGCCTGTTTATTGCCCTGTAAATTTGTATTGCACTATTTGTTGGAATATGTTTTCTTATTTTTTTCAAGAACCATATTGTTTTGTAATGTTCTTTGTTATGTGATTATCATGGTTTTTAAACTGTAATTTATTTTTATTGTCGCAATGTTTTTATTGATTCATTGCCAATAGATACTCGTATGTTTACTTCGTTTCCATCACTATTACCTCCAATTACCATTAATTTCGTTTTCGCAAAGATTCGTTTAGCTTATTTGCTTTCAGCCAAAAAAAGTTAAGTTCACTAAATCTTCCTGCTTTCTTGGGACAATTTAAGGTAAGCTTTTCCCTATGCATCATCGGCAATTAAGGCAATTTGACCACTACATATTTTTTCACATTTGCATATTAAATACACCAAAAACTTAGCCTATACACGCTAACTTTAGCGGGGATAACTCTCGCCGTTAAGTCCTTAAGCGGATATAGATCAGTGCTTCCAAACACCGTTTTCTAGGTAGTCCGATAACTTTTCTTATTGAATGTCAAAACTTTGACATTTCTCATGCACTGAACTGACACATTATCCCAAATTTTACTTGCGTATGAGATTTTTATTTTCGAAAAAAAAAATATTGAACCACCGCCATTTCCAAACCACTTGTTCTATAGGGGTCAATTCTTTATTCTTTTGAGTTGCAATTTTCTCTGTGGTATCCGAATAGTATTTTGGAATTTAATTTTCAGGTTCAATATACTCTAGTTTGACTGGAGAAAACAACCGCCGAAATGTCAAATGACAGCCAGCATAGTGCTGCCAAGTCAGAGTCGATCTTTTATTCTCTTACTATCTAAGCCTATATGCGCTTGAGTAAAAAAAGGACATGAACATAATTATTTATATAGACATTAAATAACAACCTCCCCAGAATCGAACCCAGGGGGACACATAAAAATATTAGCACTTGTTTTTTTCCGAAATAACACCATTCACGTTTGTTGTTTGCGTTTGATCTTCCAGATATATTCTGATCCAATTCAATGATTTATTGCGCACACCATATTTTTCCAGCTTGCGAATCAGGATCGCTCTATCAACTGTTTCAAAAGCTCCACAACAATTGTATTAAAAGTCAATATTATCTATGATCTTATGAATAAACTACTGATATGCCTGGAGGAGGAGGGCTGCATGGTGATTGCCTATGCGGATGACGTTGCTATTGCCGTTTAAGGAAATAACCTTAACACTTTAAAGGAACTCCTTCAAAAGGCTCTTAACAAGCTTACAAGATGGGCGAATCACTGTGGGCTGGGGGTTAACCCTCACAAAACCGAACTTGCCCTATTTTCTAGGATATAAATAATCACTCATATTGACCCTCCATCTATTAACGGAACAAGCTTAACCTTTTCCGATGAAGCTAAGTTCTTGGGTCTTATCTTCGATAGGAAGTTAAGCTGGAAACCCAAGAAAAAGAAAAAGTCAAAAAGCGGTAGGTGAGGTGTTTTCTCAGAAAGACTAAATATTGGTCTCTCTTTCCGTCTTCCGGATCATTCAGTTCCAGGCGGAACTTGGGGCGATTAAGGAAGTCTTGTTATGGCTGAAGAGAAATGTGATATCCACTAAGGACATCCGTATATTCTCGGACAGTCAAGCCGCGCTAAAGTCCCTGAACTCAGTCTCTTTAAACTCCATCGTAGCCATAGACTGCCGTTCATCTCTTGAGAAAATGGCAGAGCAGTTCAATATTCACCTCTGTTGGCTGCCGCGGTATAGAGACATTCCAGTGAATCCCACATTGGTTCTGCTATAGGTGCCGTTACAGGATACTATCTAATAGGCAAGCACGCATCAAGGCTTGGCGTCTAATCAAATGACTTCTGTAGAAACTGCAGGGACGAGGAGGAGGAGAAGACTACACTTCACCTCATCTGCACATGTCCTGCACTCTCCCATAAAAAAAAATCTCTGTCTAGGAGCCTTCCTCTTTAATGAACTTAGTGACTTAGCTAACACAGATGTTAGTTGTCTATCGCGCTTCATTAGAAGCTCCAAATGGTTAAGCGAGTAGATTTCGAAACTCCCCGATCCACATGGCATCACAACGGACCTCATTGGTCTAAGTGTGTTGGCTATTAGCTGACAACCACTTTAACCTAACCCACACGCACACTAACATTTGTAAGACATATTGTGGACTATCAAAATTTAAAATATATTGTAAATCACGATTTTCATTTTCGGACCAATTTCCATAAGTTACCCAGTACTGGGAAGTTCAAAATTGGCGCTCTCCAACTTTGCATATATCCGACCTCGCACTTACTCCAAAAAAACAGTGACAAAAATGTTTTAAGGCTTTAACATTTTTTTTTTGCATACATAAATCCACAAATTTTATGCTTGAAATTAGGATTTCCAAAGCTTATAGCTCTTAATGAGAGTGCCACCAATTATTTCTCTTTTATGCTTGTTTTATGCCTTTTTAACAAAAAAAACATAGGGGCGGGCTAGAGTCCGCTTGGGCGAACTGTTGGATACCCTATTCTTATTCCTATCCCTCATAAGTGGGCGTGACAAAAGTCTAAGTATGGTTGAATTGTTAAGAACGCTGTACATATTCTGTTATATAACATTTAAAAGATTTTATCAAACAAAAACGAAGCTTTTGTAAAAAAACGCTCCCTAGCTCAAACTTTGGTTTTTCAATAAAATTATTTTATTTAATTGTGGGCGTACCAGTAAGCGGATTTAAAAAAAATTAACACATGAGCATAGAAGAGCCCTAGAGAGTATATATTATAAATTTTAGCTCCCTAGCTCAAACTTTGGATTTTCAAAAAAAAGTTTTTTTTAAATTGTGGGCGTGTCAGTAGGCGGATTTTGAAAATATTTACAAATAATCTTAATGGAACCCTAGAGAGTATATATTATAAATTTCAGCACCCTAGCTCAAGTTTTGGTTTTTCAATAAAATTGTTTTATTTTTTTGTGGGCGGATTTTGAAAATTTTATATCCCGAGCAGTTTTAGGAGTCATAGATCATATATAAAAAATTTCAGCTTTCTAGCTCAAAATTCGATTTTTTCCAAAATTTTGTTTTTTTGAGTTTGTGGGCGTGTCTGTGGGCGGATTTCAAAACTTCGTAAACTTGATGATTTCGGGACCCTAGAGAGTATATGGTGAAAATTTAAGCTCTCTGGGGCCAGTTTAATGGCCTAATTTTTGCCGACGGACGGACGGACGGACATGGCTAGATCGACATTACTATCGATGCTGATCATAAATATAGTAACTTTTAGGGGTCTACGGGCAATATTAAGGTATGTTACTATGCGTCAAAATTAATATACCCTTAGAATAGGGTATAAAAAAGATGCATTGTTTTTTTGATTTGGTGCCCGGAAAGTAAAATCTTGCCCATTTTAAGCTTGAGTCGTTCTTAGCGTCATCAAGACACCAACCCACGTGTACCAATCACCATAACAGATAAATTATGTACAAGCTTACTCATTCACAACCAAAATTTATAACTCCATATCGCAAATATTATCCTTGTGAGATACGTTACCGAATTTGGTAATTAATCATAATCCTCAGAGCAAACCAAAGTCATGCATCCGCCCGTCCTGTGAATATTTCGAAAGAGCGTTTCGGTCTGCAACTCTCATTTGAATACATTAGCAAGTGACCTATATTTTAATCAGAATTTACGATCATAATCAAATTTCCATGAGCTGCTTTGGTGTTTATTTTCATTCGGAAATGGTGCGAAATCGAAACCTAACCTCCCCATGTTTCTGGTTTCATGATTTATTAGGGTCACACTGTTTTGCGTGTTGTTGAATTCCACTCCTGCACATCAGCAGAACTGTAAAGATGATGACAAAATTATTAAATGGGAAGTAGATGTAACCGAGTAGAGACTTAACTTGCGAATGAGGTCGAAATGTTCGCATTCATTTAACTTTCTTTCTACCAAAGCTGATGGGTGAATTAAAAGGATGTTTATCCTCCTCGTATAAGACGAAGAACAGAAAATAAGTGGATTTGACGACTCGGTTGCAAACCTGTCACGAAATCTCATTAGCAAACTTCAGGACTTCTTCTAGTCGCTTTATTAGATTTTCAGTGAATTCAATTTTTGCAATTCCTTCTAAGGATACACAGACTTGCCGTTGCCGTGTGAAAAGTCTGCTGAGATCTTACACATACAAAAAGGGAAAGAATGAAACAAGAAGAATGTTAAGCTTCCTTGTAAAAACAATCCTATTAAAAGATTTCAGTTCCATTGTACAAGTATTCGTAGCAACTCGAATCGTTTGCTTGAAAAAGGTACAAAATAAGGGCTACTGCGATGACTTACTGCAAGTAAGGTAGATGAATTATGTACTGACATAAGTATGCTGGAGGGCTTAAGAGTACGAAACGAAACAAATGTTATTGTAGGATGCGACTCGGACAATTTACAGCGTACACCGAAACGCTTTATCATTACCTCAGCAATAGTTGAGCAGCAAAAGGAGGTGTGAAAGAGTGAAATGGCATTGTACATGTACAGCACAAACTCGATTTACGCAACTGATAGAAATTGAGGTTGTTGCACTTACCGGGTTAGGTACATTTTTTTAAATAAAAAATTAAGACATAGCCATTTTACTATGTTTCTGTAGAGATAGTGACATGGAAATACTAGGTGGCTCAAAAGTCATTAGTCTATCTAAAATTTTAAACATCAGTAAACAGAATCCAAAAGCAGAATCGAAGTTTTTCATTAAAAAAAATTACAGCCGGGTGACAACTTTTGCGCAACCTTGTATTTACAAAGAAATTGGTCCAGGTCCAAACAAAACTACATGTGAAACAACGGCATAAATAACGAACCAAAAGGAGAACTTGCAAATAAAAAATAGATGAATAAATGCAAGAAGTTGCACTAACCGAGGTAAATGTGTTGAAAAGTTGCACTTATAGAGTCAAAAAGTGCGACGACTTTAGTATTGCGAAAATCGAGGAGTTGCGCGAATCGAGGGTTGCGTTAACCGAGTTCGTACTGTAATTGGTTTAAGAAGTGGATACATAGATACGTAACGTACACAAGACTCAAGGGTTGTTGGAAGGAACTTTTCTTGGCTAATATTGAGGCAAAAGTTGGTGAAGGGTGCGAAGAAAGTTCCAAACACATTTATCTTTTAAACAAATCTCTCAGATACATAGTAGGTGCTGTTGTTCATGTACCTATTCAGTTTGGTTTTTGTTTGAACTTCAATGGTTTTCATCCGGAACAATATCGAAAACTGAATCCAACACTACGACTACGACCATTGTGAAATATCATGTGTTCAATTGGGCAAGTACGACGTTGAAATAGGAAAGAGCTGCATTAATGTCGTTTTGGTACAGCACTGGTCGGTACTGTCATCGTCATGTTCACAGGAAGGATCTCTACTTTCAAACGGTAAAATGCAATATAAATCAATTTTGCTATACAATAGCGAAAGAGAGGTTAGCCTGGATCACACAAATGCAACAACAACAGCAGTTGAAGTGATGACGTGATTCGAAATCGGGAGTCCTGCGGGTACTTTTTGAGGACAAACCGGCGAACCCCACAGGCGCACCAATAGGAATGCAGTGAAGTGAGAGGGTTATGATATCATTAATCCAGATGATAACTTCGTCCTTAAGGAAGTGAAAAAACGCGTTTTTGTACCCTTGAGATTCGATGTGAAGGTCCTTCAGTGCTTTCTTACTATGCGTTCAATTCTGACTTACCCGAGTCCAGTATGGTGGAACATATGTCCTTTGTACATGGAAAAGACTGCACTATTTGAGCGTGTATTCGGTTCTGCATGCCCACGAAGGCTCGCATTCCGACTGTCATAGTAACGGGACAAATAAGACACTTCCGGTGTGTTTAGAATCGACAATGTATATCTTGGCTTTGTAGGAAACACTAAGCGGTCAACTAATGTTGCAGAGAATTTATTTCAAGCTTAAATAGATATCAGATGAAACGTTGTAGCATATGGTGCCATATGGCTCCTTATTTGACTTGAAGAATGTTTCTAATATTTACCGAACGCCTAAAAGGGACCCGTGCGGGGACGGCTTAAGAATATCGGAATAAATGGATTTAAAATAAATAAATATGTATAAATTGTGATTGTTGTAATCAACCAGGGTGAGGTAAGTAAGTGAGAGGGGTATCGTTCGACGAGTGTAATTTGCGGATTTGGCAGTCGCAATGAGTCACTGGGCGGGAGCGAACCGAGCGTTTGTCTCGACAAGAAGGGACAACGGTTAACCAAAATCTTCCGGGACCAATAACGTTAGCAGTGACGCCAGAATATGTGGCTTAAGTTCAACGCGAAATAATGCGCAATTCCGAGCGGTCTGTTTTTTTTGTCGGTGTGCGAGGCTTACTACACTGAAGCGCTCAGACTCAATACTGGTCCATTGTACTACCAGGAAGACACACCACTTTAACCGTTTAAATTTATTCGTTTTGCTACGAAAGACGAGTGCGCTTCAGTGATAAGGAGCTTAGTATTACAGCACTCACCACATCAGCACCAAATACCTGCCACCTGATACGAGCAAAAGCAGCGGCCTGTGCTGGAATGAAAAATAGTAATCTTGAAAAACAAGCTTAAGTTTCACCTCCAAAACATTCACATATATTTCACTTTTGATCCTCGCTGACTGATACACTTTGGTGTCTGTCACTTTCCTGCAGGCAGGTAATCAATGATTGTAATAAATCTCAAGGGAATAAGGACGCCGTGTACACCGGATTTGATTGGGAACTCTTCGGTGACTCCAGGAAGGAATCTCACTCTTGCCTTCCTCATAGATGTTCAAGGTCATCTGTACGTAAGTTTCTCGAACTCTTCGATCTCTTAGCGCCACCAATAACTGATCTCTTGGTTTTCAGTGGCCTTTTCAAAATTACGATGACTTTCCATCATATTCGTCACACTTTGTATTGCATCTGTGGTTGATTCGCGTGCGACAAATCCGCACTTTTAATTAAGTAGCCGCATTTATTTCCACGATCGGCAATCTAATACCTACACAACGATATTCATTCAGCTTTGACATTAACCTTTCTATAACTTCAGCTTAAATAAATAACAAAACCTTGTTAGGCATTTCTTCGGAATGAAATGTTAGCGCAGGAAAAAATAGAACTTATGTTAAGTGCTTCGAAAGAATCAGTTTTATAGAGAAGGTAAAAAAGGGAATTTAATTTAATTAAATAAATCAAATTTATTTTCAAAAAAATTATATAAAAAACATAGGGAAAGGCTATAGTCTGCTTGGGCGAACTGTTGGATACCCTATTCCTATCCCTCATTAAGTGGGCGTGAAACAAATCTAATCATGAAAGAATTATTAAGAAGGATCTACATATTTTGTTAAACAATATTTAAAGAATATTGTTGAAAAAACTAAGGAAAAAAGCGTCCCTTTTAAGTCGGCATGGCAGACAACTTTATATAAAAGATTTGTTCAAAACGACTTTAACTATATACTTTGCGATTGATTTCTTCAATAAAACATTTTTTCTTTAAAGTGGGCGTGGTCGTGGGGGGATTTCAAAAATATTGATACATAAGCCTTAGGAGTACATTATTCCGAATTTCCGCTTACTAGCTCAAACTTTGATTTTTAAAAATAAAAGTTTTTTTTTTTAATTGTGGGCGTGTCAGGAGCGGATCTAAAAAAAAATCATGAGCATTAAGGGTCTCTAGAAAGTAAAAATTGTAAATTTCAGCTTCATAGCTCCAACTTTGACTTTTCGATAACATTGCTTTTTTTTAATTCTGGGCGTGTCGGGGGGCGGATTTTAAAATGTTTTTCTTCCGAGCGTTTTGGGCCCATAAAGACCAAAAATATAACAAATTTCAGCTTTCTAGCTCGAAATCCGATTTTTTCGATACAATTGATTTTCTGGGATTGTGGGCGGATTTTTAAATTAAAAATTTTAATTTTAATTTTCAAAATTAATATACCCTTAGAAAAGGGTATAATGAGCGGGCTAAAAAAGACTACTTGCATGGCTGACGGTACGTGAGGTTTTGAGAATAGAGGATGAAGGAGAATGTAAGATTGGATGATAGTGAATTGAGTGTGGCGGATTGTGAGTGGACTAAAAATATTCAATAAAGCGAAATATTGCCCAATTTTACACTATTTTAGATTGAATCTTAAACAGTTTAAATACCGGCGCACCGTGGTCCTCAATGATTTTATTCGTTGCAAAAATCATAACTTTTAAACGAATAAAGGTAGTGCTATAAATATACCCTATTCTAGGGGTATATTAATTTTGACGCATAGTTTGTAACATACCTTAATATTGCCCGGAGACCCCTAAAAGTTACTATATTTATGATCAGAATCGATAGTAATGTCGATCTAGCCATGTCCGTCCGTCCGTCCGTCCGTCGGCAAAAATTAGGCCTTTAAACTGGACCTAGAGAGCTGAAATTTTAACCATATACTCTCTAGGGTCCCGAAATAATCAAGTTTAAGAATTTTTGAAATCTGCCCACAGACACGCCCACAAACTCAAAAAAACAAAATTTTGGAAAAAATCGAATTTTGAGCTAGAGAGCTGAAATTTTTTATATATGATCTATGGCCCATAAAACTGATTGGGACATAAAATTTTCAAAATCCGCCCACTGACACGCCCACAATTAAATAAAACAAATTTTGGGAAAAATTGAATTTTGAGCTAGAAAGCTGAAATTTTTTATATATGATCTTTGGCCCATAAAACTGCTTGGAACATAAAATTTTCAAAATCCGCCCACTGACACGCCCACAATTAAATAAAATATTTTTTTTGAAAAACCAAAATTTGAGCTAGGGAGCTGAAATTTTTAATATATACTCTCTAGGGGCCCTTTATGCTCATATGTAAATATTTTCAAAATCCGCCTACTGACACGCCCACAATTATTTATTTTTTATTTTTGAAAGTCCAAAGTTTGAGCTAGGGAGCTGAAATTTATAGTATATACTCTCTAGGTGCCCTTTATGCTCTTACTTAAATTTTTTTTAAATCCGCCCACTGACACGCCCACAATTAAATAAAACAATTTTATTGAAAAACCAAAGTTTGAGCTAGGGAGCGTTTTTATTTACAAAAGCTTAGTTTTTTCGATAAAATCCTTTAAATTTTTGTCACGCCCACTTATGAGATATAGGAATAAGAATAGGGTATCCAACAGTTCGCCCAAGCAGACTGTAGCCCGCCCCTATGTTTTTTTTTATTTTCGCAGAAAATGGAATTAACAGAATGTTTTACTTTAGAACAGTGATAAATATTGCGGATCTCCAAATAAAAAAAGTTTACAACTATTTCAGTGTTACGAGTAATAGGGTGTTTCAAAACGTAACTGATCACAACAGTGGGATAAAATTAACAGATTTTCAAGATGTTTGATTTTGTATCCGATCGGAGTATCTTATTAACTGTTTCAGTGGTACATTTCACGTCAAACAGTGTAGGAAAATAGTTAACGGACCAAAATATTCATTAAATAAAATAAACTAGAAAAAAAAATATATATTTATAAAATAAAAAGGAATGCTTAAATTGTTTTTTTTTTTGAATTTATACATTTTAATGATCAGTAAAAAATGCATTGGCATCATCATCATTTTATGCATTTAGTTAACTTATTAGCTCTGGGCAATTTAATTTGTCAGCTCTTTTGTGCCGGTCATCGCTCTGGGAGCCCTGTGAATACCTACTGTCAGGTAGTGGTTGTGGGGAAGGAGCAGCGCGGCTATGATATACATAGCGGTTGCGATATATTTGAGAATGACTACTGCAGTGGAGATTTTAGCTGCACTTCCGAAACATGTGTTAGGATCAGGGTGAGGTGATTGATACAATCGAACCTTGGACTGATCCCATTTTACTGCGCAACTGAGGGAGAGCTATTGCTTCCTGATCCACGGAAAGCAGATCCTTTTGGGATGCCTGTTTCGATCGAATCTCAAACTGCTCTTTATTCTCTTCGCAGGTAAGTCCGAGTCGGACTTGATTTTTTGTAACAACTTTTGGCATTTCAGACCCCAGTACGGCGGTTTCCCTTCAAAAATGAAATACATTCTGAAACTGTGATTAAGTAAAACAGTTAACATAGAATATGTGCGAGTCCTTATGCCTCATATTTTGTTTCAAAAAATTCGTTTTGGAACGCTCGCGATCGAAATTTTATACCTGTCATTGATGGTTGCACTCACGTAATTATTGTAAAGCATCTTTCATTGGCGCCTTGACAACTTCAAACTTTCAGTGTGAACGCACCATTAAACCGATTATCAAACTGTCAATGTCAAAATATGCAGTAAAATTGATTTTCATCATTGTAAAGTAAACAAAGGAACAATGTATACAAATAATTAAAATTTATTACCAATTTTCAAATCAGTCAATATCAAAGCGTTCTCAAGAAATGGGCCTCTCCCAGATCAAATAATGACGAATTTTGCGTAAGGATCTTGGCCTGCACCCTTACAAGATTAAGTTGACTCAAGAACTATAGCCACTTGATCATTGAAACGACGTACGTTATCGAATCGGGCTCTGGACATGATGGAAGAATATGAAGAATTTCATCGCAATATCATCTTCAGCGATGAAGCGCATTTTTGGTTAAACGGCTTCCCCAGGTGGATGCCTGTACAACTGGATGGAAATCTGCAGTGTCTCAGGCAGGCACTGGGGGTCGGAGCCCGTTAAGCAAGTGTTCCTCAAGGCTCTGTTTTGTCTTCTGCTATCGACATTTTCATTTTTGTAATGGATGCTCTCATGTCTATGATTTCTTATCCAATCCATTCCTTCGTTCGCTACATTTTACGCCCTATTTAATTGTTTCTGAAAGCTCACGTAATTATTACTTTCAGTTTATGAACAGAGAAAGGTGACAATCTTCAAAATCTACACGTTTTATTACTCGTAAAATAAAGCAAGATCTGAACAATTGAATCAATATTACACCAATGGCAGAGTTTATGCAACAAAGTGATTAACACTCTGCTCTCATTTAACAATCTTAAGCTAATTAAATTGTATTCATATACTATAAGTAAATTACTGTCAAAAACAGTAAGAAGAACATGCTCATTAACTTCTCAAAGCTGTAACTCCAAAATGGAACAAGTCTTTAACTACCATTCAGGTATTTTATTCCAAGTTCTGTAATGCCCATCCGACCCACGACGACGAACCGCAGTAATGAGCTATATATTCGCAAATAAATATAAAAATAAAAAAAAAAACATTACACTTCCGCAAACACGTACTGTCTGTTATCAAAGGCTTTCTCCCATAGCTGTTAGTGCGCAGGTACACGTACTCTTCTGCAATTCTGCAAAAGGACACCATCCTCCTTTAGTAATATGATCAAGACAATTTGACAAACAGTTAGTAGAACTCCAACAGTTAAACGCAAAGGTTGTCGCTCTAAAGAATTATTAAATTTGAAAGTCTTCACTTTTACGAGTTTTACCCTATACTACAAACAAATTCACACGCGTAAATACGAAGAGATAAGTCGTGCTAAGGTGCTCGTAGAAAAAGACTTAGTGATTGTTTCTTGATTGGTGTTTGAATTGTCTCTCCCGACTGAACCAACTGAGAGACATAACCTTTCGCAATTACTACCGTGAAATTTGTTGGCAATCTGAAAGTGGACTGACGATATTAGAAAGTGATTTATCCCCAGTGATTGTGTATTGGAACTCCCTAGACACCAGTAAATAACCGCAAACAACAAAAAGAGAAGGAGAAAGCAAATAACAAAAATGTCCATTAAAATGTCATCAATTATTGTTTGGGCCAGCACTATGTCCATTCTATTGATAATGTCCTCGGCAGCCGCTATACGTTCAGATGACAAAAATATAACAAGACTCTTAAATAATCAAGTAATTGTCAGTCGACAAATTATGTGCGTCCTTGAGAAGAGTCCTTGTGATCAGCTTGGCCGACAATTGAAAGGTGAGTGCTGAGACTTAAGCAAAATGGGTACACTAGGGTACATGTATGTACACGATGTCTTTGACTGGATGACTTTAGAGATTTTATGGAATGATTTGGATTGATTTTTTTTTTTAAATTTAAGACAAAGTTCCGTAAAGATAATTAAAGTAGGGTTAAAAGTGGATTAAAATTGTCAAAAGAAAATTAAATAAAAGGTGAGTGCTAAAAGAAAAACAAAATCAAAGATTTCTATCTTTTAAACAACGTTTCGGCTGGCTTAATCATTTGAATAAGGGCAACCAATTGTTTATTCGAGTATTGGTACGCTGAATCCTGTGACATGCCGATTACTTTTGCGTATCGATATATTATGTTTGGCTAACAAATTTGATTGTGAAACGCAAGTGTCACTGTAGACTATCCGTGGCTACCAATCAGGCATTAGCAGGAATTCGCAAGCAATTAAATTAATTATGTTTTATGTGCTTTTCGCAATTTTACAAAAAATATTCATTGAATTTGACTTCGTAGGCTAAAAATTGTAAAAAAAAACTCTGAAATGCAAAAGACTTTTTGCAATGTTCTTAACAGAACCAGGTAAGTGAAGAGATGATGACATCTTTCCAAATGACCTTATTTTTTCCTTAGCGATTCTTATTTAATTATCCTAGACTACTAATCGATCTATAGCTTCCAGGCTTGTTAAAATGTCTTTCCCAAATAAAGGCAAAAAAGCCATATATTTTATTTTTTATACAGTTGGTTAATTTCTAAGACCGAGAATAGACAACTGCTTTGATGGCGTTGAGTTGTACCACCTATTGGCATATAAAAACGGACTAGGAAGGTGGACCTATATGCTTGCTAATTGAGTGTATGATGGCTGTTCGGCTTTTCGAGTGACTTTCAGATGAAAGAATAATTGCTTTTTTGTTTATCTCCAAATTGAATATATTTTTTAATATAGTCCCCTCTCAGCGCGATACACTTTTCCCAACAATGTTCCAACTTCTTGAACCCTTCAAAAAAAAATAGATTGCTCAATCTCTGCAAAATAGGCATATGTAAATGTAAAGGGTGTTCAAATTTGTGGTACCATTTTAAATGTTGAATGAAATACATAAATTGTGCGAAATCTGTATTTAATTTTATTGGAAATTAATATACATCGGTTCCGGTTATTAATGAAAAAGAATGTCGTCCAAGTGACCTCCTCTGCTAGCTCGACAGACTGTCAACCTTTTACCAACATTTTGAATCACTTTTTCGCATAATGATGGTTCAATAAGTGATATTTGCTCGATGATGTTGTCTTTGAGGTGTTGAACAGTTTGGGTATTATCGGCATAAACTTTACTCTTCAAGAAACCAAATAGAGAAAAATCCAGTGGTGGTAAATCACATGATCTTGGTGGCCAATTCACGTCTGTTCTTCGGAAAATTATGCAATTGTTGAACCTCTCTTTGAGAAGATCGATGGAGTTCGTTGCTGTGTCGCATGTTGCACCACCCTGTTGAAACCACATATTCTGCACATCAATAGCCGTGTTTCTTTGCACGCGGATATAGGGATAATTAGAAATTTGCATGTAAAATACAACAACAACTTATCCTATATACGCTAACTTTAGCGGTCGCCGCTAAGTCCCTTAGCGGGGATAAACAGCGCTTCCAAAATCCATTTTCTTCGTTTCTGATGAATCCTTCCGATGTATTTTTCAGGAAATGTCAAAGTTTGACCACCCACCGACCACTCACACATCCCGCCGAATATTTTAATCGTGATTTTATTATTATTATTTTTTCAACTTCATGTTAAGGGTTAATTGAATTTAGCAAATCTGTTAATGTGAAATTGTTTTTCATCATTTAAGGATATGCTTGGCATCAATTTCAATTGGCGGAAGTAAATATTTTTCAATTTCAGGATTTTCAATACAAATTTCTTAACTACAACTTAGAGCTGTGTCACGGTGCATGTGTGCTGCCAAGTTTTTTTTGATGAATTCTTAAGCGGCGATAGTCGTTTTCTGATGCCATCCCTATATCCGCGTGCAAAGAAACACGGCTAATATCTTCCAATTGACTCTACAAAAAGTTTCTAATCATCGCTTGATATCGAGCTCCATCCACAGTTACTGCATTGCCATTTTCATCTTCTAAGAAAAATGGACCAATTACGCCACCACACCAAAATCCACACCATACAGTAACTTTTGTCAAACAATCGTCTAGGAATTTCTTCAGCCCAAATGCGACAGTTTTGTTTATTGACATAACCGCCAATTTCGAAATTACCCTCATCGGTGAAGATAATTTGCTTGAAAAAATTGTCATTTTGTTGTTGCTTCTCTATGGCCCAATTAACGAATTGCAGGAGCAATGCGTGGTCAGTTCGCTTTAATTCTTTTGTTAACTGTATTTTGTAAGCCTTTACATGCAGATCTTTGTTCAAAATGTTTAACAAAGTTGTTGGTTTGAGGTTTAATTGATGTAAACGACGTAGAATTGACGTCCTTGGCTCTTCAGCACACCTCTGCTAGCAGCTGCATTATTTCCACTCGACCGACCACTACGACGATAGGCTTTACTTCTCTGATCTTGAACCGAACCAGTTACTTCAAATTTATGAACGACAAGTGTAATAGCACTGTTTGACGGAGCATTTTCTCTATCGTATTTTGAGCGAAATTTTCTTTCAACTTCTACAAAACTTTCACCATATTTAAAATAAGTTTTAATGATATTATTATTATTATTACAAATTTATTAATTCATTAATAAATTACAAAATCAATAATTAAAGAATTCAGCTCTACCTACTAGGGCTTTGAGCAAGTTTTGATAATAAAAACACGTTGCTCAATAGTGTACCGATCCATTTTAGCTTACGGGAATGTATTTACTTCATACCTGAAAAAACTTCGGTGTAATCTAATATGTACGAGTAGCTGTAAAAAAAGTGGCGGTCAATTTAAAATGATACGTCAAATTTGAACACCCTTTACATCTTTTTCCGCTGAGCCAATCGGAAACAGGAAAAAGCAAATCTGAAGAAAAGAGTGGACGAGGGAGCAGGTCAAAGCGCAATTCTGTTAAATTTGCTGTTGCTACAGTGGACGAATGGGATGGAGTATTGTTTATACCCTATTCTAGGGGTATATTAATTTTGACGCATAGTTTGTAACATACCTTAATATTGCCCGTAGACCCCTAAAAGTTACTATATTTATGATCAGCATCGATAGTAATGTCGATCTAGCCATGTCCGTCCGTCCGTCCGTCCGTCCGTCCGTCCGTCCGTCCGTCCGTCCGTCCGTCCGTCCGTCCGTCCGTCCGTCGGCAAAAATTAGGCCTTTAAACTGGACCTAGAGAGCTGAAATTTTAACCATATACTCTCTAGGGTCCCGAAATAATCAAGTTTAAGAATTTTTGAAATCCGCCCACAGACACGCCCACAAACTCAAAAAAACAAAATTTTGGAAAAAATCGAATTTTGAGCTAGAGAGCTGAAATTTATTATATATGATCTATGGCCCATAAAACTGATTGGGACATAAAATTTTCAAAATCCGCCCACTGACACGCCCACAATTAAATAAAACAAATTTTGGGAAAAATTGAATTTTGAGCTAGAAAGCTGAAATTTTTTATATATGATCTTTGGCCCATAAAACTGCTTGGGACATAAAATTTTCAAAATCCGCCCACTGACACGCCCACAATTAAATAAAATATTTTTTTTGAAAAACCAAAATTTGAGCTAGGGAGCTGACATTTTTAATATATACTCTCTAGGGGCCCTTTATGCTCATGTGTAAATATTTTCAAAATCCGCCTACTGACACGCCCACAATTATTTTTTTTTTATTTTTGAAAGTTCAAAGTTTGAGCTAGGGAGCTGAAATTTATAGTATATACTCTCTAGGTGCCCTCTATGCTCATACTTAAATTTTTTTTAAATCCGCCTACTGACACGCCCACAATTAAATAAAACAATTTTATTGAAAAACCAAAGTTTGAGCTAGGGAGCGTTTTTATTTACAAAAGCTTAGTTTTTTCGATAAAATCCTTTAAATTTTTGTCACGCCCACTTATGAGATATAGGAATAAGAATAGGGTATCCAACAGTTCGCCCAAGCGGACTGTAGCCCGCCCCTATGTTTTTCATTGATTTTGAATAAATGTATCGAATAAAATGGCATAGTACTCGTACAATCCGGCGATCGTTTTTCCTTTTTCAATGAATTGAAATAGCGCGGTATTAATCCCAGAAATATTTTGCTATGACTGTTGGAACCGGTTTTTCCTTTTTATACCCTATTATAAGGGTACATTAATTTTGACGCATGGTTTGTAACATACCTTAATATTGCCCCTAGACCCCTAAAAGTTACTATATTTATGATCAGCATGGATGGTAATGTCGATCTAGCCATGTCCGTCCGTCCGTCCGTCCGTCGGCAAAAAGTAGGCCTTTAAACTGGGCCTAGAGAGCTGAAATTTTAACCATATATTGTCTAGGGTCCCGAAATAATCAAGTTTACGAATTTTTGAAATCCGCCCACAGACACGCCCTCAAACTAAAAAAAAAACAAAATTTTGGAAAAAATCGAATTTTGAGCTAGACAGCTTTTTATATGATCTATGACTCCTAACACTGCTCGGGATATAAAATTTTCAAAATCCGCCCACTGACACGCCCACAAATAAATAAAACAATTTTATTGAAAAACCAAAATTTGAGCTAGGGAGATGAAATTTATAATATATACTCTCTAGGGGCCCTTTATGCTCATGTGTTAATTTTTTTTAATCCGCCTACTGACACGCCCACAATTAAATAAAACAATTTTATTGAAACACCCAAGTTTGAGCTAGGGAGCGTTTTTTTCGATAAAATCCTTTAAATGTTATATAACAAAATATGTAGAGCGTTCTTAACAAATTTAACCATACTTAGACTTTTGTCACGCCCATTTATGAGGGATAGGAATAAGAATAGGGTATCCAACAGTTCGCCCAAGCTATCCATTACAAAAAAAATCCTTGACATTTTACCTACTAAAGCAAGAAGGAAAAGGGTCGTTTGCTAAAAAATAATACCTAATGTTTTCAGAAAAACCATAGTTTACTCCGAACTTTTTGAGTGGCTGAGTGGCTTTCCATGACTGCGTAAAATGTTTCATTTTAAATTTAAATTTTTGTTATAAAAGACAAATCATATCTGGATCTTCCATTGATCGATTCTGTTGGTGATGTTTTTAGTGCCTAAAAATCCCACACTGATATGATATCGCAGATCTACCAAGTATGCATTCAGATTTTCAGCTTTGCGCAAAACAAATAGTTTCAGCGCATGGTTGTGACTCCTTTATTGTAAAAATAGGAATGTGTCGACGGTTGACTTGACGAAATGAAACACAGCAATATACGAGCTTTAGTTGGGGTTAAAGTCCCATTCGATGATTTCCACCTTTCTTATCACAAAATTGTACTAAAACACTGGTGGAATGAACAATGCAATTTCTCGAAGTAAAACAAAATCTACGCTCAATTCTTTTAAATATGTTTGATTTAAAAAATAATTATTATTAGTCATGAACGTGTGCGAAGTGAAAGGACCTACAATTCTAAGCCGACTACGAACTGTAAACTTGAGAAGCTTCTCACGAAAATTGATACTTTTGGATGTCTGTCAGGTAGTGGTAAAAAACATTAGGTGTTTCTTGGTGCCGGTGTGAAACACAAACCCCTCATCTTCTTTTGACGATGCCGGTGATTGCCAGCCATGTCAATCCTAAGATTTGTATTCACACTTGCGGGACAGTTTAAAGATGTAAAATGTGTCACATGCTCTCATGAATGGTAAAGTTACCAAGATGTTATTTCTCCTATCGTTCGCATTTTCGTCAAGCGCCGGTTTTTTTTGGGAGCGCTGCAGCGATATTCCCATCCCATACGCACGCTCTAATATTTCATGAATATATTATGTTTGAAGCTCTTTAAAAACTAGACGTACCCAAACTAAAATCCAATGCCAAAAAACTAAACACGGTTTATACATCGTCCAATAAAATGCGTAATTAATTTCAAGTAGACAACCACTCAACCTCATCCGCAAAACGAGTAAATACTTTTATTCAACATTCCACATAAATCCATTTAAATATTTTAATATAATAATATTAGTCAAGAAATCGATAAGGAGTAACGAATAAAATCCCTTTACAGCCAACTTTCGCGTAATACTACCACTAAGAGTGATCATAAAAGGAACACATCGACATATCGTCGCCTAAATGCCCATTGCTCTAGGAAAGCTATTTGTGTAAAAATAGCGGCAATACATCATCAATCAAAGGGATATTACAAGAATATTGGGATATGAAAAGAGATGGATTTTTTGAGAGTTTTTAAACTCGATAGTCGTCTCCGGATATTAGGTACTTTTAGTACTTGGCGGAAGTAGTGTTTATGTTTATTATTATTTGTGGGAAGTTAGTTTATTCATAGATTTTTCAGCTATCCATGGTTTCACGGAAGAGTGAGATTATTTTGGTTTGAATCAGGGTTTTAATTTTTTTTATTAGGTCAAGTTTGAATATGAATTTGAACTACGTCGCGTAGTAGGAAATAATGAAAAGAGGCAAACAATAAAACTTTTTTAAAAGCAGACTGAAATAGTTAGGTTAACTCTTCTAAAATATTACTTTCTGCTGTCAGAGTTGTATTTTATTTTTGGTATTTGATCAAAATTATTGTATAGTAGCTAGCTTAGCTATTTTAAGAAAATATCAATTTATGGGTTTGATTGAGTAGGTAGGTTGTATATCAAAAGGGAATGGTTATGTCGCAACTTTGGGTTCCACTCAAGAATTCACTCCTCCTTTACCCATTGCTTTTATTATATCACAGGGCAGACAGAAAACTCCAATCACTGAGTGTATGCTCTTGGTATCGCTTTATAAATACAACTGATATTTGTTACACTACTAAGAATCATCTTCTGATTTTCCAATCTTATAGACTATACCTTAAATAAACAACTTCATGCAAGGTGGGCCATCATGTGTAACTATATTTTCCTAGGCTATATTATTGGAACAGAAAAGAAATTAATGTTATATTTGGGGCATTCAAGTTATTTTTCCATTATGTATTGAAAATTATATCACTGAGGTGGCCGCCAGGCACTTTTTATGACTTTTTCCCTTGTTTTCTTGAAAACTTCAGAAGATAAGTCCTCCATTTTTTGCCGGATATTGTTACATAAACTCGTGACTTTAAAGATGAGACCAGTGCAAATCGCCATAATGCGAAAGCTCACAACCGTAAACCTGCTGCTTCGGAATGTCGTTTGTAGCTCGTGCAGTATACGCTATTGCTCATTCATGCTGAAACCACTTGTGTTCCAGTCCCACTTCATCCAATTCAGAAAGACGAATTGATTGATCATGGCTCTGTAGTGCTCACCATCTACAGTGGCCGTTTGGTCCCCGCTGTTCTCAAAAAATGGCTCAAATGACTCCTCCAGCGTAAATAGCAGCACAGCATGCCGCGACTTAAAGTGGATGTTATGGCTCTTCGTGCATTTCTTGCGTATTTTCAGTGTTTATTTATTTTTTTGTTCTTTTTGTTCACTTATCCACAGATATGGAAATGTGCCTAGTCACTTATAATGATTTTTGAAGCAAAATCGTCTGTTCGTTGCTAAGATGCAGGTGGGCGTGGCCACGCACTAAGGGTCGAACAGCTAAAGACTGCAATGGCGCCATGAGACATGGCAGCAATGACAAATTGCATAAACAAAAAATAGGTTGGGGTGATTTTGCTTTGCTTTTGGGCCTTTTTCATATTCATTCCTAGATAAGATCAACAATGGCATCTCCCATTTCCAGTCAAGTTGAACTATTAGTGTTATCCCTATATGAGCTGCTTCAAACTATTTGAATCCCAGGTCTTTATTTTTCTCCAATGCTGAGCCAGGGTATTGGAAAAGAGTTGGTGGCGGATGAGCCCTAAATGGGCCAACGGCAGCTCTCATATCCCCGAAGCGGGTCACTGACTCTAAAAAAAACTCGGCCCCTCGTCGTAGGAGTACAAAATTTACCTGTCCCTTCAGGTTGGGGGTTGTGCCGTCGGTGTAACTTCCCGACCACGTGAAACATAAATAGTTATGAGTGTGATATTCAAAGCCTCGGAAAATGGATACCCTCATATGGCCACCAGACCCGGAATGTCAAGGGACTACAATCTAAAAGTATGTACAGTAAAAACTCTTTTATCCGGAATGTTTGGGACCGAGATTTCGAAAATAAAACAGTTTTTTATAAGTACATATGTACATTTATATGTTTCTCAATTTAATTATTATACTTACATATATGTAAATACATTTCAGTGAACATTTTACAAGTATGTACACGTACAGTACCTACATACAAGTGTTTTTTTAAAAAGAAATATATCTATCCAAGGTTTGTTGTCTTAGCAGTTTCGGTTTTTCTTTTATAAATTTGTATTGCAATCTGTAAAGCTTCATCACTCTTTGTTGGGAAATAAAGTTTTTTTCTTTGCGGTAATGAGGCTTTAGACTTATTATTACTCCCTGGTCCATCGGCTAAATAAGGGACAGTTGGGGAGGGGGGGGGGGGGGGGGGGAAATTTGACCGAAACGTGGTTTCTCTCGCAAAGCTCTTCATCAGGATGTGCTTCACAATTATCCAATAAAATAATGATTTTGCAACCGATTGGAAGTCCTACTTTTATGTCCTACTTTGTATGTCTTCTCGCTTCAGGAATGAAGTTGCAAGCCGTGGATTCCATGTCGGTTCTTAGTTCTTAAATTTTTCAAGGCAACCCTGAGAATAATTGCACTCAGTTTCAGTTTTCATATGCTCATGGAACCTTTTAGCTTTTTCTATCAGGATTGGTCAAGATACTGAAATACATTCTCGACGCCGTTGTCGAAACCATTCATAAAGTGCCTCGTCTAATTTGGGATTCTCAGCTTTTCGCATATTCTTACGACTTTGATTCGTCTTTGTGGAATAAGTATTCGCGTAAAACTTTTTAATCACATCCTTATTTCTTTTTATGTCGTAAACTGTTGACTCTCCTATCTCATATTTGCTACAAATTAAGCGGACGCTTGTGCCATTCTCCAAATCGATTACAATTTCAGCCTTTTCTTAAATTTGAAGAACATTACGGGCTCGTTTTGTCGACATAGCGATACAAATGCTTACTGCAACGTCAAACACCACGAGTGCTCACGAGATATGCTATTTGGTTAAGGTAAACAAAACTTAAAGTCTGCCTTTTAGTCTACACGACAAACGGTAAACTTATTTTTCAGACTAAAACGCAGACGGTAAATTTTTGAACATATACATGAAATCATCAGCCCACAGCATTGCGGATATTAGAAGTTTCTCCGGATATTAGATTGTAAATTTCACAAATATTTTCTTTAAAAAATTCCGGATATTAGAGGTTGCCGGTTATTGGAGTTCCGGTTAAAAGAGTTTTTACTGTACCTGGAACGTGCGTACACTGCACACCCCAGGCGCCACTCAAAAACTTTAATCTGTCCTCGAGCGGTAGAACGCAGATGTTACCGCGATCCAGGAGTTACGATGGATAGGATCAGGTATGATGAAAAGCAAAAATTGCGACATTTATTAGAGCTGCCATAAATTATTGCATATGTTAGGGTGCATATTCGTCGTGGGAAATTGCCTTGCTGTGATCTGCATCAAAGATACATTTCAAAACATTACCCTAATATGTGCACACGTCTATACCGACGATGCTGAAGATCCCATCAAGGAGGAGTTCGCCCGGAGTACGATGTTAAATTTGTACTCGGGGATTTTAATGCCAAAGTCGGTAACGAAAACATCTTCGACTGATAAGTTGGTAGGCATAGCCTTTACAACACGACAACAGATAACGGCTACCGACTAATCGACTATGTAGCAGTTCGTAATGCGGTGATAGGTAGCACTAGCTTTCCAAGGATCGACAAAGCAACCTGGCGCCCTCCAGATGGTCGAACCGCCAACCAAGTCCACCATGTGCTTATCAATGCGAGGCACGCATCCAACATCATAAACGTGTACACATTCAGAGGGGCAAACGTTGACTCTGACCATTTCCTTATTTTGAGGTCGACTGTCCAATGAGAAGAAGCTGCGAACTGCGCAAAAGAAGAAATTCGACGTTGGACGCCTTAACTCATCTGGAAAGTCTACAGAGAGCGGATGAGCAAGAGACTCTCCTCTATGCCGAGTGCCACCATAGGTTACTAGCCACTTACTTACTTACCCCAGAGAAAAAGCCCGTGGTATGATGATGTATGCGCTTATCGGAAGAAGGTGACAGAAGATGCATATTTGAAAATGCTACTGCGCAAAACAAGGGCAGCAAGGCTGCGTAGAAAGAAGAGGGCGTACGCAGTCTCCCAGCTCAAGGAAATCAAAGAGACTCGTGATCGAAACAATTATTAGAAAGCGAAGCAACTGGCTGCTGGCTTTAAAACCGGAACGCAAGCTTTGTAAAACAGCGACGGAAACCTAGTCACCGAATGGTAGGGAATAATAAATGTATTTAACCTGCATTTCCAACTGCTGCTAAATGGGCATCATGTCGAATAGTGATAGGGCAAGAAGAGAACCCACGTCCTGTCAATAAAGAACAGATTTCACCACCCAGTGTAGAAGAGGTTGGCTTAGCTATAAGAAGTCCAAAGAACAATAAGGCCACCGGCTCTGATGGTTTACCAGCGATACGGAGGTGATGTTTTGATAGGGCGCATGCACCATATCATTAACCAAGTATGGGTGGAAGAAAACAAGCTAGATGACATGACTATCAGCTGCATATGCCCCATCTTCAAAAAAGGGGATCCAATGTCTTGCAAGAACTATCGAGGCATATCCCTGCTAAATATCGCATATAAGATCCTATCCAACGTATTGTATGACCGTCTGAAACCGTTCTGCAACACACTAATCGGCACGTACCAGTGTGGCTTCCGGCCCGGCAGATCGACAATAGACCACATTTTCATTCCGAGGCAAATCCTGGAAAAGCAAATGAACTTCAAGTAGAGACCCATCACCTTTTCATCGACTTTAAAGCCACATATGATTGCATTCATCGTCAGGAGCTCTACGTGGCGATGATCCAGTTGGATGATGTATGTTGATGCAGTTTGGAAGCAGCCCTTTCGAATTATTCCAAACTTGTACCGGATTTCGGCAAGGAGATGCGCTATCATGTCACTTGTTCAATCTTGTTCTCGAGAAAATAGTGCGAAGGGCAGACGTCGACACGGAAGGCACTATCTTCAATAGATCCGTCCAGCTACTATCATCGGCCGTTCCCAGCGTGCCGTGTTAGAGGCTTTCACTGCGATTGAAGAACAGGCGAAATTGTTTGGACTTAAACTAAATGAGGACAAGAAAAAGTATATGCTATCAACAAATAAACAAACATCTGGCCACCGCCTAGGACAATACGTTGAGTGATACTGAAAAATCAGAAGGTTTAAATGCAAAAGAGTATACAGCGTATGGTTTATTTAAACTGACGTATGAATTTTCTAAATACGGTCTAACAGCACCAGTACAAATTTGTAGCAGCATATAATTTTAAGGCTGTGTTCATTTCGAACACCTTTTCTATCACCTTAAAATACCCTTATATTGACTGGGCTCCTAGCATTGTTCAAAATAAAACGTTTAGTCTGTTCTAACTACCTCTACTGCCGAGTCAGGACGATTATTTTACCTCTTCTTGTACACCTGTTCATTGACAACAGGTGGAAAAAAAATATATAAATATTTAACTGTCAGATTTGAATTTAACCCCCAGTATTTTGATTTATTTTCCATCGAATAATGTAAGAATTCATAGTATCAGAATTAATAAAACTTTGACCATGGGGTTCCCCACATTGACCACTCGGTCATGACATTTACACTGCATATTTTGTTAATGGATCACATCACAATCCTACGAAAAAAATCTAACTTCGTCGATGACACAAAATCATTTTTGAAGGCCGGTCAATGATAGCAATGCTCAACTTTGACCACTTACTTATTTACCCATAACTTCTTTGAAAACAACAATAAACAAAAATAATTTATAATAAAAAGAAAGTGTCCGAAACGATGTAATCCCATAACTCGAAATTGGTCGAACCGATTTTGATGATTTATACTTTGTTGGAAAGGTATTTTCTCAGTACGGGTTTTAAAAAAAGAACCACCCAGCGTGTTACGACAAGTTTTTTTTCGATTTTTTAAAAAAATTTTTTTTGTTAATTTGTATTTATTTATTTTGGCAACAACCAAAAAAAATCAAATTTGGATGTAACATATCGTATCACAATTGAACTGTCAGATACCCAACGTAACGCCATCTATTATCGATCAATGGAGAAGTCAATTTTGTTTCATGTGTGGTGGCGCTGTCCACGTTGACTGTGCCATTTGATTCAGTTGCGTAGTTTCTTCATTCATTGTTGTTTCAGCGTCCATATTGCACTTTGCGAATTCGTATTTTGTTCGATCGAATAACGTTTGCCGGCGATTGCGCATTACAGATTCGGATTTCTTCATTGCGATTTTGTGAGTTTTAGTGAATGAAAATTGATATGGTAATATATAGAAGAATAGAAATGGGTGTATTCATATTGGACTATTTTCATTTCATTTGAACAGTGGCGATTGAGCGATTGAGGCATTTTGCGAATTTGTGCTGTGTTGCATTGTTGGTTGGCTATTGGAATTTGTCTGTAAGAAGTGGTACGTTTCTATTGGTGTTTCATTGTTTTCAAATTTTCTATTCGGGATTTCGTTGTATTGCAGTTGTTCTTCATAATGCCACCAACGAAAAGATCTAATTTAGGCCGACGTTCAGCTGGTGCACGAGCACTGTCGACTCATCGTGCGAATATGAGTCAAGAAGATAGAGAGATTGCGCAACAACGAAGAAATGCAAACCACGTCCAAATTCGTGCGCAACAAACAGAAGAACAACAGCAGGCGGTAATCGATTCGCGTAGATTCACACAACATAGTCGTCGAGTAAATCGATGTGGAAATTTATCGATTCAAAGTCAACGAATAAATACTGAAAATAGACAACAAAGAAGAAAGAGAAACACCTGGATTGTGTTGCCTTAGTGGAAAAGTTAAATTGCCAACATTGCCATCGCCACCGGAATTGCGATCGTATCTAGAAGGCGTAACAAGAGAATCAAAGCAATTTTTTGCAAATGTTCAGAACTGCATCAATAATCAATAAAAGCGGATATAATCCGTCGTTCAAGGTAATTCCAGCTCGAAAGAGTACTCATCCGTTTCCTTTGAATGATCGCATTTTATTAATTTTTAATTCGTCTCTTGGTAACCAGATTCAAGGGCAGGTGCATCATCGTGCTGGGTCGTTATTGCCGCTTCCTGATGGCGAATACAATTTCTAACAAATCTATTTCATTGGGATCGAGAGCGATGAAATAAACCGTCGTAGTGCATTGTACAACAGAACGAAAGAAGGCATCATCAGAGAATTGCAACGAATGCTTACTATAATGAATTGATTGGATTATTTAAGAATGCGTTAGACAAAATGCTAACAGATGATCTTCAAATCGTGATTAAAGCAGATAAAAGGCCTAAGGAGCGCACAAGTGGCATTGTTAGAATTGCATTGTCTTGCAATAGTTTCGTTGTATTTTTGGGTGGGACGAAGTCCGCCGGGGCCGCTAGTAATCTATAAAGTATCGCAAAGCCTAATAGTCGCCTTAGTGTATTTGTTTGCAATAATAAATACGCATAAAAATAATCTCCAGCACCCTGGAAAAGTTCAAAAGTGGTCAAAGTTAGGTGACCTTACTGAACTGCAATGAAACATTTTGGTAGTAATTCTTCTCTCCGGAGGGCTCATTTTTATCCGATGGAAAATGCCTCCTTCCTCCTATATTTCAGTCGATGATAAGCATTTGAAAAGTTTTGAACTAATTTAAAATAATCTGGCCTAGCTTTTGTATTTAAAAACGCAATAAATGTAATTTTCACAAAATAGTTAGAAAACAACAACTCTTTGATGTACGGTAATTTGTCCTCGAGGGTTATGTCTTTTTTTCCTCTTAACCAATAAAAACTTCAGGTGATACTTTTTGTTTAGTTTGGATACGAATCTTAGCAACAAAACGAAAAGCTTTCGATAAAGGATGCATTCGCAATCCTGTTGGTGTAGGTATAACAGAGCTTCTGTGGAAACTTTAGGCAAATAATTAAAAATATGCATCATTGAAGCTATTTAAAATTCATTATCATTATAGCTGCTTTTTAAAGCAATCGAGTTCTTCTAAGTAATTCACCGCTTATGATTCAATCATCGTCTACGGTTTATTCAAATCTGCTTCTCCCCATTTGCAGATATGTAATTAAAATGCCTTTGCGTTGTCTGTCGGTCCTGTCGGCAATGTGGCAATTTCACACGAATACTATATCCTTGTAATCGTAGCTACATTAGCAGCGATAGTTTCCAGTCGGCCGAGTCTCGGCAAGCAAACCAAAAAAGGTTAATAAATGGATTACTGGTGGCGCCGGGTGTGAAATCGAATATGACTGTAAGTAAGAGATTACCCATTCGAGGAATCTAAAGGGTGGACTCTGGAATTGTCAGCATTTGCAATGGTATTGCCTCACCACACAGACTGAAGAATGGCTTCATTTCAAGGAATATCCGGTGAAACGTATGTACATATATTTATGGCATGCAGGATATACCACCCCACGTAAATAGATATACATAAATATTTCAAGTGAGATGGTGGTGTAATTGGGTTGTGATTACATAAGCCCTTGGTGTAGTTTGTTTTGCGAACTTCTAAAAGCTAATGGCAACGCAATCAGCTGTAATAGATAAAAGTATGAACGAATATTCAAAGTGCAGGCAAAGTAATTAGGTTTCCTGGTTTTGCTTGTTCTGTTCTGGTGAGAAAGAATTCATTAGCTCAAGAAAGACGACACTATCAGATCCCGTTTTGTTGCTGGAGAATTTATGCAATTACATTAAGATAAAGAAAACTTTGCTGAACGTGCTTTGAATACTTCGGACAACACCTTGTCATTGATGGTAAAGTTTTTCCATGCATAAATTTTGGTTAAAAATATTCTTTAGACTATCATACGGATACGTCCGGTAGGAAATTTAGTCTTACAATGGAGTATGGTTGAGTAATAATTTACAAAAGTTTTAGTACTTGTCTGATTGTTCATGTTTCATGGTCAACACCGATGCCGTATTGTTCGAATCAAGGAAGAGTCCACTTTACACCTAACATCACAAATTGTTGATTCCACTTAATCGCCAAGAGCGAAACATTGGACGACAACGTAAAATATGTTTTGCAATTGGCATCGTAGAATCAAAGTTCCTCCGGTGTAAAAAGGATCGAAAACCATTTCAATGTTTTTTTTTAAATGCAATTCTTTTCGTTTTAAATCCTTTTTCGACCGGTGAAGTTTCCATTCCCAGGCGTCACGTTTTTGCCTAACAAAAGCGGACCCAATCTATAGGGTTGTATAGTACTAACACGTAGTTTCTAGGAAATAAAAAAAATCCTCAGCATGGTTTGGTGTGATATGCAATCCAATGAATAAAGTTATGCAAATACATGCATCCGCCTTCATCCTGCACAACTGATCCCTGAGAGAATGTACTACACCATCAGCTTAATTCCACCGACCTTGGGAGGACATCACAAGATGACATAATCCACACAAAATAAGGCTTAAAGCTGAAATGCGGAAGGTGCTTACATGCGTGCATATTTCATAGAAGGAAATGTGATTTCTTTGTTCGTGTACGAAAGGCCAATAACACCCAGCATCCATGAAGAAAATTAATATTTAAAATCCTTGTATTATTACTCTCAGAACCCTTCAAGAAACCGTGGTTTTAGATGATTCATGCACCCCTTAGCACGAGCTAATTTAAAATGTGTGGAAAATGATTTAAATACTGTGTGCTTACGAATTTAAACACGTGCCATTGAAGGGGACCGAGAATCAAATGTGAATGCAAATTTCTTGGAATTTTGCCCAAAATTTCAACAATTTTATTGCAATTCCACGGACGTTGTATGGATAGCTACTGTACAACCGGAACCTGAATATTTAATTAGAGCGCTATGCACATACGTATACAATTCAGGGGAAATTGAAGAGCGTTTATCACGATTCAAAAATAAAATGGTAATATTTTTGCGAAGATTTTTTCTTGAATTCAAGTAGGTAGCATTTTTTTTTCATAGAATTCAAATGAAATCATAAGTATTTTTAGTTTAAAAGTAAACTCCTTTTTACTTGATTACGAACAGATAGTGTCTTGATTAAATTTTACGACTTTTTTTTAAATCCTTCAATAATCTGGGAATAACCAAATGCAATATGAAAGAAGGATACATTATATTTATGTTGAATAAACAAAATTGGGATTAAGTATATAAGTTCAATTTTAATTATGCTTTTCCCAATTAAGTCATAAAATTAGTCCTTTTTTTCTTTTCACTCATAATCAAGTCTTGAAATTGAAGCAGCTATCAGTATCACCCGTCGTTCCTGACTTGTTGTTGCTTTGCTAACTCTTCCTTTCCATATTTTTTCATATTTTTCAGGATCCTTAAGATACGAGTAGCTGTGAACAACAGTTGCCCCTCATAGATAGATTTTCTTTTTTCCTGGTAACCTCGGATTTGGCCTATTTCCTCCTTAGTTATTGATTTCTTTTTACCCATAGTTGTTGTTTCTATGAAGTTATATTTTGAACTAAGGTCCCTACTACTCCATACCTATGCCTTTATATTTGATTTTAAATATGATAAGGGGTAGATTTAGTTACTGTTCATAATCAAGTGAAACGAAAAAAGGACTAATTTTATGACATTATTGGGAATAGCATCACAAAAATTGAATTTATCTACTTAATCCCATTTTTTATTTTTCACGACATAAACATAATATAGCCTTCTTTTATATTTCATTTAGCTTTTCCCAGATTATCGAAGGAAAAAAAAGTCGTAAAATTAAATCAAGAAACTACCTGTTCGTTATCAAGTGAAAAGGAGTGTATAACTGTTCTTTTTGCGAATGGATATACAGGGTCTTTCATTAAGGACTTGACAACTTCATTTTTAAATAACATGCAAACTACTTGAGATATCTCAAAAATTTTATTTGATTGGCTTGAATTACTATCAAAACATTTATGAATGGAATTCGACATCGTTCATATGTCCACCACGGGAACGTATGCAGCGGAGATAATACGTTCACCGAACTGAGACTTCAATAGCTCGATTGTTGCACCCGCTATGTGGCTTGTGGCACCGTCTTGTTGGAACCACATATTACTGATGTCCAATTCATGCAATTGCTCAAAGAAATAACGTTGCAAGAGCTAATAGAGACATGTAGCGAATATAACATACCGTAACGTGACAAACAGTGACTTTTTGAGGATGAAGTGCTGTTTCATGAAGCACATGAGGGTTCTCACCTGTCCAGTAACTCATATTTTGCTTATTGGCGAAGCCGTTTAACCAAAACTGCGCTTCATCGCTAAAGATGATTTTCCGATGAAATTCTTAATTTTCTTTCATCATGTCCAGAGCCCGATTCGAGAACGTACGTCGCTTTATATGATCAAGTGGCTTTAGTTCTTGAGACAGCTTGACCTTGTGAGGGTGCCATAATGTGGTCTGCGAGAATCCCAATTCTTGAGAACGCCGTGACTGATTTGGCTGGTTTGTGGCAACACAATTTTTTCACTGAACTATGAATTCATTGTCTACTGGAACGAGAATTACGGCCGAAAATTGGCGTTACCGCTCTTAAAGTTGCGACCACCGACTCGAAATTTCGGTAGTAAATTTTAATTATTTTTAAACGTTATTCCTTCAAGTACTTTACAATAATGAAAATGTCAACAATATTTTACTGGATATTTTGACAGTTCGGTAATCGGTTTAAGGGTGCGTTCACACTGAAAGTTTGAAGTTGTCAAGTCGCTTATGAAAGACCTTTTACATAGGTCGAAGAACAGGAAAGTTTGCGGAAATCAGGGTGTTTATGTTGAAAATTGTTGAATTCATAGAGCGACCTCGATTATCGCAATTAAAAAAAAAGTATAATTGTGGTGTTGAGCTTTCCTTTCAGCTAAGGGAGCATTTTACAGTCATAGAAGATGATTAATGTTTCCCGCCACTTCATCCAACCTACGCTTACGTGATGATTGATGTCTTCATCACAGGTTGCTTCGTTATTCATCATGGATACCAGAATTTTGATTTGTTCGCACTTGGGGATCGCTGCTCCATTCATATAAATGTCTGTAATAGGTCAGACTGGGTCAGAGAACGAGCAGCAAAAGTTTTCTGTCTTTTTTGGACTAATACGAAACCCATTCCCCTCCAAAAAAAACACCTATACATCAAGTGCTCCTTGCAGAGACGTTTGATCCTGGCTTTTGATGGCTTTTAATTATTTGAAGGCCGTCACATTATGGAGAATACAATTACTTTGGCGCCCAAAATGACAACGGATTCTTCTAGAGGGATTATATACAAGCATGTTTTTAATACGGCAGAGGGGTATATTTTCGCCCGTTTAGGCGGAAGGGGCAATTTTCTAAAAACTTGAAATGAAGCAAAAATATTTCCAAACAACGGGACTTTGTTTATATGGTTTGGTTGAAACTTTTTAATTCAATGAATTTTTTTCGGGGCGCATTGGCGCAAAGGTAAGTGTGTTGGACCAAGTAACATCACTTTTTTCACTACCCCAGCTCTTGCGAACGTCTGACAAACGTGTAAGAGTATCAATTGTCCTCCGATCGGATTCGACTTAAAATTGCAGATTCCTTCCACTTTACACAAGCAAATGATTGAAGAAGCTAGGTTTCAGTCGAAGATTTGATTAATAAGGTAGTTTTATTTTTAGTTTTTGTTTTTTACAGTTACTGCCTCCGAAATGTTGAATCACTCAAAGTCGCCTGTTATTTAAAGCAGCGGTTCTTCAAACGGGGATAGGTACCGCTTTTATATTCAAGAAAAGTGAACTTGCTGAAGAAGGAATGAAGATACTTAAAATTTAAGTTGTCTGCCATGTGAAGTGGGGTTGTGGCCGTAGTGGTGTTTCACGGCTTGCCACAGCTGATCGGTGCCGTTTACTAAGGCCAAATGCAAAAACATGACTTTATATCGCTTTATGAAAGTTAAAGCTGAAGCTTCATTTATTGTCAGTTTATACATTGCAAAATGTGGAAAGTTTGCCAGACGGATATTGTAAGTTGCATGTTAGGTCCAGACACGGCCAAGAAGATTGACGCTGTGCAGCTGTCAAGAAGCACTACAAGCAAGCGAATTTATACAATTTCAGAGTCTGTGGAGAATACGCCTATACGACAATAATTGAAAACTCGATTTTTATCTTACAGCTTTTAGAGAAAGAAGCGATGTTGCTGGACTTGATGTTCGTCTTGTGTTTGTGAGATATCTATTCAAAATAAAAATAGAAGAAGAACTTTTGATGATCGAATGGCTTAAAACTTACACAACCGGCGACGAAATTTTCAAAGGGAGGCCTATCTACTAGGCTACGCAAAAGTTGTCAGGTTGTGACCGATGTTCTTTGCCTGTATTTTTTTTATGAATGCAAGACTTTGTTTCCGATTTTATATGTGCACAAGCACATTTTTAAATTAAATAAACAAAGATCATCGGGTGACAACTTTTGCGCCACCTTGCAGGATGTGTCGGCATCGACAGCGGCATTCTCTGGCAACTAGAAGGATGCTGCAAAATTTAAAAGTTGAATTGGATGGTGCTGTGAAGATAAAAAATCATGTTAAAAGCCGCCCGCTTCAAGCACGTCTTTTAAAACTTATCGCCGAAGATCTGGGTATGGATCACTTGTACCTCTTCTGCACACAGAAGTGCGGTGGCTATCAAGGGCAAATATTTTTTACAAACTGTTTACATTTAGAGATGAGCCTTTTATCCAGCAACTAAATGATGTCGTAAGCCGCTCATCTTGGGATACCTCTCCTTTGCTTTGTTTTGGAAAACTTAATGAAACCACCACTTTTCTTCAAAGGAAAGGAGGAACACAACACATTCTTGAAATTGTTACTGTCCACATGCAAGGTTTGGAAAGAAGCATAGTTGATTATTTTCCCGAAATTTAATCTGATAAAATCTACAGCTCGATGATGAACCCATTTTCCTGCGACCGAAACATAAATCTACTAGAATCACGAATAATTTTTTTTCAAGATCAGCTTAAGACGAGCGAAAGCAGCATTTAAAACAGAAATACCGAGAAGAAAGCCAAGGAGAGGTGTAATCGGAAAACAATGCTGTTGGCTGCAGTGAAAAGACTTGTGCCATTTTAGTACAACCTTTCTCTGTGAGTCTACATTCTCAACGTACAGTTACATAAAAAAACAGATACAGCAGCAAACTTTCTGGGCCAATTAATTTGAGGCTAAAAATAACTAAAATTCCTATGCCCATAAAGGCAATAATTCAAAAATTCAAAAAACAAAAAATCATCCAAACAGTTTAACTCATCGCATTAAAGACAACTGAGCATTTAATTTGTACTCTGTTTTCTTCTTTTCCTAAGCATTTATCCTACTCGTAAATAGGGGTGCCGCAAACTTTAGTTATCTAAACGGTGCCGCACAAAAAAAGTTTGAGAAGCCCTGATGTGTCTCTAAATAATTGAGGCAAATTTCGGACCAGGTTCGTTCTATGGCTTCAATTATCTCGTCCGTATTATAATATAACATTTTCTTCGACATATCCTTCGCTGGTGATCAAATATATAGTAACTTTTAGGGGTCTACGAGCAATATTAACATATCTTACATACTATGACTCAAAATAGCGGATACAAATTTGGCATTTAAACTGATACTCCCATTTACCAAATGTGCTTACTCATGTGTTCAATAGTAAATAACTTTGCATAATGCGATTCGAAAACTTACCAGCGAGAAATTATCGTGCACTCACTCGTGAACTTTATTTTTACGGCAACAAACCAAGCCCGTAGTAAAGTATTTTACACATTGCACCACCAGTGATACATAGATAAAATTAAGGAATTCATAGTCTAAGCCGTTTTCAAAATATTAATAATTTATTTATTTACTGGAAAACCAAGGATTTATACCTTACTCACAGCAATAAAATATTAAAACCAGAATCTTAAAATCGCATCTATATATCTTCCAATAACTGTAGGTGAAATATAGTAAAGGCAACAGCGTGCTGCGAATACGTGCTCAAACCAAAAAAAAAGCTATTTGGGTATTAAACGAAATAGGCGTCGAATTGGAAACCCTTCTCTCGTAAAAGCTTTTTTATGAATTCTACCTAACCGAATGATAGGTTAGGTGGAATTCATTGAAATGGTATCCATAGATAAGCAAAAATGGGTACTTACTTTTCGTATTTGAGTTCCATCTACCTTTTTTGACCAAACGGGTAACACTTCAAATCAATTATTTACCACGTACTTACCCAGACATTGTCTAAAATTTCAGATAAACTATTTTAAATTCGTAGTTTACCCTTAGGAGCCATTAAGCAGCATACAAAATTTCAGTTGAAATTATTTAAAATTTAAGAACACACTCGGAAGACTTGACGATGATTATTCCAAATCTATAAAAAGAAGTCGAAGCCTAAGCCACAGTCCAGCCTCAATCATACCACCTAGAAAGTAAAAATTTAGCATGGTGCTTCTTTATTTGCTCAAGTCGGGAGATAAGACGGATTTTTTTTAAGTCGTACTCCAACACGAGAAAAAGAAGTTGCAAACTTTTTGATTTTAGACTTCCCTTCCATCATCTGTTCCTGGCCGTAGCTCTGCTGTTGGAGTTTTTAATTTAATTTTATTTTTTTAATTTTAAATTTCATTGTGGTGGGCGTATTTATTTATTCGGCTTATTTCAAGGTATATGTCTTAAAACTAATTACAAAACTAAGACTTAGATATAGCTAGGACTTAAAACTAATACTTAAAACTGATTAGGTGGAAAGTGGGGGATGGAGGAGGCCACATTTGAGGGAAAAGGTGCAGCGATTAAAATCGAAGAGGAGGGTGTTAGAATTGACCTTCTTCAACTTGCGGCAGATCGGCTCATACGACGGTTGGGAAGGTATAAGAGAAGGGGGGGGGGGGGGGGGGGGGGCTTAAATTGCAAGGGTTAATGTTAAAGGCAATATAATTTAAAAGATAGGAACAATCAACAATCTTCTTTTTTCAAGGCTCTGAAGGTTTATTAAATTAAGGCGTCCTTGATATGGTAGTAGGATAAGGTGATTATTCCACGGGAGCTCACAAAGAGCGAAACGGAGAAATCCACGTGGAAAGCTTCCGATTCTAGTAATGTGGACCCGGTTGGTGCCCAAGCCCATACTTGGCTAGCGTAGGGATTGGTAAATTCTTTAGACCGCCGTTTGAAGAAAGCAAGGGACGAGTTAGCTTTATTGATTCTTTCGTCAATATGTGACCTAAAGTTAAGCTCTCTGTCACACAGAACACCTATGAAGCGGGTGGTTAGAACGGTAACAATAGTCTGAGTGGAGACTGAGTCCGCTTACTTGAAAAAGTAAGAAATTCACATTTAGCAATATTCAGCTCCATTAAGTTTTTTTTGGCACAAGACCAAACTATTGAGAGTCGTGTGGGGAGGAAATGATTGGAAAGAATTGAGCGTCGTCAGCATACAGGGAGATGGAGGAAAACTTAGGGACTTTGTCAAGATCATCTATTGGAAGAATAAAAATCAGAGTGCTAGTTTGGGGAACACCAGAGGTGGCTTTGAAAGGCAAAGAGAGATTAGAGCGAAAGCGAACGTTGTAAGATCCTTTCTCAAGGTAATATGAAAACCAATTCAATAGTAGGAGATCGAAACCCAGGCCTCTACTGAAGTCAGTAGCGATTAAATCCACTTCATTTCCACTTTCTTATGCAGAAAGTGTGACGGACATGTAGTCAACCAGGTTGGTGGTTGTGGATTAATATTTGAGGAAACCATGCTGAAGTGGGGGAGATAAGAGACTTGCTCTGGAAGGATAATGAATCGTACGAGAGCTAAGCAATTGGTCGACGATTTGATACATTATTCTTTGATCTTTTTTTGTGAACTGGTTAAATAGAGGGCGTTTTCCAGATTTGAGGAAATTTTCCAAGAGATAGAGAATGTTAAAGAGATCAGCAATGAAAGGTGAAGGAACCGCAAAACACTTTGTAAGAATGATGGCAGAAAGGCGGCCTGGTAAAAATTCATCATTGAGATGAAGAAGTTTGTCGCTCACAATGGAATGGTCAAATGTGGGTAAAATTAACAAAATGAAAAAATTACCGTGGGTCCTTAATAAAGTTAGCTTTAGTATCAGAAATATAGCGTTGATAGAGACATTGAAAAAGGTTAGAGAACTGTTAGTACGAAACGAGATAATTCGAATAAACTGAGTGAAGCCCATTGTTTGATACGTTTATTACAAAGTGTACGCAGTTTTCTATTATACCACGGAGGGGAAGATGGTGAGGATTTATGCCGAGAAAAAGCAACGAATAGTTAAATTCATTTAAAGATTTCGGGATAAAAATGGGGTGGAAAGAAAAGAAATCAAGTGCACGACTAGGATCGGGATGGCATAGATTATGTTTTTCAAACTGGTTTAAATCTGGCGGGATGACATAAAATGCAATGACCTAATTACCGGTTTAAGCAGACCTAAAGGCCTTTGTGATTGAAAATTAATGCAAATTTGGCTTTCGATTAATATGTCCCGTTGAGACAAATAAAACTACGAAACTTCATGAAAAACGGGGAAAAATATAAAAATGTTTTTCTTAAAGCCCAAGTTATGTAAATTTTAAGCCTTAATTTTAAAGTATTTAAAGCATCAAAACAGATCAAAATCTTTAGAGGCGTTTTTGAGAAACTTTTATTAGACAATTAAAAAAAAAACATAAAAAATACGTTTTTAGAAAATCTAAATAAGTAGTAGTATTAGTTGGGATGTAGTTTATTTATTTTTAAAAATAACTTGGCATAATTTTGGGAAATGCGATCGATATCGACATCGTTGGCCGATCTCAGCGTCTCGTGTTAGAGTCTTCCGTGGCGTTTGAAGAACAGACAAAATTGGTTGGCCTTGAAGTTAATGAGAACAAAATGAAGTATGTACTTGCTTTTAACAAACATCTGTCCATTGACTAGGACAAAAGTTCACCTCTTGATAGCAGCAACTTCGAGGTAGTAAGGGAGTCCACCTATCCCGTAATAAATATCAACTCAACGCATGAAAGCTTATTGGAGATTCGATGAAGAATTACCCTAACAAACCATTGCTACTTCGGTTTTGCAAAACAAATGGGTTCAAAACTTCTTACCTAGAAGACCAAGTGTAAGCCTTACAAAACACTGATACTAGCAGTTCTGCTTTATGTCGTCAAGTGCTGGACGATAAGCAGGTGAGGACAGCTTCTATTGGGTTCTCTAAAAAAAAATACTCCGTCGGATATTTGGTCCCATTAAAACACCTCGTCCACATTGACTCGGCCACTGAAGCGAATCTTCGACTCCTAGCCCCAGGATCGAGACGACAAGTAATACCGAACATCCGTTTTAAGAACCAACCCATCGCGGATGCCAGAGCACCCGTTCTGAACAACAGAAAGCAATAGTGTCTCAGGCAGAGATTCTCCACGGGTTAGGATGGCTCCCGGAAATTACGGCAAAATTTTTTTTTTTTTGCAAAAGAACCTCAGAAAATCAAAATAGTCAAAGTTTAAAAAAAGCGGCAGAAATTGTTTGAAAAATACGCCAGAAAAGTTGGAAATTAGTTTAGACAGATTTGGAAAAAGAGCTAGAAAGTAAGATCCATCAACGATCCCAAGCAAGGGTTTGCAGGGGGCTAATGCCAATTTCCATTTTTGGCCTAATTTCGATTTTAATTTCTGGCTCTTTTTTCAAACTTTTTGGCCATTTTCTTACAATCACCTCAATTGTTTCATATTTCAAAAACGATCAAATTCGTTAAAGCCGTTTTGAGCTTATCGGTATTGTAGAGGCAGTTGTAATTGAAATGCAAGTATAAAAATAAATGGCAGCGAGATATAAGCCAAAAATCACCACTTCGAAGTTTGAATAAATCCGAACACCCATTGTGAGCTCCGTCACAGACGGAAAAACAGGACTTTTTTGGACTTTTCTATAGTCGTTATTTCATATCGTACTCAGTTTATTTCAAATTTCAGGACGATTGCAATATCTTTCTAATATATTAAAGTCTACGAGAAAGTGAATAAAATATGTATAATATTATAATGGCAAAAGAAAATGACGGCTGGGGGCAACGAGCCGCAGTCGCATCCTCACTGGATGGGAATAGGACATAAGGGATGAAAAAGGCCGTGTTGCAAGCATACCGAAAGGTGCAAATATAGGGTCAGCAAAATGACACCTCTTTTTGGATGACCATACATTTCTTCGTTTTGTTGTTTTTATATTTAAAACAAATATTTAAATCAATTAAGTCAAAAAGCAAATTGAATTGAATTTGATAAAATTGTATTTGTGTACTAATTCAAATACATTATTATATATCACCAGTACGAGTATGTTGCTATGTAGATATGAACATCATCGTGAGTGAATGAGTACTGTTGGAGTATTTCTCGTAGTGAAAATATTGACGTTTATTTTTTGCTAATACATTTGCCGGTTCGGGCTCTCTGTAACCTTGACTTCTTCTGTGTTTTATTTAGAAGTGTTTATTGTGTGAGGGGCGAGAGATAGGCAAACGTTGTGCTGCAAAAAATATTTGCTTACGAGGGCGATCGATGATGAGTGATGATTATTTTATTACAAAATTAATCTTAAATTGTTGGCGCTAGCTACCAGGACTTTCTGCCGGTGATGATTATTCTATTTCGTAGTCGATTTAGATTTAATCAATTTTATTTTGTGATATTTTAATACTTAGCCTAACGCTAGACTTGGTAATGTTATATTAAACCGTCTGTCAAGTTCATGTGTAATGTATCTACAATTTGTCAGGGGCTTTCATTGAACACGACTGGGGTGCAGTGTACGTGGCTTTCTACAGAATTAGTTCGCAGCTTAATTTAAAAGCTTTGCAGTTAGAAAGAACAATGGCAAACGTTGTTTAGCAAAAACAATTTTATTACTGCTTCTCCACCTGGCCTGCTAGACTTTAAACAAATTTCATAAAATATCCTTGGGCATTTACATTAAACAGAAAATGAATCTCTTGTGCTTCAGAAATTATGTACATATATGTAGGTTCCACTGTGTAGTAAGGCGGGTTATTCATGACACAGCGAACGTAATAGTTGAATTGTAAATGTGTATATCATGCACCACTTTCCTGCACAATAGGTTCAACTATGAGAGCTAGTTTCAAAGATACTTCCATTATGTAGTTCAAGCTTCAGCACTGCAACTGATGTCTACTTTATTCGTTATTCTGTGTCAAGCGCTTTTCAGGATGCATATGTGCTGGCAGAGGAACACTTTTCTTTTGAATCGAAGAGTAAGCCTTTCGTACTGAAGAGTGTTTTTCACTTTTTATGATATATGAATGTAAGCGTACATACTTATGTATTTAATTTTGTGTTTCTTCACCTCAAAAAAGTTCCTTTCGAAAACTTAAGACGGGCGTACTAAAAGACACTTCCTACACACCTTTAAAATTTAATAGCGATTTTTGGAAAAGCATCTTTCGAAACGTCAATGGACGTTATGTTCGTTCGAAACCGACATTATGTCCGTTTCAGATTCAAATTGGCCATTATGTCAGTTTGTAAGAAATATAGTGTCCGTTTCGGCCGGAGCGAACCATGGACCTTGGACATTATGTCACCCCACCGGTATATTATGCCGCCCATTTTGCCATTCACCGACTATCAAGTCCTGTTGCGGCAAAGAAAGAGGGAAAATGAATTCAAGTTGAAAATTAAATTGAGTCTTCCTACAAGAGTCCAAGATAAAAGAAAAAAGAAATTCTACCAAGTGGCAAGCGAAACTTGAAGCGCACAACAAGTCTTTCCTGTGCAAATATATCAAACGCTTTTTCAGGACCTTTTTATATTTTCTTCCAAGCATTCTAAATTGAATTAAATTTAATGTGAATAACGTGCTCACACGTAATCGTCCGCAAATGGATGTTGGTTAGTTGTTTTCCTTTGTTAAAATTTCCAAGAAATTTGTAATAATTCTCAAGTCAAGTGAATTATTGCGGACTGCAATTGTGTCCTGATGGGACAATCGCATTCTAAAATCTGAACACTGGGTATGAGTTATCTATGTATTTTAAATTGAATGGGAAGGGAATGTAGAATTTTTGAAGTAATCAAGAACACAGTCAAAATAGATACATACTTGAACACTTTTAAATTTTCTATCGATTCAAGAATAAAACTGAGTCATTGAGTTTCATCATCATCTTAGAGTAAATCTCGTCCGGTGTCAATTTAATCAACGTTACCTTCGCACTGACATTGTATTGATTTTCAAAGGAAATCCATTAAGTAGGCACGAATCCCATTTTGTTGTGAATGTAAAATAAGTTTTTTTTAAACTTTTTAATTAAATAGATTCTTTGATTTTGGGATAGTTGTTGGGCAAGTAGGTAAGTTACTATTGTATCACCGACCATCTAGGCAACTGCACCAGTTGTGCGCCTTTTGTTGAGGTGGGTAGCTGTTTTAATTTTATAGAGGTCCTTATATAGAAAATGCGTTCTATTATATTTATCCAATTAATAGATACAATTTATGTTTATTTATTGAGATGGAAATGATATTCTATCCATCCATAGAGTTGGCTCAACTTAGGCCGTCGAAAATGAATGATGTTTATCTCATTACACCAAAATCAAGAAATGAGAGCCAAGTTCTCCTTTGCAAACAATTATGAAGTTTTGAAGAACTCGGCTGGGTACGACGAAAGGTACTGACTTTAGCGTTTGGAAGGTTATTTAGTTAAGTAAAGATAATGAGAATCGTCAAAACGACTTTGTCGAGGGGATCGACGATTCGATGTTTCGTGATGCGAGATTTTCGTTGAATCGATCTCGTTATTCGATTACCGACAAACGGTAAGAGTGCCCTGGATCTTGTTGCACAATGCTACAACCACTTGCCAATACTTCAAGTGGGAAATTGTGTTATTTTCCTCGTTCTGTAACTCAGAGCTACAAGTGTAGAAAAAAGTAAGTCTCGCTTGTAGACTAGTAGATAAAATCATATATGTGATTCAAAACTTCATACATTTGTTTTTATTTCTTTATTTATTTATTTCATCTGCCAGGTAACAGCTTTCGCACAAAAATAATAAAGGTAAATACAGTCAATTTAAAAATACAAAACATAATAATTCTGACGCTTTTAGATTTTTCCAAAGCGTTTGATACGGTCAATCACTCCAAGCTGCGACTAAAGCTGCAAAATAATTTTGGATTCTGTATTGAGTCATCTAAACTGATATACTCCTATCATATGTGTGAGTCAATGGAAATTCTTCCAACTTCTCTTACAACCAAACAGGTGTACCAAAGGGTTCAATCCCAGGTCCTGTTCTATTTACGCTTTATATAAACGAACTTCCTCAAATAATCAAACATTGCTCTATTCATTTATATGCCGATGAAGTGCAGCTTCTAATAATCCGGCCCTTTTGTGATAAGGAAGAGGCAATAGATCTAATGAATTTAGACTTGTCAGCTATACTGCAGTGGTTTCAGAATAATTGCCTCGTTTTGAACCCCCTCAAGTCAAAATCTCTTCCCATTTTCTATTTAGTTATTTGATTTTTCAACTTTACCTCCTTAAAACTAGGTTATAATAAAATAGATTATGTTCACACTGCAAAGAACATTTCGCTACTGTTCAATAGTACCTTAACCTGGAACGACCATATAAATAGCGCTATTGGTAAGATATATGGAAGTTTACATGCTCTCCGAGTTACCCAAAGCTTCATTGCTAAACGTTTAAAATTATTGCTCGCTAAGACTCTCTTACTACAAGTTCTATTATATGAATGCGAAGTTTTTCGTCACGCCGATTTTGCGACCAATCGAAAATTGAATGTGACCTATAATAATATACGAGGGCGGGTCAATAAGTCCGTGACTTTTGGAATAAAACACAGATTTTTTGATAAAATTTATTTTTTATTTTTCACCGTAGTCTCCCTTGAGCTCTATAAACTTTGTCCAACGCTTCTCCAATTTTGTTATCCCTTCCAAAAAAAATGATTTGTCGAGGTCCTCAAAATAGGCCTTTATTTGCGAGATGACTTCATCATTGGAATCAAATCTTTTTCCACCAAGCCATTTCTTCAGGTTTGGGAACAAGAAGTAGTCGCTCGGAGCCAAATCTGGAGAATAGGGTGGATGAGGGAGCAATTCATAGCCCAATTCATGGTTTTTTGCCATGGCAACTGCACATGTGTGCACCCTTGCATTGTCTTGGTGGAAAAGAACTTTTTTCTTGGCCAAATGAGGTCGGTTTTTTTTCAAATCGTCATTGAATCGGTCCAATAAGTTGGCATAATATTCCCTATTGATTGTTCTTCCCTTTTGAAGGTAGTCAATGTGGATTATCCCGCGTGCATCCCAAAAAACAGTCGCCATAACTTTATTGGCTGACAAACCCACCTTGGCCTTCTTTGGCGCCGATTCACCCTTAGAAACCCACTGTTTTGACTGTTGTTTGGTCTCTGGTGTGTTGTGATGGATCCATGTTTCGTCCACGGTTACAAAACGGCGCAAAAACTCCTCCATATTGCGATTAAACAACGCCAAACCTTCCTGTGAAGTTGTTACACGATTGCGTTTGTGGTCGACTGTGAGCAAACGCGGCACCCATCTTGCGGAAAGCTTTCTCATGCCCAAGTGATCATTCAAAATTGAAACCACTGAGCCATGCGAGATCCCTACGGCTTCCACAATCTCTCGCACTTTCAATCTTCGGTCGGCCAACACCATATCGTGAATTTTTTCGATTGTTTCGGGTGTAGAGACCTCAACTGGGCGTCCAGGACGTTCGGCATCTTCAGTGCTTGTACGGCCACAACGAAATTCAGTAAACCACTTTTTTACCATTGAAATCGATGGTGCAGAGTCCCCATAGTATTTTTCAAGCTTAGCCTTGGTCTCGGTAATGGTTTTTTTTCGCAAGAAATAATGCTTAATAAGCACACGAAATTCACTTTTTTCCATTTTCTCCTCAAATTAGTGAGTAGTCTGATAAAAATAGCTGTCAAACACAAACTAACTGACGCAGCAAGTTTAAATTTTGACAGGAGTCAACTGACAGATGCCTGTTGACAGGAGCAGTGTTGCCGTTTCAGTAAAGAGGTCAGAAATTCAAAAAGTCACGGACTTATTGACCCGCCCTCGTAGCTCGCTATGTCTACAGTTTGCGTTATTACGACCATGTCTCAGTGTTTTCTAAAAGTATATGTGGCTGCAGCCTCAATAGTCTTCTGAAATTTTGATCTTTATCCTTCTTGCATAAGGTCATTCAAACTAATCAACCTGATTAATTGCACAACAGAATTATTTTCCCTCAATCAACACGATCCTTTGTTCTAACCCCATCTCGGTATCGTTACCTTACAACGGGAAGACAATTTTTTGTCCACGTTATCCGCCTCTGGAACTACCTAAAGATGCTACTCGTTTTAAAACTAATGTTTTTATATATTTGGCAAATAATTACAACTTATTTTCTACTTTCTTCAACTCAAACTCTTCTATTAAATTCTCTTTTTCTTTTTAATATGTAGGTTTAATTGTATTTTAAATAATTAGTTTAATGCTTTCCACTCTATTGCTTCTATTGTTTAAATTTTATAATTGATCAGTAAAGTAATACATTTAATGGCTTACCATAAATTATAAGACTCTTATCTTACTTGTAAGTAATTTTTCAATAAATAAATAAATAAAATAAATAAAAAATAATAACATAAGTTAATAGACTAATAAATTTTCATTAATTAAGAAGATTTGAGGTTAAATCCAGGTACTTACCGACCGAATCAAATAAATAGATGCATCGAGTTATGGGTTCAAACAAACCATTATAATAAGAACTTTGTTTCTTTACTATTATTTGTTTTATTTAATTATATCACAACTTATTTTAACTTTTTACTCTACGCGTTTCGAAACGATAGCTTCATCCTCAGGAGCTTTTTCTAATATTTTGTTAATTTAAAATTTATGTTACGTTGTCTCGCTTCTATTTGACAGTTTATTTTATGTATGCTGGGCTGGTGTCTATTGTTGTTTGTTTCTTTTTGCTTATCCTACTCTGTCTTATGTATGGTTCTATTCTTATTGCTTTATTGTGTGCTGCTAAATTAAATTAGATTAAATTCCAGAGGATAAACAATATAGTGGAATTCAATGCTTCAAAACAAAATTATGCTATCTGTTGTTACAGCGAATGTTCGGCCATATCCACCAAGAAGTCACGTGCACCGCTGAAACCTAAAGATGTTCCATTCTTGATACGTACTCCTTTGTTAATAACAACCTCAGTTTGAGTGACCACAAATTTGATATCGCCAAGAATGCTACTTAGCCTTTCTTATGCGATACAATGTATATTTCAGCTCTTCTTATCCCAAATTTGAGTACAACTTTCAGATCTGGTCCGGTATACCAATAACCTATTCGAGCTACTTACTAATATACTTTTCCTTGGAAAAAAGCCAATCCATACTAATCGGCCAGTACTCGGCGTCATAAAACAGAACTGCCAGGATCTGTGTTTCCTAGAGCATGCACGTTGTCTTTCGAGTGAACCCATTCTTTTGCCATTATTTTTCCGTTGTTGGACATTTCTGTCCAAGACAGAACAGTGCCTATAGGATAGGATAGGATACTTACTTGCTTTGCTTAACGGGCTCGCGACCCGTAGAGAGCCTCTGACCGAGACACTGCAGTCTTATATACTCTGCGATCCCCCGCACGCTGCTTCTACTTGTCCAGACCAAGCGCTCTAGCATCCGCGATAGCTTGGTTTTTAAAACGGAGGTTTGATCTTCCTTGTCGTCTCGAACATGGGAGCTGGGAGTCGAAGATCCTCTTGGCTGGAACATTATTGATCCATTCGCTTGATATGGCCGAGTTAATGTAGTCGACGTATTTTAGCTTGATGGACTACATCCAGATCTTGGTACAGCTCATAGAGCTTGCGGTTGTTCTCCATTCGCCCTCCTCGCACACAGGACCAAATATCTGACGAATTTGGAAGAACAGGATACCTCGCGACATTTACCAGGAAAGATATGATAATTTACTGTATGATTTCCATTTTCTTCAATTCAATTGTATTGTTTGTCCATTAAACGTTTATGTGACATTTTATGAAGCGAATAATTGTTTTTTCTTGATATCACTTCTTGTTTCTACTTTAATTCTCTTTCAATTGGTTTTCAAAGTTTTTTAAGTACTTGGCTCAAGTACAATGTCGTTCCGAAAAGGGCTTAGCAAAAAGAGATTCACAAAACTCAAGCGCACAAATTCCTACTGAGTGCTATTTTCTTCGCAAAGTGCCAAACTTTCAAGTGTTCTGGATTATGCAGAGTTCCAATTCGGAATGATTTTTTGTTGTTGTTCTTTGAAACATTCTTAACATTGCTGTGGCAATTAGTTCTTTAACAATATTCCTCCTAAAATTGCTCCTAACTTCTAAGTAATTTCCTCTTTCATTGTTTTCTCTGGGATTAATCAAACAAATCGTAAAATTGCCCAAAGCCCATGACTCCATTTAGTCTTTCCCACAAAGTTAAATTGCATTCACTTTTAGGATCTTCATTTCTGTATCCGTTTCCACATACCAGCTATTTGGTTTCATTTATTTGCATAACAAATGTGTGTACGCAGCTCGTGCATACAACTCACAGAGGAATGAAACAATAGCTGCAATCAATTAAGTTGAAGTGTTTACTCTTCCAAGTCTGATTTCGCAAAGTCAAGCTTGTCTAGCGAAGTGAGTTGCTTCGCGCAAAGACGCCAACTGGAAGTTAAATCTTTGATTTACGTTTCCTTTTCCGTCGGGGTTGTCTAATAAATACACGTACCCTTTTGTTCATTTGGATTACCATTCTTATATACAGTGAAATCCCCATATAAGGACATATTGTATATTTGGGGGATTATTGTTCCCCCGCGACGAGTGTCACTGTTTCTACTTTATTGGTGTATGACTAGCAATCTATTCGTTTCTGTGAAACTATTTTCAGGGGCGATGTGTGCGAAAAGTTTCGCCCGAACAGTAATAGCTAAGGATTAGGATGAAAATATTGAATCCTGATACTGTACAAATTTTGGGATTTCAATGAAATTATATGATATTTACGCAGCGGGGTCTTGTAATGCAATTTCTTAGGAGAGATTATGTGCTCAAGACGAAAATCCTATCCAAAGTGTCGCTATGTGTTTAAATATGCTCTTTGGGTGGAGGAAAAATGATTTAGGGAAGCTGTTTAGTTTAATTGAAATATTTGTTGGATACATTTGAAAAAAAGGATATCGTTGCGTTCGCTGCCAAATGTGATGTGCTTTCGGAAAAATACATTGAAGATTTTTACTTATATGGATTTTGTAGAGAAATGACAATAATGCATTTAAGTACCGTCAAGCGATGGACGGAAGCATCTGTCTATTGAGTTTACATGAGAAATCAGATCTGTTTACCATAAATGTGTGGAGCTGTATTGAAATCAAATCGTTTACAGCTACAGTGAATATTTGGACTGCACTTCTGATTTTTGGTAATCTAAGTCAACCTGCAATTGCAAGAAAATTTGAAATAGGTTAAACGGTCAGTTACGTGGCAAGTCAGTATTAAGTAACATCTAAAGCAATAGTAAAATAAAAACAAATATTGGGCATTGACGGCTAGAAGAGACCTACCATTTTAACCCGACTCCTAACTGAAACTTTGTGAAGCTCCTCATGACAATTGATACTCTTGAATGTTTGTCAGACTTTCGCAAGAGGGCCAGTGGGAAGGAAAAAACCTTAGGTTTTACTTGGCCTTGAGTTAAACTTGAGACCCTCGATTAGTAGTCCAACACACATCATTGAGGCACTGCGCCTCAGTAGTATGGTTTGCTATTTTTTTACGGGAAAATATACATAGATGTTGCAAGCAAATCATATTCATGTCAATAACTGTTCAAGCGACAGTAGTAATATTGTCAGCAGTGGTCAGCTCCTAAATGAGGGGATTCATATTTGAAAATAGTGTTTCCCTCATAATTATAAACTTCCCGACATTGGGGAAGTTATTGTTATTTGTCCGAAAATGTAAATCGTAATTTACAACATATTTTGAAATTTAAAGGTACACCATCTTTGTTCAAAATGTTTTTATAAGATGTACGTTAGGTTAGGTAGGCGGGCTGCCTTAGTGACACACTCGGGTCAATACTGACCCATTGTGATGCCTATCGGGTTAGGAGGGTTGTCCTTTACTCATTTTTAACCCTGTCTACAAAAACTAAGATTAATTACTCACTGTTTTGTTCGACACAAACCATCCTGTGGATTTGGTGAGGTTCATTATCCTGTCTATCGGTGTGCTGGAGAGCTCGTCTAGGTGATGGAAGTAATGTCTCCCCAGCAATCTGTACCTGATATGTTGGAGATCCTGTACTCAGTCTCTCCAAACTCTATCGTAGAATTAGACTGCCGTTCATCTCTTGAGGAGATTTCAGAGCAGTTCAATATCCACCTCTTTTGGGTGCCGGGGCACAGAGACATTCCAGTGAATTGTAGGACAGATGAACTCCCCAAAAATGGAACCGCATTGCCTCTTCTACCTGAGAAAGGTTTTCTAGGTATGCCTATCGCTACTTGCAAACTTATGTTCAAGCTATCCGCAATCGAGAGTACAAACCTCAGGTGGACAGGTAGTGATACGTGTCTAGCGACTAAGCAAATCTGGTCAAAGCTGGATCTGCGACGCTCTTTGAGTTTGATTTCACTTAACCGACTGCACATTGGCTCTGCCGTAGGTGTCATCACAGGACACTGTCTAATAGGCAAGCACGCATCAAGGCTTGGCGTCTATTCAAATGACTTCTGCAGAAGCTGCAGGGATGAGGAGGAGGAGGAGACTACACTGCATCTCCTCTGCACATATCCTGCACTCTCCCATAAAAGAAATCTCTATCTAGGAGCCTTCTTCCTCAATGTGGCATCACAACGGACCTTATTGGTCTAAGGCTTCAGCTAACAGTCATTTTAACCTAACCTAACCTAACAGCCGCTACAGAGTTCTTCTTCCGTGAAGTGTAATTTCTTCATGTGGTACCGCAGGGTATTGTGCCACGTTAATATACCTACGAGGGTGGATAACGATTTCCTATTCATTTTCATGAGACTCTCGGCTCTAGCTCCATTGAAGGTTGCCCATAGCGTTCTTGTGTTTTATAAGATGTATGTATGTGCGTGTGTATGTTTATGTGCATGCACGTACGTACGTTTCTGGACAATTTTTCTTTAATGGTATCTAGGGTACAAAAAATGATGTCGACGCGTATAAAACTCAACATAATCTGAACGAAATGACAAAAAAATGATTTTTGAATTTCTGAAAAATGTATCCAATCTACTTTGTTCTGGTGACAAACAACGTTTTCCTTTGTTCTTTCTTACTTCAGATTTTCAAATTGAGCTCATATGTAATTCTGGAGCAAGCCATTGGTCCACATCGACGGCTCCAACCCAACCGTGATTATATTTTATTTGCTTTCTCAGGTAACGACAATGTACTCAACTTTTTTTGTTTTATTAGGTAAGTTATGCTAATTTGTTTAAAAATATTTTAAATGATAACACCAATATCCACTGGAAAAAATGGCTGCATATTTTCTATTTCAAACCTATTTACCCTTTATTGTTAATTTTTATTATGTAACCGTATTCATATCCGAGGAAGCCTTTACGTCAAAAAACTAAAAAACCTATCTCGAAGGAAATGTAGCGAGACTGGCTCAATTGGTAGTGTCATGTTCAAAGAAGAGATCCCACGAGCCCAGTCAAAATGCAATATCAGTCAATGTTCATATACAATCGCGAAAGAGAGGCAGGCCTTAAAACTCCTGGATCACGCTAAAGCACCAACACCAATATTTATTGGGCCTAGTGACGAAGTGATTTGAAATCGGGAGGCCTGCCGATTCTTTTCGAAGTTACACCGGCGGCCCTCACAGTCGGGTCAGAAGGGACAGAAGGAAGTTGGAGGGCAATGATCCCATTACTTCAGATCAGAACCTTATCTTCAATGAATGGAAGAAGAATTTCATATCATGCTTACCACACGGCTTGTTTATATTTTAATTTTACATGTTTGGGAAGTTTTCCCGACGCACAACCGAAATATAAAAGACCAGTTTCAAAATTTTGCTCCGGGAATGCCATTTTCAACCCGAAGGGTTATCTGCTACCACCTTTATTTCAACAGACTAACATGTATGCAAAATGATTGCAATTATTTGTCGAATTAGCGCGTTTGAGGTATCTACCACGCTGACCGTGGACACCGTTGATCCAATCACGTCTCTTCATTCGATATATCTCCTTGTTTTGAAAGATTCATCAGCCTTCAAATTTTGGCACACTAGTATCGCTGGTTTCTTTTTGTCGGTCACTAACGCTTATGAGTTAAGCAAGTCAAGCCTGGGCCGAATTGATAACCACGGGAAGGTAAATTTACCGCTATTGATGCGAAGTCATATTATCAACAGGTTAACGCCGATCAGTACCTGCATTTATCGTACTACGTACTACGCTTTCGGTCAGAAAGGATTTAGGTATTTTTTTTCTTAAAAAACGAGTAACTGCGAATTGTGAAAACACATTTCTGAACTTGTGTACTGCAAGGCAGATGAAAGTAGGTACAATCATTGTAACTTTTATACACTGGACCAACGAGATACGCAAATACCAACAAAAATATCGTTAAGCCAATAATTAATTTAATAATATTCGTCCAACACTGCAATTTAACAATACTGTTGGCAATTGTGGGCAGTGCAGATTTAACGAGTAACTATAATTCGTACCACAAAGAAAATCCCTACAATTGTTAAAAATGTAAATTTCCCTTTTTTGTACAATTCAGTTGTACAAGTGTTCTTGTAACAATGAGGTGACAAATATAAGTGTAGGGTGTAAGGATACTATTTTGGTGAAAATCTGTGAGAAAAAAAGCTTGGTCAAATATATTTACTTTGGCCCTAGTATTTTGGCAAAACTGTCAAAAATTAAAATTGGTAAGAGTTTTGCTGCAAAGTTGAACTCTTTATTAACAACACAAATTTTTAGCGAAAACAGAAAATTCGAAGGGTGGAAAAAAAATGTAATGCGTGCGATGGTATTATATTCGACATCATCAGAATAACATTTAATAGAATGTTTGCCATGCTGATCGACAACATCTGATTCATTTGTTGCCGAGCATTTATAGGTACATATATATAAGAACTCCGTTGATTGCACCTTAAATTTGCGACATGCCCCTTATTTAGTAATTGCTGACTATTCTCGCTCAGAATATGAGCTCAGCGTATTTGGGCTGCAATTTCTAGTTCATTTATAGCAGATGTGACTTCAGCTACGGATGGACGTGCGTTGGGAAACATTAATTTATTCTTTAACCTTTCAAGAAGATAATTCAGTGCATGATGTGAAACACGAAAATGTTTTCACAAATATAATACCTATGTTCGTTTATTTCGAAATTAATATGAGGCTCATAAAATCTATGTACGCGATGTTGTTCTTCATCTTCACCACTTTCATCTGAATCGAAAAAGAATACAAATCGCATGTAGCTCGCCGTGTACCTATGTATTGCACTCGGAGCAAACGAACTGTCAAGAGTCAAAATTGCTTGATGACTATACATCAAATCTCTCAGCAAAAATCGGATTTTCGACTGAAAAGAAAGAGTTTTTTTTTTTTTAAATGGCTGGTACTGTTATATAAAGACGAACCATTTAAGTTTATGTTCAAAACATTTTGAAATTCGACTTGTAACACTTTTGTTGACTTAACAATTTTCCATATGTACGTTGAGTTCTTCAAACAATTAACCAATGATTTGTTGAATATTTTGTACACCTGTAGCTTTGTGGTGCAGATTGTACGAAAAATACAAATTTCCCAATTGTTAAGGTTTCATGTACAATTGTTAAGTGTTGTCTTTTTTCTATAGCTTTGTGGTACACAAGCAATTGTAATTTGTTAAAAAACCGCCTCGTGTAAAAGACTTGTAGTTGTCTGGTACAGGGCAGCTAACAAGTTTTTTGTTTTGACGAACTTATGTTCCAGGCGTAGTTGCCTCAATATTTGCGCATTTAGGTGTCTCCTTTAGTTTTGTTGGCATGTGCATTGCACATTATGCAGGATGCTGGGATGTTAATGTAATCGACAGTGTTTTATTTTCCTTAAGCAAGCATCAGACGATTTGTGTATACAGTAGACGCTCGATATAGTGAATCTCGGAAGAGTGAACTATCCAGTAAAGTGAACACCCAAAATTTTACATGCACTACTCTAAATAGTGAACAATAAAAATCTCGATATAGTGAACACATATTTTTTTCAGGTTTTAACAAGAATATTGCAGCTGCAATACGTCTACAGCATGTCGACTGCAAAACAAACAAATTTTACCGTTCATTCATGTATATCTCACACTGAATCACAAAAGAAAGTAGTCACTTGACTCAGTAGAACACAAGTTCTTGCTGTGTTCTTACTTTTGTACAACATTGTAATTGTGAAAACAAATTCGAAAAAATGCTGAAATGTGCGTAATATTCTCATTTTTGTTTGGATTTGCTGTGCGTAAAGACATATCTGGTTAATTTTAGTGCATTATAAAGTTAGAATGGCCCGAAAGCATTTAATATTGCTTGAAATAACTGAGGTATTAAAGAAGCTGTCAGCAGGTAAGATAAATTTCTTAACTTTAAAAATAAATGGTAAGTGTTAAATTGTTACAGGTACTTCGGCAACGTTTTGGCCAAACAATATGGAATAGCCAGATCAACCGTAAGTTCCATATATAAAAAGAGGGACAATATAACAGCTACGGCGACTCAGACTTATTGTGGCCCTGGAAAAAGAAAAACTCTGAGGACATCCGAACTTCCAGAGGTAGAAAAGAGGCTGTATAAATGGTTCTTGGAGCAACGTAGAAACAATCTGCCTGTAAGTGGACTGATATTGAAACAAAAAGCTATTTCCATACTGGACAAAATAAATGGTAACAGAAATGGTTTTGTTGCAAGCGATGGTTGTCTACAAAAATTTAAAAATAGGTATGGAGTTCGATATCTGAAAATATCCGAAGAGAAGCTATCTTCTCAACCAGAACTGGTCTGCCCTTTTAAACGAGTTCTTCAAGAAAAAATAAAGAGTATGGATCTCAAACCAGATCAAATATATAACGCTGATGAGTCATACGTTTCGTCGGCTGAGAAGACCGCTCCAGGGAGAAAAGCCGAAAAACAAAGGATTACTTTCTTGGCTTGCACCAATGCCTCAGGTGACCATAATGTAAAACCTCTTGTGATTGGAAAAGCCAAAAATCCTCGTCCATTTAGAAATGTTTGCTTGCTGTATATTACCGACACTCCAAATAAGCTTGAATGACAGCAGCTATCTTTAAAGACTGGTTTCATAATTTACTTGTCCCAGAAGTGCGAAACTTTCTAAGAAATAATGATTTGCCACTAAAAGCCCTACTTATTTTGGATAACGCTCCTAGTCACCCTCCGGAAAATCAGCTTCAAACATCAGATGGCAGCATAACAGTAATCTATATGCCACCAAATGTTACTCCACTCATTCAACCGTTGGACCAAAACGTAATCCGACTGAAAAAACTTGTTTATAGAAAAAGCTTGTTATTGTCAATTATTGCAGCTGAAAAAGGTAGGTAGTAAAATGATAACAAAGATGCAAGAAATATACAAAACGTTAACTTTTCTTATATGTTTTGCTTTAGAAAATATTTGCGAAGCGGTAAAAGAAATCACGATCAAGGATGCGGTGTTCAATTTTCGATCGGCTTGGGATAACTTAGATGGTGCGGCCATTGCAAAGTGTTGGAAAAATATTTTTGAATCCAACGAAAGTTTTGATGAGGAAGATGATATTCCCCTTAGTGTTCTAAGGCAACAGGACGTCACAAATATTTCTGAAGATGTGATTAATTTGCTCAATTATGTAAACGAAGGCGTTACGCATACACCTGGTGACATCTTGTCGGATATTTAAGAAGCCGAAAACGAAAACGATGTGAAGTTGGACATGGATCGACCAACATGTTCCGTTTCTTCAAAGGATGCTGTTGTTCTTTTTGATAAGGTAATTGAGTGGGTGGGACATAATAATACAGACTTTTCTGATATTATAGTCATGAAACGTTTGCAAGAAAAAGCCATCCAAATTAATTTTAATTTAAGAAAAAATCAGACAAAAGTGACAAACTACTTTCCAAAAATTTAATTCTTATAGAGAAAAAAGATGCTAATTTGTACATGTTATATCTATGTACATTTATGTAAATTTTTCGTTTTTTATGATTTAAAATGTTTTTGTTTTATGTTATTTTATATAAGTATGTATTATGAATTGTTTTTGTTTTTAGCTGTTGCTGTTTCAACTTGATTAAAATGTTTGTTTATCGATTAAATAAATATAATTATCTTCACACTGAACCAAATGTGCATTTTTGATCAAATTTAACTTTGGAAAGCGTTTCTAGCCTCCCGCTCGAAATAGTGAACAATCTCGAAATAGTGAACATGGCTGGTTTTTATTACTTCACTATATCGAGAGTCTACTGTATACACAAATTTTATTTGTATGTGGCATACACAAATTCTACATAAATTCGTTCACAAATGTAATGTACGAGTATGTAGTTCTTGGTATTGTTAGATTTTTAAATTCCGGAACAAACTACTTATTGAATTATTTAATCTTGGAGGAAAACAAACAAAATATGACGAAAATAAATTGCGGTCGCCACCGCCCGAAAGAAAAAGTTGAAATCCTAGTGCGAATTTATGGCTGAGAAAGTGCAACAGCCAGCAACAATAAGTGCCGGTCTCCCGGTCGGTCAGCTGGGGTGGGTTCAGTGGTACAACTAGATTGAGATCAAAGTCGCGGTTCGGTTGAGATACATTTTTTTTATTCTTCCTTTGCCTTCTTGAACCTGGGGGCTGGGAGTCTTTAATTCAAGGTTCGCAGAACGATAAAATATGATTCGTTCTCTCATGAAAAGTTCGCAAAGGAATTTGATTTCTGATTCGATCGCGAACCTTATTTTTCGGTTCGTTTAAAAATAAAATTCGTGTTCACGATCGAATCAAATCTGTTGCGATCTGTAAAATATAGTTCGTTCGTGAATCTATCACGTGCGAACTATTGGAGATCCGTTTGCGAATGGTTCTCATAAGAAAAAAAAGGTAATTTTACATGAAAATTATATTACATATTTTAATATTGAAAGAACATAAGGTAAGTGAAAAGTATTTTTATTACAATTGTGATTTTGGAATAAATTTGCATTCAGTTTAACTAACAAAACATTATTTATTGTTTCTTTGGATAATTTGTTTCTATTTTTTGTCAAAAAAAAACTGGAAGAGCGCTAAAAGCCCGTTCAACAGAGACTTGAGTAGATGGCACTGCCAGCACTACTTGTGCAAGTTTTCCTAGAAGAACCTCTTTGCTGCTCAATGTTTTCCAAAGCTCAATTTTCTTTCACAAAGTAAGCAAGTTGATTCGTCAGCTTCTTCATTATAAGAAACATATTAATTTAACTCAAATGTCTTTATTTTCCCCATTTCAACCAAAATAATAACTATTGAAAACATAAATTACCCCATTTCAACCAAAATAATAACTATTAAAAATATAAATCGCGAATCGAGAATGATTTGTTTTATGTATCTTTACGGATCCTTATCGCGAGCGAACCATGAACCATATTCTACCTGAATTTCCTTTTTCCGGTCTCTCATGAACGAGAGATAAAGAAAAAAAAGGTTACAGTTCGTTCGTGAGAGAACTATAAATTTTTAAAGATCGAACATTTTATCGTTCGCGAACTTTATTTTTTATAGTTCGTGAGAAGATCGATAAAGAACGATAAAGATCCTTATTTTATCGTTCGCGATCGATATTTTACGAACCCGGCTTGCTGCTTTAATCCCCTTCGCTGAAGGATCATTTACCATTCGATGTATTCGAGCCAATGCTGGCGACTTGATTTAGCTTTTAAGAAAACATCCACATCTTGGTACAGCTCGTACATCATACATTCTCGACGCAGGACCAAATATTTTTCTTTACTTCAATACGTCTTCCAATTAACTACATTTAACAACCCCTTTAAATGGAACAGTAATTATAAAAGCAATTCTAACAAAGAAAATGAAAGGAAAACAACTGCCCCCATTAGTACAACAACTCAAACGAATCGTTACCCCCATCCTTTGCATAACAAATTTGCATGCGTTGCATCCATCAACATGCACCAGCGATTGTTTTTCTGCTGATGCCATAAGAAATTGCAGTGTAATTTAAGCCTCCCATTCGCCACCTTAATTATGATAGAAAATGCGAACACTAATGCTTGCATAGCTGCAAACGTACCACCAGAACGCGCTAACCAAATTGAAGTATAAGTTTTCAACACAGAAACACTAAGACGTGAACATAAATTAGACAAAGTTTCAAACACAATGTTTCTTGTGAGGAAACGGAAAGCATGTCTTCAAAATACATGCTCCCCAGACCATCGTTTGTGTGACTAAAAATACGGCATGCTTCCCAAAAGACAGACTTTCTCTGTTCGGTTATTTATTACTTCACGCATCAAGTGCAACCATTAGGAAAAAGCTTAAATAACCTTGCCTCCTGGACAAAGTTTGCTTTTTATGGTGTAGGCTGAACAAACAAACAGAAAACGGACGAAGTGAAACTTTTAAAGATGTAAATTTCATGCCGCCAGCAATAAGAGCGCCAACCCTGCCTGCTAGGTATTCTTGCCCCAGAGTTATGTTCATTTCAATTTCCGATTCCACTCTAGTTTCTTTAAAGCACATCGGAGGCCAGTGAAACGTGATTGATTGATTTACAGTCAATTTAATCAATTAGAAAGGAAAATTCAGCCTTTATTTACTGAAGGTGGTCATGAGAAAGGAGTCTGATTTTAATTTGTATTCAATTGCCGCGTGACCGGATATGGATTCTAATCCGGCTGGAAAAAATGTGACAACTTAATGAATCGTCGCGATAAATTTTTGCTAATAGTATCCACAAAATAATTTGTTAATTCATTTTGTGGGTGGGTGTATTTTTGTAAGCTTCTGGCTCTAGAAAATATTAAAGCTAGTAGAATTTTAGTATAAAGCAAATTAGCGGTATCTCCAGCAGAGTATGTTTGTTATGTCTTCGGAACTCAGTTGTTCTCTAAAGAAGATCTTCCTTCTAGTTCCATTGAGGGCTCTACAGTGGAGATTCACATTTGTATTCAGCTGTTTCCTCTTTTTCAAAATACTCTGAAGAAGCGACTACTTTCATATCCTTTATGTGATGTCGCAAAGGGTGGGGACCAGTAAGATAAACTACTAAGTTTTGATATAAGGCGTACCTAGATTAAGACGTCTATTTACATTTATGTTAATGGGCCGAATGGCTTGTTTGGTCTATCTAAGATCTAGGATGTTCTCCCAATAAGAGACATATTTCTTACGTCCCCAGCTTTTTTATAGCTGCGATTGATATCGGTCTATGAAGTATAGTCGAAGGGTTCGGGACCTTTAAATTGAGTTTTTGAACCCTTTTTGATATTTTTCAAATTCTTCATGACCCGGAACCTGCCATAGCTTGTTATTAAAGCCAAGTGATTGAAGGGTGTTTAAACAGTGCACTACTGATGTGGCCTCAATGGTATGTGAGCTAAGGGCATTTATAGCTGCTTGACTATCCATTAATTTGATTTTGTCGCCTTTAGTACCAGATTTGTAAATGTGGTTGCCGCAATGGCGTGGAGCTCAGCTTGAAATACACTGGGCCTTTTCCGATAAGAATCGTGATGCTTGTATTTGGTCCGTGTATACCTAAGGCTAATTGCACGCACACCGATTTTGAACGGCCAGTATAAAAGCGGCCGACATTTTCCCGGTAGCAGGGTGCTAGCACACTCACCGGACACCGGTCTAACAATCAGTTGCTTTGTTGTCGTGATCGTGACACGAGGTTATTGTTTAATAATAATGAATAATGCAAATATTTTGTAACAGATAACGGGGCAGTTCCCTGGCAATTGAGTAAGATATGAGTAATGAAAAGGTGTGATAAGTTTCAATTTGTTGAGATTGTTGGGTACATTTTCAGCGTATTCTTTAATACGAGTATTCTTTGATATGCTGTTAATATTGAATGTGTTTAATAAGCCGTGTATTGTAAACAAGAGATCAGAACGAATAAAACATGACATACGGGAAACTACTACCAAATGCGTTTTTTTCCTTATCCTCCAAAACCTCAAAATCGTTTTTGAGAGCGCAACAAACTTCCCTCCATGCATCCCTGGTAAGATTCCTGTCTTTAAATTTATCCAAAAGATAAGATTGTGGGTTTTATCCCACAAAACAGGACTTGCCTCCACTAATGAAATAAGGACATCATTGTCAATTAAATCACCCATTGCACTTTAATTAAAACGCACTACCAAAACTAGTTTTAAACGTAGTATGTACCTACCTACAATTTCACAGACAGAATAAAGCGAGAGCAGTCTAATGGAATGGTCGGCAAAAAATCGGTGCGTGTGCAAGCGTGTAGTGTAGTGGCGTACGTGATTAAATACGTACGCCACTACTTCCCGATACTGCCAGGGATACAGTGGCAGTGGACGGCTGCTCACCGGCAGTTTGCCGGCACCGATCAGCGGTTGGCATGTGTGCCAGGTTCCGTTCCTACATGTGGTTCACTATTGGAATTTGGACGACCGGTATAAAATCGGCCATCCAAAATCGGTGTGTGTGCAATTAGGCTTAGGCTAATTAATTAAAGAGCAATGGGTGATTTAATTGACAATGATGTCCTTATTTCATTAGTGGAGGCAAGACCTGTTTTGTGGGATAAAACCTTGGATAAATTTAAAGACAGGAATCTTACCAGGGATGCATGGAGGGAAGTTTGCTTTGAAGAGCAAGCCTTTCTAATCAAGGAATAGAATTTCTCATTTTAGTAGGTATTCTGATGTTGGATTTCATTTTTCAACTTCTCATGGAGTTCGTCAAAGGATGCAACAGACATTCTGAAGAAGTTGACAAACTTACTACCATCACGCCTTAGTTCTTCAAAACGAGTGTAGAATGTTCCCGTGTGTTCTCTGCTTTGATTGATAGGATGAATCCAGTATTTGCGCTTAATCCTACGGCGCTTAATACGGCGATGCAATAACCACATAGCAACAACTCGTTTAGGATTCATTCTTATTAAACAATAACCTCGTGTCACGATCACAACAAAGCAACTGATTGTTAGACCGGTAAAAATCCGGTGAGTGTGCTAGCACCCTGCTACCGGCAAAATGTCGGCCGATTTTATACTGGCCGTTCAAAATCGGTGTGTGTGCAATTAGCCTAATGCTGCCATATATCCGTTTTTCATCTCCCAAAAACTTATCCCGCGAATATACTCGTATTCTAAATCCTTTGTTTTCATACAAAATCCCTTACGTTTATAATATTTTGAACTTGATTTGTGGCGAACATTACGGTGACAGTACCCGACGAATATTAGGAATAACCGTTATCCTTACTTCATTACAATCCAAGAATAAAGTTCCACTCATGTTAAATCATACTGAGGCCCGTTTCACACTGAAAACGCATTTACTCAGGGACGCAGAATCATAGTCGGGTTTTGTTTTTTTAGCGCAAAAAGTATTTTTTTATCTGTTTTTTGTGAATTCTATCTATAATGAACAAGCAAGCAGGTGGATTTGTGTGTTGCTAAATTTTTTCATAAAGTGTAATATTGTCGCAGTGAATTTAAAAAAGTCCCAATTGTTAAAAGAATGTTCTAACCCTAGAAGCATAATCTGCGAAGTGTGCTCTCCAAATTATTAGTTGTCTCGCTTAAACCGATGCGCAGATCGTAATGTACGTCTAGTATTCCTAAAGTACGCTAGAGCTGCCATTAGTTAGTTGTTTCATTGAAGTGAGCCACGTTAACATTGAGATATGTGGAGTTGTTTGTCGCGAATTGTGATATTTCTTTCAAGTGCATGTAAATTTGCTTTTGAACAGTTTTTCTTGTTGTCTTTTAAAATTTATTATATCTTAAACATAAATTTAAATAAAAAAAATATATTGGAGTACAAAATGAATAACTTTTGTTGACTGAAAAAAGAAACACTAGCTCGTATCGATTTGTTTTTTGTTGATCAAATGATAGTTTAGTTTGCTTTGCTCCATGCCTTAGACCTTCCCCTGTATAATATGTACACGGAAGAAAAGTCTCGATTAAAAGTGGTCATGGTGAAATGCCATATGACATATTTATGTTTTGAGTTTTACCACTTTTTTGAAAACGAAGCCAGATTTACTTTGCCAAATTGCTTATAAGGATGCAAGTGCGATTGAAGTGAAGACGACGACGAAGTTGTAACAATAACTTTTGTCAATAAGTAAGTTCGCGTACTAATTTGCAAACGTAAATTTATATAAACTTTCGTGCGAAACTTCACAAACCCGTTCGCGTACTGAGAAAATGGTAAAAAGATGAACGAAAGTAAAATGTATTTTCGTTAATTTTTCTCCACACAGAATTTCGGCTGGTAAGAAAATGAGAACTGTCAAATCCGTTGTTTCGACGGATCTGTCGGCGTAAGCGTACTTGACGGAAGGAACCGTCCCATAGAACTTTGTCAGCCGAGAACACATTGGTTGCATTTAATGTTCCTTTTGCCTAATATATAATTGCCTAAATTCCACTGAATGATCCAACTACCTAAGATGCCAGCACAGTACAATTGTTCTTTTTTCACCTAACTCTCTTGCTAAATTTAAAAATCATCCACACAGTTCCTTTCCTGAAATATGCCTCCCCTTTGAACCAACAAGCAAAACAAAATGACAATAATTTATCCTTGGGTAAATATTTTTCTAAAATATAGAATTTTTAGATCAAGTAGTACGTATGTTAATTTTGAATGTAATTTTCGGTTGGTGAAAATTAGCACTGTTTGCCTGTTTTCCTGCAGAAAACGAGTCTTTCCAGAGATGAGACATTACTATGATGGGTATTTCGCCAACCAAAAATAATAGGTATGTTGTGAATTTCATAAAAACCGTAAGAGCCCGAAAAACCTATTAAAGTAATAACCACATCTTATCTTATTACTTTAATAAGACAAGATATGTGGACAGGCGAAAGTCCTATTTTTGCCTCTAAGCAGCCGTAGGATAGGTTCGCATGAGTCCGGAGATACCTACGCATGCAAGCCGCTGTTCACTTGTGAACTTTACGATTGCAATATTTTGTCTGGCCTTAGTCCATTATACTGAAGTAGCAAATAAGCCTGATTGTGTAGATCCAGTGGGTGATCTCTGGAGAGATTCTTCAGGTTCTTCCGTCTATGCGGTGGCAGGTCCTTAAAGCTTTGGTAGCTTTTGTATTTTTGTTGTAAATGTGAGAGTTCCAATTTATCCTTTTCTCTAGGATTACTCTAAGATAATTGACTTCTTCGGAATACTCGACGAGCATGTAGTTAGTGAAATTTTTCCTAATTTCTTTTGGTAAAAAGACCAATGTTAAGTCTGTTATAAATGTTGTTAAATTAAATAATAAAGATTGATGGAATGATTTTACTCTGGCGCACCTTTCTATAGCGTTGTGCATACGTGCTCTGATTTCATTTGCCTATTTGCCTCTAATCATAACACAGGACCATCTGAAGGGTGGTAGTTCTCCTCCCTGAAAGAAGTCTGTTACCGTTGATACTGATACTCTCAGTAGTCCTGACAAAGCAGTTATTCTCCGAAACTTCGAGCATCGCCTTGATCCATTTTGCAGTGGGTAGGTATATATTTCTGATGCAAAGCATTTGATATGGAATCATATCCTGTGTGTGGGTGTAAGATGGGAATTTGACACCCTTGAAAGCGTCTTGCAAATCAATTTCAAAATGTGTTTGCTAGCCCGAAGGAAATTAATTGTTGTAAACTGTGTGATTAATGCTTATAGCTGGATTGATTTTAGTGACAATGACAAAATAATTGTTAAAGTGAAAAGGTACTAGTAAACTGAAAATGCATTTTTAGATAAAATTTTATTAAAATGGGCCAACTGAAATTTATTTTAACAATTTCTTACAATACACCTTGATATTTATATTCTTTCATTTTTTTATTCTACTTGCAGCTGCTCTCCCTGAAGTGATCCTTCGCAACTGCAGAAATTGCTCTCCACAGCAGGCACAAAATGCCCAAAAGCTAACAACATTCCTACAGACGCGTTATCCGGACGTTTGGGCGATGTTAATAAGGAAGTATCGAGGTGTTTAAAATACCAAAGCCAACTAATGGCGTGTTCTTGTTCCAAAGAAAAAGGATCTCAACATCGCTAAATTGTATCCGTCATATCATTTAATGCATTATACTCGTCTATAAAAAAAAACCGCAGAGAATGGAGTTAAAAATAAATAAACATGTTTTAAGGAAATAATTTAAAAGTCTCAAATTTACTGACTGTATAAAAAACGTTAAGATAGGCGTAAACAAACGTTATAATCGCGTTGATGTTTGCCACTTGAATGTGCCACATTTAAATACCTAGTTTTGTTTCTAATAAAAGCAAAATAACATCCTAAAATTACCCAAAAATACCTTCTTTTATTATTTAGACATTTTCATTGTCCATGTCAAGGGAAAAACATGTGGAGTGCCTCTAATGTCGGATACACTAACCACATACACAACAGTTCCTCGTTAACATGAACATAACAATCATTCTACCACACGTTATGCATGTCAACTTAGCAGCACAACGTTGACGCTGCCAGCAGGGCTAAAAGGAAAGCGGATCTGTTGGCTTTTGCTCGGCAGGATGTAACTCCAACCTAGAACATGAAACCAAAATGAAAGGATTCCACGTCTTCCGGTTCACCGTAATTTCCCGTTCCAACATTGAAAAGCTGAGAAAGGAAAAATTCTAATACATATTTACCAAATTGATATGCGTATCAAGAAATCTCCGCTGGAGTTTCATAACCTTTTCTGTCTGTCGTGGTCGGGGTGCAGCTTCAACAGATATGCCCTTATACAATGTTTGTTATATCACAGAGGATGGGAACATTACTTTGGGACGTTAAAAGGGTTACGAGCAACGATGGTAGCTTTGCCCGTCTCTTTGGATGTTACTTTGTTAATGTTTTGAAGTGAGTGAATTTGCTATTTTTTACATTTTCCTCTTTCAGTTTTTGTTATCCTGTAGAAGGAAACCGAAAGCACGTAAAATCTGATTGTTTAGTTTGGTGGCTTATACTCGTGTTGCATGCTGTATTTCGCTTACAGTTTTATCATTTATGTCATAGACGGATTAAGCATGACTGGGGCCTTAGCAGGAGTTTGGAATTAGATACGTTTTACAAAGTGCGACTTAATAAATTAATATAGCGGGCGCTGCTTTTGTTGCCATTAGCTGAATCAACCACTGTCGAATCCCAGGATGCGAGGGAGCTATAACTAGGCGTATATAAATATAATTTGTCGTACAAGTCTAATCAGACTCTTGCGACACTGTTCTCCAAGCTTACAGTAAGAACGGAAAAAGGAAAACGGACCGACGTAGTATACAAAATTAATTGCCATGGAAAAGATTATGAACCTTGTAATCTATGCTACGTTGGGACGACACAGCAATTCCTAAAACAACGTATCTCAAACCACAAATCCGATATAAAATCAGGCAACCCCAACAAAACAGCGCTAGCCAGCCATACCATTGACACAAACCATAGACCGGACTTTGACAACACACAAATTTTACAAACAGAAAAACACAAATCAAAACGCCTCACCCTGGAAACCCTGCATATTTTAAACAACAAAAACAACATGAACAGGAAACCGGACATACAAAACATCTCCGCTGTCTACTGCTCCCTCATACCAAAACAATAACGGACACACAGTTAAGGACAAAACTTCAACAAGTCGAAGTTCCAATATAGCTGGCGGTTTTATTTTATTTTATTTAAATTCTTTTTTTAAACTTAATTTGTAAGTTTCATCTCTATCAAATTGTTGTTTGGTTCACTTAATGTTTACTTGTATTTATTTATTAGTTGTGTATGTAATAAAGATTCCCCTGAGGAAGGTGGCAACCCCCGCCGAAACGTTGGGAAAGTTAATGGAATAATCTTTCATTTTACAAAAAACTAAATGACCAAACAGCCGAAGAACACAATAAAGGATTAGCATTTAATTTGGTCAACAAATCACACATCGGAAATATACCTACTTGTGCCCATTTCATCCTGATTTGATTACTGGGCAAAGTGAACCATAAACTCAATGAGCAGATGATGCCACTCAAGAACATATCAGTATATAAAAATTATACTCCTTATGATCCAAGAAGACTTAAAAACATTTCAATTGAACCGATATATTTATATCCAAATTGAATGTAAAAAGAAATTGTCATGAGCAACTTTTCAAAACTTGACACTTGGAATCGGCTTGAAATTGTAGGCCCCTTCCGTTCGTTTCAAACTTTTAAGTACGCACCTGACTTTTTATCTACATGATAATAAAATGAAGGAAAACTGGGTACAACTTCATTTGCATATCTATTAGGTTGTTCTATTCATGACTGGGTAAAGACTGTATGGAACTATTGTGTGTACATTATGCTAGACACGCGTTAGCATTAAAATTCAATTGAGACACATTGTTGTACATTTTGTTCGTCGTGTTATTCAATAAAAGATAAACATATTCGAATGTGAAACATGGCAGTGAAGGAACATTTTATGACCCGTTATTGCATTTAGGGTTGCAAACCTTTTATGGAAAGTGTGAAGCAGCATGTTGAGTAGGGAATACTTAATATTGATAAGCTCACGCTTATTGGTGTTGATGGATATCTTGAATTACAATTTCGTTTACAGAAAATCAAAATCAGTTACTTTTAAAGTTGTGATTGTTGTTAAAACATAAAAGAGCCTCCTTCCTCTGACTAAAGGTATCATTCATAACCCTCCCACTTCACTGCATTTATATTGGTTCGCCTGGTGGGTTCACCGTCATACTTTTTGTATGCTGTCCAACATTGTGAGCCATAGTGAGCGCCTGGTGCACAACGGTGCAGTAGTAGTGTATTCGCTTACTGAATGGAAGGTCGTGTGTTCGAATCCCGGCCAAGTCCATTACTTTATATCGAATACATTAAAACCTTAATCTCCCTAAGTAACTTAGACACCACCCGTCTAGTAAGTAGCACCTAAAAGCATACAATGAAATACGCCTTTGCTAGGTGCTGCTTGCTGTTAAACAACGAAATGCATGCGCTGTGTTCCCAGCACAATAAGGGAACAGTAGGATTACAGAAAACCCATCCCATGCCGCCCATCCACCCAAATCTACCCGATGCTTAATATAGTCATCACAGCTTATATTTTGTTTAATTTTTTATTTTTTAAATAAAAGGAAATCCAGATCCCAAAGCACTCAGACTCGTTATCGGTCCATTCTCCTTTTGGTGTTGAGATTGGAGAAAATAAGTTGTCATTCGGTTCTCTCGATTAGTGGGTAGTGTATGTTGTTGTTCCCCATTGCGAACCGCACGGGCCATAAGCCAACACACTAACATCTACACCGTCGCCACTCCTTTTCATCGCAGCTTGCTTCGCTATTGATCATAGATCCCAGATTTCAATAAATGTGTAGAAGAGGTCGGAGTAGATCAGAGAACGGGCCGCACAAGTATTCCGTTTTCTCGGACTAATACGATACCCAATGCCCTCTAAAACGTCCAACCATAAATCAAGTGCTCATTCCAGACACGTTTGATCCTCGCTAGCAACAATTGATGCAATGTGGAGTCCGCCACTTTTCCTTCAAGTAGATAATCATGGACTGTGATTAATATTAAGGGATTTAAGATGTTTCCCTGTTGTACACCGACTTTGATTGCGAACTCTTGACTCTGGTCTTTATAATGGCACCCATAACAGATATCTCGGTTGTATATCAAAGTCCTTTTCAAAATCATATAACTTTTTCTTCTTCTTTCTTAAGATGGGGTTATGATCAGGATAAGAGGGATCAGAACACACCCACTTTGCTTCATCTCTACTAGTCCGCGTATGGGGTTTGCCGGTTGGCCGTCATTGTACATCGGCATGGCTCCTGGCTTCGGATCAATTCATTAATGAGGCCAATCAAATACTGGTGTTGATGCATTTGTGTTATCCAGGGATTAGGCCTACAAATCCCTCTATTTCTAAGATTTCGACAAGTGCATGCTCCCTTTTGTTTGAACGACCTTTTACGACACCAGTGATCTCCAGTCGAGCCAATCAAGGGATTTGCATCCACATCCATACTTGCGGGACAGGTTTAAGATGTGAAATGTGTCGCTAGAGTCACATGGATGTTGAATTTGCCAAGATGTGATTTCTTCCCTTAGTCGCGTTTTACGACAATCGCTTATTGAGGGCACTGCAGTGATATTCTAAGCCCGTCCCTGCACGGGAATATAATTCAAAATCATTCAACACCTTGGAGTGTTGATAGTGTACTTTTAAAGCCCCCAGCAGTGATTTGGCTCCATCCAAGCAAGGTCGATCTAGGGAATTCCACATAATCTTTTGTTATAGATATAAAATAATTTATATTTATTTTTCAATATAAAACACATCACACAATTTGTTCAAATATATTTCTTTTTTTATTCTTATGAAATCCCTCTATGAAGAAGCTTAGGAATATTTACAACCGTTCACTGGCAGCTCCACTTAATAACTAACTAACATAGTACAAAAAGAGGCATTATATATTATTACCACTAGCATTACCACTAACATGAAGATAACGCCGATCCGTTAATCTGCTGCTTGGCTGGAATTCCACAGGCTGTAGCTTAGCGGGTCGTGTGCACCTTGGAAAGCGTTTGGTGTTAGCTATGCTAGGCTTGGTGATGCTGCGGCCGCACCAACTGTTTTGATAGTGCAGCTTCTACCGTTTGCAGCATTACCACTAACATGGAGACAACGTCGATCCGTTAATCTGCTGCTTGGCTAGAATTTCATATGCTGTAGCTTAGCGGGTCGTGTGCACCTTGGAAAGCGTTTGGTGTTTGCTATGCTAGGCTTGGTGATGCTGCGGCCGCACTAACTGTTTTGATAGCGCAGCTTCTACCGTTTGCAAATTGACAGCTATGAAACCGTGTGCCTTTCCGTACGCCGAATCATTATTTATTCCATGTTATATAGGATGTTTCCATAACTTATATTAGTAACCATTGTGAACGTTATAATGAATTTCTAAAACATATGAACTGTCATATTGGACATTGAGAATAAATGAACATTCCTTTGACGGCATTTAGTAGCGTGGTCTTTTCATATTCTTCCTTAAATTTTTAGAGGCAAAGAAAAATCTTTGTGATGACCGAATCTAAGCGGGAAATTATTCTGGCATTGATAAATGCTTTACAAAATCTCCAAAGCAACCCCGGTACAGCAAATCTACACTTCGATCAATTCAACGAGAAAGAGGAACCTTTCTCTAATTATATTAAACGGCTGGAGAATTATCTTGAAATACGGAATATCTCAGACGCAACAAAAAAACGGCAAGTACTAATAAATTTTATTGGAGCCAAATAAAGGGTTTTTCAATAAGAGCGCTACAAATTTTTCTTTAAATAAAACAAAAACGGTTTTGGATATCAATGAAATTCTTCATTCCTGTGAAAGTACGGTCGATGCCATTATGTATGGAACTCGATTTCTTTTGCATGGCCACCACGGGCACGCTTGCAGAGGTCCAGACGCTGAACCCAATTTTCGACGGTTTTCAAGCATAAATCGGCCGATACTGCAATTTCACGTTCGATATTCGTACGAAGTTCATCAATCGTCGCTGGCTTGTTGGCATAGACCATAGACTTGACCTAGCCCCACAGGAAATAGTCTAACGGCGTCAAATCGCACGACCGAAGCGGCCAAGCGACTGGACCATTTCGTGAGATAACACGGTTTCCAAACTTGGTTTCCAATAAATTGATTGTGGCATTCGCTATGTGGCTTGTGGCGCCATCCTGTTGGAACCACATGTCCTGCAAGTCCATATCATCAAATTGGGGCCAAAAATATTCGGTTATCATTGAACGGTAGCGATTCCCATTCACAGTAACGTGCCGGTCTTGATCATCACGGAAGAAATACGGCCCAATGACGCCGCCGGCCCATAAACCACACCAAACCGTAATTTTGTCGGGTTGCAATGATGACTCATGGAGTACGTGTGAATTGCTGCCTGACCAATACCGCATATTGTGTTTATTGACGAAGCCATTCAGCCAGAAATGAGCCTCATCGCTGAAGATGATTTTTCGATGAAAATCCGAATCATTGACTCCGAATTTCGGTAGTAAATTTTAATAATTTCGACTCGTTGTTGGCTCGTATATCTTTCCGTCATGAAATGGCAAACCTTACTGAAGAGAAATGTCAAAAGAGCGGCAAGAAATTCAGCGTCGTTTGCTGTCTCTGTCGCTCTACTTTTGTAGCGTCCCTGTTGAAAAACCCTTTACAACCAACTTCTGTAAAATTTAACAGCCCCAGAGGAACCTGACGCAAAATCATATGATAATTTGATCGTCATTTTGAAGAATCACCTAAGTCTTAATCCAAACGAAATCACCGAACAGTACAAGTTGCTGCTTAGACTCCAACGCGAGGGGGAATCAATTTCCAAGAGACTCCGACAGCAAGGAAAGGGTGCTGTGGGAAACGGACATGACATTGGAAAAAACGATTGATCACGCAATCTTTATGGAGGCTTCAAAACCGGAGAGCCCAAACATGCAAATCAATCACCAAGTGCAGGCAAACGGGTCGTCAGTACAGAGAATGAAACCGATTGCTAAAATAAGTGGATTCCAAGTAGATGGTCCGTCTCCTCAGAATGATACAAGAGCAATTTACTACAGGTGCGGGGATCCCAACCATATGGCAAACAAATGTCGTGCAAAAAAACTGGTCTTGCAAGAAGTGCCGAGGCAGCGGTCATGTAGCATCAGTGCGTATAATGTCACAATCTGTGCATAAACATACTAATACACTCGAGGTCACAGACTACCTATAGGTATAGGTAAAATCCTTTAATTTATAATAAATAAAATGGGACTTCAGTGAATCGTTCCCCTGTATATACATCATACTTCAATACCTCTTGACCATTTGCATCTCGGTTGCATCATGAGAGGGGAGTTTTTCAAAACTTAAACTAATTAAAAATTATCTTCGATCTACAATGGATGAAGAGCGACTGGTTAATCTAGCCGTGCTTTCAATAGAAAGAAAAATTTCCAAAGAAATCGATTTCACAGAAGTTATTGAAAGTATAAATACTGAAAGGTTACATGCCCTCTGTCATGCAAAATACTTTCGTCACGTTTCAGAATTGTAAAATAATGAAGGACTCAATCCTTGCGAAACCTTTCTAGTGTCCTTATCAAGTGACTGGCTAATTTTGAACCTATCATCAAAGGCACACGCCACTCCACATCAAGTCAGCCGCTGAGTGATCCTCTGGAGTCATGTGGGCCAGTAGGCGTCAGTGTGGTGGAACTTGGACCCTGAGTCTTAAAATAAAAAATAAACAAGCTGTATATCATGATGGCCGCACTTATTAGCAGGTGACCCAACGTTCTAGAACCAGTGATGGCAACAAAGCTCGAAAAGATACAGTGAATTGGCTATCTCGGCATTACAGACGCGATGCGCACCTGTTCAATGATAGCACCAGAAGCTATATATATATATAGCTCACTCTTACAAATCGCATTAAAAATACAGCAGCTAGATGCGCCATTAAACTGCAGCTAGTCAGTGTTGCCGCTGAGGGAAAAAAATTGTCGCTAGACCACAACCTAAAATCCGCTAGAAATGTTAGTTTCTGAATTGCGAAAATCCGCTAAAAATCGCTAAAATATCAATTTGAATGTAAGTTCATAAAAATATGTATTTATTTTTAAAAAATTGTTAATTACAAAATAATAAATAAATTCAAGGTAGCAAAAAAGAAGTAAGAAAGAAAAACGTTTAAATTTTTTTTTTTAATCCAATTAAATACCGAATTAAAAAAAAGCAACCAATAAATTCAAGATAACAAAAAATAATAATTTGAAGGAAGAAAAAAACGAAAACGAAACGAAAAAAAAAAATAAATAAATTGAAATTCACAAATCAAATTCCAGCTCAAAAATGGAATCGTCTAGTTCTTGGCTGTCCGTTTCTTCCAAGTTTGAAGTAGAGGCGTCGGCTGTATTTCTTTCAGTTTTCGATTTTTTGGTTTTTCCTATTTTTTTAATAACCTCGTCTGTCAAATCGTAGTTACAGCAACTCCTGTTCATCACTTTTAATTGATTTCTAATCAATATTATGGAATTCAACGTCAGGGTTGAAAGTTGATTCCGTAGTTTGTTTTTTACAATGTTCATTGCACTAAAAATTCGTTCAACTTCAGCATTTGAGTGGGGAAGAGATAGTACAGTGATTGCCAAATCAGCCAGTTCTTGCAAATTATTTACACCTGCAGCATTTTTGTACTTGAAAACCTGGGTCCAAAACTTCGTAGTATCTCCTTGGTATTCCATTTTAAAAAGTTTATGTTATGCCATTGCTGTACAATTTTATCAATTTGGTCATCATCAAATCCAAGTTCTTTGGCCAGTTCAATGATAGAATTATTGTCTTTGCCCTGTTCTCTTCACTTAAAATTGTCATTTTCTCCAGGACTGAATAATTGCTGGGTAATCTATGTTGAATTTCTGTTGCCAGCTTTACAGTAAAATTGATACATCGGTTTCTTAGAGTGGTTATCACATCAGGGGCTAATTGACTTTTTTCAACTTGAGATTCGAAAAGATATCCCAAATAAGGATTTGGAATAAGATGATCTTCAATTTTCACCGTTAAATAGTCTTTGCCAGATTTTACAGCTGATGGTAGCAAAATTCTATTACAAATAGAATAAAGCAGTGACATTAACGAGTTTAACAATTTTACAGGATCAGAATCCTCGCCTTCAAAAATTTTCAGTCCAACTTGCACTTCACTCAAAATGCTTTTTAAAAGGCACATATAAATTCGATTACAATGATCACTTTACATTGCATGAAGTAGGTCCGCTGTGTAACATTTTTCTTTATTTATATTAAAATGCAGCTTCAATTCATCCCATTGTGACAAAATTCTTTCAACAGCAGGTTCAATCGATAACCAACGAGTCTCACAAGATTTTAAAATTTTTAAGGGCGCTTCACCGCAATTTATAAGTTCGTAAATTTGTTTGTACTCGTTAAGGCGCTTTGGAGAATTGGAAAACCATTTATATGTTTCTCTTATAAGAAACTCAATATTTTGGGGAAGGGTATCTTTGGAAGCGTGACTTACTGCAAACTGAAGAGAGTGACAGACACATCAGTATTAGATTTGGTAAATCGAATTGGGTTTTTAATATTTGATGTACGCTGTTGTTACGCCCAGTCATCACCGAGGCGTTGTCAGTGCCAATCCCAATCATATTTTTAATGTTCAGTCCATGAGACTGTAAACACTTGACCAACGAACTAACAATTCCATTTGCAGTAGCACTTTCTACGGGTTCTAACGCCAAAAACGAGGATACAACTCTGTAATACGTCAAACTAAAATATCTGATCACAATACCGATAAATTTGGTAACACTTATATCTGTTGATTCGTCAATAATAACACTAAATTTCTTAGCTCCAATATCATTCAAAAGTGTTTCCTTAAAATGTGGTGCTAAAACTTTATTTATAACCTCAGTACATTTGGTTCTATGCATTTTCAAGTCAATAGCAGACTTTGAATCACTAAAACATTTCTTGCAAATGTCACTTAAGTGGTCAATATGGGATATCGAACTGTGTTCAGCTACGAACAATGCAAGCACGCCTTCAGCTTTTCGACTTTTAATAAATTCTTTGGGTGCAGGCGAAAAGTCAATTATATTATTTTTGGAAATTAGATCGCACTTGGTTTTATGTTTTTTTGATGCACTGTGCTTCTTTAAGTCATTTAATTTCGCCAATATTTCGCAATGGCAAAACGAACAAAAAGCTTTTTTAACGTCATTCACAACTGGCTTTAACCACTCTTTAAACTCTTCCTGATTTTCCCATTCACTTCTATATTTTTGAACGTATATTTTTTTCATTGGAGGTAAATTCATTTTAAAGAATACAAATAATACCAACAGATTACACACAAAAAAAAACCATAGTAACAACTTACGGCACTAACTACAAACTTCATATGAAATAAAACTACAGCGTACTTCAATCCCATTTACATTTCTTTTGATTTGAAACGTGCTGAAACCTGAAAGGCATATCTTGAATACCGTTACAGTACAAAAATAAAAATCCCCAACAAAAAACTCTGTCTCGTCACCTACTAAGCATCTGCCTTTTGCATGTGCAACCACCAACCAACCACGCGTAGGTAGCGATGTGAAAAATTATGTTCGAATGGGTCGGAGATGCCACTTGTACGGGATTCGTGTACATGGTGGTGTAGTAATGAAAAGTAGCTAGAAATCACCAAATTTTTTTTTAGCGACAACATTTTATTAAAAATCGCCGAGAGCTTTAAAAATACGCTAGAAATAGCGAACAAATCGCTAAAGTGGCAACAGTGGCTAGAATACAAGTTAAAGCCAGCAGACTTCGTGGGGCACCTAAAAATACGAGTACTTGACTCAAATGCAAAATCGAAAATGTTTTGTTCCTGAATGGAACAAAACTGTTTGAGGTTGAAATGTTGGTCCACACAAACTAGGCCAATGGTGTTCCGCCACTGATCACTAGAAGTCTGGCCTGGTTAACCGACGGATCAAAAATAGAATGAAGTTAGAGTTGGCATTCTTTAGACCTATGGATATTTGACCCGCTATGCTCCAGGCCGAAATACATGCCAATGAGATCTTCGCAAGAATAAACCTTGAAAAGGGTGTTAAGGCCGCCAGAATACACATGCTCTCGGATAGTCAAGCTGCACTCCAATTACTGTCGTCCAATTCCAGTCAATTCAATAGACTCTATGAAAGCCAAGTGCTGCTACAATGCTTTACAGCATACAATCCAGACTCAACTATGCTAAATTTGGATGGTCGCCTCCCCAACGGGGCAACGAATTTGCGGGTGGCTAAGGCTGGCTCATAATCCGAGTTCGAAGGTTCGAATCTTACTCCAGAGTAAACTAGACTACCGCTCTAGGATACGCCGATGACATTGAACTGATTGCCAGGGGCAAGTTTGAAGAAACCCTTGGTGACATCATACGAAGGGGGCTTAAAGTAACCAAGGAATGGTGCCATACTGTCGGACTCAACATAAATCTGGCGAAAACAACGATATTAACATTCACAAGGAAAAGAAAACTTCAAAGACATAAGTACATTAGCCTTTCACGCATGACACTGATACCAGTCAAAGAAGTAAAGTATCTAGGACTTCATCTATATAGTAAAATCCTCTGGCGAAAACATACCGAGGAGATATCCAAGAAGGCCACCCGCGCTCTCATGATACGTAAGAGCCTAGCGGGGAAGGCATGGGAATGCAGCCCAAGCATCCTGCGATGGATATACATTGGAATTGTGAGACCAATGATCAAATACGGAGCAGTAGCAAGGGCGAAACGAATCAGTCTAGCCGCGACAAGAGAGGCACTCAGCAAAGTGCAAAGACTGGCGTACCTGCGCATTACCGGAGCTATGCGTAGCTGCCCAACCACAGCCATGGAGGAGTTATTATAATTAACCCTGCTACACATCATGGTGATGAACGCGGCAGACGAAACAATCCTAAGGATTACAAAGGAGGGAATTGGAAGAGGAAAATGCATCGGTTCGAAAGAACACGATGACCTACTCAACAAACTCCCACTTCTTGCCAAACCTGGGGAGGGGATGATTGCGTCAGGAAATTCAACATCGAGAAGAATTTCCAAATAAAGCTCAGCAATAAAGAAAACTAGAGCAATGAATCCACAAATGTACCAGCATCTTCCAGGCAGAAATATGTGCCATAGACAGGTGCGTTCAAATCAAACTCGAAAAAAACTACAGGAACTGCAATATAGCAATAATGTCTGACAGCCAAGCAGCAATAAAGGCTCCTGACGCCTACGTCATCAAGTCAAAACTCGTCTGCAAATGCCTACACGGACTGAATAGACTAGGCAAGAACAACAGAATTTCCATCTGCTGGGTACCTGGCCATGTTGGCATTACAGCAAAGAGGCAGTGGACTCTCTGGCAAGAAAAGGGACCGAGGAACCCTTCATTGGCCCTGAACCGTTCTACGGGATAGGAGAACAGACTCTACGCGAAGAGTTCAGGAGACTGGAGGAAGAAACAAGGACCAAAACCTTTCTCAACCTCCAAGGTTGGAGGCAAGCGAAGAAATTATAACCAAATGAGATTCAAAGCTTGTATCAGCCTTAACAAAAACAACTTAAAAATCAAAACAGGCCTCCTTACGGGGCACTGCAGACTCAAGGAGCACCTGCGGAAAATGGGTATATCAGAGGACGGGCTCTGCAGATTCTACAGTGAAACCGCCAAAACTCTAGATCACATACTGGAATCCTGTGGGGCAATGGCCCACGATAGGATAAGACATTTGGGCAGGCACCAAATAACAGACAAGGACATACAAACCATGGACTCACAGCTCATTCTCAGATTCATCAAGGAAACTGGACTGCATGCTGTGTTCTAAGGAGTGTGACCTGCCAAGGATTTAATCAGAGCAATACCCCGATACGCTTTATAAACGAAGTGTATCTAGAGGGGGCTCTGAAAGAGGCCATAAACTTCTCCGAGGTACTAGCAGGGGACACAATAGACCAAGTCGCAGTGCAATATAGCATAATTAATTATTATTATTATTATTATTATAGGACTGATTGTTAATTGGAAACACCAAATTCGTCTATCCCTAGAGTATCGCTAAATTGGGCATTGGTTTTTTTCTGCCATATATGCTCTATTCCGAGGTACAAGCCTATAGGCGCAGTAATCATATCAACTTTTTCAATTTCCTACGCCATAATCAATCATAACTGTTTATTATTTATTGTTACTCTATTCCTGTCTAAGTTTGAAAACTTTCAGAAAAACAAAACTTTCCCATTATAAGAGATACACTAATAAAAGATAGACAATGCCTTGTAAGGGGCACATTGGATACATTATTTATAATTTCTTTTGCTTATCCTTGCTACTCAATCTGTGAGCTAAGGATATTACAAGAAAAATACATTATAACGTGAGTGCTGAATAAAATTACAATACAAGCGGATATTTGTGTTGTGTTCTCCTAATTTTATTGTCCATCAGCTCATATACATCACCGAAAGTCTGGACTTTGTTATTTAACTTCAATTTCCCATCTTATCACAAAAGCAATATTGTAAACCTGCACACTCATCACGAATCCTTGACTCCGTCCATCGTTTTAGTCGTTCTCGCCATGTCCCGTTTTAAGTTCAGTAAGAAAATTCTCATAAAATGTTATACGAACAAATATCTGTGGCCAAAGTTAGTTGCAAGGAAAATTTGTACACAAAATTACTTTTTCATTTTACCGCCCATCGAGATGGCGTAAACAAATTACCATTCAACCCATTTCTTCGAACTTTATGGCGTGTGCAATAAATTGAGTTTGTAAAAATTTAAGTAATTAGTTAAAAATCAGGCAATATGGGTTGCCCAAAAATAAAAACGTTATCCCGCATTTTAATGGTCCATTTAACCGGGGAATGATGCCAGCAGACTGTTCACAAAAAAGGAAACAAAAATCATGGTGGTAGGAAAAGTTCGTCCAGCTAACAAGCGCGCTGTTTGACTAATAACTTTTAATTGACCAACAATTTGGCAAATCCATTAATCCTTTCGTGAGTTCATTGGCGATTCTTTGATGGGAATGGAAGCCACAAAACGAGGAGCAAAGGGTCGCTGTGAATTTAAGTTAATCAAATCGCAAACGATAATGAGTTAAGTTTTGCCCCGAAGTTTAACATTTGTTGTTGTTTTTTGTTAAGTGTACGCCTGAGACGGCCGAATTCAGTGGAAGCAATGTTTACGCAATGAAAAGCTGAAATAAATTTCTGGATATATCAGCGGCATATTATTTTTATTTACCAGGGGACTATTTAACACCGTCACTTCGTATTTATCATTCTCCAAGGACACTCCAACCAGCGGAATCAATTTATCCCTGATTTTCGTTCTGATCCTGCATCAATACAATTTTATTAAAAATATGCGACTCACACAGCAAAGGAGTCGGAAACGGAACAGCATTTCAATTTGTCTCCTCGCACCAGAGGTGAAGATAACTTTTCCATTCGAGGTGTATCAGTTTTCAGATTCTGCGTTTTATTTTTGCGAATTCCATTTTTCAAAGACTTTGCGGGGTGATGTTGCAGATTATAAGGATCTGTGGATTTACGGTATATGGCTTTGGTTTATTTTTTGCTTAACACATACATTTAGCAATTTGGAGGATATGAAATATATTCGCCATGCCACATACAATCGTAATCCTTGTCTGGCTTCGGTGGCGGTGAAAGTTGCAGAAAGAAAATGATGAATGATGTTGTTAAATTCAACGGAACTTTTTTCGCACACAGATGAGAAAGTATAAATAAAGAAATTGTTTAGTTGTTTGTTTGGAGTGCGGGTAAATTTATGAAAATAATTTATTTTGCTTTGTGACGAATGTAATTTTCCATTTATTTATTGAGATGGATAAATGTTGAAGTGGAGCTGAGTGATAAAGAGCTTATACTCGGATAAGGAGCTTATACCTACTCGGATGAGGAACATAAATTTAATTTTGCTTTTGTTTCTCCGGGGAAAAATCAAGCAATTTAAAATCGTAGGAGATAATTGTTTCCACTTTTTGTACACCATTTTTTTTTGCATATTTTAAGGATTTCTAATTTTGAATTTTTGACCAAAAGCTTTTTAGTATATATGGGTGATTTAAAGTTTTGTAAGACTAAGGCAATTAATATGAATGTGTATGGGTAGGAGAAAGTTCTTCTCTCCCAATAACAAAATTGCCAAAAGTGTAATTATTCCACATTTGCGGGTGCTAGGTATCTGTGCAGTGGTACTATCATCACTTGCTGGTTGAAATATCTTCCAATCTTCTTTCTACCTTCTTTCGGCGATGTAATATTATGTTCTGCCGGTCGTCGCTCGGGCTACTGGGTTCCCTGTGATTGCCTCCTGTGAAGTAGTGGTTTTAGGGGGGGAGATACTCCTGAAGGGGTCAGGGTGTGCAGCCTGGCTTAATTTCGCATGGGTTGCGATGTGTTAGAGTGACTAGTGCAGTGGCGACTCTCGCCCGACATCAGAACCAAGGGTTGGGATCGAGATGGGGTGATTGATGCAATGAAACCACAGGTCGATCCCAAATTCTGCGCCGCGGAGGGGAAGCTATTGCTACCTGATCACCGGGGGTGGGAAGAGTCTTTTGAGATGACTGTTACAATCGAACCTCAAACTGCTCTTCACTCTCTTTGCAGGCAATACCGTGCCGGGGAGACTGATATAGTCGAATCCCGAGCAAGCTATTGCATTCCTTGGAGGGGGGGTCGGGGTGTACCGGCTGCACAGTCAAGTAGTTGGTTGCAAAACTGTGGGGGTGACTGAAGGTGGTCCAACCCTGATGCACGCATCGCGGGGGTTGTGCGGCTTGTGGCGAATGTTGCAGTATGAACCTCAAGCTACACCATTCCGCGGAAAGGGAGCAGGGAGGGGCGGCCTTGATAGTCGATTTTGGATTATGGTGACTGAGTTCGGGGGTTTGTGGTGCAGGTTTTGAGGCATGGGAGAGAAACAGAGTGGGATGACTGTTACAATCTAACCTCAACTCTGTTCCCGTTTTGTCTGCATAGCGGGAAGGCAGCAAGGCCAGGGGAGACTGTTTCGATCCGCCGGGTTACTGTCTCGCCCTCGGAGTGGAGTTCTAACTGAAGTGACTGATACAATATGCAGTGAGATCTCTTTTCCTTTGCAGGGGAACAGGTTTGTGGTGATCTGCGGGAAGGGAGCGGGAGGGGCTCAAGTCATCGTCCAATCCGTCCTCTAGTTTAACAATTTGGACCTAATGACGAATTTGCTGATACAGCCAATATCTGTCTCACTGAGATGGCTTAGATCATCGAGAAAATAATTGCCAAGGATTTGATTCCTTGGGTTGGCTAGTGGGGGGCAGTTGCACAGGAGATGTGGGGTGGTTTCTTCCTCTTCGACGTCTCTACAGCTTCTGCAAAAGTCGTTTGAGGAAGCTCCCAATCTGGTGGCATGTCTGCCTAAAAGGCAGTGGCCGGTGATTGCTCCGATTACAGAGCTGATATTTTTCCTGCTGATGTAAAGAAGTTTGGATGTTCTCTTTGCATCATATTTGGTCCAAATATGTTTGAGGACACACATGTACTGATGCTATTCCACCTGTTCTTTGCTTCTATTAACGCGTTATCTAGAAGTTTGCGTTTCAGAGTCTGAATGGGTACCGCCGGTGTCTCTCTGTCGTCAGAGAGTTCTTGTGCGGAACCCCGTCTGGCTAACTCGTCCGCCTTGCAGTTGCCTGGAATATCACTGTGACCGGACACTTTCTACAAAGTTATGAAATGTTAATGTTAAATGTGTGTCTTTTTTCCCAGAATATTTGCAAAGTTATTACTCACTAGAAAAGGCAATACGTGAAACTGTGATAATTACCGTTCTATTATGTTGATGAAGATTGTTGATCGCTGAGCGGGTATATATGGCTTTTTGATGACCACTGCGGCTTTGTCGTAGGTAAATAAACCACGGATGCAATCGAAACTATAAGGATCATAATCGAAAAACAGTCCTTTAATGATTTATATATGATGTTGATTGATTTTGAATAGGCATTTGATAGACAACTAAAAGAACTGTAATGCAGGTGGCAATGGTGCGATGGTAGTGTATTCGCAAAGTGATTGGCAGGTCGTGTGTTCGAATCCCGACCAGAGCCATTCTTTGTAAAATTGAATACACACAACAAATCAAATCTCCCTTAAGCAATTAAGGCGCCACCTGTGGAGATAAAAAAACCCTATCGCACCCAAAAACTTCTTTCCTATCCTCCTATTCTTTCAGTAGTAAGCAGCATCCAAAAACAGGCAATGATCTGGGTGCTGCTTGCAGCAACGAAAATGCCTGCGCTGTGGCAACACTATAAGGGTACTGTATCAATTACAGAGAAATAAAAAATCCCTTTAGCGCACGCTAATTATAAAAAAAAAAAAAAAAAAAAATGGGTGGCGCTAAGCCAAAGAGGATTTCCAAAAACCTACGTACATATTATGCGCATTCATATGTATGAGAGAGTATACACAAGAGTAGGATGCTCCACTGTAGTCACCGAATAGTTCCAAATTAAAGTCGGCTTACATCAGTGAGGTGTCTGAATTCCCTTGATATTAATTGCAGACCTTGATTGTCTGCTTGAGGGCAAAGAGACAGACTCCAAGGTTAGGTTAGGTTAGGTTACAACAGGGGTATGCAGTTCGCATACAGCACTAGGCACCAGAAGGGCCCATGGCGATCCCTGGGGAACCAATTGAAACCAAAACTTCAAAAGGAGAAAAACCTAAAATGTATGCAGTTCGCATACAGAACTAGGCACCAGAAGGGCCCATCGCGATCCCTAGGGAACCAATTGAAACCAAAACTTCAAAAGGAGAAAAACCTAAAACCTAAAACACTTTTCCTAGAAAAACCCACAATCTTTCTGCAGAATTTTACCAGGTTCCTGTGGTCTGTGCCGCTCAGCTCCCCTAATTCCTCGAAAAAGTATTCTCCTAGAAACCTCCTACGATTCCCTGCTATACCCTTGCACTCACACAGTATGTTCGTTTTGTCTTCCTCAGCTTGAAGATCACCGCAGAACCTGCATATATATACTTCTACCAATCTAAGCCGCCTAGCACGCTTCTGTAGGAGACAGTGCAACGAAAAAAAAACCCCAGACTGTTCTAAGCTGTTTTCTGCTCAATTTGAGAGTTTCCTTAGAACTTTCCTTGTCCAAATCAGGCCAAAGTGCCCTAGACACCCTATGCCCCTCTAAATTTGCCACTAAGGTCAGCCATTTTTAAGATTTTTTCATTGATTATTCCCTTGATAACGCCAAGGGTGGTTTAATGTTCACACCTCCACTATTTTCCAGTTCCCTTCCCTTTCTTCCTAGCTCATCGGCTTGCTCATTCCCCTCTATACCTCTGTATCCCGGTACCCAGCACAGTCTTACTCGATTCCGTCTGTATACTGCTTTTAGCATTGTGCGACAGTTTCTGACTGCCTCAGAATTGATGTTAACAGATTCTGTGTTGCCTGACTGTCGATGACGAACTCCAATGTATATTATTTATTCTTTGCCACTTCGAACTATTTCAGACATTTTTATGAAGGGAAGTGATTCCCAAGTGCGAAAAGTTCCATTATCTTGGATCTATGTACAATAGCGAAGCAACCTCTGATAAAGACGTCAATAATTGCTTAAGAGTAGGCTGGAGGACGTGGCAGGAAAAATCCGTCATTTTCTCTGACCGAAAATTCGCCTTATCTGAAAGTACTTATCTACACCGCTGTTGTGCGCAGCGCTCTCATGCGGTTAACAATATTGGACAGCTTACAAAAAGCGTGTGGGGAAACTAACAACCAGCAGCTGAGATGAAGAAGCTTCGCTTGACAACAGGAGAAAAAAACCTTGACCGAATAAGAAGTTCCGAGATCCTAGTAACCTATCTCAAAGCAGATGGAGCAGGACCGGCACAATTGGTGCTGTCATGTTCAAAGGACCGATCCTATGAACCCCACCGAAAAGGAAATATCAATTAACGTAATAGCAAAGAAGCGGCAGGCCTAAAAAACTCCTGGATCGAACAAATGCAAAAACACCAGCATTTGATTGGCCTCAGTGACGAAGTGATTGGAAATCCGCCTGCCGTTACTTTTTGATGTCTAGGCGGTGAGCGTGAGCCTGACAGCCGGACCAGCAGTGAAGTGGGAGTGTTTTGATACCTTTAATCCGGATAATAACCTCGTCGAAAGAGGAAGAAGTTCCATTCCAAGCATTTACTTACTTACTTAACATTCTCTTCCTGAAACATAGCAGACTTCCAATCCTCTGCGATCCCCGGGCACATTGCTTGCAGTTTTCCGGACCGTTCTGGCATCCGCGATGGCTTGGTCTTTAAAACAGAGGTTCGGTCTTCCTTGCCTTCTCGAACCATGGGGTTGGAGCATTATTTTTCAATCGCTCAATGTGGCCGAGCCAATTCAGTAGACGTATTCAGCTTTTTGGACTACATCCACATCTTGGTAAGGCTCATAGAGTTCGCGGTTGTATCTTCTCCTTCATTCGCCCTCCTCTCACACATGACAAAGTATCCGACGGAGTATTTTTCTTTAAAGAGAACCCAATATTAGCTCCCCTTTTCTACTTATCGTCCAGCAATCGGCAGCATCAAGCAGGACTGGTAGGATTAAGGTTCGGTAGAGTATGCATTTTGTCCTTCAAATGAGAAGTTTTAAACCCATTTGTTTTGCTAAACCGAAGTAGCAGCGGTTTCCTAAGGTAATTTCTCCGCCGGATCTCCAATTAGGTGTCATTCGTGGAGTTGATGTTTACTCCTATGTCGATGAACTCCTTAACTACCTCGAAGTTATTGCTTTCAACAGTGTAGTTTTATTGTAGGCGGTGGACAGATGTTAATTTATTTGTTGATAGTATGCACTTTTCCAAGCATGTATCTTTATGTATTAAAGCTTACTGGTTTCTCAGTATCATTTACGTATATACCTTTATTTAAGCGGACCCACACAAACAGGCCAACATACCAGACACACAATAACATGCACTTTCGTGCATCCTGCACACTCACATCCTCAAATAGATGTACAGAGAGAGGAAACTAAAGCCTAAAGTCACTGTGTGAAATGCTGTACTAAGATTCGAAGCAGGGGTAGTTTAAGTTCGAGAAATTCTCTGGTTTTCGATGCTTAACACCTTCTTCAAAAAAAACCGCATCTAATTGTTCATAATTTCGATCCCAAACTGGATTTTACAAACCATATTAGTTTGATTGTTAAAAAGTCTGATTTCGGCCTTCGTAAAAAGGTTGTTAAGAATTTGGGAATCTCATTGTTCAATTATTGTTTTTTTGATTCAAATATAGAGTACGCTTCTCAAGTTTGGCCATCGTTCTACAACATTTATTTAATTGGAATGGAACTTATATAACGTTAATTAATAAGATTTGCTCCAAGAGGATTTCCATGTAATGATCCATTTGACCTTCCTCATTACAATCAACGCATCAAGCTTCTTTAAATGATGTCCACTTCTCAACGTAGGACTAACAGCTACTCCGGGCATAGATGACCCTGATTTGATGTCTTCTACTGTCTCTCGTAGTGGAGCCTATTACTTACGTAGTAGGTAATGACCTTTTGTTTAGCCCTCATCATAGAACGAACTATGACAAGAAAGAGCCTTTATCTCTTCGATTTAAATGATCTTGTCATTGAATTGAATGTTATTGAAATTAAGCTTAAAAATATTTTGCGTTATATTTGCCAAAGTATCTTAACTTATTCGTATTCCTTGTGTGTGTGTTAGTATTACATATTTCCCGTTAAATTTCTGCAAAATCGTCCGATTCTTATCTGATCGAAGAATTTTCCGTTCCGACGGATACCTCGCTAGGGCCGAATAGCTTGATTTAAGCACTCCATGACAAAGATCTGTGATTCATTAACAACAACAGTAAAGAGGTTGTCAAGTCCTTAAAATAAAGAAAGGAAGATAATAATTGATTTTCATAATTAATTCAAAGATTTAAAACTTAAATGAAAAAAAAATCACGAAACACAAGGTGACGTATTGTGTTAGGAATAACTTCCACTGAAAGTGAGACAAACGATAATGAACAATAAAAACAAAATAAAGGAGGACCATTTTAATAAATCCTTAAGTTGTGTGTTACAAATGAAAGAAACAATCGAAACAATCGCCAATCAGCAATAAATAAATTAAAGGCAGACCCACAATATCCTTACTCAACACAATCGACAATCAGCAATAAATAAATTAAAGGAAGATGACATTTTTTTTTTAAATGCTCACCTGAATGTGAAAACTGTCTAGATTCGATTTCTGTTCTGTATGTCAGGCGCCAGCAATGGCGTCCAATAGCAAGTGTAGAGATAAAAAACAAAGGCATGTGCTTTGTTTCTTACTTCGTCCAATTACGTTCAAGGAGGTTGCGTCGGTAGGCTCGATTTTTTTTTGAGATGGGTTCTTTGATGTGAATGCTTTTTCAGAACTTCGAAGTTCGAACTGCTTATTCATTTCAGCTTTATTAGTACTGCTGCGAAGCGATTTGATCTCAGCTGGCGTTAATTGCTCTCATGTTACATATACATTGTCCAACATTGTGGACCATATGCGAGCGATGAACGCATAACTGCTTATTATGGTTTGTCGGTCACAGAAGACAGCTGAGTTTTCCCGCTACATCCGCAAGTATTATTGTCATCGCATGCTGAGGACCACTCTCCCATTTTATACTGTAATAGATGGAAGCATCTAACTCTTGCGTTTGTTCCTTCACAAATGTCCATGGTTGGTTGGTTAGGTAGGCCCTCGATGAGGTACACTTAGACCAGAGAAGGTCCATTGTGATGCCATTTGGGAAGGTGCAGGTGGGTCACGCTGCTCGAACCTATAACCATTTGGTTTTCTTTACGAAGCTGCTGATATCAGCCGTGCAGGCATTGCTAAGATCATCTAGATCCCGGAAGAAGTATTTGCCTAAGGTAGCCATCCTGATGTTGGCTACTGCGGGACACGTACATAGGAGATGCAGGACTGTCTCCTCCTCTTCCTGATCCCTGCAACTTCTGCAGAAGTCGTTGTGGGGAATGCCCAGTCTCTGAGCATGTCTTCCTATTGCACAGTGTCCAGTGATTACGTTCGTAAGGGTAGAGAGGGTTCCTCTTTTATTTTTTAAAAATCAGTTTGTCCTCCTCTGGTCCAGCTTTGGCCATAATTGTCTGGCGGTGCTACACTGGCTAAGTTGGTTCTATCGGAGGTTTGCTTTATTTAGCGCGTCGGCGTAGATAAGGTACCTAGCAGATGACATTGGTGCATCAATGTTGTCTATAGTTATGCTATTTGTACGAGAAGTGTCTTGTTTAGCCAATTCATCAGCCTCACAGTTCCCTCGGACATCACTGTGTCCTGGTACCCAGCAAAGGGTAGTGTTGTACTGTGTAGCTATCTCGTTAATAGATACGCGGCAGGCCTTCACTGCCTTGGATTTTATTGTGCTGGATATAAGGGCTTTGATAGCTGCCTGACTGTCGACATATATGACGATATCATTTTGTGGCATGGTATTTACCGACAACCAGTCAACGGCTTGTCGAATTGCTGTGACTTCAGCCTGGAAGACGCTGCAATAATTCGGTAGATTGAAGGAGAGGTGGATCTCCAGGTCTTCTGAGAAGGCTCCGGCACCGACTCCTTCGTGGGTCTTGGACCCGTCCGTGAAAATTGACAGCGAGTTATTTGTGAGGACATCGCGTTCCGTCCACTCTGTTCTGTCCGGTATTGAGTGTTTGAAGCCTAAAGTGAAATTAGTTTCAGTAGGTAGTTTCAGTCGATCCGTAGAGTGCGGAAGATATCTGTGCATCTTAAGTATGCTGGCATGGCCAGTGTCTTGTTCTCTCCATTGGTGGGAGTCTCTCAGTCGTAGTGCTGAGCTGGCAGCCATTTGCTTACCTATGATGTCTATGAGAAGGAGATGTAGCATGGTTTGCAGTGCTGCTGTTGGAGAGGTTCTCAGTGCCCCCGTGATACTGAGACATGCCGCTCTTTGAGCTGTTTCCATTTTTGAAAGAATGGTTTTCTTCTCCAGGGCGGTCACCCAGACCATTACACCGTATAAGAGAATCGGTCTTATTACCGACGTGTACAGCCAATGCATTATATGCAGTTGTAGGCCCCATGATGAGCCCACTGCCCTCTTGCACGTGTATAGGGCAACCATGGCTTTTTTGGTACGTTCGTTGACGTTTAATTTCCAGTTTAGCTTCCGGTCCAACTTAAGCCCTAGATAACTAGCACTGTCGGAGAGTTTAAGAGTGGATCCTCTTAACGTGGGAAGCGAGAAGTACGGAATTTTGTTTTTCCGAGTAAAAAGGACCAACTCAGTCTTCGTCGGATTGACATTGAGACCGCAGGTTTTCGTCCAGTTTACTAGCTTACTTAGGTTGTATTGAAGAACATCGGCAAGTGTCTGTGGGTACTTGCCTGATATGGAGATAGCTACATCGTGCGCGTATGCTACAAGCCTGCAGCCCGTTCTCTCTATTTCCACAAGCATTTCATCGAGAACGAGGTTCCAGAGTAAGGGGGAGATAACTCCTCCTTGCGGGGTTCCCCACTGCGCTTGTCTCTTAATAGAACTGCTCCCAAATGAAGCATTTATTACTCTGGTTCTGAGTATGTGTTCCACAAGAGAGCAGATTGATTCGCGGATGTTGACCCTTCGAAGGGCGTTGATAATCGAAATTATTTCAACGATGTTGAAAGCTCCCTCTATGTCAAGGAAGGCCACCAGGGTGAATTCCTTTATTTTGAGAGATTTTTCGATGGGGTGAATTAACGAGTGGAGTGCTGTTTCAACAGATTTGCCTTTTTGATAGGCGTGTTGTGACTTTGATAGCAAGGTGCTATCTACCGACTCCTTTATCCAGAGATCTATGATTCTCTCGAGAATTTTTAGTAGGAAGGATGTCAGGCTAATTGGCCTAAGATCCTTGGGAGTTGTATGTGAGGTCTTGCCGGCCTTTGGTATGAATATCACTTTTACCTCCGACCAGGTGTTGGGTATACTTCCAAGTGACTGGCAGCCCTTCAGAATGTACGACAGGTTCTGTCTTATTATACCGAAGGCCATCTGTAGCTGAGCGGGTGAGATCCCGTCTGGGCCCGGGGATTTGTAGGGTTCGAAACTGCTTACAGTCCACTTAGAGATAGGCTTACTTTGTAGATCTCCCAGTCCATGATGAGCCTGGTTAGTTTGGCTTTGTTGAAGTTCTTTCTGCTCCTGCAGCGAAGTTTGCTGAGTTCTGTACTCCACCATGGCGGTCGTGAACCAGCTCGTTTTCGCGTTTCTTTACAAGATTCATTGAAAGCTGTATTAAGAGCAGATGCGAGAACATTGTTATGCTTATCCAGTTCTTGCTGTGTGCTCGGTATTGAGCAGGCATACGTGGATAGTTTAGCAGAAAGGATGGAGTTGTGTTTCTCCCAGTTTGTCTTCCGACGATTGCGGAAGACTGACTGTGGTATGCGAAAGCGGTTTTCCAAATTGAATTCAAGATAATGGGGATCTGAGAATGAGTGGCTGCTAGATACAGCCCAATTTGTAACCGCAGAGTAAAGGTGGTGAGAGACTAAAGTAACGTCTATCACCTCCAGTCGTTATTTTGTTATAAAGGTAGGACTATTACCTTTGTTGCAAACTACGAGGTTAGTACTAATAACACAATGTCCATAATCATCATCATCATCATCTGCACGTTTGTTTCTGAAACTCATCGTTGCCTTAGCGCCATTTAGAAGAGGTTTCTTGATTGTCCTCGAAATGATACATCATAATAACAACACCATATCCAAGTCTATATAGAAGTCGGGTTATTTTTTCACTATTTTCCTTGTAGGTATTTAGATTGCATTTGTTATTGATTTTCTGGTCACCCAATAGCCTTTTTAATTTCCACAATCAGACGTCTAATACCCGCTCAACAATCTTTGTGGTTAAATCAGCTTCCTAAAATAATAAAACATACTTTTGCGCATCGAAGAAGATACGATACCCGCCTTTTTTCAAACAAAGCTTCGGTCGATTGTGGTTTGTTGGGAACCAGTGATCAAAACTTTAGGCGAATACATCGCAAATAATATATATTATATTTCTAATGATCCTTAAGCAGGTAAAGAGTGCATGACCCAGGATTATTTTCCATTATATGCTAAGTCGTCCCCAATCTTAAGCTGACCGGTGAGAATCCCCTGCACCTGCGTGTCGCACTGAATAAGAAGTGGCGAGCATCGATTGTGACAGTGCAGTTAACGACTTCTTAGAGTCGGAGACGAAAAAAATATATTTTTTAGGAGCGAGGTCCCACTTTATTGATAATCTCTTACAGTCTAATTTTACAATTTAATTTGATCCAGTATTTATACCATTGTCCAGAGGAATCTGTTACAAAGCATATGAAATGAATGTCATCATGAATGTGATATAATTTATGGTTTGCACTTCAAATCCCGAAGGGTGTTCAATTATTATTTACATTCAATGAATGTTTACATCTGGTTTCTAAAAGGGATTTTATGACTCTATACAATTTTGTTTACTCAGCTTGTTGCTGGTGATAACTCTTCCCTTCTTTGAAATCTACGTCTCGTACATCTATTAAAAATTTACATGTATTGGATTTATATCACTCAATTTTTCTTGATGATTTTCTGATTGTGTGTTCAATGGTATTACAATTGTATTGTTGGAATCTAAATTATTTCTTTTTCTCTGACAATAATACAAAATACTGATTATTACAATAATTATTGCTAATGTACAAACAATTGTTGAAGTTGATATTTTATTATTCGTATGAATCTCATTTAACTTCTTTATATTGTCTCTATGGAGACTAAGCAAATATTCCAAATCTAATCTTACATTGTTTTCACTAACATTGGATTGTAGGATTTGGGGCAAGGGTTGGAAGGTTTCTATTTCCTTACTGGAAAATTCCTGGTCGTTAATTTGAATTGTTTCGTTAGTATACTGTATCAAGAAGTTACCTTCTAAATGTTGGGTTTTCTTTTCGTGAATAAGACTACCATTAAAATTTGTGACAAATATTGTGTTGTCATCTATATTTTCTAGAACTGCGCCATTATTATACTCAAAATCACACCTTGCATCATATCCTTTCACAAGTTGAGAGATGCAATGAATTTCTGGTAATTGCTTTAATTGATAATTTCGGCAGACTAATACATTATTTATTGAATTGCATTTATTTAATACACCAAACATTTCATGTTGATTGATCAATAGTTCCTTGAATTCTAAATGAACTTGTTTTGATCTAGATAGAGCGAATAAGAATATGATTATATTCTTGATTGCTAGTTTTTGGTATGGATATAACGTAAAGTATCATGGCATTTTTACAAATAACTGATGGTTATTATAGGACTATTGTATTCATATACGTTAAGTGTAGCGAGTATACAACTCATGATCGACCTACAATAAAAGATACATTGGCTTTTATTCCTGAATATTTTTAATATGGGATTTGTGAATTCTTTTTCCGCTTTCAGTGGTAATAGTGACCTTGTTGTCTTTTGCAACTATTTCTTTATTAAAGGGAGGCTTTTGTTTTCCGTCTCTTCTTTTATTTGCTGCAAAGATAATTTGTCCTACCTCATAAGTTTTTGGTTTATTTTTTTTGTAGTTGGCTATGCTAATTTTATTCTTTTGATTTCTTTTAATTAATTCTACTAAGTCTTCATTTACTTTGGCTTGAAAATCGACTAAGTTTTGATAATTTATTTTTTGTGTTCTACCAAAGAAAACGTCGCTTGGTCTTTTTTTTATTACTGAATGCACACTATTATTGCAACGATCTACTGCAATGTTAATCAATTCCTTTGTCGTGAAGTCCGTGTATTCTTTTTGAAGGCATCGCATTATTTCTATAATAGTGGAATGGACTCTTTCGACTGTTCCATTTACTTCGCTTTTTTGTGGTGGAGTAAGGTAAAGTTCTACTCCTATAGTTCTAATATAATTTGAAATTATTGGGCTTATGAATGCTGATTCATTATCTGAAACTAGTATTTTTGGTACTGTAAAATAGTGTAATACTTTCATCATCTTATTTCTGAGGTATATTGCCGATTTTTCCTTAATGTGGAAGAATTTGGTGAATTTGGAAAACTTATCGATGCATGTAATGAATTTTTCATGGTTTATTTCCATGATATCTACATGAAGTATCTCGGATGGATATTTAGGGATAGGAGTTTCTTGTAATTCTGGTTTCAGGGGATGTCTATCGTATTTATTACTATTACAGATCTCGCAAGTTTTTGTATATTTCTTGATTAGTTTAGTCATCTGCGGGAAATAGTATTTCTCTAAAATTTGCTCTTTATTTTCTCTGTGATTTCTATGCGCTCTTGTGTGTTCTGTTTGTATAATGCTAAATTTATTTTCTTCCTTTGAGATATCTTGAACAATTCTTTGTGTTAACCTGATTTTAAATTTGCTGAAATGTTCCTTGAAACTATCTTGAAGTATCTGTATATGTTGTTCGGGAATTTTAATTCCGTTAATTATATTTGGATTTAATTTTTCCTTTAAAATTCGAATGAGAGTGTCTTTGTTTAGCTCTTGTATTCCTATGTAGTGTCTTCTGTAGTTTAGATGTGGTTCTTCATAAATACTCATTTCATTGTTACTGAAGATAATTTGATTTTTGAAAACATTAATAGGAACTTCAACATGTGGGATGAGGTCTGTACTGTCCTCTTCTGCACTGTGCATAGTTGCGGATGAGCTGGAAGTCAAAATGTTCATTTCGGTTTTTAATCTTGACAGCGCATCTGCTACTAAATTTGTTTTTCCAGGTTTATATATTATTTCGCAATTATATTCTTCAATTCGGGCTTTCCATCTTTTCAACTTTGCGTTAGTGTTTCTATTACTTAAAGCAAATGTTAAAGGTTGATGGTCTGTTAAAATCTTTATCTTCCTAGCTCCATACAAATAATTCCTAAGGTTGTCTAAGGCCCACACTATTGCTAGCATTTCCTTTTCATTGGTAGCGTAATTTTCCTCAGTTTTATTTAAGGATCTTGAAATATAAGTTATTGGCTTGTCTCTTCCTATCTCGCCTTGGGATAGTACTGCACCTATTGCTTGATTTGATGCATCTGTTGTGAGAACAAATGGTTTATTGAAATCTGGGAATATTAATATTTCGGAGGATATGAGTAATTTCTTTAAGTTATTGAACGCCTCAAGTTCTTTACTGCCTAATGCAATTTTAATTTTTCGCGATTGATTGGCTTTTATTTGAGCATTCTCTCCCCTTGTAAGAGTCGTCAAAGGTTTTGCGACTTTTGCGAAATCCCTAATGAATTTCCTATAGTAGGACGTCAGTCCAAGAAAACTCTTTAATTCTTTGAGATTCTCTGGGGGTTTAATTTTTTCTATTGCCTGAACTTTTTTTGGGTCTGCTTTAATGCCGTTGCTTGATATTAAGTATCCTAAAAACTCAGTTTCTTGTTTCATAAATTCTGTTTTGTCTAGATTAACTTTTAGATTAGCTTTTTCCAATTTATTAAATATAGTGTCAACATTCCTCAGATGTTCATCTTCAGTTTTTCCAAACACGATAATGTCATCTATATATGTGTAACAAATTCTGCCTATGTATTCCTGTAACACATCGTCTATCATTCTTTGAAAGATTGCAGGAGCATTCTTTAATCCAAATGGTAGTCGTGTATATTCGTATTTTCCATTCATAGTGGAAAATGCTGTTTTAGGTATATCGGTCTCTTTCATTTTTATTTGATGAAACCCTGACGTTAAGTCAATTGTTGTAAAATATTTAGAATTACCTAAGCTGGCTAATGTGCTAGATATATCTGGTATTGGATATATATCTGGAATAGTTACTGCATTAAGTTTCCTAAAATCAATTACTAGTCTATATTTCTTTGTACCTGAAGCATCTAATTTTTTCGGTACAATCCACGTAGGTGAATTGTAGGGACTTTGGGATGGGCGTATAATTCCATCGTCCAGTAATTTTTTTATTTGAGCTTGCACCTCTTCCCTCATATTAAAAGGGTATGGATAAGACTTCGTATAAATTGGTTCATCAGTTGTTGTCCTAATCTCAGCTTTCACTTTCGTATCTATCATCTCTTTATCATTTAATTGTCCAAAAATATGTTTATATTTACTTAATATGGTTTGGATTTTTTCTTTAGTTGTGTTTTTTAAATGGGTATCTCTAATTTCTCTATTATTTACTTGTGTGGATTGTTTTTCTTTTAGGGGTATTTTTATACCTGATTTTATTACAAGGATATTGTTCTTCCTATCTATGATAGCTTCTAATTCTTTGAGAGTGTCATCTCCGATTATTCCATCGAAGGATGCTAATCCTGGTAAAACGAAAAATGTTATAGGAGTATTATTTCCTATGCACTCAAAGAATTTTGCACTTATTTTTTTGTTAATTTGAATTTTTCCTCCGGCTGACTGAATTTCAAAAGGTTTTTGAGCTGGTTTGGCATTTGGTGCTAATTTATGCGTAATGAAGTTCTTATTGGCTCCGGTATCGATAAGGAATTTTAATTGTGTCCCATCACACATCACATATTCTATGTATGGTATGCTAGAGAGGCACTTGTCGTAAAATTTACCTCTGATTGTTCTTCTTCCTGGTCCGTATTTTCTTCGTTTGCATAATTGTTGTCTTCGTATTCCTCAGCGTACTCATCCAAATATTGTTCTTCTTCTTGTGTGTCTATATTAAACACTCTTTGACGCTTTTGTGGAATATTTCCTGAACCATGTTGAAAGTTTTGATTATTAGCTGGTTGGTTGTACCTGTAATCTTGTTGATAATGTTGTTGATTGTAGCTGGGTCTATTCATGTAATTAACTTGTCTAGTTTGGGCGGATTGGTCTGTTTCCATTGGAGTTGGTGGTTTTGGCTGTGTTGGTCTTTGCGGTGGAGGATAGTTTGATTGTTGCTTCTGATTATTGAAATAATTTCTCTGCTGTTGATTGTGTTGAATATTATAAGCCGCGTTTCTTTGTTGTACGGGGAGTGGCTTTGATGGATTTGATGGCTTATGTTGCCATTGTCTAGGAGCGAAGATTTGGTTGACAGGGGTTGAAATGCTATTACTAAAATCTCTTTTGTGAAGGGAAATGTTCCTATAATTTAGGTTTTGTATTTCAAGGCATGTCGCATATGCCTCTGGGAGAGTTTGGGGTTTTTGAATTATTAGAATCCTGGAGAGTTCTCCATTTAATCCCCTAATGAACACGTCAAGTGCTCTATTTCGATAGCTCTCAATCAATGCCGTAATCGTTTCTGAAGAATAATCCTCAGTTTTGATTTTATTTATTATAAGTGAAAACTGGTGGTTAACACTTGCATAAAATTCGTCAAGAGTGGAAGTTCTCTGTGACATCGAATTTAATTGGTGTTCCAATGTTCGAATGTCTCTTTTATCTGCGTAATGCAGTGAGAGGCATTTTTTTATTGAGCTCCAATCTTCATTAAATATATTATAGGAAATTAGTGCGGTATCCGCATGTCCGCGAATCTTTTGTCTAATGCTTTGGAGGATTGATCTATAGATCGGCTTATTTCTTACTACCTCATAATCCCTTAGGATTGTTTCAACCGTGTGTATCCACGATATATATTGGACGGGATTACCGTCGAAAACCTGCAATTCTTTTATGCAATCCGGTAATTTGGAAATTTCTTTCAATTCTTGTTCATTTTTAGGACCCGGTGGAATACTCTCATTATTTGTTGAAGATGTTGTCCTAACTTCTAAAGCACTTAATCTATGATAAATTTTCTTCATAAAGTCGATCTGGGCATTTACTGCTCCAGTAAGTCTGGTTACTGTGTCTTTAAGTTCTTCCATTTTCTTTTTTATAACACAAAAATAAGATTAGAGGAGGAGGGATCGTAGATAAATGATTAAAAAATATAAAATTAAAGATGGAATATATAGTATATTATATATAAAATTGTCCGTTTTTATACTTAGAATGTTCAATTTTGTAAATATTTAATTCAACAAATAAAAAAAAATATATTTTTCCTTTTTTGTTCTAATTTCTAAGCTTTTGACAAAATAATTAATTTGCTTAGCTTTTAATCTCTCTTTATGTTTTAAGAGTTTTGCGTAAAACTATTTAATTCTAGTTGTTTTCTTTAACTTGTTAAAACACTTTTTACATTGGTTTTTCACCTTTAATATTTAATTTCTTTCTTGGTTTTTTACCTTTAATATCTAGTTTGTATGTATTTCTTTCTTGGTTTTTCACCTCTTATATTTAATTTGTATTTATTTCTCTTTTGGTTTTTCACCTTTAATATTTAATTTGTATTTATTTCTCTTTTGGTTTTTCACCTTTAATATTTAATTTGTATTTATTTCTCTTTTGGCTTTTCACCTTTAATATTTAATTTGTATGTATTTCATATTTATTTTTCATTTTACTTACACTAAAATAATGATCTCCATCTTTCATCCAATGGAGCCGGATGGACTGCGGGGCAACGCAGATGATCAAAACCCTTCTCTGGATCCTTCTACAGTCTGATGATCTTCAGAGGATTTTTATAGTGCGCGTGTCCGGGTGAGTGGTTACACACTTGGACAAGCAGTGCTGGAGTAGTCCGATGTATCCTTTTTGGAGAATGGTGTTAAATATTGCCACTTCCTACTAATGGTTCGGTTGCTACTACACTTGGTGTTTTTCCAATTACTGACCGTTGAGGGTACACTTTCACTGTACTTTTAGTGCTAATTATTTTTAGATCACTTTTCACCTTAACACTTTTAATTATTTAAAACTTGTCCCTGCTGCTCGGGCGCCAGTTAACGACTTCTTAGAGTCGGAGACGAAAAAAATATATTTTTTAGGAGCGAGGTCCCACTTTATTGATAATCTCTTACAGTCTAATTTTACAATTTAATTTGATCCAGTATTTATACCATTGTCCAGAGGAATCTGTTACAAAGCATATGAAATGAATGTCATCATGAATGTGATATAATTTATGGTTTGCACTTCAAATCCCGAAGGGTGTTCAATTATTATTTACATTCAATGAATGTTTACATCTGGTTTCTAAAAGGGATTTTATGACTCTATACAATTTTGTTTACTCAGCTTGTTGCTGGTGATAACTGTGCCACGCAAATGAGGATTTAAATTCACCCCAGCACGTAAAACTTTTGCTATTGCCCGCATCCATCTCCTCAGTGCAGCTCTCACCCGTGGAAGCCGTAAGCCCTTTAAACATCGAAGCATAATTCATCATCGAATCATTGGAGAAAGGCACCCTACCAGCCACCACAGAAGAACCAGATAGAGCTCATCATACTCGGACCTCGGAGTAAGTGCATACACACGGAAAGGATTCAACCTACATGCTCGTCTACACACAAGTCAAAATTCGTACGTGTTGTCACCGCTCAAAACACACACAAAGAAAATATGTATATAACAAGAAGAGCGAAATTAAAACGGACTACCGGTACCGGTTACCAGTACACTCGGTAGGGAGGGACACTGGGACAGTTTATCGTAACCTTTTGACGAGTCTGGTCGTTATTTTATCTAATTATAATAAAGTGTATAAATATAAACTTAATTGTGTGTTTCATTTATTGTGGGCAAAGAAACAATCTGGATAAGGCAGAATAAACGGTCTCTGACAGTATGTACCAAAAATGTACATATTTGTTTTTGATAAAAACATTTGCATTCAAATAATGACGATCATTGGTAATTAAATTACTGATAAAAAAAGAAGATAGATAGATAAAACAAATACACAAGAAGATAGTAAACGAACAAACATCCTAACATAGAATCGAAAAACCAAATGAATTAAAAATAACATGCAGAATTAATAACTTAAAATATCTATATTGCAATTAATCCACACTTGTATCTGAAAGGACGAACATAAGTTATATATATATATTTACATAGTGAGCTAGTATCTCCTTATACATGTTTTTTAGTTTAATCGAGTGATGGGTAGCCAAACGGACAAACAATCAAATCTTGCTTCAGATTTCTTCTTTGAAATCCGCTTTTAACCCTAAAAAGATAATCTTATTTTTTAGTACTGAAAAGATAAACATGCGCCTGGGAGGCGCATAATTAAAAAACGTTTTTTTATAAAATTAAATAAATATTTTTTTTTATTATTTCATTTTATTGTTACATTATTAGCAATAAAGTAAAACATAAACATATATTATTAATTTTTCTGTTTTTTAAAGAGAAGTAGGATTTTATAAATCCATAACAAAAAGGAACACAAAATTAGAGATCTTCGGTATTTAATTTTCATATGCTGATAATAGCGCATTACCATAACTGAAAAACGGTGGTACTTACCGAACCGGAACGACCGTCAATCGCAAGTATAAACCGACGACTGAGTTGGCTTAAAAATCAAGTTTGTTCGAGCGTCGGTTAAAAGAAGAAAGCAATATATATATTTCGCGGGCGCCTCCGAGGCGCAGTTTATCTTTCTAGGGTTAAGTTGGCTCCGGACAACGTATGTCCCGCGTTTATTAAAATGTGTTCTGAAAGTGTCGCAGTTCCACTTACCCAGATTTTCAATTTGTCACTTTCTACAGGTGATTTTTTGGAAGAGTGGAAATTATCGCTTCTAAGTCCAATATACGAATCAGGTTCTTAACAAGAGGTTATTAATTACAGACCCATTGCCAAACTGAAATAAATACCAAAAGTTTTTGAAGCCATTGTTCTAAACAATATACGAATATGATATGATGAAGTGAGAACAGCAATCTCAATGTATCAGCATGGTTTCGTTAGTGGCTGATCGGCGGTAACCAATCTTGCTTTATTTGTAAACTTTTGCATTACGAGTATTGAGCGTGGCTACCAGGTTGACGCAATTTACACCGATTTTTCGAAGGCATTTGATAGAGTTGAGCATGATATCTTGCTGAGTAAGTTGAGCGAGTTGGGCTTTCGTTCAACTCTTTTTCGATGGTTTCAGAACTACTTGGCGAACCGTAGACAGAATGTCAAAATTGGAATAGTGATATATAAGGAAATCCTTAACAACTCAGGTGTTATACAAGGTAGTCATTTGGGACCTCTCCTATTCATACGGTTTGTATGTTCCCCGTTAGTTCCTATAATGATGAATATGTTTTAGTGAAGTAATCTGAAAGGTGAGCTCGCCCAGTGATAAAAAAGGGTGGAAGGCGGCAAGGTTTAGGGGTCATCAACGAGTTTTAGGCGGGGTGTTGGTGACATGGTGTGACACAGCTTTTGGTGTCATACGAGGTGGGTATTCCGATATGGTGTAAGCCACCGCGACGAAAGGTTAGGTTAGGTTTAGGTGGCTGTCGGCAGAAGCCGACACACTTAGACCAATTTTAGGTCCATTGTATGTATATCTACCTCAACTCTCTAGATGGGACTGGCCAACGACACGCGGTTGTTCTCAAACGGTCCCCCATCTAATCGTTTATTTGCGGTGATCTGACGAGAAGCGATTAACTCGACGTGGTATGGTCGTTGGTTCACCGCGACGATAAGAATGTAGATGCCGGAACTTCTGACAAGCAATTTTTTTTTTAGATAAGTGCGAAATCGCCTAGCGCGGGTTAAATTATTTTCCTCGGCAAATAAGCAGATTGTAGATTAAAAGTTTCAATTTTATATTTCATTTTATTTCCTGATACGATATTAAGCTTGTTTTGTGTAGGAGTAAGAGGCAGCAAGTTCACCTACCAATTCGATGAGCTAAGCCAGGCGTATGCAAGTGTGCCTAACCAGAGGGACACATCACCATTATGCTTAGACATAGTCATCACAAGGCTCTCCTTACAACCTTTTGTCGATGAACTTTGGCGAACTAATCTCCTGAGCATTTTTCATTTTTGAGCGGCTATATTATAAACGGTTGCAACCTTGTTCTTCTCCTTCTTCTTAAATGGCAGGATTGTTATCTGTATTTGAGGTATCGTAGTACTCCAACTTTACTGTATCCTTACTGGTCCGCCGATTTGACCTCAAAATGTATACGCAGCTCTTCCAGTTTTGGATCACCCAATCATTGCTGCATTTGTTTGATCCAGGAGTCTTATGAATGTATCCTTTTTATGATTTCAACACGTTCATGCCCCTATCATTGATGTGTTGTTTGATCGTCCGTTTAGGACACTGGCGATTTCCAGGGCAAGATCACGTAAAATGAAAACGACCAAACAACATCGTTTCGAGAATAGCGATCTCTGTGTATTGGCTCAGATATGATGAGACATGTATTGTGAAAACGAGATCGTTCGATCGTTTTTATTTAACATAATCTGACCACAGTCATGTCAACCCACCGATTTACAGGTACACTTTTGAGACAGTTAAGTTGTTTATTGTGTCGATAGGCACAAATGTAAGCCATGATGTGATTTCTTCCTTCAGTGGTCTTTTGCTACAAGCACTGTTTATCTAGTGGCACCGCAGTGATATTTTTAACCTGTTTCAGTACAAATGCATTCTTTTGGAAGTAACTATTGTTGGAAGAATTTATTTAAAAAATACCCTTAGTATGAATCTCTCCAATCTCCAGCATAATATATTGTTACACTACTACAAGCATATGTTAATGCTATATGTATTACATAGTAAACGCTCTTACTAAGTCATCATATACTGAATTATATTTTATTTTTTCTGTCTATCATTAAACGTTAACCTAAGAAGATCGGCTCTGATTTTTACTCTGCTCATCAATTATTGTATCAGCGACTGGATAGCCCAATTCAAATCTGCACCCGAAAGAAGATGTTTCCTTTAATAGGCTCTTAATACTCCAATACTTATTCTATTCCTTGCATTTCGCCTTATAATTGTAAAACCACCTTATCGGGAATTGTATGTACACATTTTTATATATTTGAAGGTAAAACACTTTTTTCTTTCGTATACTTTAAGGCATTAAGTAGTAATTTTTTTAAAATATAAGATATTCACTTTTATAACGAAACAACACAAACAACAAAGAATACAATTCTTAACATTCCGTAACAGAAAAGGCGCTTACATACGCGTACATTTAAAGCAAATGATCGTCTCCGTTTATGAACAATTTGAATAACTCTAAGCTATCAAATTTATTTTCTCTTAAAATGAACCATGAAGCAGTGTATAAATTACCGCTCTCCGCTCTGGAAGCCATCACTAAAACATAGTCCTTTTTTCCGAAAGTACACTCTCAACAACCACAATTATTTACAATCAAGTCAAACCAAAACAAAACTAGCTGGCAGACGGCCTCTTTGTCATCATCGTCCTTTCCTTAACAACTCACTTGTACACCCTGTGTGCTCGACTACTTGTGTAGCATCACTATCATCAGGTACTCTAGCATCTTTTGTGAATCCGATAGCCACATTGAAAAAACAAATAAATGCACAATATCCACTAAAAAGGAGCATAGCGCTTCCGTACTCTTTTATGACGGTCGTGAATTGAACGACCGAGACGGAATGATTATTTAAACATTTCTGTAAAGTATTCAATAACTGCTGCCACAGGAATGGGATTTAAAAAAAAATTGCGGACGCGATACACAGTAAAAATACGCTTCGTTCGACTTTAACTGCGATAAACCTTTGGAGCTGTCTTGGCTTCAGTTTGACTTTGTTCTGGTTCATCTCAGAGTGTTCTTCCTTTACAAGAATCTGCTATCACTCTGACATAACTAAGTAACCATTGCTACTAATGGGGGACTGGTTTGGTTTTGGTTCTGTTATCTTTTCTAGTGGTTGATATAAATTGTTAAAATCAAACATTGGACACCACATGCCAGAAAATGTGACTTTCCATAGTCAATGTAGATCAATTAAGATACAAAAATAGCAATCGTTAAAACTCTGTGTGTGCCAATTCAACAACTTTATATACTGGAGAAACTGAGTTTTAATACAAAGTAATATAACTTCTATCCCAGACGCGTAAAGCAGGATATCCTCGCATGATGTGCAGTTTGAGGAAATTTCTTTTTCGTTGGGAAGGATGTTGGATGCCGGATGACTGTTAAATCGAAATTGCTTCTACGCTTGCCAGGTTTGACAGACAGTTCCATAATGCGTTTCGTAAATTGCTGTTGGAGATTATCATAGAGATAAAGTCAAAGAAAATGGGAGACAGACATTAAGGAACTTGTAGACCTCTGTTCAATTGTGTGGTAAATTGGAAGTACAATAGCTTTATGGAATTTCGAAATGACTTTGTTTTAAATGAATACTAGGTAGTATTATGCTAATAATAGAGATAAAAAAGAACTGGTGATTGCTTGCTCTATTGTAAGCCGAAGATTAATCGGATAGGTCGTCTATTGAAACATTATATATCTCCTTCCTCCAGCTGAAGGATGTGGTAAAGGAAATGTCGTGTAAAAAAATTGCTAGAAATAAACATTTATCTTGAAACTGTTATGATTCGAGGCTTGGCCACAGGGGCATCTTCGGAGTAGTGGAGGAGGACGGTGGCACGCTCGCGGTTGCACGGCTATCGCTCGTCGGACGGGGGTAGTTCTTGTCACCCCTCACACTAAACCACCTGCTCACAAACAAAATATTCGTGCCAGAAAAAAAAAGAATAAGAAGATAGGCAGAGAACTAATCGGACGGACGAAAAAAGAAAGGAAAGAGAAGAGAAGAGAAAGATAGGATAGATGAAAAGAAAATCTCAATTACCTTTGCCCTACCAAGGAGAGAGTACAGGAAGTCAGATGCATCTTAACTACCCTAACTATGCTAACTAATCCTATTCTAATCTAAAACGTAAGCTAAACCTTAATATAAATCCCTAATCTAACTTATATCTAACCTAATTCTAATCTCCTTTGCATCCACTGCTTCCTGATGTCGCTCCCTGATAAGGTTCGTCTCGTTCCTGAGACTTGCCAGATGATGACGGCTCTGGCTCGGCCTACCCACCCTATGTGTCGTTCGACACTCCATTGGCTATCTCTCTGGCCGGAAATAGTGAGAGACAGCCCCTTGGAGTGTCGAACGACACATAGGGTGGGTAGGCCGAGCCAGAGCCGTCATCATCTGGCAAGTCTCAGGAACGAGACGAACCTTATCAGGGAGCGACATCAGGAAGCAGTGGATGCAAAGGAGATTAGAATTAGGTTAGATATAAGTTAGATTAGGGATTTATATTAAGGTTTAGCTTACGTTTTAGATTAGAATAGGATTAGTTAGCATAGTGAGGGTAGTTAAGATGCATCTGACTTCCTGTACTCTCTCCTTGGTAGGGCAAAGGTAATTGAGATTTTCTTTTCATCTATCCTATCTTTCTCTTCTCTTCTCTTTCCTTTCTTTTTTCGTCCGTCCGATTAGTTCTCTGCCTATCTTCTTATTCTTTTTTTTTCTGGCACGAATATTTTGTTTGTGAGCAGGTGGTTTAGTGTGAGGGGTGACAAGAACTACCCCCGTCCGACGAGCGATAGCCGTGCAACCGCGAGCGTGCCACCGTCCTCCTCCACTACTCCGAAGATGCCCCTGTGGCCAAGCCTCGACTCATAACAATAGCGCCCAACGTGGGGCCGTATAAAACCGTGAGTAGTTTTAAGTTTTTACATATTTTTTTTTTGGATTCCTTTTTTTTTTTAGTTTTTAAGCTCCTTTAAGTGCGGAATTTTAGATTTAGTTTTTTTGAAGTTTATGATTTCGTCTGCGATAGTTTTAAGCTTTTTATATTTAATAAATTTTGGATTAGCCTGTCATGGCATTACATTTTTTTTTTGCGTTTGATATGCATTTATCGATGCGCGGCTAAAGTTTTTTTTTGCATTTGGTGTGTGAACGGCTGTGAAGGCCGTCCTTCTATAGGTCGACAATGACATAACAGGACAATACAAACTTTGACGACATGACGCGACGACATACGAACTTTCCACTACGTACATACTGACATAAATTGAGACTGGAGGGTTCGTCGAGGGGCTATCACTCACAACATCGGCCAGAGTGATAGCTAAGGTTGTGTCGAAAGACACAAGGGTGGGCTGGCCAACCTTTGCCAATAATATCTGGCATGTTTCGGGTTCATGACGAACCCGGTATCAAAGAGAGATTTAGGGAAAGCGAGTTGCGGTTAGGGTAAGATAGTTTTAGTGTAGTTTTAAGTTAGCTTAGTTATATTTTAGGGCTTAGCTTTTAATGTTAGATTAGTTAGCTTAAGCTTAGGCTAGTTAGGTTAGCTCGCGTGCTCCTTCCCTTCTCTCTCTTGGGTATCGGCCCAGGTCCTTGGACATTTTCTTTTCCTTCATTTTTGCTTTTCTATCTTTTTTTGTCCGTCCGTGGTCTACGTAGAGTAACTTCCTTCCTTTTTTTCTCTCTTTTCACAACTTTTTGGCATGGACAAAACGTTTGTTGAGCAGGTGGTATATGGTGAGGGGACAAGAACTACCCCCGTCCGACGAGCTGAGCCGAGCAACCACAAGCATGCCGCGTCCTCCTCACCTGTATCGAAGTTGCCCCTGTGGCTCGACCCTGGTTCCCAACATAACAAAACCGAATATTATCTTTATTTATTTGTAATTTTAATTTCAAGAGTGTGCTGGTGAAAGAACTTCGATTGTCGGTGCACTATCTTCGTCATTGTTTAACAATTGAAAGTGTTCCTAATAAATACAAAAAGAAATATTTTTTAACTTTCTCGTTTACGTTAGTTTACTAAAGACAAAGATATTGCAAGGATGCTGACATTTTGAACTGAAACCGATTATGAGGTATGCAATGATAACTGTAAAGAAGTCTAAAAATGTATGTCCGTGATTTTAGTCTGCCCGTCTGAGACCGAGGCTCCTGACACAATGGATTTTTTCAAGCGTTTCCTTTGATTTTAAGGGTTATCGCCTGAATTTGATCATGCTCAAACGAAATAGCCAGTTGCATTCCACCCCTAGAACATTTCAACCGCAATACCTGCTGTGCAAGGAATGCGCATCAGTTTACCCTTAAGCCTGTATTCGGACGGGCAGTGAAATACAAGGAATCTATCCGTGCAACACGAATAGGGAATGCTCCTCTCCGCTCCATTTTTCCTACAATTATAATCTACGCCCGCGCTGTGTAGCTATTACATTATAAGGGTATTCAAAAATCCCTTTAGTTCGAGTAAATTATAAAAAAAAAAATCATTTTAATTAACGGCACCTACCACACAACTGGTTTTTACAAGACTTATTAACTGGAAAATGGCTAAAGCGATATTGATCTTTTATTCATAGCTATACTTTTATTAACTTACTCGTTCACAAATCTTAACGAATGAATTGTAAAAACATAAGCTGTGTTTCTTTACTTTATTTCAAAATTTTTTATTCAAATATCGAGGAGTGGGGATAAATTCTCTCAGAGATTAAAGAAGTAATGAAATAGTAAGGAAACGCTTTTGTAAGATGTAGTAAGCAACCGACATGACTGCAGAAACATAAAATAAAAAATCAAAACAATCTGTGAAATCGAGATTAATAGAAATATTGGGATTGAAAATGAATAAGGGAAAAATGTTTCATTTACTATCTTTATTAGTTGGTCCATCAAATAACTCTGAAGATAGTCATACGGATTTATATAAAAATAAAAATAATAAAATGAAATATAAACTGTCAAAGATATAACTGCTGACAGCTGTCTTACAACCTGTCCGAAGAAATTTCTTGAGCAGAAATTGGTTTTGAACATTGCCAATATATTCGTTTATCTACAGCTGCACGACATTCTTCTTAAAAAAATATAAATAAATGTTTATATTAATGGGAATATGCCCAATCAAATTGCTATGAAACCATCAAACCATTCGTGTTTTCACACTGAACTAAATTCCCTATGCGCCTTGCTTACGTACAGGAACGAAATTGAATACGCTCCTGAGAGACTGAAAGTAACGTGAACAATTTTTGGAGGCGGGTAGTCTCTTGTCTGGTGGCAGTCGTCGCAAGCAAAAGAGCGTTCTTTCAATACTCCAATAGGTATACTTTTATATACATTAGGGATGAAGTTAAGTGGGAGGGTTATGATTCCTTTTATTCTGATCATAGCCTTACTACCATTAAAGGAAGAAGAAGAGGGCACAATAGTTCTCTCAACCCCAAACAATAAATATATGTACATATGTCTAACAGGGCAGGGCAAAGGGTGGCGACGGTGTAGAGGTTAGTGTGTTGGCTTGTGACCCGTGCGGTGCAGGTTCAATCCCCATGGGGAACAACAACATACGCCACCCATTCACATGCCTCTACACCAAAAGGAGGATTTCTGCCTGGTAGTACAATGGACCGTTACCGAGTCTGAGTGCTCTTGGATTTGGATTTCCTTTTTATAAAAAAAAAAACAAAAACAAAAAAAAAACAGGGCATTGCATACATCGTCGATCTGCAACAAGAGAACCGAGGCGATTTTTGAAGATCCCCGCTCGAGTTTCGCATCACAAATATGTCTGAGAACGATCCCCTGCCCGCAGACGGATTAAAACATCAAACAAAAACAAAACCCAAACATAGGACGGGCTAGGGCTATAGGTTAGTGTGTTGGCTTGTGACCCGTGCAGTGCAGGTTCAATCCCCATGGAGAACAACAACATACGCCACCCATTCACATTCCTCTACACCAAAAGGAGGATTTCTGCCTGGTAGTACAATGGACCGTTACCGAGTCTGAGTGCTCTTGGATTTGGATTTCCTTTTAATAAAAAAAAAAACAAAAAAAAAAAAAAACAGGGCATTGCATACATCGTCGATCTGCAACAAGAGAACCGAGGCGATTTTTGAAGATCCCCGCTCGAGTTTCGCATCACAAATATGTCTGAGAACGATCCCCTGCCCGCAGACGGATTAAAACATCAAACAAAAACAAAACCCAAACATAGGACGGGCTACAGTCCGCTTGGGCGAACTGTTGGATAACCTATTCTTATTCCGATCCCTCATAAGTGGGCGTGACAAAAGTCTAAGTATGGTTGAATTGTTAAGGATTTTATCGAAAAAAAAGCTCCCTAGCTCAAACTTTGGTTTTCCAATAAAATTGTTTTATTTAATTGAGGGCGTGTCAGTAGGCGGATTAAACAAAAAATACGCATGAGCATAAAGGGCTCCTAGAAAGTATATCTTATATATTTCAGCTTCCTAGCTCAAGCTTTGGATTTTAAAAATTGTGGGCGTGTCAGTAGGCGGATTTTGAAAATATTTTCACATGAGCATAAAGGGCCCCTAAAGAGTGTAGGTATATTATAAATTTCAGCTCCCTAGCTCAAACTTTGGATTTTCAAAAAAATTGTTTTATTTAATTGTGGGCGTGTCAGTGGGCGGATTTTAAAAATGTTATCTCCCGATCAGTTTTAGGAGCCATAGAGCATTTATAAAAACAATTCAGCTTTCTAGCTCAAAGTTCCATTTTTTCGAAAAATTAGTTTTTTTGAGTTTGTGGGCGTGTCTGTGGGCGGATTTCAAAAATGCTTAATCTTGATTATTTCGGGACCTTAGAGAGTATATGGTTCTCTAGGTCCAGTTTAAAGGCCTAATTTTTGCCGACAGACGGACGAACGGACGGACGGACATGGCTAGATCGACACTACTAAACATAGTAACTTTTAGGGGTCTACGGGCAATATAAGGTATGTTACAAACTATGCGTCAAAATTAATATACCCTTAGAATAGGGTATAAACAAAAAAAAGAGATTAAGCTCATCGCCGGTCTCGTGTAGTGCGAACCAATTCACTTGGAAAATATACTGCGCAGGTCTCTTCAAATTTCCCTATTCAAATATAGCTATCTACATATGCACAACATTATTAAAATAATTTTTATCTGATTTTCCGATTAAAGAAAATGGCTAAGAAGAAAATGTGATTCGCAACCAATTCTTATAAAACTACTACGTTATGGTTGCTTCCCCTAGTGATCGCGACGGGCCCATTATGTTTCTTATGCCAACGCCGTGACTTACATTAGCTAATATTCTTGTAAAAGCGAGAAAGTTTTACGTATGACCCAGTCGTGAACTTTATCTAAAAAGAACGTTTAATGTAATGACGTAATAACGTTAAAAACCAAGTCCAGTTTAAAGGCCTAATTTTTGCCGACAGACGGACGAACGGACGGACGGACATGGCTAGATCGACACTACTAAACATAGTAACTTTTAGGGGTCTACGGGCAATATAAGGTATGTTACAAACTATGCGTCAAAATTAATATACCCTTAGAATAGGGTATAAACAAAAAAAAAGAGATTAAGCTCATCGCCGGTCTCGTGTAGTGCGAACCAATTCACTTGGAAAATATACTGCGCAGGTCTCTTCAAATTTCCCTATTCAAATATAGCTATCTACATATGCACAACATTATTAAAATAATTTTTATCTGATTTTCCGATTAAAGAAAATGGCTAAGAAGAAAATGTGATTCGCAACCAATTCTTATAAAACTACTACGTTATGGTTGCTTCCCCTAGTGATCGCGACGGGCCCATTATGTTTCTTATGCCAACGCCGTGACTTACATTAGCTAATATTCTTGTAAAAGCGAGAAAGTTTTACGTATGACCCAGTCGTGGACTTTATCTAAAAAGAACGTTTAATGTAATGACGTAATAACGTTAAAAACCAAACTATTTGTTCGTACGTTATAAAAAGTTAAATTATGATGCAAAGTTAATATGCAGGTACTGTAGGGTTCGTAAGTTCCCTTCAATTGTTCTGAAATTTGAATGGCATTCAATTTGAATATGCATTTAATTTCAAAATTGACCAAATGATGTCTGCCAATTACAAAACCCAAATCCAGTTATAAAACAATTAACTGTGGTGTTGTTTCAAATAAGGCTAAATGCAGAGTAGAAAACTAATTAGAATTAGAGATGAATGCACAGGGCCAACCAACATGGTCTGGTATGTTGGTCAATTCATCCAATATTCATTTAAATATAATTCAATCCCACTAAATGGATGTTTGCCTTTACATTTTACTAAATACGAGTACAATTCTTGGAATTTAATCTTATGTACAAATGCTGGAGCTTTGAAATGTTTTCGATAATTGCTGATCCTTTACGTCAGGCAAAGTTCTTACTCAAATTCATACACAAATAATTTAGCACTCGTATTGGATTATAATTCAACATGAGCAGTACGCAGAGAAAGACAACAAATGGAACATAAGAAAGTAGAAAAGCAATGCTTATACGAGTAGAAGCATCTCAATTGGAATACATTACCAGTACTTATCCGTCTTTTCAAGGTTTTAAGGATTTTCCAGAAATTGAAAACATGATTGATGTTCAAATATATGCTTATCTCTCATGTGAACTTTTAAATTGCTTGGGCCCCATTCCTACGAGCGAATACCCGTACATACAAAATATATGAATGTAATTCCACCGCATGACGATATGTGAATTGATTTGATGGATGATACTAGAATACACAGAGTGGATCACTTGTCTAATTATTAAAAAACAAAATGCGAAGGGGATGTGTAATTTTAGTGATTAAAGGGATTAAACACAACCACATTAACAAGGGCAAATAAATAGGAATAATTTGCAATCGGTGAGTGATGAATTAGCTTTCACTCAATCAAATGTATGTTTCCTTAAATCTGATTCGTATGTTTGTTATTAGCAATTGAGATGCAACATATAAATGTGTTTGCATTTTTTTTATATAAATCTTTTCGCGTTGTCAAGAGAACGCAAAGAGATGTTCAACAACCATTTTTTTTGGTTGTTTGCCAGAGGACAGCTTTTAATATACTTATTATTGGTAATTTGGTCTAAATTGAGGATATTCTGTTTTTTTTGTCTACCATCTGCTAGTCTCTGTATATCGAGTATGGGCCTATCCGTAATTGCAGAACAAGTTATTCTTTTTCTATTGGATAACGCATTGGCCTTCACGTCAAAAAACCTATCTCGCAAAAAATAGAGCGCGACCGGCTTAGTCGATACGAATCCTGTCAAAACGACAATGTCAATCAACGTTCCAATACAAACGCGAAAGAGAGGCAGACCTAAAAACTCCTGGATCACGCCAACGCAGCAATACCAGCATTTTATTCCCATCAGCGTCACGGTGATTCAAACTAGGGAGGCCTGCTCTTATTTTCTGAGGCCGAACCGGCGAACCTCACAGGCGGACCAGACAGAATGCGATTAAGTGATTAAGTCAATCTTTTGATTGGTTACGGTGTAGGTATGATTTATTGCATTAAAATTTGCAAAGTTGTTTCACTTTTATTTTCCGAACAAACTCCTGATTTCACTAAACTTCTACATTATAAAATAAAATTGTATTGGCGGTAAAATAAACAAACAAATCAAATGGAAAATATGAAATGTTTGTTTTGTATGTTTGAGAAAGTGCAACAGCCAGCAACAACACATGATGGTTTCCCGGTTGGTCAGCTTCATCTGGGGTGCGTTCAGGGGGACAATTCGATTGAGATCGAAAAGGTTAAACTTTTTGTTATTCTTCTTTTTATTTGATTTCCTTTTGTTATTAAGCGCCAGACAATTTTTGAAGGAAAACTGTGAAGTCGTGCAGAAACAATGAACGAGAAATGTTAACCGATGAATTACAAAAACCGTTTAAAAGGTAAGAAGTTGAAAAAAATAATTTGAAGATAGGCGAGTTGGACACTGAAAATAACGAAATTGCTGTCTGAAATGGCACAGGACCACTTTTTCCCGTAATGGGACATAAGGAAAATAATTGAGGCCGCATGTCCCTTCGTTTGCCCGTATTGGGCAACCGCGTGTCGTTGACCAGTCCCATCTACAGAGTTGAGGTAGATAATATACGTGGTATCACAATGGACCTAAATTGGTCTAAGTGTGTCGGCTTCTGTCGACAGCCACATAAACCTAACCTAACCTAACCCTCCCCATCCATTCACGCACATTTCGGTGGACCCTGTCGTTTTCACTACACTATATAATCGAAAAAATAGTGCACTAACATGGTCCGCTTATTCTCTCGCCTCACTCATACTTTTGAATTTGCTGAATGTTTCCAGTGATATATGACCTCCGGCCGACTCTGGATCTCTCCGACCATTTATCATTTGACAGTTCGCGATCAATACATTAGAGAACAAGAAATTAAGCCAACCTACGAAACGAGGGCTCAGAACCCCAATTATAGTTAGTATAAGTTAATAGGAGTATGTAGGAAGTTTTTAATTTGTTTTATAAAAAATATATAATTTAATAAAGATAAGAGTTTATAAGAATTGTCTCAATAATCTCGTTCGTAAAATAGTTTTTAAGCCGAAAGACAATAATTATAAGGTATTAGTCAAATTTTGAGCCTCTGCATAAGGACAAATAAGAATAAGTATTCTGTTAATTTTTAGTTTTATTTAATCATTTTTGTTTAGTATTTAAGTTGATATTTATTAATCAATAAAAAAATATAATTTGAAAGCAAAAAAAGTGTACTTGCCACTGGAGGAAAGGGTTTTTTTCTATCTATAATAATGAATTAAAAATAGACCAGCACTACAGTAAAAGGATTCTGAAGCCGTTAAGCAGCGCTGTTACTCCAGCCATCACTTCACGTGGAAGCAACCACAAGTAATCATTTTTCATTCAACCATTCAAAGTAAATTGACGGAAAGCTCGCCAGTCAAACTAAACATGTGTCATCACATTATAAACCACTACTGGAGTGCATGGGGCGTTAAAAACATGAAAACCTCGGTTTTCCGTTACAGTGAATGCAATTTTATAATTCAAAGTGGAATGTTTAGCTTATAATTATACCTATACAAAAAAGTTTACCGTTAAAAAATTGTGATCTCGATTAAAAAAAAAAATAATAATAATTATAATTTTGAATGATACAATACCTCATAATATTAGGCTGTAGAACATTTTTCTACACCAAAATTAAGTTAATTTATATATTCATATAGATATAGTAATTAGGAAAAAGAAATAAATCAAGGAAAATGAAAGAAAAAAAATTATCAAAAAATCATTTGTTTATTTAAACAATTAACATTTTTGTCTATTTAAGTATTTTTTCAACTTCACTTATTTCAATGATTGGCGGAGTATTAAAACAAGTATTTTCGCTGCACTATTGCACACTACTGCAGTATAAGCCGCCCTTTCGACATCCACAAGCAGTTCCACAACACTTTTTGCAGCTACAAAACAACATTTGCAATAAATTATCTGAAGCTGGTGATTAATTCATTGTTATTGGGATAAGCATGTTATTAAAATAATTCGAGCCCCAATTTTCAATGTATACATTTTTAATATCTACATCTTCTAACTATAACTGGATTTGTAGATATACTCTTTTTAGGTGTTCAAACGCTGCAGTAAATAATGATGCCAAAGGAACACTTGTTTTTTTGGCTGTTCATTTTACAAAGAAATTTAACCTCAATGAGTTCAAATCTTTAATTAACGGAAAAAGAAGAAACTGTTGACTCTACTGGCAACAAAGGCTTTGGGGTCTGTGGCGTTTGAGTTATCGTGTGTAGCACCGATAGATGAGCCTGGAAAGTGAACCTGAAGTAAGTTTCTTATATAGTATCCTCGGGTTACATCGTATAAGTACCATCTGTTTCTTTTGCAATCCTACACAGTTTGTATGATCTTTACCCAGAGCTTTATAGATACGCGTTGCGATTGGAATGTCTGTTATGTCTTCGGTGCATTTAGCCTATGTAGCTCGTTTCGATGTTCTCAATTCTGAGTTATATTCTGTGAGAGCGATCCTGTAATGGTCCCACAATTTTATTTATCTGGCTCGATGAAAAGCTTCCTAACATTCATCCCGAGCCTAGCAAGTTGGTCCGTCCACCAGCAAACCTTTCGTTTCTTCGTATTGGTTTTACTTATACAACTACTATCGTAGAAGGTTAGCAGCACTTTGTTGAGCTAGAACGCTGCTTCATCGAGGTCTCACGTGGACTCACTTGACTTTTGAGAGGACAAGTCCTCGATGCATTTTCCAGTTCGTCGACTTAGGATCATAGTTTTTCTAAGCCTGTGTCATTTTGCCAGATATGTCAAACCTTCGGAAAACCGATACTATGAACGTAAGTTGAGTCTCCGCATGGATTTGCGTTGCGGAAGATGAACCCAATTTTGCACAGATAATGCAGCTGTACTCATTAGTTGTACTACTGGTCCTTGATTCATCCATTGTTAGAAAACTGTGATAGAAAACAATTAAATACATTAAATGATTAATTTATTACGTTTAATTTTTTTATTTTACTTGAATTAATCTTTAATATCTATGTACTTATTATTTAATTTATTATCTAATAATCATTATGGTCATATTATAACAATCATGATCATACAATAAACTGCTGTGGTGAGTGTATGGGGGAGGTGATTATGATTCCCTACTTGTGCCAGTTAAAGCGATGGCAACGCTAAAAACAGAGGCAAATATGCCGCAATGAAAAGGAAAGGCAAATGTACCGAAATAATAAAGACCTATTGATTTCTCTTGACTTTATTGATTGATTCATTTCGATTTATTACATGCTATTTATACTAAAATTATTCACTACGACTATTACACACTTAACTTAAATGTCTCATAGTTTCTACTTACAACTAGGTTACAATATTATGACTATAGCTGCCTCAGCTATATACATTCATTAGGAAGCTGGCTGGTCAACGGATCGAATGACCAGCGCAGTGTAGTGGCGTTTATTGTCATTCCATGTCAATGGATCGAATGACCAGCGTAGTGTGGTAGTGTTTGTTGTTAATAAATTAGTTCCGTATTGCGTCACACTTCACTGCAGATTTTTAGTGAAATTACTTACCAAATGAACAAATGAAAAATCTTACATAAAAATTCAATAAAACTTTTGTCAGAAATAACCGAAAACATAGGGACGGGCTACAGTCCGCTTGGGCGAACTGTTGGATACCCTATTCTTATTCCTATCCCTCATAAGTGGGCGTGACAAAAGTCTAAGTATGGTTGAATTGTTAAGAACGCTCTACATATTTTGTTATATAACATTAAAAGGATTTTATCAAAAAAAACGCTCCCTAGCTCAAACTTAGGTGTTTCAATAAAATTGTTTTATTTAATTGTGGGCGTGTCAGTAGGCGGATTTAAAAAAAAATAACACATGAGAATAAAGGGCCCCTAGAGAGTATATATTATAAATTCCAGCTCCCTAGCTCAAACTTTGGATTTTCAAAAATTAATATACCCTTAGAATAGGGTATAAAAAAATTGTTTTATTTATTTGTGGGCGTGCCAGTGGGCGGATTTTGAAATTTTGTTATCCCGAGCAGTTTTAGGAGTCATAGATCATATATACAAAATTTCAGCTTTGTAGCTCAAAATTCGATTTTTTCCAAAATTTTGTTTTTTGAGTTTGTGGGCGTGTCTGTGGGCGGATTTAAAAAATTCGTAAACTTGATTATTTCGGGACTCTAGAGAGTATATGGTTAAAATTTCAGCTCTCTAGGTCCAGTTTAAAGCCCTAATTTTTGGCGACAGACGGACGGACGGACGGACGGATGGACGGACATGGCTAGATCGACATTACTATCGATGCTGATCATAAATATAGTAACTTTAAGTATGTTACAAACTATGCGTCAAAATTAATATACCCTTACAATAGGGTATAAAAACACACAACTTTTCCCCTTAAATATATACAACATGTGCAGAATACGTCATTTATAACTAAAAAGTAGCTAGAAAAATTCTGTTTAGTTTTGGAGCAGCTGTCGTTGCCGTTCTCCCCTCTCCACGTTCTACTGCCTGTCCAAGATCGCTATGACCCTTTATACGCTCCAACATTTTAAGAAAATATTCTTTTATGTCAACTAGGGGTCGCCCCATGGTCGAAATTCGACCCATTTATTCTATAAGTTGAAATAAAAATAAAGTCGACTGTTATACATATTAATCGGAGAATGAAATTTTTCGACATTGCATTCTCTGATTTCACATGATATAAAATTTTCCCGGCATTTTCAAGTAACTTCAAGCATTTTCAAGTAACTTCAAGCATGTCCAATTAATTTCAAGTATGTTCAAGCTTTATCAAGTAACTTCAAGTTTTCAAGCATTTTCAAGTAACTTAAAGTAACTTCAAGCATTTTCAGGTAACTTCAAGTAACTTCAAGCATTTTCAAGTAACTTCACGTGTTTTCAAGTAAGTTCAAGCATTTTCAAGTACATTCAAGCATTTTCAAGTAACTTCAAGCATGTCCGAGTATTTTCAAGCATTTTCAATTAACTTCAAGCATTTTCAAGTAACTTCATGATATAAAAATTTTCCGTTCCGATTGGCAGATTATTGCCTCACACAGCAATGTTATTGTTGTTGTAATTTCATCCAATTCGCTTCATTTTACCTGCTGTAATTCATAATGTGTGTTATACGAGTATATGTGGATAATTTTTGTATTGTGCGCTTCTACGAGTATGTATTGCCCCCTACCCAAATATTTGTAGTGTTGGCATATCGATGTGACGGATAATAGCAAAAAAGGGGGGAAAACCGTTATAGGCAACTCCGTATTAATATATAGATGTATTATATATAGGTATTACTCATCGTATAGATACGACAAAATAAATATTTTAAATAAAATTACATGCTTTAGTATTATTTTTTTACAGTTTTGTTTAAATAATAAAAAAATCAAAAGCACAAAAAAATGTTGGGTAAACTTTATAGTATAATTTAAATTCATTCACTGTAACAAAAGTCTGAGGTCAAAACTCACAGACACTCCACTACACTTGAATTGTAATTAATATTCATGACCCGTGTCAAATCGTTCACCCTCTCCGCCCTTTCTCACTCATTCTAAGCTTAGTAAACTGTTGATCTGTTCACTAATATCGATAAACAATCAAACCCCATTTTAGGCTGACATGAAGTTGTGGTTTTAATGGCGGAGTGCGTATCGTGCCTATCTGGAAAGTTCGAGACCCATTGAAATTGTTTTTTAGAATAATCATTCGAAAATAGACCAGCATCACAGAAAAAGGAGTCAAACAGTGCTGTTACACAAGTCCCTACTTCACGTGGTAGTAATCACAAGTAACTGTTGTTCATTTAACCATTTAAAGTTAATTGACGGAAGCTAGACCGATGTGAAACGACGAAAAGCTTGGCAGCCTAAATGTACGTGTGTGATCTCACAAAAAACATTTGATCTTGAAGATTTTTTAAAATCCTTTTAGCAGAGGACGGCAAGACGTGATTAGAAATGTATTGCCGCATTGTATAGGAGTATGACTTATAAATGTTTACAATGTTTTAATTAAAAGACGCGTGCTCGACACTGATCCAAAGTTTATGACTGCAAAATATACCTGATGATATTATTGTTTAACATTTAGCACATAACATATGTCTCATTTTTGATTTAGTATCAATTTGACGGCATTTATATAACTTATTAACTTAACGGGCTGCCAACCCGCAAAGCTCTGACTGAGACACTGCAGCCTTCTTTTATGCGCGTTCCCAGGCACACTGCTTTCAGTTGTATATGTACATAACGGATTCCTAGGGTTGTTCTTTTTCTCATCTCTATTAAGGCATCATTTATGGAGTTGATGTTTACTCCGAGGCAGATGAACACGCTTACAGCCTTGAAGATGCTGCTATCAAATTTTCGAATTTTCAGAACGATTGCAATATCTTTCTATTTAGTATACTAAAGTTTACGAGAAAGTTAAAGAAGGGTTGCATGGTAATAAATACCATAATCGCAGATGTTCGTAATTTCAATTTCACGAATAAATTTGTTCCCGCGTCAGTTATAAAACTCTTCCGATGCAACCCACGTATGTAATGGAATCTGGGAGGCCAGTAATGAAAAGAAATAACTCATATGGATTGTCGTCGTTGAATTCATAAATAAATTACAATTTTATCTCCTCCCCCAGGCGTATCCTTTGTCTGCATTTCTGAATGTTCCTTCTGCTCGTGAAGTACTGATGTTTTAGAACGTATGGTGAACTATATGCTTGCGGTATACAGAGCATATGGGTGAAGTTATTTTTTGTGTGCTGGATTGAGGACATCGTTGCCATACTATGCTATTAAAGGAGACCAAATCTCAGTTGAGTTCCTCAAGCTTTATAATGGAAAAATTCTTTAAGTTCAGAATCAAAACACAAGGGGTGATACGAGAGTAGCACATGCTTTATCTTTACTTCAACCGATTGTTATAAAGCTGGCCAAAGGATGTATTTTCAGCAGAAAAACGCTATTTATATGAACTAAGCATCCATTCCAAAAGCACTTTGTAAAATTAGATATCCTTCAGCACGGAAAGGAGGACGTCATTGAAAGCGGATGCTTATATCTACCAGCAGTTTTTGGACCCATTGATTAAAGAACCAGGAGTAGATTTTATGGATTTTGGCGGCAGCTCCATCTGACCTTGAAGCCCAAATTCGTTTAGCAATTTTGGCGTAAATGACTAACAACCTGTGCTGTTGCGGTACATCAGCCTAGTTTAATAGATTCGGATGTAGGCTTTCAAAATACGAAGGCGATTGCAAGTTCGAAAGACAAATTCTTCTAGTAAGGACTTTCAGTATATGGATGTTAGATCATATGAGCTTCACTGCTCCGGGCTCAGGTCTGGAACAACTGGGCTGGGTTTTGACTTCTTGAACAAAAGAGTGCTCAATACGTTTTTATCCGCTTGCAATAACACGAGGTGAACGGAGGAAACCAATCTCGCATCACAAGAGACTGGTGTGATTTTGTGTTTCTAGACTCGGTCTCGAAATACTTACCTTATTATTAAGCCGCATTTGAAAGAAAAATGATTGAAGTCCAAAGGTGCCATTGGGTTTACATGAAGGAATGGTTTCCAAAATAGCAATATTCCTCATAGTATGAAATACAGGGTATCTAAGCAGTTTCGAAGTCTTAACACAATTCTATTGAGCACAAGTATTTGGCTTATGTCTTACGATACTTTGGAACAACTGCAGTCGTTTTATCTACGAAGGATGTTCCGACTACCCACGAAAGAACCTAACTTTATGCTATGATTGAGACAGAACTTGTCCCACTTTACTAACAGACTCTTAAGCTAAGCATCAAATACGTTCTTAGCACGCTGTGTTTGAGACCGGAAAGATTACCGGAATGCGCTCTAAATACAAGGAGTCTTTGGAATAATGAAATAAAAAGGTTGGCTGAGCACTTGGAATTGGACTGGAATACTAGAATACGTGGACTTTTTGATTTAACAAGCAGAAACATCGACCACAGAGAACAATACTAGACGTTGAATTTTAATTTACGATCATCAAACTACTTTCATGATTAAAAGAAACAAGGTTCATATATTCATTTTTTCCCTGCAAGTGGTGAGTTATTAACTTTCAACTTCGTGCCACACAGAAAAGATTCTCCAATTCTATGTTCGTAATGTAACTTATCGCAAAGAGAAAACGTAGAACACTTCTTAGGAGGCTGCCCAATATTCCGTGATCATAGGAGGTTTTGTTTTGGAAAAGCTACATTATTAATTGCGGAAGTCCAAGTACAACCAAAGGGGTCTAATTGGAAATTGCTTGTTTCGTATTGTGAAACAGCTCTATCTTATCGTCGACAAATTATAAAGGTAAAACAAAATATGCATAATACAACATAAAACATTGTTGAAACTCTTTAGCAGATGGCTTTAAGCCATGTCATTTAATTTAGATTTAAGTACATTTCCTTTGTGAAATCAATAAAATTACAATAACATCATTTTTGATTGATAAAATTGAAATTGAATTGAATTGTAAAAAATAGACGGAGTGCAGTTGACACGTTATGCTTACCACATAAGCACATTCCTCTATTACGACAGATTCAGATTAAAGCGTTATTTAAGTTTTTATTAGCATTTTTTTTTATTTTGTATTTTGTAAAGTAATAAAGTTGAAATATCACAATGGGCGCCAATACTCTACAATCACTACAAAGTAATAAAGTCCTTCAATTCTATGATGTAAAACAATTTATTCGAAAATATAGACAACATTGATCCAAATGATATGAGGAGACTTACTGACGGCTCGAATCAACGAAATCGTTATGGCGAAATTGATCAGTAAATTTGCAACCGAGATCGTGTGATTTGACTTCACTCGATTACACCTACTGGGGCTTTATGAAGTGTTTGATGTTCCCTGGTAAGCCCAAAACAATACAGGCCTTTCCAGCATGTTTTTGGTGAGACAGAGAGTCAAATAATCGAAGAGTGGCGCTCAGTATGCGCGTCAATGAAATCGTCTTCAAAACATAAATTCATGAACTATTCATCTTATTAAATAGAGAATTTTCATTTTTAAATCTATGGTTCATAAAAAACATCCATTACAAGAAATTGTAAAATCAATTCCTGGCAACACTGCCTTCAAGTGAGAGCCAGCTTTATCTCTGTAGAAATAAAATGCCCATGGTGCTACTTCAGTGTTTGTTGGTTTCATTAAGTTTTTATTACCGAAATACTTTCCGGTCGATTTTTTTGTGGAATTTTGTCTAGCCCTCAGTTTTATCCCCGTCTTTTTTTTTGTTTTTTGTGGATTTCTGCTCCATTCCGCTGAAGGGGTTATATGGCTTTAAAAATTCATTTTTATACCCTATTCTAGGGGTATATTAATTTTGACGCATAGTTTGTAACATACCTTAATATTGCCCGTAGACCCCTAAAAGTTACTATATTTATGATCAGCATCGATAGTAATGTCGATCTAGCCATGTCCGTCCGTCCGTCCGTCCGTCCGTCCGTCCGTCCGTCCGTCCGTCGGCAAAAATTAGGCCTTTAAACTGGACCTAGAGAGCTGAAATTTTAACCATATACTCTCTAGGGTCCCGAAATAATCAAGTTTACGAATTTTTGAAATCCGCCCACAGACACGCCCACAAACTCAAAAAAACAAAATTTTGGAAAAAATCGAATTTTGAGCTAGGAAGCTGAAATTTTTTATATATGATCTATGACTCCTAAAACTGCTCGGGATATAAAATTTTCAAAATCCGCCCACTGCCACGCCCACAAAAAAATAAAACAATTTTATTGAAAAACCAAAATTTGAGCTAGGGAGCTGAAATTTTTAATATATACTCTCTAGGGGCCCTTTAAGCTCATGTATAAATATTTTCAAAATCCGCCCACTGACACGCCCACAAATAAATAAAACAATTTTTTTGAAAATCCAAAGTTTGAGCTAGGGAGCTGAAATTTATAATATATACTCTCTATGGGCCCTTTATGCTCATGTGTAAATATTTTCAAAATCCGCCCACTGGCACGCCCACAATTATTAATTTTTATTTTTTTTTTAAAATTCAAATTGAGCTATGGAGCTGAAATTTATAATATATACTCTCTAGGGGCGCTTTATGCTCATGTGTTAATTTTTTTTAAATCCGCCTACTGACACGCCCACAATTAAATAAAACAATTTTATTGAAACACCCAAGTTTGAGCTAGGGAGCGTTTTTTTTGATAAAATCCTTTAAATGTTACATAACAAAATATGTAGAGCGTTCTTAACAATTCAACCATACTTAGACTTTTGTCACGCCCACTTATGAGGGATAGGAATAAGAATAGGGTATGCAACAGTTCGCCCAAGCGGACTGTAGCCCGTCCCTATGTTTTAATTACTTTTTGGGATTGAGGACAATTTAATTGGACGCCTCTACGAAAACTTTTGTGGTTGATCAGCTGAATAAATGATGGACACAAGTTCGATGTGATTTGTGGTGAGAAGTGATTTTCACCTAGTTGCTATGATAATGGATCAGAATATTTTAATATTCTGTTCTGAAAATAATTACAATTTTACTTCTTGTAGCTAGGTATCATTTATCAAAAACTTGATTTGTATAACAAAATGAAATCCTCCTTACATTGATATTTATTCATATTTATCTTATATCTGACGGTTCTTTTATTAAGGACTTGAAAACTTCTTTTTTGTAAATGCAAACTATATACTTGAGATATCTCAAAAAAAAGTTATTGGCTTGAACTACTCTTAAAACATTTATGATTGGAATTCGATTTCGTTCATATGTCCACCACGAGAACGTATGCAGCAGTCTATACGTTGAACCCAATTTACGATGACTCGACCGCATATTTCGACCGACACGGCCGCTATTTCTCGTTGAATATTGGCTCTGAGCTCCTCTAACGTCGCCGGCGTGTAGCCCCATAAGAAAAAGTCTAGATGCGTTAAATCACACGATCTCGGCGGCCAATAGACGGGTCCGTTTCTCGAGATAACACATTCACCGAACTGAGTCTTCAATAACTCTATTGTTGCACCCGTTGTGTGGCTTATGACCGTCTTGTTAGAACCACATATTGTTGATGTCCAATTCATGCAACTGCTCGAAGAAATAACGTTCCAAGATGTCTCTGTAGCGAATACCATTAACCGTGAAGTGACGGTCATTTTCATCGACGAAAAAAAATGACTCCACCGGCATGAAAACCGCACTCAACAGTGACTTTTTGCGGATGAAGTGCTGATTCAGGAAGCACATGAATGTTCGCACCTGTCCAGTAGCGCATAGTTTGCTTATTGACGAAGCCGTTTAACCAAAAATGCGCTTTATCGCGGAAGATGATCTTGTGATGAAATTCTTCATTTCCTTCCATCATGTCCAGAGCCCTATTCGAGAACGTACATCGCTTCATATGATCAAGTGGCTTTAATTTTTGAGTCAGATTGATCCTGTAAGGGTGTTGGCCAAAATCCTTACGCAAAATTCTGGGAGAGGCCCAATTCTGGAGAAAGCTGAAATTGACTGATTTGGCTGGTTTCCGATGGACGCCTCTACGGCAGCAACATTCGTCACACTTCGGGCAAAACGTAGTCTCACTGGCACTGCAACATCAAGCAGCGAATATTCTGACTCAAATTTTTTCACTAGACTATGAATTGCTTATCTACTGGGACGAGAATGACGAAAATTGGCGTTAACGCTCTTAAAGTTGCGACCCCCCACTCGGAATTTCGGTAGTAAATTTTAATTATTTGTAAACGTTGTTCCTTCGTGTATTTTTTTTTTTTTAAAATTTGCGTGCGCTAAAGCGATTTCTTTTTTCTGCAGTACACATTACCCTTATAGTGGAAACCACAGCGCAGGCATTTTTGTTTGTTTCTGTAAGTAGCTGCCAGCAAATGATTCATTGCCTATTTTTGGGTGCTACTTACTGTATGAAAGAATGGAAGGATAGAAAAAAAGTTTGGTGCGATGGGATGGTTTTCTCAACATGTGACGCCTAAATTGCTTTAGGGAGATCTGTTTTTGTTGTGTGTATTCAATTTATAAAAATCATGGCCCTGGTCGGCATTCGAACGCACGACCTGCCAATCACTTAGTGAATACACTACCATCGCACCATTGCGATATGAAAATGTTGATTTTACTGAATATTTTGACATTAACAGTTTGGTAATCGGTTTAAGGGTGCGTTCATAATGAAAGTTTAAAGTTGTCAAGTCGCTAATGAAAGACCCGTTATACACTTTGGTTAACATAGGTTAACAGATTAACTGATTTATTATTCTCCGATTATATCGATGAATTTGAAATTCCCTTAGTATATTTTTGAGTTATACATGCCATAAGAATCCCCACATCGACATTTATTTTGTAAATTTCGTTCATGCGAATCTAATGCAAATCCTTAAAATCAGAGCTATAATAGTACTTAGGATAATGGCTTATGTAAACACTTACTCCAAGCAAAATCTTACCAACTGCTGTTGATTTAATTTTGCAATAAGTAAATGTATACTATGTCGCATTTTATTATTTTGCATGGAATGTTTAGAAGTTGGATGCACCCATGATGTGCCTTTTAGTATACTTGTGTGTGTACAAAAGAGTAAGAATTTGACACAGAAATGTATCTTACTATACTTTTCAGTGTTTTAAAAGTTGTGTTTATGAGCTGAATGAGTAACAACATTTTCACTAAAACCAAGTGCAAATATCGCTTTGAAGACAAGACAAATGATTGAGCTTGCAATAAAAACAAATGTAAATGTATAAATGAAAAATGTAAGTATTGAGTTAAAACATGTTTAATAAAATGCTTTTAATACAGATCAAACTGAGAAGTTTCATAGAGATAAAACTGAAGCTCTTGGTTCATTGCCGCCACGGCTTTATGTAACATAACCTAAATAATACTCTTAAATATAATGAAACTAATTCGGAAGTTTTTCTAATAGGCAATCTATCAAAAAACATCTACTCGAATCTTTTGAGGATTCAGCTAATTTTTGTGGGTTAATCACACAATATTCTTGACATATTCTACTGTTTTCTCTTATTTTACAGAACCATTTCCAGATAGTGGTAGCGAGTACGAGCCGGACAATGAATATTCATGTGATACGAGCGGTTCGGCGCCAGTATATAGAGTTTTGACGCCACCTCGAAAGAAACATTCCAAACAAAATCCCAAAATCGATACTCCTCAAAACTTGAAAGAAAAACAATCTTATCATTATGTATCTTGGAAACGGAATCAATCGCGACATTTCCAAAGAAGGAAAAACGTTACAGAAAGGTTGTGGGGGAAGCTACAGGATGAAATGTGAAAACAAATTTTCGGAGGAGCCAAGGTATACATTTTTACAAATTTTTATAAACTCGGATGAAGGACAAGACAGTGGAACTTTCTGGCACGGCTTGTAGAAATTAACGGCAAAAAAGAACTCTAGTGCGTTCTTCGAGAAGATTCGATATTATTTTCGTCGAAAATGGTGTTGAGAAAACAGTCCAAGTTTGTCAAAAAATGTTTTAAACTAAGATTTCAATCTCCTCACGAATGATTAGGACTGTTATTAATAAGATAGCGAATAATAGTGGAATTATAATAAGTCCAGATAAACGAGGCCAACATTTCAGGCCTGTAATGATATAAGGAAAATTTCAAAAGCATTTGTAGAGGAACATATTGAATCTTTCCCACAAATGGATTCTCATTATTGTCAGAAAGATAAAAAAAAAATATCTTAATAATGAAATAGAGGAACTTCGGGTATTGTGGTATACATATTACTATTTTGACTATAATTGCAAAAGTGTCGCTCTGAATCGAGCCATATATGGCTAAAAATTAAGACTAAATTATTGGCTTTTAAAAGGTATTCATACAAGTTTGTTGAGCAGACAATAAAAAAGATGTTGCCATAAATGTTGCATAACCCAAAAAGTGGTATATGCTATGTATTTTTAATGTGATATACTATACCACATTACCCGCTTTACAATTTCTTGTCACCAGAACACTTTTGAAATGATTTATATAAATATTTTTGTTGTTATTTTTATTACAAAACAACATAAACAACATAAAAAAATAAGGGAAAAGATAGTAAGGAAACGCCTCCTTAGCTAAAACTTAACAAAAATTAAGAACTTTTAAAATGAGATAGAACTTATTCGCAAGATTGGCAGAGAAATATGGCACTTTTTTTGGAACACATTTTTCGTGAGCCCAAACCATTTCACATTGCAGTCACGAAATCCATTTGGTCATCGCTTTACTCATTCCAAATTTGTTTGCAGAAGACGCACATAGCTTCTCTCGATGGAGGAATATCCCCGAACTCTTCATTGTCATCACAATCATTTAATTTGTGAATTTGTGAATTTTGATTTCATTTCAATTTCTATTTTACAACTTACAATTTTATATATTACAATATTACAATATTATGCAGCAATTCTTATACAAAGGTCTTAAGCAACAGACTTTGTTCGGTGTCGCTTGATGAAAATATTTCTTCCTTTTTAGAGGCGCGAGCGTATTAAGCTGTTTTTTAACTTGTTTAAGCTTTGCATTGGGCTCAATTTTTTTTTGAATTCTTTTAATGCTTTCAATCTTGTTTGTAAGGTGAAGTGGTTAATATTGTTGCTTTTAATTTTCTTCCTCTGTTACTGGCAGCAGGTCTTTTCATTTTAGGTGCTGGCGATATCTCCCAGGCTGTTATAAACAATATGCTTGCATCTGCGCTGGAATTGTTTTTAGATGGCGAAAAGACTGACAAACCTTGAACTCGACAGTGGGGAATAGAGGGTGATAGCCCTTTGCTTGTACTTGCAACACATTCATCTATTAATGTTGGTAAAATGCTCAATGGCTGCATTTGTACAATGGGATGGCAAGATGGTACCCCCTTGCTTGCAGTTGATAAGTTGGGGCAATGCCCCAAGCTATGAAGTCAGCACCCGAATAAATGTATGGGTAGAATATGGTGGCAGAGAAATTATAACAACACCATTTTCAAGTACCGTTTTTAGCAGGTCTATGATTCTAGTGGGACTATAATGGCCGTCCAAAATCAACAAAATCGGATCGTCTTTTGATGGTTTTGTAGCTGTTATATAGGGATTTGCACGCCTCCAGACAGATGGCAAAAAGAATCGGAGCCAGGAGGATCAGAAGGGGATTAATATTTTTTTCGCGGAAAGATGAAGAATGGTGGAACGAAAGGACCGCCTGCGCTCATGCAGGAAATTACTGTTATGACGGATCCACGCTCTGCAGATGTCATGGATCCGATTTGTTTTTTCCCATTTTGGGCAAGTACTTTCGTCTGCTGTGACTGCGCCCATTTTCGTTTGTTAGCCATGTTTTCGCCATGTTTTCTAACGACACAAAACAAAAGAAAACAGTAATTATTCGAAGGAATTTTGAAGTGGGTAATGTGGTATAGTATACCAGATTGGCCGATGGCATCTGTACCACATTAGCCGACGATGTATGCACATAAGAAATTATTTATAAAAAATAACAAAAAAAAATACTTACGGAATAACTAATAATCATTTAATAAAGTTTATTAAATCGTTTATTGCGAGGTAACTTAGGTATAAGTAATGCACAAAACAATAAAACACAAAAAAACTATTTCAGAAGCATAAAAAAAAACTCGAGTACAACCAATTATATATTCGACACAAATTACTAAAAACGTGAATAGCTTTGAAGTTGCCAGACGTGTTGGTCGTTTTTTCTAAATCGCCAGTTTTGTGTGTAACAAACATTCCGGTAGCCTGAATAGTTGTCGAAAAAACTGCCCGTACCACATTACCCTCCTATACCACAATACCCGAACTTGCTCTAATGTCAGTCGAGCAAATATTTCGTCTTTATGAAGAATGGTTCATTTCGAAGAATTACGATATATTAAGCAAAGTTACCTTGAGGCAATATCGTGATATATTTAACTTCAACTATTATATAGGCTTTTGTGTACCGAAGAAAGATTTCTCTGTTTACAATTCCAAAATATGACTCCTCAAGAAAAAGCAGGACAAAAAAAAACAACATTTATATAAAAAAAAAAGCTATAGAGTTTAATAAGCTGCTCAGGCAGCTGTAGATACTGTAACTGGTTGTTTCGATTTCGAAAAAAATCTAAATGCCAATGCTAGCTGCTTTGATTATGAAAGGAAATGATAGGTTTATACTTTCACTATCTATAAGCCTCACATGAGGCAAAGTGTTACGATTGGGATGAAACCATGGCAAAACGGTGTGCTATAGAGGTGTCAAACTGCCTAAACAAATTTATTAAATCACTTGTGTCAAGGGGTACGAAACTTCCAATTTTGGTCAGACAACTGCGGGGGACAAAACACTCTCCCCTACTTAAAATATAATCCAAAAGTGACTCATCTCTATCAGTGAATTCAGTACTCCCCAATACAGTATAATAGGCACTAGAATCTCATCTTAATGTGAGACTAAGTTCTTGCGTCTTTGCTTCCTCGCTCAGCCTCTATAGGTCATCACCAGTGAGAGGGCAAAATATGCCAACCAGTATGTGGCGGGAGTAAACATGCGTTAAGACTACTTTTCAGTCATATGCAAGAACTGCGGTTACTTTTATTCGACACATACACTAAGTACCTAGCATCCCCAAACCAAGTTCTTGACATCCTTAGGTTCATCAACTAAGACAGTGTCTGCCCCGCCTTTAGGAAGACTGCTGATGAACTCGACAAATATGGAACTATATTTACTATGTTACCTGGAAAAATGTCCCTAGGTATACCAACCGCTACATGCAAACTAATGTTTAAACTTGAAGCAATCGAAAGAACAAACCTTAGGTAGACAATGCTCTATGTGTTCGAACTCTCTTAACAGACAGCATGTAAGTGCCAATATATTGTACACGGTTCCATAGGCAAGCATGCATGAACGCTTGGTGTATATTAAAACAATATTCTTGCACAAGATGCATGGACGAGGAGTAGGAGGAACCCTTTCTCCACCTTCTCTATACATGCATTGTTGTCTCCCAGAAACTCCATTTATGTGTTTTCTTCTACAACTATCTAACTAACCCTGAGATACGAAGTCTAATACGCTTATTCAGAAGCCACAAAAGACCTCATATCGGTCTAAGTGTGCTGGTTCCTGCTGACACCCACAGCGACCTTACCTAACCGAACGGCCTTAAGGTAATTTCAATTCCAAAATAAATCATCATCCAACAAATAACTCAAGCTAGTAAGACAAAAATAAAACTGTCATAAATATCCTAGAGCCTCAAAGCAGCCTACGTAAGTCAACGGCATTAAACTTCCTCATTAGATAGATATCCGAATAATACATATACAAATTAATCTTCATCTAGTTTCACCACAAATGTATACGATTTTATCTGCCGCAAAGCAATATTTGATGTATAACCACAAAGGAAATAAAATTCGCCGGCCGCAGATGCTTTCCACATCATTTAAGCTGACGACGACAAATGAATCCAGCCATCCGGTGGTCGCCTTTGTCAGTTTTATGTTCTATTTTTATTTAGCTTATAAGTTTCCAAGTAATAAACCGAAAAAAAGTCGGTGCAAAAGAAAAGATACGCAAAAAGCCAGACTGTGAAAAACTGTGTGTCACCCTAATCTCTACAACGCCAGGATGAAACACTTTCAAGGACTTTTTCATGCCCACCCAACCAGTGGTGTGGCAGCATAATGGTGGTATTTACTGGGATTTCCTCCATAAATTGACATTACGAGTACCAAGGTACGACTACCTCCCCATGGGATAATTCAATAAAACAAAACCATGATGAGGTGACTCCTGTGTCCTTGCGGCACTTTGGTTAAACGCTGAATAATAATCGCTGCTTATGGCGTACGACTATTCAGAAGTGGAAGGAAGGAAACAACACCCTCTAAGCGGCATTTCAAAATATGTTAACGAATTTGGGTGTGGGTGAATCCAAACTGTTGTTATCGGCATCGACACGTACCACAGTCATCCACGACACTGGAATCCTAATGCGGAGACATTAATTTATTTTCAACTTGTACTAACTGAAGTTAGATCTAGACATGTGTATGATAGTTTATCCATCTTTGAGGGTTGATCTAGCTAAAGTTATGGCCAATATAATGGCCAAAAAATGAGTAAATGCCTCCGTTTGGTTTTCCGCCTCATTAAGTGAATGTAATATATTCAACAGGATGGGCTGGTGCTCGTCGATTTTGCATAATTTTCTGAGTACCTACCACAACAAGTAGCAGCCGGTTTCATGTGTCTTGGTAATTTCTTTGTAGCAATTTATTTTAGTTGAGTGTAATTGACAGGAAAGGAAATCCTTACTGAGATAATGTGAAGCTTTAGACGCAAAAACCTTCTTATGCGTGCGTTGAATGAAAACTAAAGCGGAAAACCCTGTATTCTTCAAATGAAGTACATTTAGCGGATAAAGGGCAGAACTAGGCACTATACATTTGCTCGTGCTTTATGATTGGGGATAATTTAGTGAAGAAATGGCATATTGAACGCAGATGATACTGAGGTATTGTCAAACAGTTATCAAATTGAATTGACAAGAAAATATTATTTCAAAAATAATTAAAGTCTGTTTAAAGTAATAAAAAGCAAAGAATTATGCTGAATACAAAATAAAAAAAGTGGTCTGGGTGCCACCCGCAAGGTCCACACGAATAACTTCTCAATGGGATCAATATGATTTATGCGATTAGTGGGAAATTTTTAAATGTGGTTAACCATAAGATATGGTTAAGAATTATTTAATATTTAATATTAAAAAACGCTCTTTAATATTGTTCATGGAAATTAAATGTTGTTAATAACAGCGAAGTGTGATATAAATTAATGCAACCATTGTTATGAATACGGAAACCTGTACATTTACATGTATACGAAATAACGGAGAACAATGAATTAATGATTTGCTCAATGACAAATGAAAATAAATAGTACAAATAAAGGCCAATTATTTTAGTTATTTATTTACTTACAAAAAACGGCTACACCTATTTCGCTGGAAACTAAATCAGTTCTGAGTTACGTAATTACGCTTCGAATAAACCCGGTTCCATGTCAATATCATCTTTGGTTCTCGAGATAATCGTGGCGAAAGATAATTCCGAACGCACATACGTACATACGCACATACTTACATACATACACACAGACAGACATCTCTATAAAAACGTTGAATTTGGATTCTGGTGACCTTGAAACGTCAAAATCCGCGATTCACAAAATCGGCCCCATTACAAGAACTTCCACTGGGAAGTTAACAAAGTAACCAACAACAGTGGCTCAGAGAGCAGTGATTTGTACTACTGACCTAAAGTTCTTAGATTCAAATCTTTCCCGTGACAACAAAGGCAAATTTCACGACTCCAAAATTCACGACCAGGAGTATGAATTGCCATGAGAAGCTTGCCGTTCGGAATCGGCATAAAACTGAAGGTCCCTTAAATTTCTGCGAACACTTGCGTTGGCGTAGCTATATGTAATTTATAATATGGGCCTTTAATGACTAACCTTAAAACACCAGCAAAAACGTTGGAACAGGTACCTCAAGTGTTCATTCGACTTCTTGTTCCTAGTTTAATAAGGGCCGTTCTGTTCACTTTTAATCAACTCGCTGGAAAATCTAAAGTTGATCAACTTCGTAGTTGAATAGTTGAGAATTGATTTGATAAACAACTAAAAAAAATGATATTTCACAAAAATTTCAATTTCCACGGAATTGGAAACGCAAACCGAACGGAATTGCAAAGAAAAATCAAAATTAGAAAAACTCTACAAATGCATTTTAAATTTACCTTTTGCGTGCTTACTTACAGCTGGCAAAGTATGTCAATTATGTTTCTTGTGTTCGAGATAAAAAAACGAGTTAATAAGAACTCAACTCCTGCGTGGGATTTAATAAAATTTGCGAAATGAATTATTAGATTTGTGTTGGTGTTAAAATTGAATAGGAGCAAAGAGGAGAGACACAAATAAGGCTCATTGATTTAAATTGCATGCAAAGATATTGGTGAATGCTAAGAGACAATACAAATCCATAAGATTTGCAAGAATAAATGTATTTGCATTGCTTAAGCATGTTTGGTTCATTAATTTTAAATTTGTCCAACTGTACAAACTAGTCAAAGCAGAGTTTCCATACGTGCTGAGTAGAATTACTGGAGGTGTTTTTTGTGCAACTCAAAACCACTCTATTTTTATTAGTATTCCCAGGGTTATCGATATGCGATTTCTGTTGCCTCTTTTGCGACTTTTGTCCTCTGTTTTTCCCGTGTGATTTTCAATCTTAACAAACTATACTCTACCTACTGAGTCTGAGTTCACTGACAAAAACAAATTGAGTAGAGATTTGTTTTTGGTTTACAGGTGAAATGACGAATGAGTTATTACTGAGTTTCAGAAAAAAAACACTACTTTTCAAACATATTCTTTCTGTTTCCATCCGACACATGCCTGATAGGTCCTCATAGAATATTTAAATTGTCTGCCAATGTTGTCCAGAGATCATTGATATCATAACAGGTCATGGGGATTAACCATCAACTCTACCATCACTTCAGTTTGATTTGATTTTGTATGCTTTCCCCTGAATTAGGTAAAAATAACTTTTATTTAATTTATTTATTCACCTAACCAAAATTTTTAGACTTGCGTAATCAATTTCACTGTCAGGCGCAGTTGCTCAATGGTTAGTGTATCTTACTAGTTCGAGGAGGGGTCAACATGTCCTCCCAAGAGGGTGCGTTTTTCTAGGTAACATCCTCTTGGTTTATAAGTTCGATTAAGAGCGTTTCTGGGAGAGCCCGGGCTCGCCAACTTGTGTTGGTGCTTCCGGGAGGTGACTGACGCTGTAAGGCCTCAGTCGGCTTACGTCGGCGCCTGTGCACGTTGACGACTGCCAGCAGCTCGGAAAGCAATTTGGATTTTGACCACTTGTTGCATAATGCAACGAGGGCTCAGAATCCTAATTATAGTTAGAATATGTTAAGTAGTTTAAGCAAGTAGAGTAGGTAGTTTCAAATTTGTTTTTATATAAAAATATATAATTTGATAAAGAAAACTCGGTCTAAACAATTTTCTGGATGAAAATATAATATGTAAGATAAGTTCGTACAATAGTGTTTTGGCCGAAAGGCATTAATTATGAGATATTGTTAAATTTAACACGTCCGCATTGTAAGGAACAATAATCTAGAATAAGTGTCCTGTTAATTTTAAGTCAGATTTCATCATTTTTGTCTAGTATGTAAGTTGACATGTAAAAACCAATAAAAAAGAACTTAAAAGTAAGTGTATCGGACTACTAATTGAAAGGTTCGAATCCCGCCGAGGCCAATCTACATCTACAGTTTTTTCTACTGCCCCACCTCTTGCAAACGTCTGGCAAGCATACAAGAGTATCAATTGTCATGAGAAGCTTCTCAAATTTGACGTTCGGATTCGGCTTTAAATTCTAGATTCCTTCCACTTCGCACAAACAAGTGGTTGGAGAAGCTAGGTTTTAGGTCGTGTATGGGCCATTAATGCCTAATATTTTTTTTTTTATCAATTTCACTAATACAAACCGGACGAAATTCCGACCGTTTCTGAGTACACCTGTTAATTCGGCTGAAATATAACGAATACGAAAATGAGCACATCAAATATTCGAAAACTGTTTTGTTTAGAATTGAAAATGAGGAAAACAATAAAAAGAATGCCAAAAAATAGGGAACACAAAGGAGGATTAATTTTGACTTGTAGTAAATTTATTGAAAAAGAAAATTAAAAGACGGATGGTGCAACGAATCGTGACAAGAACAAGATGTGTGGGAAACTTGCAAACGCATTCAATATTGAGCCACCTGGCCAAGTAACTTGCTTTGGATTTGTGTTTTTTTCCACCCTTTCTATCCCTTTTTCTGGCAGTTAGAGTAAAAGCAGCAACATTCTGAGACCAAATATTAATAGACCTTTTCATCAAGCTATCTCTTTCTGAAGTGCCAAATCCCTTTCTTAAACGTCAGAAGCAAATTGAATGATAAAATTGCAGAAATATGCACAAATCGTATGAAATAATTTGAATATTTAAGTGAAAACAGCAGCTATTGAAGGTTAAAAATTAAGACATTATAGAGGAAAAGCGTGTGAAAGTATGTTAAAGTAAAAAAAAACAATAAAAACAGTGACCATGATCACCAAATATTGAAAAATGTGTGTGAATAAAAAGTAAAAATGTACGTTTAGAAAACTTTTCACCTTATTTGCTTCCAAACAAAAATATTTTTTGCCACAACGCGATTGTCACGGTTTCACTTTTATGTTTTGAACTTTTTAGTATTCCGAAACAGTGATTGAATACTCCTTCTTAGTTTTGGAAATTTGTTTTTGTTATAATTCGCTTTAATATAAACTTATTACGAGATATTCGCAACAAAAACTTTTTTTGCCACAACCACGTGATTCTCACTTTTTCAGTTTTATATTTTGTACACAATCATATTATAATGTTAACTTTTTAATATTCCATACGTTGTTTGGATACTCCTTCTTAGTTCCGGAACTTTTTTTTGTTAAAATTGTCTTTGTTATAAACTTTTTTGGAAATATTCGCGAAGAACGTATTTCCCGCCATGCAAATTCGCCATTGTTCTTCATCTTCATTTCATTCAGCTGTTTGTTTTTTTTTGTGTTCGTTTGACACTGACGTTGTCGTGAGGTCTATAGGAAACTGAAATTTGACATTTGGCGAGAGAGAGTAGTGCAACTGTGAACGATCTGTTAAATGTGAATAGGCCGAGCTGCACACTTTGGAATAAAAGATAATCACAAAGTTCTGTAAATTAAAATTAAATTCACCATTAAACTCACCACACAATCTGTCATATTTGACAACCAGACAGACGACTTCACTTTTATTGATTCACACGTATCCACCGATAGGAAATTTTGAGAGAGGATTCCGCTCTCCCATTTGAGGGGCGCAGCGGACGGGGGTAGTGAGAGTTGGATGTATAATATAGGTAGTCCGTGCCGAGCTGGCTCCGGAGCGTACTGCCATTGAATTGCTACATGCAAAATCAAAATCACGGCAAAGAGTTTCAACGCCTTCGTTTTGCCACTTTTCAACCTTTATTCGATTATATCTATTATATAATAACACCAGTCCACACAGCAGCAGCAAAAAAAGAGTAGGTATGAGAAAGTTATTTTTGCTTTCATTAAGTTTTTATTTATTCAATAAAGTTCCTAACAATGAAGGGAAGGATTTATTTCAGTTAATATTAATATTTTGATTTTAATTTTACTATTTATTTTCGACATCCGGTGTCAAGAGCAAATAGTCAAAAGTGAATAAACAAAAGTTAAACAAAACTCTAAGTTCGCTTTGTGAGCTTCTTATGGGTCAGATTTTAAGCGTTTGGTTCTTAAATTGTCAAAAAAGGAAAATTGCGAAAGTGTATAAAATTTTTATTTGAGTTGATAAATCATGATTCATGATTGCCATTTACTTTTAAGGATAATTTCATGTTAATGTTGACTACTACTACGTTTCAAGTGGCTTATACGGAGAGTCCAATTTTTAGTCTCTTTTTCGAGCACATTGGCTGATATCTCGCTAATAAGTAATAACACGTGTAATTTTGTCTTCCAAGCCTGCAATTGACACAGACTTATCTTCATAGATGATGGATTTGACATATCCAAAAAGAGAGATAAATAGCTCACCGAACTTATTTCTCAATCGATTTGCGTGCTATGTGGCAAGCACCTCCTAATTGGACTCTTCGTATGGATTACTTAAAACGTATTCGTGGTCAACATTAACATGAATTTATGTTTAAAAAGTAAATTTCTGTATTTTTATTTTGACAATTAAAAATTAAACGCTTAAAAACTTATGCATTACTTTTTGAAAGTTGAGAAAATCCAAAGGTGACCAAATTTTGAATATCGAAAGTTGAGCTAGTCAACTCTGAATGAATAAAAGCTACTTTTCAAGTTGACAATAAAAATTCACAAGTTGTTTTCAACTTCGATTGAATTAAACGGCCCTAAATCTTTTATCAGAAATTTAAAAGAAAGCTTAAGATTGCGTATTTGTTATGAACTCTATTTTTCTAATGAAATAAAAAGAAGTTCTATCATTCATACCTAGCTATAACAAAGATTTCTTGAAACCAATACCTTCCTCTTGGACCAGCTGCAAATAATATATATAAAATGTTTTCCTCAAATAAATGCAAAAAGCTTCATTAAATGATACATGGAGTCCTCCTTATTATGTTTTTATATTATATAATTTGTTCATTTTGTCATGGGAAAGGTAGGTTTATGCAAAAAAAAAGAAACATAAAAGAACACTCTAGAAGATGTGATATATATTACATATTATATTACCTTAATTTTAGTGTAATTTAGTGGAAAGTAGTCAGTGTGTAAATTTAGATGGATGTTTCCTTTTTGTGAGTTACATAATTCCTCACCGTCTGCTAGTGCGTGTTAGTCATTTAAAAACGTACAGTGAAAGATTGAGAATTTATAATATTTAAATAGTACATAATGTACGAGTATAATGTGTTTGTTAATTACATCTTCACGCAATGACAAGAGAGTTATTATGTTTGAATTGTTTGAACAGCAAATTCTTTTCTATTTGTTATACGACCCCACTGAGTTATGCTGTCAGAATCGGAACAATGTTGCCGTTTCAGTTCGACACCCGAAGATGAGGGGCGTGGTCCAAGGAACGAATATGAGAAGCTGAAGTAGCAGACAGGAGATTATTTATTAAAATGAGAAGGAGAGTCGGAGACAGAACAGAGCCTTGGGGAACACTAGCATTTATTTGGTGAGTTGCAGATTTGAAAACGTCCAAAACAACTTGAATTGAACGGTCCGAAAGGTAATTTCTAATACACTGAAGACGAGTATCATCGATACCAAATGCACGCATTTTCGACAAGAGAGCTTGATGCGAAACTCTGTCAAATGCCGTTGAAATATCAAGCACAACGATCTTACTTTCACCTTCATGGCGAAGACAAGAGATTGGTTTCACTTTTCAGTAGGAAATGTCATCAAATCCCCAATGAGCCTGTTGCTGCGAAGACAATAGATACTGCCGGCCATTAAGAAGTTTTAGGGATTCAAGATATTTCATAAGCTGAGGGTTGATCAGCGTTTCCATGACCTTGGAAAGAAGGGACTTAAGTCCCATTGGTCGGTAAAAGGAGCCTTTTTTTGTTTGGATGGGCTGAACAAATGCTGTTTTCCATCTTCTCGGAAATATGTCATTGTATGTTTTTGCATCAGCTTTTAGTAGAAGGAGAATTCGACTCGATTCATTTCTGGCTCGTTTAAACTTTTCTCGGTTTTCCTCAGATCGGTTGGTCAGTCGCAACACGAATTTACCTACTTCGTGTTTGATACTTTTTATCCGGTTAGGAATAAAGCATTTCATACTCAGTAAAATTATGTTAGTTATCATATCAGCAGCAGCATCCAAGGCCCTGGCGAGGAAGCACAGCGACCGCTTGAAACCAAGGGCTGACAAGACCTCACACACAACTCCCAAAAATATTATCAGCCCCACGTATTTTCTACTTAAAATTCACGAGGGAATCCTAGACCTCTTGATCGTCGATTCTGTGAATAGTATCATGCTATTCAAGTCACATTACGAATATCAAAAAGCCAAATCAGTTGAAATAGCGCTCTACTCAGTAATATACCCCATCGAAAAATCTCTCTGTGTAAAGGAATTAACTTTGGTCGCGTTTCTTGATTCCCTTCTATATCAAGCTTTCAAAAACGTTAAAACAAAATCGATTACGCGATGAAAGAAAACATATGTCATTGGTAGGCAGCCGGTCGTCCACGGCACATCACACACGATTTCTCGATGTTGTATGCGATATACTCGTAGTCTTACATACTTCGTTTTCACGCAACCTTGAATCCTCTCCTGTTTTAGATGTTAGCTTACAGATGCCTCTCACCGGGAAATGTTTGCAAATGGACTGTTGGTAATCGTGTATCGCATAGTTTTTGTTCGTTTGTCTATTCCTTTTCGTTGACGTTTGAAATGGTTAAGAGGGACAACAACAGTTACAATAAAAGCAAACTTTGCTTGTGTTGACTAATTACTAAACGCAGAACTAATACATATGTAGGGAAAGGTCGGAATAGCAAACTTTGCTTGTGTTGACTAATTACTAAAGCAGAACTATACATATGTAGGTTTTAATTGTGGTTGGCTTTGTTTTATTTATTTTGTTAAGAGCATGGCCCAAGGCAAGGAGCAAATGGGAGGCACTCAGCGGAACAAACGGCCTAAGCCCAAAAACTTCGAACTGAGAAAAACAGGTTTAAAGAAAAGCACATTTTTATTTCTTTTATTAATCGTAAATAAATATTATTTATATTTTTTGTTCTAAGTTAATAAAAGATCTTCATGCAATAACAGAAAGGCAGTTTTAAATGATAAATTAAAAAAAAGAAGTGGCTTATGCCATATCGGAATCCATTAGAAGAATTTAAATCGCTATCAACTGGGGGATAGTTCGTTTTGTCTGCAAATAAAAAAACATGTGGATATTATTCAATACAGTGTTCAATAGTGTTCGAGTACCTGCATTGCATCTTAAAAAGCTTTTACTTTTGAAATCGAAGTCATTGTATTTTAAGCCATTTGTTCAGTCATAAATAATTCAAACTTTCCCGCCACCTTAATATTTCTTCGTTAAACAATTCAAAATGCGGTATTTCTATTTTCCCCACAGTCACATGCAAATTCACCACATCCAAACTATCCCTTCCTTATACCACCAACTGAAATGAAGAATTATTCAAATGTAACAATTGTAAGCGAAGACATCGTCTCAAATAAAAGTGAATTTATAACGTTGTGCAACAAGTACTTTGCGTTTTTATTGAACTAAACCTAAGAGTTTAACATGGCGACCGTGACAGGACTATAGTGTTCCAAATAATACAGACAGTGAAAAAACAATTCGGGAAATTTATTAAAAGGTTAATTAAGACAAAAAGTGGAAATAATTCGGGTCGGTATCGCGATCGGTGGAAATTCTTCATCACACAAGGAAACTCACAACGTGAAGAGGAAATTTGGTGAGTCTGTATCGTACAATTTATATGACTTATATTAAGTACTTTAAGCAAAATACAAAACCTATCACCAAATCGTTTATCGTCGTAATTCGCTTCGTTTTCGCATGTATTTTCCACAAACAATAATTTCCCTAGTCACACAATCATTAAAGTAGTCTTCTTGTAATTCAACACCTTCGATACCATTATCTGTATGAATCGCATACAAGGTATAGAAAAATAAATGTTGTCATAGGTTCACTTTGCATACAATACATTTCTCGCATAAATCTGAATTTCATGCTATTCGACGCATATCGCAAATCATCGTTTGGAGTCTCTCAACGGCCAAAATTATAGAGAGCATTTCACAAATTGCAAATTCAAATTTCAATTTTGCAACTGATAATCATCAGCATTACACATAGCATTGTCCGCTAAGGGCTTTGAACCCAACGGACCTTGGCACTACATCAATAGTTGTTGTTGCCTTTCGTAGACAAAGAAACTGCGCGCGCGTTGAAACCTGGTGGTACCTCTGCTGTTCTGTCGAAAACTTTAATCGACAGTGCCTCCTGCATTAGTGTGAGCGAGAGCAGCACTCCAGCATCTGCACCAGCATTTCTCCTTGTGCTAAGCGTTAACATATGTACGTAACGTTCCTCTTCTCGCTGCTTTCAATTGTCATCGTTGGATTGGAAATCGAATTCGCCGTCTTAAAGCTTTTCTAATTGAATGCTCTGCTTGCTCAGCACAATTATAATCAAGATTTTTGCAGATTAATTCATTGGAATTGATTTTATATTTGGAGTATAAGCTTAATTCGAAGCTTCGTTGCAGATCGTTGCAAATCTCTATTCCAAATAAGTTTAATCGTCATTGCTGATAGCAGGCTGATAGCAGCAAAGAAAGCTTTCGTTGTTTAAGACAATAGGTACGTGTGGTGTATCACCGCTCTGTTAGAAATTGCACGATATAATTGTTATCTCGTTCGTGGGAGAAGTAAAAAGCAATCATGTCAGAAGCAGAAAAGTCTCTCGATACTTTAAAAATTAATCGCGCTTCCACCAAGGGGAGCATTACTCGAATGAAAACATTAATCGATTCAAGGGCGACTTCTTTGGAAATATCGGAATTGGAATGTCGGTTAGGAATTCTCGAATCATATTTCAAACAAGCCCTCAATTACCAAACGAGAATAGAAGAACTGTCCTCACAAGATCTCGGTAGGAGTGACATTGAGGAGTTGTATTGCACCACTAAAGCAAAAATATTATCGCTAATGGGGCATAATAGACGCAGTAGTGCACCGGATACATCATTATTAATGCATGGAACGTCCTCTTCTAGATTACCTCCGCCCAAACTGCCAAGGTTTTCCGGAAAATATGCGGAATATAAAAACTTCATTGGATCGTTTAAAACACTCGTCCACAATGACAATTCGCTCACAGGGATCGAAAAGTTTAATTATTTGGTCTCATGTTTAAGTGAACAAGCGCTTGGTACAATCAAAGCCTTTCAAGTTACCGAGGAGAATTATGCGAAAGCATTCAAACGGCTTGAAGACAGATACGATAACAAGTGTTTGATATTCTTGGAATATATTTCTAGTCTCTTTGAGCTACCGAAAATGAAAATTGTTTCGCCAATTCAGCTAAGAAATTTGGTTGACAACGTGTCCGCGTTATTTGATTCTTTGACATCATTAGGCAGTCATGAGGACATTTGCAATGGCATCGTAATTTATTTGGTCATGCCAAAGGTAGATGAGGAGACTCATATAAAATGGAATGAGTCATTAAATTACTCAGAGTTGCCAACTTGGGAATCATGTTCAGATCATCTTAATAAAAGATGTCAATATTTGGAAAGTAGGGACTCAAAGGGTTCATATACAGGATCTGCAAGGTTTGAACAATCATCAAAACCCAATCATCGAAAAGCAACCAATGTGTCTTTGTCTCTTGCAAATTCGTCGTGGTCGTGTCATTATTGCAGAGCGTCAAACCATATTATAGCTGATTGCAACAAATTCAAATGTTTGCGTGTTTATGATCGCTTTAAACAAGCGAAGCGTCTTGGGCTCTGCATTAATTCTCTCAACAAAGGGCATGAAGTAAGCAATTGCTCCTCCACCAGATGTGGTGTCTGTTCAGATCCTCATCATAAACTGCTACATAGATTTAGCAACAACAATGAACAATCTCAGGATGAACCATCAACTTCAAGTTCACATGCCTTTAATGGCAACATACGTGCGACATCATTAGGATCGATGGACGAAGAGATAGATTCGCAGGTCATTCTAGCGACAGTGGTTGTTAACGTTAAGAACCGGGTAGGCGAGCTGATACCAGCTCGAGCGTTACTTGATTCGGGTTCTCAAATCAACTTGATGACTCAAACTCTCGCAAATCATCTTCAACTTAAGTCGGTGTCCAGACCTATAGATATAAATGGAGTAGGTTCAATTGGCACAAAAATACAGTTACAAACTGCAACTGCAATTCAATTACGATTTGGGAAATTCGAAAAAAGGGTTGAATTTTGGATAGCTCGAGCCATTACCGAGTTTCAACCCCAACGAGAGCTAGAGATGAAAAATTGGAGAATACCAAAGGATGTAAAATTAGCTGATCCTCTGTTTTACAAGCCCCAACTCATAGACATGTTGTTAGGGGCTGATTTGTTTTTTGAGCTTTTACGTAATGGGAGGATCGAGTTGGGATCCAATCTTCCGGTCTTACAAAATACCTCCTTCGGGTGGATAGTGTCAGGAGCTTGTAAAGAAAGGGTACAGCGAACAAAGAGCTGCAATTTCCTACAAAAGAGGTCAAAGAATTCGTGTTCAAATCTTGACAAGTTAGTTGAGAAATTTTGGAAGATGGAAGAAGTTCCCACGACAATTAGGCGTACTGCAGAGCACGTTTGGTGTGAGGATCATTATTCCCAACACATAAAAATAAAGCCTAACGGTAGATTCTCTGTGAGATTGCCATTCAAGGATAGCCATTCCCAATTAGGAAACTCGTTGGAGATAGCAAAGAAAAGATTCTTTGGGTTAGAGCGAAGATTGTCAAAGAACTTAAAACTAAAAGAAAATTACTCGGAGTTTGTAAGGGAGTATTTATTATTGGGGCATATGTCGCTAATCGAGCACGTAAACCTTAACGAGCCCCACTTCTATATGCCACATCATTGCGTTATCAGGCCTGAAAGTTCATCGACAAAATTGCGTGTAGTTTTTGACGCATCGTGTCAGACTTCGTCTTCCATGTCATTGAACAATTTGCTGATGGTCGGGCCAACCATACAGGAGGAACTATACTCGATAGTGTTGCGGTTTCGAAGTCACCAATATGCATTAACGGGCGATATACAAAAAATGTATCGTCAGATCGAAGTTGATAGTGAAGATCGGAAGTTCCAATTAATACTTTGGAGAAGTAACTCCTATGAAAGGCTACAAACGTATTGCCTTAATACTGTCACTTATGGAACTGCTTGTGCACCGTTTCTGGCAACTCGATGCTTGCAGGAAATTGGTATACGTAACAAGAATAACCCAGCAAGTCAAGTCATCTTTCATGACTTCTACGTTGACGATCTCATCACTGGTGCTAATTCAATAGACGAGCTTCAAAAATTGCAGCGTGAAGTAACTGCACTGTTAAAAGGTGCCCATTTTGAGCTTCACAAGTGGCACTCTAACGTCCAGTTAACTCCGTCAACCAAAACAACTACTGTTGAATTAAAAGGCGGCGACACTACTGAAACAACCAAAACATTAGGAATTGAATGGAATCCTAGGGCGGATGTATTTAAGTATGTCTACAAGGACTCATTTAAATCGGACAAGTTGACAAAACGCACAGTACTCTCCTCGTCAAGCAGGCTATTTGATCCACTAGGGTTAATTGGACCAATCGTCGTAAAGGCAAAGCTGTTCCTTAAAGCATTATGGATGGAAAAGTTAGAGTGGGATGATCCACTGCCCAACAATCTAGCGTCCTTGTGGAGGGAGTACATTGCAGATCTAAAAAACATAAACTGCATTAGCGTCCCACGTTTCGTATTTCAACCCAAAACGAAAAACATTCAAATACATGGGTTTTCGGATGCGTCGATAAAGGCGTACGGATGTTGTCTGTACGCTAGGTGTGTGGATGAATTTGATTGCGTGTCAGTGAGGCTTTTAACCGGAAAATCGAGGGTCGCACCCTCAAAAACGTTGTCGTTGCCTCGTTTGGAATTGTGTGGGGCACATTTGCTGGCAAAATTGTGGCTGAAAGTAAAGGCAGCCCTAAAAATGGACTTTCAGGAAATCTACTTTTGGGTGGACTCAGAAATCGTTTTATATTGGCTAACGTCACCCTCAAATGCTTGGGAAACATTCGTCGCCAATAGGGTCAGTGACATCCAATCATCGACACCAAAAAACATTCAATGGAGACATGTGAGATCTGAGTGTAACCCAGCCGATCTCATATCTAGAGGAAGCCGAGTAGAAGACCTCTGGAAATCAATGTGGTTTCATGGGCCAGATTTCCTCAAAACACGTCGTGCAGAGTGGCCTGCAAACACCAAATTTGACCATCGCAAGTTGGATAGCTCGCTGCTCGAAGAAAGAAAGCGGAAAAGCGTGTTTGTGTGCTCCGTTCTGGATAAATCGTTTGTCGAGGAGCTGTACAAGCACAATTTTTCCACCACCGTTCGAATAGTAGCCTATATGCTCCGGTATATTCGAATCCGGAGAGGAGAAAGGGGATTAAACCAAACGCCGCTAACAGCAAGGGACCTAGATGATGCGTTAACAAGAATCGTTTGGTGTATCCAGCAGGACAGCTTTGCGAACGAGATTTCAGAAATAAGCGGGAAGAAGGCAAACATTCTCTCCTCTAGCCTGGCGAGATTATCTCCTTTCTTAGACGTCAAAAATGGAATATCATTGCTGCGCGTTGGAGGTCGCATAAGAAGGGCAACAATGGAATATGATGCCAAATTTCCAATTTTGCTACCGGGGGAGAATCAGTTCGTGAAATCATATCTTCGGCATTTACACCTAAAAAATTACCACGCTGGACCTCAAGCTTTGTTAAATTTTTCTAGGGATCGATTTTGGATCATAACTGGTAGGAAGGCAGCTAGGAATATTGTAAGGGCTTGCATTCATTGTCAGCGGTATAGGCCCAAATTGATGCAGCAAATCATGGGAAATTTGCCCCAAGATCGGGTGACGCAGAATAGACCATTTAACATCTGTGGGGTGGACTTTTGCGGACCCATATCAACCTCATGGAAAATAAGAGGAAAACAGCCATACAAATCATATATTGCCGTCTTTGTGTGTTTTTCAACCAAGGCTGTTCACTTGGAATTAGTCTCCGATTTGAGTTCGGACGCATTCATTGCGTCCCTAAAGCGTTTGATAGGGCGTAGGGGTTGTCCTTCCAAAATACACTGCGATAATGCGACGAATTTCGTAGGCGCGAAAACCAAACTTAATGAATTTCGAAAAACATTTTTTAAACAAAATATTAATGAAAAAATAATTGAGTTCGTTGCAGAAAAGGGCATCGAGTTCCAGTTTATACCTCCTCGTGCACCACACTTCGGTGGCATCTGGGAGGCGGCAGTAAAATCGGCGAAGACACTACTAACGAAGACATTTGGAGCGGCACTCTTAACATTTGAGGAGCTATCTACAGCACTGGCGGAAGTCGAAGGAATTCTAAACTCACGTCCCATTACTCCCGTCAGCTCGGACCCAGCAGATTTTGAAGCGCTGACTCCAGGACACTTTCTGATCGGCTCTCCAATTAACTCATTCCCTGAACCTGATTTATGCTCTAATAAAGTTTCTTATCTCAACAGGTGGCAGAGAATCACTGCATTAAAACAGCACTTTTGGAAAAGATGGTCCTCGGAGTATATACACAATCTTCAACAGAAATCCAGGTGGTGGTCGCAACAGCCCAATATACAAGAAGGAAGTCTAGTCGTTATTCAAGATGAGAACATGCCGCCTTATAAGTGGGCCTTAGCAAGGGTAGAACGAGTAATAAAGGGTGACGATAACAACGTTCGGGTCGTCGATCTCAAAACTGCAAATGGAAAATTCAGGCGTCCTATCATCAAAATTGCAGCACTCGACGTCAATTGATAGCAGAGCCAATCAAGGGGCCCGGAATGTTCAGTCATAAATAATTCAAACTTTCCCGCCACCTTAATATTTCTTCGTTAAACAATTCAAAATGCGGTATTTCTATTTTCCCCACAGTCACATGCAAATTCACCACATCCAAACTATCCCTTCCTTATACCACCAACTGAAATGAAGAATTATTCAAATGTAACAATTGTAAGCGAAGACATCGTCTCAAATAAAAGTGAATTTATAACGTTGTGCAACAAGTACTTTGCGTTTTTATTGAACTAAACCTAAGAGTTTAACACCATTCTACTTTTCACCTTTAGTCTGACGAAATTATTCTATGGGTGCTAACTTCTCTTTTAAGTGATGCTTATAATGTCCTCTGCAGACAGCTTTACTAAGAAAAATGGTTCACATGAAAACAAATGCAAATAAAAACATAGGGACGGGCTACAGTCCGCTTGGGCGAACTGTTGGATACCCTATTCTTATTCCTATCCCTCATAAGTGGGCGTGACAAAAGTCTATGTATGGTTGAATTGTTAAGAACGCTCTACATATTTTGTTATATAACATTTAAAGGATTTTATCAAAAAAAACGCTCCCTAGCTCAAACTTGAGTGTTTCAATAAAATTGTTTTATTTAATTGTGGGCATGTCAGTAGGCGGATTTAAAAAAAATTAACACATGAGAATAAAGGGCCCCTAGCGAGTATATATTATAAATTTCAGCTCCCTAGCTCAAACTTTGAATTTTCAAAAAAAAAAAAAAATTAATTGTGGGCGTGTCAGTGGGCGGATTTTGAAAATTCTTACACATTAGCATAAAGGGCCCATAGAGAGTATATATTATAAATTTCAGCTCCCTAGCTCAAACTTTGGATTTTCAAAAATTAATATACCCTTAGAATAGGGTATAAAAAAAATATTTTATTTATTTGTGGGCGTGTCAGTGGGCGGATTTTGAATTTTTTTTATCCCGAGCAGTTTTAGGAGTCATAGATCATATATAAAAAAATGTTCAGCTTTCTAGCTAAAAATTCGATTTTTTCCAAAATTTTGTTTTTTGAGTTTGTGGGCGTGTGTGTGGGCGGATTTCAAAAATCCGTAAACTTGATTATTTCGGGACCCTAGAGAGTATATGGTTAAAATATCAGCTCTCCAGGTCCAGTTTAAAGGCCTAATTTTTGCCGACAGACGGACGGACGGATGGACGGACGGACATGGCTAGATCGACATTACTATCGATGCTGATCATAAATATAGTAACTTTTAGGGGTCTACGGGCAATATTAAGGTATGTTACAAACTATGCGTCAAAATTAATATACCCTTAGAATAGGGTATAAACATGAACATACATTTTTCAGGGGCATTTATTTAGTTTTCTAACAATAAACAATGTTTGGGCTTCCAAAGTTTTAGTTAGGTAATGACTCTTGAATTACATAACTTACCCTGTTTTTATTGCGTTTTTGGTTTTAAAACTTTGCATCTTCCCGACAAACAATCATTTTCTTTTTAAATGTACCTATTTACTTGTTATTCGATCTATCTTTGTTACTCCTGCCGTCGTGCGAAGCATCATCATCTCAGCTGCCGTTAATTTGCCCTCATGCAAATGATTGATGATTCAAGGGTGTTCAGATCGAAGGTTACAACTGCATCTCATTTCCGGCTAACTCAGACTTTCGGTGATGTTAGTCTGATTCATTGGAAATCCTTTGCTCTTTAGAAGGTCACCTTTGGCTTCTTTTTTTATTTAAAATGAACCCCATTTTTTGCAGCTACAAGAAATTGGAGCTCGCAAAAATGCAAATAAAACTTTTTCTGAAAATAGTTTTGCAAGACGAAATTTGAAACAACTTTTATCTTGCGTCACAGTTCCACGATACAGCTCGCACATTATCTTTATATTTAAGGTTGGAGCAAGAAATTCTTTTTGAATGTTTTTTAATGTTAAAAAATCGTAGATTTCTAAAAAATGTATAATTGTTTTCTTTTGTTAAAATCCACTAATTAATAAATTCCGGGATTTTCTGACTTTACAATAAACCTTTTTTTATGGCAAAAGAAACCTCTTTTCGAATAAATGCACTTCAATGCAGCTTCCCTTTTTGCCTTACCCACATATTTTTTTTATACATATATGAAATTCCAGTTGGACTAAGCAGCTTAGGCCATTTTGGCTTCGAAGATTTTTTGAATTTCGTATAGAGCAAAAAAAAAGTATTCCGCAATAATTACAACTCAGTTTCATATACAGTAGTAAATTTTTTAAATTATAAATTTTTAAATTTCGTTTCGATAGCTGAGAGCCTCATTTAAAAAAAAATCGCATCGGTACATGGAGTTCTTCTCAGATCGCTAATTCTCAAGTTCGGTGTGCAGATACAAGTATCTTAGATGAGCCCTATTTTCATTGGAATGATTAACGCCAAACAAATGGTTACGGATTCTATACATGCCCGCGAAACAAGTGCCGAAAAAATCGATTTTCTCGTGCGGGTCCTTCACTATGAAAAAATCGTCGTTTGCTTAGTCTTATTCCATAAGTCCGAAATGTATGTCTGTTCTCTGTTGTCTGGGAATACCATTGTGATCCTTCTGCCTGAAAAACTTATTTACCCATGACAGAGGAGATATTTTCGTAGGGCTCATGTATTAAAGGCCAATCAATTTCGCTTGTACTTCAATCGCCTTAAAAGAATCTAACACTGCCCGCTGAAAATGACTGATGATGTCGATGTCGTCCGCATATCCCAATTGGACAGATCTGTTAAAGATAGTGCCTTCCGTGTTGACACCTGCCCAGCGTATTTTTTTCTCCAGAAGAAGATTGCAGAAGTCTCATGACACAGCATCCCTTTCCCGAAATCCGCTGCAAGTTTAGAATAATTCGGAATAGCTGATGCTTATTAAACGATCATATAAGAGGCGTTAATAGCACAATACAAATAAAAGGAAATACCTACGTAAACTTAATTTTAGCAATAGATATGTAGATAATTAAAATGACACATTCTAAAACATACAGTATTGGAAATTCCCATAAAAACACTGTTATATCCCATATAAAACTTGTTGCAGCGACTGCAACTTGGCAGCACTTTTTATTCAATTAATCCACAATCATTAGTCAGGCCAATGCGAAAAGAAACTTTATATGTTTTCAACGTTGTTTACTCATCTTGGAAATTTATTCATATTGTTTTGCGAACTGATGTCTAAAAAGTGATCACTATAGATGGAAATTCGCATAAAAACAGTCGAATTAAAAGTGGTTTATCTGTAATTTTTTTTATTGAAACGGGGAGGAAATTATTTTTTTGGTATATAAAAGAACATGAGCATAAATTTTGTTTACAGAATCTAAAAATGCAGCGTGGGAGAATTTTGACTGCGGAAGAAAGGGCCAAAATCATATAAAATGCATACAAAGATTGTGGCCTTTCTGATCGTGAAATTGAAAGACAAATTAGCAGATCAAATACAGTCATTCATAATTTTTTAAGATTAGTTGAGAATTATGGAATAATTGCTTACGATGCACAAAATAAAAAAACTCACAGTACATCAAGTTCGATTGATATCCAGTGAAGCGGTCAGAAATAAACTGTTTTCATCCCAAATTAAAGCCAAACTTGACTTGCCTGTTTCAGCAAGATGCGTAAGACAAATTTTAAAAGCCAACCCAAACATTGTCTACAAAAAAAGATCCAAGAAGCCACCTTTGAATGCAGCTCCTAAGACAGCAAGGCTAAATTTTGCAGAAAGTCACATCAGGTGGACCGAAGAATGGCGAAAAGTTCTCTTCAGTGATGAAAAAAAATTTAATTTAGATGGCCCAGAGAGGTGAGCATGAGTCGCAACTTCGGTGGAGGTAGCGTCATGGTCTGTGCAGGTTTATCGGCAAATGAAACCACGAATATTGCATTTGTGAGTGGAAGAATGAACTCGGAAAATTACATTGAGCTTTTGGAAGAAATGATGATCGAGAAAGCTGAAGAGTTATGCGGAACCGACTTCATATTCCAGCAAGATAACGCTCCTATTCACGTCTCTCTAAGGATGAAGTCCCGATTTGAATCCTAATGAGAATCTCTGGGGAATACTGGACAGCGTGTTTATGCCAATGGGACCCAATTTAATAACGTTCAAGAGCTTCGAGACCGTATTATTCAACAATGGGCTGCGATTACCACGACAGAATTGACGAATCTTGTTGATTCAATGCCGAGGCGGATGCTGGCGGTTGTTAGAGCAATTAATGGATCAACAAAATATTGAATTAACCAAAGAATTCAGATTCAGCAATTTCGCACACTATTTTTTTTACTTAATTCCATGATATTTTTGTTAAAAACTTTGGTGTTCTTATGGGAATTTCCACTTTTTTTAGTTCATTTTCGTTTTTTGTTCATAACTTTTATTTAATTTAGTTAAAAATATAATAACTTAAGTTAACTATGTTCATACAAATTTATAATAAAGTTGCATAAAGCAAAGAAAAAATGCGTAAAAACCATGTGTTTTTATGGGAATTTCCACTACTGTATCTCGTCGCCCTAATAGGTACTGTTTTGCCGCATGAGCCATTTACATAATTTTGCGAAAGCGCATTTAAAGTTTGGCAGCTAAACGCTGATATTTTGATATTTTTTTACATGACATCTATTTGGGAATTCCCTTTTTATAAAAGTAATCCGATATCCTCAAATGTTTTTAGTTTTTAAAATATTTAAATTTTTGCCAAAAAAATAGTTTGCCGTATACGCAATCCAAATCGAAAGTTTCCTTATACACTTGCGTTATGAAAGAAATGTCTTTCCTGCTACTGAATAGTTTTGCTAGAAAAAAATATGTAGGTACTTCTTAATAAAAAAATACTTTTCGACAAAAAATATATTAGTATTTCATAATTCTTGAAGTTATTTCATCAGTTTATTTTAAAGTTTTCTCATAGAAAACAAATTTAAAAAAAATATGCGAAAAATACACTTTGCAGACTAATGAAATACTAATAATGGGTTCTCTAGAATCGATGAATGCATATTGCATATACGTCGATAACAACAAGAGCTATCTACAACATAAACAAAACGAGCAGTGATTTTACACTCAGTAACCAACGGTCAATCTGGTACCCATAAACCACACTTGCAGAACAATAACAATGAGTGATTAGAGGTGCAATAAACTCCAGACAAAAAAAAACCCAACTCCCTAAAAACTTCCGACTGAGCAACCAGGTACAAAGAAGAACAAGCGAAAGAAGGACATCCGACTTTCTCGAGCTAATCGCCTTCCGATTGCATGCCGCGAACCGATAGAAACGGTACCTGCGACCGGCGATTGTGAAAAAGTTTGCTGCACATCCCTGTGGATACACCATAATTTTATTATTGTTTTTTTATTGCCACAGCAAGTCTCATAGGTCAAAACAATTCTTAAGAAAAAAAATTGGCCGTATATGCCAAAATTTGGCGTTTACGACAAAACAATGCGTGAACTTGATGATTTCGATGGATAAACGTCAAAACCATTCTGAATATCTCAGCAGCAAGAAAAGTGATAGAACAAAACTGATAACTTATTTTAAAAGATCGGAAAAACAAAACTGCATATTCATAAGATACTATTGTATATTACAGTGTAAGCGTATCGTCAATATTATAAAATACAAAAAAAAATATTATGCTATTCTACGCTAGCATGTTCTTTGGAATATCATTAAACGACATAGTTTTGCGCGAGCTAATAAAAAAAATTATCTAATAAAATTATAAACCCGTCGTCGATTTAACATTCTTTTCATAGTTATAGCCATAGTTTATTTTTGCCAGTTTTCTTTTTACTACCAAGTTGGAATCTATGCGACATAACTTTATTTCAAAATTTAAAACTCCCCGCAAAAATATTCCAAGCACTTCAAAATTCATCCGAAATAACAATAACCTTAACTCGATAGAACATTTTTAGGTTGCTCATTGAATTGACTTCAAGAGTCGCATAACTGTTAAATTGATTTATCCTATTTTCTATTCGAAATAGTCTGTCGCCAATCAAATGGTTATTATTCCTTTCATAAATGTTTCTTTACATTCAGTTTCAAATGTCTAAAATCAAATCACTGTCGGAATATAAAATTTATTATGATTTCCCCAATGGTGTTCGTTAAAAAGCCTGACCCTCTTCCCCACATCGATCATCACACTAAGAAAACAGAGATAATTTATAGGCGAATGGTTTTTACAAATACCCTTATTATGGTATTTGAAACCCTAAAAGACACGCCAACTAAGAATTGAGAATCCCCAAAGAAATAAAGATGTCTATACACTCCACACATGCCCCATGATACCTACGCATCCTTGCCATACTGATGGATGAAATATCATGATTCACTTTTCATTGATTTTCAACTTTCTCGTATACTAAAGAGATAGATATTGCAGTCCTGCTGAAATTTCGAAATCAAACTGAGTCTGAGGTATGATACTACGAAAAAAAAAAGTTTATCCCGCATTTACGTTCGTCTGTCTGTATGTCTACCGTTAGTCTGTGACCGAATCTGCAGCCACAATGAGCAGACGGCTTTACTTAAAACTTCGTATTTGGAGGCATTAAGGGTTATACATCACCTCGTATCCATTTTTTTGTATTCTATCATTCTAAATAACTGTACGTACCTTACAACTGGTTTCTACAACACCAGTTTTCTCAAATATAGCTCTAACGATTTTGAACATTTTTGAAACATATCATTGAACGGTATTTTATAAAAATGCTAATATCTCAAGAATGGGGGAGTATAACATTTGTAAAATGTTTAAAATACTTTTTTTTTTAATTTTGTTTATTCCTAACCATTTTTTTGAATTTTTGAAAAATTCTTAAAAACGGCATTAACAATGTTGACTAGTTTTATTGTTTTAAATACTTGGGGTGAGTGTAAGCAGATGGATTACGGGGTTTCCCCAAAAGCCGATCTTATTGGTACTTTAGAAAATCAACAATATCTCAAAAATTGGTGCGGTGATTTCAAAGAAATTTCACGCATTACCTCAGATTAATATTTAGAATCTGCACACTCAAAATTTTCGGAATATTTTGTGTTTTTTATAATTTTTTCTTATAACATTTTGGTAAGTTTTAAGGGTATTTTTCTAAGCGAACATTATGGGTGAAGAGAAACGTGATATCCGTTAAGGACATTCGTATATTTTGGGACAGTCAATCTGCGGCAAAAACTTTGGAATAAGTCTCTATAAATATTCTCAAGGCCGCTGATCGGTTGTGGCAAGCTGTGAAATGTCGCTGTAAATCCAGCTTCCATTTTATTTGGTAGCAATCACAAGTTACTGTTCTTCATTTAACCATTTGAAGTAAATTGACGGAAGTTAGTCCAATTTGATTTGACGAAAAGCTTGGCAACCTAACTGCAAGTGTATGTTCAAAAAAAAAATTGCCATCTGGGAGCTTTCTTCTATAATAATCTTATCAACATTGACATCAATAATCTTTAGTAGGGTGGAGATAGATCCACACGGTATCACAATGGACCTAATCGTACCTTACTTTACCTGGGGATTTTAATACTTAGAGAATCTGGCAAAAATTTAGATTTTCGCAAAGGAATATATCTCAAAAACCGGGGAAGTAATTTTAAAATTTGATATTTTAGCTTATTGAAGTCTGAGTATACAAATTCGTTTAAAATAACAAATTTGGATACTTAGATTCTCAAACGATATTTATATGAAGTTTAAATTCATGTAACAGTTTCTGTTGTTTTTTTTTTTAAATCTTAACTTTTCTCAAAAACGTCTTTAACAATCTTGATCTGTTTGGTATTTAAAATACTTGGAGTGAATGTAAGAAAATTGCATACTCCGTTTTTACCAAAAGACTAAGCAAACTACATGACACAAGAAACACCAATTAGAAAATCAAAACATTTCTGAAATTAATATAAGTAGAAAATATTTAATTGACAATTAATAAAGGAAAAATATTAAATTTACTTTCGGTATTAGTTCTTCATCAAATGAGTCAGAATAAAGTGCTACGGATTAAATGAAGGAAAATATAGCCCAATAGGTCCGTTCCCTTACTCACGAATTTGTAGGAATATTTGTATTCATTTTAATCAACGCAATTTCCGTCCGATTGATAAGTTGTACGACCCTGTTCCGGGTCAGGCTCAATCAGTATTTGGAGGCACTTTGATGATAATGATGAGATTTGTGTAATCTGTGTACTGTATCCTTTCTTGTTCATTTTAATTTTCTTCTGTTCTTATTTTATTTCGATTTTTAGTTTACTTTTCTTTGCAATGAAATTTTTTCTAATGAAGACAAATAATTAAATATTAAATATTGAATTTTAGCTTTGTTACCACTCAAGTTAACACATCAAATTAAAATTACAGTACGAACACGGTTAACGCAACCCTTGATTCGCGCAACTCCTCGATTTTTGCAACACTAAAGTCGGCGCACTTCTTGACTCTATAAGTGCAACTTTTCAACACATTTACCTCAATTAGTGCAACCTCTTGCGTTTATTGATCTATTTTTTATTTGCATGTTCTCCTTTTAGTTTATTATTTATGCCGTTATTTCACAATTATATAGTTTCGTTTGGACCTGGACCCATTTCTTTGTAAATACAAGGTTGTGCAAAAGTTTTCACCCGGCTGTAATTTTTTTTTAATGAAAAACTTCGATTTTGCTTTGGATTCTGTTGATTGATGTCTTAAATTTTAAACAGGCTAATGACTTTTGCGCTACCTTGTATATCCATGTCATTATCTCTACAGGAACATAGTAAAATGGCTATGTCATAATAAAATGTAACCCGGTAAGTGCAACAACCTCGGTTATTGCAACTGCCTCAATTTCTATTAGTTGCGTAAATCGAGTTTGTACCGTACATTGAAGCTTGCGCAATTTTATAATTAAGTAAGGCTATTGCTGAAATAAATAAATAAATATAAATAAAACTCCCTTTTCCTACCTCAAAAGTAAGGCATACTTTTATTATCTATTTCCGGCTTTCCGGAAGGGATTTAATTTGAATTTTAAGATATCTTAAATAAAGTTCGGACATGCACTAACTTTATTTTCACTCTTATGTTTAATCTTGCTGACGTATTCATCATCACTTTTGGTTTGTTATTGTTTACCGTGTAAAATTTTACTGCGCTGGCTATTCACTTACCAATAAGATGCGCCTAATATTTGACCGTATATGTGTGTGAAAGTGGAACGCTTTTTTTTATTCGTTGATTCGAATGTTTTTTATTGAAGTTCTTATTGAGGTTTAGCAGTTCACTATTTTTTAGTCCTCTTTGTGATGTATTGTGTTCGCTATCTATGTCTGCCATAACTGGCAGATGATTTCACTATTGAGATTGACAGCGCAGATCGTCCTCTATTTGTTTTTTTTGTTTTATTTTGTTGTTTATGAATTATGCACCATTGGAAAGTGTTTTTTTTTTCTACCAACTGTTTTTCGGTCTATCAACCAATACTTTTCATTTCCCAAGTCCCAACACTCTTAGTTGAGTCAACAAAATTAAATCTACAGAAAATGCGAAGCCCTGAATAGCACTGCCTTAGCCAATCAAAATATTTGACCGATCTGACTTCAGAAACTGCGTTGCTTCTTATCTGAATTGTTGAAAACAGGTATATTATACCTAAAGTGTACTTAGTGTATATTAGTGCAATCAACAAGCGAAACAATAAAAGCCCAATGCAGACCAAAATAATTAATTACATTTTAAAATATTTATAAATATACTTAAAACATGGGCGAACTACGTCGCAGCAACACATAAAACTCTTTTTTTAAATTTAAACTCATTTTCGCAGACAAATCAACCTTTATTATTCAGATATATTTTTTCCTGATCTTACGAGTATAGAAAATGGTTAATGAGAAAATGTGATTCGAAACCAATTCTTATAAAACCGAAAAAGTTTTCGTAAGACCAGGTCGTACACATTTTTTATTTTTATTATTTTTTTTCTTACGTCAAGAAACATAGATTGATGAAACGCAGGATATATGAATTGAATAAACGGTGTATGTGGTCCCATCCAAAGGAATGTACAGCCGATCAACTTTTAATAGTCTCTTGAGACATATCTGCGTCGGTGTAGGTAAGTTTATGGATTTTATTGCGACTTCAGCATTTGGTTGATTCCCAATTCGGTCATTCAACATACAGCATGTACCGGTGCTCTTTTTGGTTTCTTCGTGTTTTTTGTTTGTCCTGAACGACAATTTTGGCTGATTTTCAAAGACTGTGCACATCATTGAGTTTTCGGGTAATAAAATCTGAGAGGTGACAAACTTTCGATGTGGGTATATTGTTCTTCCATCATAAAAGTTGTGTTTTTATATTGCGAATATACATTTAATAAACTAATTTGATTGAGTCATTTGTTTGTGTTGAAGGTACTGATTTAAGGAATTGTGAATTGTTGAATAATTAATACTGATTAGCTTAATCATCCTTATTGATTTTAATTCAATAATCATCGAAAATTTGCCAAGCAAAAGGATACATATTAAATATAAGATGTTAATCTAGGGGATTAAATTATATATTAAAGGATCAAGGACAAAGTCAGCTGAAGCAGGGGTAGTAATTTTAATTGGTTGGTGGGCAATTTTCCTATTTAATAAGCATTCCTTTATTAGAACACCAAATGGGCATTTCTTTCATGCTGAATAATAGCCAAATTAAGAAAACGTCGTCCTTTGAAAATAAAACAGATAAAGTAAATTTGTTTTCACTGACCCTAACGAAGGAACAAAAATTCATTAAAAAAGGTACCCTAGCCTGTAAAAATGTAATGAAATATCATATTTCCTTTCTCGTCCTTTGTAGTTTATTATACTTTAATGTAAGCAGGATGATTAATTTAAAGCTGTCCTGTTTGCATGGTCACAATGCTACCTATGATCTTATCATATGCTTCAAATGGATTGTTGTTATTTGCAATCAAATGAAGTGCACGACTGGGTCGCACGAAACTGTCTAGCTTTTATAAGCATTTCTCATAAGCCATTTTTTATACTCGTTATCAGGATAAAATGTACTGTTGTTATGTATAGAATGTCTAGGATTACACAGATATATTTTTATTTTGATCATTCGAGCCATTTAATATCTCAAGGAAAATGGAGCCCGACCGGCTCAGTTGATAGTGTCATGTTCAAAGGAGAGATCCTACGAAACCCGTCAAAAAGGCTTTACCAAAACGTAGCTCTACAGTCGCAAAGAGAGGTAGGCCTAAAAATTTCTAGTTAACACAAATGTAATAACCCTTGCAGTTACCTACCGATACTTTTTGAGGTCAAACCGGCGAACCGCAAAGGCGGAACAGTAGGGATGCAATGAAGTAGTGCTATTATGATCCCTTTAGTACAGATCATAACCTCGTCGTTAAAGAAAAGAAAGAAGAGGCGTATAGAGGCAATAGAAATATTGTATTTGAGATATTGCCGGTTTTCAAAAGTACCGTTAATCAAGACCTTTGGGAAAAACTGAGTAATCTGTCTTCTTGCAGTCACCCCAAGTTTTGAGACTATTAAGACTTTTCTTTATCGTTAATCGAAAATTATAAAATCTGTTACATATGTAAATAAAAACATTTGGTCCTGTGTGTGAGGAGGGCAAATGGAGGAGAAGATACAACCGCGAACTCTATGAGCTGTACCAAGATGTGCATGTAGTCCAAAAAGCCAAATCACGTCGACTACATTGGCTCGGAAACATTGAGCGAATGGAAAATAATGCTGCAGCCAAGAGGATGTTCGACTTCCAGCTCCCTGGTTCGAGAAGGTAACGGAAACTGAACCTCCGCTTGGTCTGAAGAACTGGAAGCAGCGCGCCCGGGATCGCAGAGGATGGAAGGCTGCAGTGTCTCAGGCAGAGACTCTTCACGGATCTGGAGCCCGTTAAGTAGTAAATAAAAACAATTGTTATAAAAAAAAATATCGAAAATTATGCAAGTTTGTTCAAAATATTAGTATTAATGCTTCGCCACGCAGAACGCATTTTTAAACTTAGCATTGAGGCTGTTTCTACGCGTCTTTTTCACCGCTGCGATGGAAAGATATTACATGGAAAGAGGGGAATACTCTCTATAAACAAACCGTAATCTCTATTTTCACTCTCAAAAAAAATCAACCAGCGCGGATGACGAATTTTGTGTGTTTGGGCCAGGAACAAATGTACGAGCATCTTCCAGGCAGAAATATGTGCCATAGACAGGTGCGTTCAAATCAATCTCGAGAAAAACTACAGGAATTGCAACATAGCAATAATGTCTGACAGCCAAGCAGCCATAAAGGCTCTTGACGCCTACGTCATCAAGTCAAAACTAGTGTGGGAATGCCTACACGGACTGAATAGAATAGGCAAAAACAACAGAATGTCCATCTACTGCGCACCTGGCCATGCTGGCATTACAGGCAATGAGGCAGCGGACTCTCTGGCAAGAAAAGGGGCAGAGGAACCCTTCATAGGACCTGAACCGTTCTGCGGGATAGGAGAACACACTCTACGCGAAGAGTTCAGGAGACTGGAATAAGAAGCAAGGCCCATAGGTACCCTTTCTCAATTTCCAAGGTCTGAGGCAAGCAACGAAACTCTTAGGAAACTATAACCAAAAGAGATTCAAAGCTTGTATCAGCCTTAACAAAAACAACTAAGAATCCTAACAGGTCTCCTCACGGGGCACCACAGACTCAAGGAGCACCTGAGGATGGGCATATCAGAGGACGGGCTCTGCAGAATCTGCAGTGAAACCGCCGAAACTCCAGACCACATCATGGAATCCTGTGCGGACTGGCCCACAAAAGGATAAGATACTTGGGCAAGCACCAAATAACAGACAAGTACATACAAACAATGGACCCACGGCTCATTCTCAGATTCATCAAGGGAACTGGACTAGATGTTGTGCTCCAAGGAGTGTGACCTGCCAAGGATAAATTAGAGTAATACCTCGATACTCTTCACAAAAGAAGTATCTAGAGAGCGCTCTGAAAGAGGGCGCGAAATGAACTTAATATTATTATTATTACACTTAGCTCAATTATTTTAAACCGGTCAAACTGGCGAACCCCAGAGGCGGACCAGTAGGGATACAATTAAGTGGGAGGGTTATGATCTCTTTGATCCTAATCATAGCCTCAACGCCTTTAAAGGAAGAAGAGACTCAGTTATCATAAATGTACTTTAAGAACGATCAAAATCGTTAAAGCCAGTTTTTGAGAAAAATATTATATAAAATTGTATATAAAATAAAAGAAATAAAAAAAAGCTCGCAAGCTATAAGTCAAAGACCCCAAATAAGAAATTTGAAGAAAGGAGCCCGGTCAGGATGGACAGCCGGAGATGCGGGAAACATTTTTTCGGTCATCTCTCTCTATTCGTAAAGTCATACCTCATACGTATTTGAAATTTCAGCACGGTTGCAATATCTTTCTCTTTACTGTACCAAAGTATAGAAGAAAGTAACAAAAAGATGGAAAATCCGCTACGTTATTTCGTAGTTCTATGTTTTACTTGCTTCCTTAAAATACTTAGACAGCTTTATTTTTGTTTTTTTTTTTCAGCATATTAACGACTATTTAGTTGTTACGTTATCAATCAACCACGTTTACAGGTTTATTCTTCCAATGGAATGGTACACATATCTCAAATACCACATGGCAATTATACCAATATGCCGCCTTCGGCTAACGATTTTGGTCGACAATGATTTTGTTGCCTTATGCTGCGTGTTCTGTGCGTCAAATGCCTGGAGGCACCGCGGTGATACCTGTTTAAGGAGAAGGCATAATAAATCAATTGGATTAAGAGCATATCCATTGATGAGGAGATTTCCAAAGTTCGAATTTCAACAAGGCGCAAATTCCAAACCATTGGCATATCTGTTTTCTCTGCTCTTAATAAAGTTCAGATTAAATCCTACAAGTACTTGTTGGTATTTGGTAATTAAATTTCGCGAATAATATTTTTTCGGATTAAATTGGAATTTATCAAGTTACTGAACTTGATTGAAAATGAATTAGAGTGAGCAATGAAATAGAGTGAAGATATTTATCGCGCGTGCTGGGAATTGATAAGTGTTTTCTGAAATTCAGATATCAACATTTTCATACTTGTAAACACATCAGCTTTTGTTCATCAAACAATTTTCTTGCAATAGAGGATGAAGAATTGCATACAATAGGAATACACAATCAGCCTCTTGGTTCATTATACAAACATGTGCTTTTGTTGTTTGCGTAATTCCATTATTACAAATTGGAGAAATAATTTCGAGTTGAGAATAATTCTGGAATATCTGTATAAATAGAAAATTATGTGAAAGTAAATCTTATAAATACAATTGAAATTCTCTGTGCCTTCTTGAAGCATCTGTAATGTTCCTTCAAATGGGTTGCTATTTCAATTTGCGAAAATTGAAAGGCGACGGACGGAAAACAGAGTTGGAATTGTCTGAGTAAGGGGCAAAGGCTTGAGTCCTTCTGGCAATGCAATTTGCAATGAATTAAATCTATTTGCCGTAGAAATCTAAATTTATTCCTAAGAATTTGAAGATAGACAAGAAACAATCTTTAGATCCATTTATATTTATTTGACGTACAATTTGGAAAGTTTATTAGTTTATAAAGGTTTTATAAGTTATATGAATGTATTAATAAAACTTAAGTCATTCGCCAGTGTACTTACATAAAGAGAACAAATATCAAATAAAAGTCCTTTAAAAATTAAATTGAATGTTGAGTTTTATTTCATGCTTTGAGCGAGAATACGATAGTTTTGTTTTATCTATACATAGACTAGCAGGTTACGCTCGGGTAACAAAACAGGTGCCATGAGATAAGGTCATAGTTTAAGGTATGGCCTCATGTCGCTTTGTGATAGCGGCATAAAGCAATAGTTTTATGATGTTGAATGATGTTGTCAATAACAAAAACAATAAAGAATGACCATTGGTTGTAAGGTTCATCTACCTAGGAGTAAACATTAACTATACGAATGATACCTGGAGATCCGACGGAGAGTAACCTTAAGAAACCGCGCCTACTTCGGTTTAGCGAAACAAATAGGTTCAAAACTCATACATGCTCTATCGAACCTTAATCCTGCAGATCCTGCTTTACGGTGGACGATAAGCAGAAAAGGGGAGCTAAAATTGTGTTCCTTTGAAATAAAAATACTCCGTCGGATATCTTGGTCCTGTGTGCGAGCAGGGCGAATGGAAAAAAAACCTAGAATGGATTGCAAAGTGAGCAGCAAGCAGATTGGCCTTATCTATAGAGCTAACAGCTGGAATGTCATTGTAAATGAGTGTCGGGATTGATCATGAGGCCGAATTCTTGGTGTTTTTAACAAATGAATAAAAGTTTTTACTATCCGTGGGACTTTGTAGTATTTGTTGCCTCAACTTTTGGTCATAGGAGAATTTGACAGGATTAATGTGGGCATTGCAGTCATTTCTGGCTCGTTTAAACTTTTTTCGGCTTTCCTCAGATGGGTTGGCTTTGGATGACCGAAAGCTTACCTCTTTTAACCTCTTTGCAGCTCGTTTCACACCACGCGTTTACCTTGGGTTTGATAATTTTTTTATCCTGTTATAGGGATGAAAGACTTCATGCAAAGGTGAATTGTGTTTGTGACCATATCAGCAGCAGCATCCACGTCGCTGTCGAGGAACACTGCGATCAGGTAAAACTCTTAAAGAAACCGTTTAGTTTTACCCAATTGGTTTTCTCGTATTGCCATACGGTTTTTTTTAGGAGTTTGTTCTTTAACAATGTGGGTGGAGTACGAAAAATCAGCTGATATGATACAATGGTCTGACGAATCTAGAGGCGATAATACGTTTAAACCGTATTTATCGGGGTGAGAGGTAAGAAACAAGTCCAGTGTGTTGGCAGTTTGACTGCTAAAGTCCGGTATTCGTGTCGGCTCATTTACAAGCTGAGTCTGATTATTTACCTCTGCATAGATCTCGACGTACATTCCTTCGGGTGTTATCTGGACAGAATGTCGAAGCCAAATTGAATTGTGTATATTGAAATCGCCCGCATTGACGATTTCAGTACGAGGGTGAAGGGTCACAATTCTTGTGATGGAATCAGATAGGCCATCAAACTCATTATAAGTTGAATGTCTGTCTAAATTTGGGCTTCTGTAAATAAAACTGAAGTGGATGAATTGTCTACGGACATGGAATGTTAGCCAAATGATATGAAAGTCTGGATTTTCACATTGGCCATATTGAGGCTGAAGTTCATAGGCTCCGTCACTACGTATATAAACGGCGAGACCGCGATGGGGAAAGAATAAGGGCACTAAATTGTAATCAGGTAGACTAAACACCATTAAATCGGAGCCAACGCTAGCCTGTGTTTCACTTAGTGCCAAAACAGCTGGTTTATTAGGGGAGACATGGGCGTATAATGAAACAAAAAAAATTCCTTAGCTTACGGATGTTAATCACATCCACTACAAAATTTGTACACATTACAAATTACAAAAAAAAAAGACACAATCTCTGACGCTAACAACCTAAGCAGAGCCGTGAAGTGAAGACGAGCGTCGGAATCATTATATTTTTCAAATAAAAAAAATCTGTGGCAACAATTCACCATTTTGCTGCTGTTTATAGTCTGCGCTGAATTGTAAACTCTTAAAAACATACATATATAAACAGAATTGCATAAGGTGTGAATTGATAGCACTCCCGTTTCTGTTTTCGAGTTTTCGCATTAATTTCCTAAATGTCTTAAAAAAGCATATTTGCTAGCTGTCAAACCAATGAAAATACTTTTTCAGTGAATTTCCAAATTAGCTTATTTCGGCAATAATGAAAACGAAGTTTAATGATGTCGTCGTCGTCGCCGCGGTTGGGTTCTTGAAACTTCGCTGAAAGCCTTGTCACCTTTTAGTCATTGAATTTCAATGAAAACTTTGAACTGATGAAGGGATAATTATCACCCCAAATTCCAATTCGTCTTTCCGTCCACAGCAATATACCGTATACCTACGGTGACCATCCGTTCATTATTATAATGAACTGTTCATTATTTGAAGTAGATGTTCATTATGAATTATTTTGTATTCAAAAACATAAAAATGTTCATTATATCAAAAGCTGTTCATTATTTGTTCAGTATTTTATTCCATTTTGTTCCGTTGTGGTAAACATTAAAATTGGTAAATTGCAACACAGGAAGATAGTCAGAAGACTGCAGGAGATAGATGGATGGAAATTTTTAAACATTTTATAGAAAAAGGCATAAATTTCAAAAATATTTTAAAAATTGTAGAATTTGGCTTGTTCCCGGGTCGAATGCTCCAACAGAAAGAGTTTTTTCAGTCTTAAATAATGTTTGGACAAATGGAAAAAATCAAATGAAAGTCGAAACTATGACATCAATTTTAATTACTAAATTTAACTATGAAATGACCTGTTTAGAGCGAATATATAAAACAAAAACCAGATTTAATTAAACAAATATATACTTCAGGAAAGTATTCAAATATGTAAACAAATAAATGTTACCTAAATTAGGTCCTTATTTTAAATAATTAGGATACTTATTTAGTTTTTAAGCGTTTATTTTACAACATTTAGTTAAATTAAAGACTGAATTTTTTTATTTATTTATTTTGGCTAACATAGGTACCTACAAATTAAGAGTTCCTTCTGTAGTATTAATTTTAAATAACTAAAGCAAAGACTGAATCCTTGTGTTATATTTTTTTTATTGATTTATTTTTTAAAATAAAAAAATTATAATTAAGAACTGGGTTTAATTTTTTTTTCTCTTTTTGTTCATTATTTGGAATTCAAACTGATGGTCACCGTACGTATACCTGATAATGGCCGGCGGCAGTCGAATTTAAATTAAAAAATTACAGTCAAGTGTTTTGTAAGTTGAAATGAATTTCCTGAGGGTTTGTCGGCGAAACTTGTCTCGTTCCTTAGGAGATTCATTTATATTCATCTATTACTTATTACCGATATTACAAAATGGAACTGCGGCAAATATAAATATACATATTTCGTCTAAAAAGAAAAAGTTTCTTATGCATTCATGGTTATTTTGACATTCGCATTCGACAAAAGTACTCTAAATAACATTGACTCGTGATGTCATTATACAAAGTTCGACGAGCATAAAAAACTGTATCTTATGGATTTTAGAATTATATAATTGATTTCATCCCGAACCAATCAATACTCAGGAGCAGAAGAGAAGAAGAAACAATAGATTTGTTTCCGTGTCAATCATTCGAAACAAAACCAAACATTTTTTATAAGAATCAGCCTTGTTCCAGCAACCGGAATGGTATTCAAATTAACTTGAATTTTTTTCTACGATTTTCGCATCATTCTATCATTGCATTTCTTTTTCTTTACGATTTCTGGATTTCACTCCCAGAACCAATTACGTAGAGCAGTTCTAATCTCGTTAGCAGATGTTTTTTGAACATCAAAAAAGATACATCGATGGATTTTGCAAATGTTGTCCCTGCTTCAGACGACAACTTTTCGTTAATTGAATTTGCTTGTTCGTAGAAGTCAATCTGTTCCATTTAACTGTTTCTCGACAATCAAAAATATCAACTCACGAGTTGAAAAAGTATCAACGTATCTCTACTTCTTAGGAAATAGAAATCACTGTCAATGGACCGCACCCTTTAGCCTATGAACTTACCATTTTAACCCCAATCAGGATGTATTGCCCCCATTGTAATTACTGTTCGAAAAAAATGATGCCAATTTATCGTTGTTTCCGAGAAATCTTCCTTTGTATCAATGAAGTGTGTTAAGTCTTTGTATATATACTTTAAAAAGTTTATATACAAAGGTTAAGTGAACCAACACTCGTTTAATGATCCTTGTCAAACACAAAGCGAACGCCAAGTTCGATTTTCAAAGGAAGTTCAAAAAAGGGTACAATTCACTGGGCAGGGACTTTGTAAGCCAAGCAACTTCACTTGAGCAACTAGGAGAATTAGTTTCTTTAAAAAATGTCCGTTGTTGCAAAAACAACGAAGTTGTTGGTGTTTATTTTATACCATTCAATGTTATTATTGAAGCGAAAATAATATATCTCGGCCATCATAACCGATAACCACACACAAAAATCGGTTTACAAAAGCTAAGAGACTTTAAGGCGTGAGCGAATTTTCTATTAAATGAGGAATTAATTTACTTGGAAATGCTTGAATGCATGTTTGCTTAGGTATCATTAACATAATCGCTGTCGACGTCGTTGTAGGTGTGGATAACAAGGGAAACATTGAAATTTTATGGAATACGCTTGTACTTACTCAAAATTTCCTTTTCCAGTTTAGTGTCTTTCTGAGTGTGCTTAAGGAACAGACACTTGAAGTTCACGAGCGTACTTTTTTCTTCTCCTGAATCTTTTTTTTCGCTTTGTTGGACTTAATTTTTGTGAAATTAAAAATGCAAACAATAAAATTAAGAATTTCAAATTTGTTTGTACTTTTAAGTTTTGAGAATAACGTGTGCATGTACCGAATGTCTTAGAAAAGGGATTTTCGGATTGCGAATGGGAATATAGAAATTGAAAATGAAGATGAAACTGAAATGACATACACACAAGCAAAGGCAAATGCAACTACAAAGGAAGGATAAGGGCGGGGTGATTTCATGTAAATAGCATCTGCGTTTTTATGTCGATCCGCTTATTGTTCTTTGTATGTAGGTGTAGAATAAATAAACATCAGGCATAAAAAGGGCCCCGAACCTTGCTTCTTCATCATTTAGTTTGTTATCTCGAAATTATATTTTCCTTTCAGCGCGATGCACTTTCGCAACAATGTTCTAACTTCATTAATTCAATTTCAATTCAATTTATTTATTTGGCAAGGTACAAATAAGAACAAATGTCTTTTATAGTACATGAAAGCTCATAAGAAAATATTTTAGCACATAATTGTATTTATAAAGAAAGGAGCACAATTAAAACATTAAGTGAAGGTTCAATTTATAGGGGTTTAAACTAAATCTAAATTAAATTTAAGATATGCTAATACACAGGAAAGGAAGCAAAGATGGAAAAGTTGGAAATGAGGGGGCGAAAGAGAAAAACTGAAATGAAAGATGAAATAGAAAGAGAGAAGAATAGATTACAATCATGAAAAATTCGCAAATAGTGCACTTTTAAATTGATTAGCTCCTATTACTTGTTTAATGGTGGTAGGCAGTGAATTCCAAAGTCTGGTAACATGAACAAGAAAGAGGTGAGACGAGTTCAAATATTTTGAGGAGGGCGTGATAAAATTGAAAGTTCTCGGCGACTGAACAAATTTTAATTTTTCAAATAAATATAGTGGTGATTGTGTATGTATTAATTTATGCATACACACACAGCATCTAATTTCCCAAAAATTAAGGAATGAACACCCAAGGACATGCTTATGGTAATGATATATATGGTCATATCTTCTTACTCCAAAAGCATATCGAGCCTTATCGTTGAAAGCGACAAGTAATTTGTGTTGGGAGAGGGAGTCTAATTTACAATAGATAACTATAGCATAGTCAAAGATCGGCAAAAGAAGGCACTTTATCATCCTCAGTTTGGTGTTAGCAGGTGTAAAACTAGAGAGCAGCCAGAGCTTTCGCAATCCTGAATAAATACGGGCTATAATATAATGTACATGATCCGAGGCGGTAAGGGACCGATTTATTTTATATCCTAGACTTAAACTATCCGCAGTGTCAGAAAATGTAAGCCTAATGGAATTGAGAAAAATAGGCGGCAGATCTTCAGTGTTATAAAGTTTCTTTGAAATCAAAATAAGCTGACTCTTTCTTGGATTTAAAATCAAACCATTATCTAGAGTCCATTTTGCAATAAAAGTCAAGTCTGAATTAAACCTAGCCACAAGATCTTCAACCAGCCCGGCTGGTCGAAACACGTATATCTGCACGTCATCGGCATACAGATGTACAGATGTGTTTCGACACGCTTGTGGTAAATCGTTAATATAAAGACAGAACAGGATTGGGCCAAGAACTGAACCCTGGGGAACTCTAGAAAGTATATTTTTTGGTTGAGAGTATTTAAGATTAGCAGTAACCCGTTGAACACGATTAGTAAGATAATTTTTAACCAAACACACTGAGGAATCGCTCAAACCAAAGTAAAGTTTTAATTTTTTGCAAAGAATCTCATGACTGACCATGCCGAAAGCCTTCGAGAAGTCCAGTAAGCACAGCAGTGACAAATATTCCTTGTCATATTGGATTCTAATATCATCAAGTACTTTGATCATAGCTGTAGAACAGCTATGGCCAAGTCGGAAACCTGATTGCACTGACGATAATAAATTAAACCGGTTGAGATGGTTGGAAATCTGTTTCGCAAGAATCTTTTCAAAAATTTAAGAAAGACATGGTACGATACTTATTGGGCGAAAATCAGTGACTAATTGGGCGTTATTCTTTTTGGGCACGGGGATGACCTTTGCTTGTTTCCAACAACCCGGAAAAGTTGAAGAGGTAATGCAAAAATTAAACAAATGGGTTAATGAACTTATTAAATGGGGAAGTATTATTTTTACAAAACGTAAATCTATTCCGTCCTCACCAATTTCGATAGATTTCAGTGCATGTATCTCTAAGATCACTTCCGATTCAGATACTACTTCAAATTCCATCAATGGTGATCCAAAGAAGAAAAGTTGATTTTCAGGCGAAAACAAAGAGTTACAACTATGGTTGGGGGAAAAAGCATCACTTAACTCATCTGCATCTGATATTTTAGTAAGTATTTGACTTTTTCCTATCCGAATAGAACGCAAATTTGCCCAAAGTTTCTTTGATGGCTGGTCAAGGCTTAGCTTGGAGAGAAGGTATCTTTCTTTTGCTCTCCTGGTGACAAAGGAGGAGTAATTCCTTGCTCTGCAAAAAACCTCCCAATTGTTACTGGTAGAATTTTTTTTAAATTTAGCATTAAGTTTTCGACGAGTTTTTATAGCATTATGGAGCTCAGTGGTAAACTATGGACATTTACTATTGCGCACTGTAACAGTTTTAACAGGTATATGTAAATAAAAAAGATCGTTGTTGAGGGTCTGAATACTTTCTACTTTTGCATTAACATCCGATAAAGAGTAGCAGGAATGCCATGGAAGAAGGCTCGCTTGATGGTGAAGGTTATCATATTTAATTGAAGCAAAATCACGAAATTGAAACGTGTTCTGTAGGGGATTGGATGAGAAATCAATGTCATATGTACAGAATAAGAGATCATGGTCTGATACTCCTTCAAACGACAGTTGGTCTTGCAGTAGCACGTTCGTCTTGTCTGCGACAACCAGTAAGTCAAGAAAACTTGGAGGGGTTTCATGACCAAAGCGAGTCGCAAGTGAATTGACAACCACAAGGCCACACGAAGCAATAGCATCAAGGAGTTGACGAAATCTTCTGTCATTTTTTAACAAATCCGCATTAAAATCGCCGCAGAGTATAATATGCTCTTAGGATGCAGAGACTTGTTGTATTGTAGGAAATAATGATTCAAAAGAACAACTACGGTTTGGGGCTATAGACTAAGCCAAGAATGCATTTTACATTTCCATTGGAGATTTTTACAACAATGTATTCAGTGTCATTGCCTGATGATTTTTCCAAAATATTGCAGGTCAAACTGGCTTTACGATAAATAGCTATCCCCCACCAGTAGTGTCAGTAACTCTATTATGAGGGACTACAAAATACCCAGGAATGCCATAAATATTATTATAATCCTTTTCATCATCAAGAGTTTTGAACCACGTTTCGCTAATACAAATAACGTCAACACCCGAATCATTAAAAATATGCCTGGTGTAATCAAGTTTAGATAAATTAAGACTTCGAGCATTGAAGCGCCAAACTTTGAATCTATCATAGGCTTTTGATAAAATGTTGACTAGCGTCCGCACCTCCACCTCATTCAACGTCCCAGACGTAGAACCATTACGAGCCATTATCATCCGAAACACCACAAACAAGTAATAGAAGCACAACTGGATTTACTAATATGGTATGTTTGTAATCTATAAGAAAGTAAGGAGGTGGGAAACATGCAGGAAAAACGGAGAGAGATGAAGGAAAAGAAAGGAAATAATATAAAAACAACATTTAATAATATTGTTAGAAATGCAATGAAAAGTTCAAGAAAATTGCTAGCAAATAAATAAATAATAAATAAAATTAAATAGTTCGCAAGTTATTTGAAATTCAGAAAGCCAATAATTTAAGACATTTATGGTGCTCCAGTCAGAAAATTAATCTAACAAATTAAAAACAAACTATTTGAAATTATTTTGGTAAATACGTAGTTGAAGAAATTCTCATCTCGGTGTCATTCTTGCTCTTCTTCACATAGACAAATCCATTGCGCGTTTTTACAGAGAAGAGTAAACCCTCTCGACGAAGTTGGAGAGCATGGCGGCTGTGCTGTTGTCAGATGTAGTCGATTCATTTTCCAGCTGAGCGAGCGTAAGGCCATTGTTTGAACGAAAAGCAGCTAGCAGTAAACTTTGCTCGAACTGAGACGAGAATCTGATCAGTAATGGGATATGTCCATTGTTTTGTTTATTTCTCAATCGAAAAGCATCAAAGTGAGAGGTGATGTTGTGGTGCAATTTTTCAGCGATGTTCTTCACTAGGCTAATGGGGTTTTAGCCCGGTCTTTGCGGAATGCCACGAACAATAACATCTCTGAGACGCTCTTTACGTTGTAGGTCAGCTACCTCTTCTTTCAGTTTCACGTTATCATTTCTTAGTTCCAACATATCACTCTCACATTATTGGACTCTTTGGTTAAGAGAAGCAATGGCTTCACACATTTTGTTGTTCAAGCTGCATGCAAATAGCATCTGCGTTTTTATGTCGATCCGCTTATTGTTGTTTGTATTTAGGTGTAGAATAAATAAACATCAGGCATAAAAAGGGCCCCGAACCTTGCTTCTTCCTCATTTAGTTTGTTATCTCGAAATTGTATTTTCCTTTCAGCGCGATGCACTTTTGCAACGATGTTCTAACTTCATTAACCTTTTCAAAAAATAGGATTTATCAAACTCTCCAAAATAGTCATTCGTTGCATCGATAATTTCATCATTGGATGAACATCTTTTCGGCCGAGCCATTACTTCATATTGGAAAGTGGAAAAATTACAAGGAGCCAAATCTGGAATATAAGTTTGATAAGGGAGCTGTTCAAAGCGCAATTCAGCTAATTTTGTTGTTGTTACTGCGGCCGAATGAGTTGGTGAGAATTCCAGAAAACCATTGACACGACTTTCCCGTTTTTGCCTTTTTTAAGACACGTTCGTCGGAAGATCTACACTATTACGATTGTTCTTTCATTTCTGACGCAAAGTGTTCGTCAACTTTATGAAATTTACTTGAATATCGTTTTTGATCAACCGTCAGTGAACTTGTGAACCATTCCATCCGAGGGAGCAGAGTCTCCATAACATTTGTTAACCCTTTCATCAGTCTCCTTAATGGTTTTATCAACCTAAAAGAAGTGCTGTATCTTCTTTTTGAAGTAAAACTTCTTTACGAACGCTTGACTTGGGGAGTATGATGGTGAATGCGACACGGAAGTAGACCAATGTAGACTTCCGGCGTAACGGAAGTGTAGACAAACGTAGACTTTCGGCAACTCGGAAGTGTAGACATACGTACACTCTTTTGTTACAACCCATACAATTTAGTCGGCGGAAAGGTTCGTGGAATTGGTAAACACCCTTGAATCTCCTCAATACAGGGCAATACTAAGCTCATCATCTATCCAAACCGATCCAAAGGAAAAAGCTATATCTAAAACAGTTGGCGACAGATGGAATTTACCGGAAGTGAGTAAAGTCATTGTGTCTATGAATCGCAGTTCATTAGTTGGAAACATAGAGCGTCATCGTCATCGTCAGATTTTCAGGTCGGACAGCAAAAAACCAAAGTTAGAGCTAGGGAGCTGAAATTTATAATATGTAGACTCTCCAGTGGCCGTTGATGCTCAAAATTCGCTTGACTGATTCGCCCACTGACACGCCCACAATTTAAATTAGATGGAGCGAAAGAAGTTTTACTTCAGTGGTCTTCAGTACACTCATTTTTTCATTTACAGCAAGGTTATGATCAGAATCAAATGCACCATTAACTCTCCCACTTCACTACCTATCTACTGTTCTGGCTTTGGGATTCGCCGGATTGATATTAATGAACAGACCAACACTTCTCTAAGCAAATACAAGTATACTGCAATTCAATGGATCGAGAATTTGGAGAGTGTGAAAGAATTGAATACTAATAATAGTTGACGTGGTTTCGTGTGATAAACTGCCAAGCTTTCCGTCAATTCACATTGGCCTAGCTTCCGTCAATTTCCTTTGAATTGGTGCATGAACAACTGTATCTTGTGATTGCTATCACGTGAAGTGGAGACTGGAGTTACAGCGCTGTTTTACGGTTCTTTCGATCACCGTATAAAGCTCTTTGTTTGGTAGATTTATTTGAAATTGTTTGTTTATGCGTAGAAAAAAAAACGATGTCAGAAAGAGATTTTTTATGAAATATGAGTGCCATCTTTAGTCAAAGTCAACAACTTATTGAACCGCCCTTACTGGTGGCCTTTTTCGCAATGTAGATGCTACTGCCTCTTAAATGTTTAAGCGCGATGGTGTTCAGATTTTGGCAATGTTAATGGATTCCATTACATTGTTTTATTATTCAGAGAATTCATATCTTTTCAAAATCTATGACTTATTGGGTTTTGGTCGGTTCCCTCGCTGGGATATTCGTCGCCGTTACGATGGGCCAGAAAAAAAACAACCAAGAACTTTTACAGGTACTTGTTAGAGAACACTTGTATATGTCTCATGATTCAAATACGTAGTCTCCCTTTCCGGAATCCAAATCAGTTCGTTTTTTGTTTAAAACTTTCCGCAGGGCTGCATTCCCTCATAGCTTTGCATTTTCTCCAAGAAGGACGTGGGGCTAAAGAATTTGATTATAAAACGAAGAAATGAATTTGTAAGACAAGATTAAATGAAATAAGAACTGCGTATGTGTTTGGCCACTTTTAAAATGACTTTTAACTCAGCTCTTGGTTTTATTTTCGAATGCCATACATGTTAAAAATATAAAACATTTAAGACCCGACGAGTCAAATAAGGTAGCCGGATAAAATATTTGTAAATCAGAGCCTTCAGAAAGTGCAATAACCGTGTCGTGAGGTTCCACAATGTGAATCTTTGGCAAACAGTGCGGTTAGGTGTGAATAAAAAGTTTGGAGCCGCACGTTTTCACAATGTCTTAACCGTAGCCAAGAATATAGTACAAGAACTTACCAGCATGATTGGGAAAAACAATCTGGAGCCTCCAGAGACTGAACCACTATCACATTAGTTTTCATTTAAAAAACAATAAATAAAGTATTTCGCATATAAAGATTAATTAAATATTTCTAATACTTACCTTATTTTTGTAAAGATAAATGTTTTCTTTTGGAATTGCCTTTTCTCAGTTTTTCAGCAGCCAAACAATTATTGTTAAATAGTCTGCCTAACGCCTATTGTTTACTGATGTTTTTGAACCTAAAGTACTGCAGTTGACCTAGGTTAGTTCGATTGAAAATCTGCAATAATGAACGCGGGTAATTTAATTCTTTGTCAGTATGGCTTTTATGATTTCACTCACTCTGATTTTAAGACCTAGTAGAGCTAGGACTCAGAAATTTAGCTTATTTTTGAATACGACTCCTCTTATGTCCCATTGGGACTGAACATATCGATGTAAAGTTTTCGAAGCTGTTTGACAAATATCCAGATTAAGGCAAAAAGGATTTTTTTTTTGTTTATTCAGCCTACTAACGAAACGACTTGTTGAATAAGGTGGGTAATACAAAGTAATGTGAGCGAACCCACCGGTGACTGCTTCTTCGATTGCAAATAATTTACACAAAACCACACTCAACTGGTAGGGGTACATGTAATCATCAAGACAACTAACTCTTCCCAGTCAGTTGTCCATCGGCAAATTTCTTTCTTTCTGGGGCTGGGAAATCAAAAACTTCCTTGACAGTTAGTTGCTGCCATTGTCATTTTGCGTACGAAGAAGCCATTCAATAATAATAAATGTTAATAAATCACATCGGTTCTTGGCTCGGTCATGTAATTTACTTCAGTCAGCAGCACACGTCCTGAAATATCCTATTCAATGCAATCAGCTTTGCTTCTGCAACTGATTTCATCTCCATGCATTACGAGTGACAGCAAGCTTACCCATATCGTGTTTTCTAAAATCATTCCCTCTGGCGATTGTATCTATAAATTCTCCGAAACACACACACAATCTCCTGAAAGATAATACAGCTGCAGTCTCTGCTGCTGCATCAATTCACAATATTTCTTGTGGCTTTGAATCACAAATACGATGGAGTTATACAGAAATGCGTGTTTAGGGTTGCTAAGTGGTAGAATTTGTAAATGTGCAGTAATAGTAGTTGAGCTTTTTCAATTTTGTAGCGGAAGATGTCCCTACCCTACCAATGCGATGCTGTTACTGCTATCCTACCAATCTCTAGGAATGCAGGATGATTTCCACAAATAGCGAAGGGTTATAGGCTAGATTAAGGCGGGCGTGATTGCACATGCACGAAATAGCTCGCCACAAACGCATATTTTTCATGTCTATTGTTTGATGAAATAGAAAGGAGCAACAAACCGAACTGAATTGATCGTCTGCTCAGGTAACAAAACGAATTGTTAACATATAAAGGCAACATTGATGACTACCCCTGAAAAGCTAATCCGTCGTCGCATCGACGAACTGTACTAAATATTTTTTCAAAGCTTCCTACATATTATATGGTTACTGTTTATTATGAAACATGAATAAACGTGTTTGCAAATAAATTTATTGATAATTAAATAGTCTTTAAAAAGCACAGCCTTTCAGACCTAAATTAACTAGCTTCGGCTGACGACGGAACTGGATTTTGTAAAGGAGTTAAGCAATGTCTGTGTGTAAAGATTAATTGTTTCGTTTAGCTGTGTAGTGTTCAGTAGGTTGCCTATGAGTGCAGGCTTCCGCTGACGTTTGACCAGACTGGATAATCTATTCCAGTCTGTCTTTACGGGGCTCATAAAGGGCTTTTTCTTGGTGATTCAAAGTCGATTGTTTAGGTTATTCTGACATATCCCCCCCCCCCCCGCGCCAACCATGTTGGCATCCATTCCTACAACAAGGTTATATCTGGGGGTGCTGGCGTGCTGTACCCCTTAGTGGTGGTGATGGGGTATGGTCATCTTCAAGGGGCAGATATTATGCGGCGGGAAGAATGAGATGAGGTCTACTCTTAGGGTCGCATACTGAAACTCTCAGGTCGCCGTTGCTGAAACGATAAGTGAAAATAATATTTATTGATTTTCTTATCAGCAGCCCATTAGCTAACCTTCACAATGGGAATGTAGTAGTGTGTCATTTTTTGACCTCAATTCATGGATTGTTGCTTTGCAAAGCCAATGTTCCTGAATTAAAGCCACGTCCATGGTCCACACTCCCCTCAACTGTGAAGAACAGCAGGTCGGCGGTGGCAGAATGAGATAAATGCAAGTTATATATCTGACCTTTCCGACAGTGATCATTTTTGGCCAGGATCACAGGTAAATGACAGATTTGGTCGCCTACACTGAGCACTTTCTGTAGCATACCAACAAGTATGAGTCCAGATTATTCCTTAGGTACCGGTGGAGGTATCCATTCGCGCACTTTAAGGAAATCATCAGTTAAGCAACCCCTTCAATGGTCAGAAAATCCACCGGAGGTTTGGGCGGCTCCCAAAAGAAACGCATTCGGCTTATGCGGAAAACCGGTGGTTATCGCCTTGTATGTCTATGGGCTGGAGTTTACCACTCAAGTATGCCGTTTCCCACTCTTCTCGACTTGCTTAGCTACAGCTGCAGTTCTAGATGACGAGTCAGTATCCTTGAGTGTCACTGCTATGAGATGTGGCTTGTTTCCTTGACTTTCCTTTCATGCTTCCTCATCAACGCTTTCTCTCTGCACTAGAGCTTGGCCTAATCTTTCTTTTTAGTTGTAAGCATAGCAATAACTTCAGAGAGTTTTTTTAACTATCTTAGGTTTTCTGCTCCGATGTTCTTCGCTTATATTGGTGTATTTTGGGGGACAAGTGTTTCCTATAGAAGCCTGTCCTCAGTTATTAGTTTGTCGTCCACACGAGCATCCCATAGGATGGTGCACACGGCGGCGGGGGCATCAAGATAAATTATTGCAATGTTGTAACGGGGCCCTGATTCCTGGCGCAATATCCGTTGCAGCCTAAGGAATAATTCCTTATTGTTTGTTAAGCGTACATTTTATTTTATTTTTATGGAAGGCCCCAAAACTTCTATGTCTATTAAATTGGTAGGTTAGACTGAATTGGCTCTTACCAAGAGCCGAAACATTTAGACCGACAAAATGATTTGCATCGCCATAATGATATGAATATTCTTCGATAGATGAGATAAAGTTTTGTTTTATTTTTACAAAGAATGCAACTTTCAACACACAGCAATGGCAACCCAGTTTCCACCTTTAACCAATTTCAGGTAAACTAGTTTTTTTTTTTTAAATTCACCATAATGACATTTATGCCAGATGGGTGACCAATTCATCGGTCCGAAGAGTTATTTCGTGTCCTCACTGCAGAGATGTAAGATTTCCTAGAAGTTCAATCAGATGGAAGTATCATCGGTCTTGTGTTTCATAATCAAAATGTCATCACTTGGAATTTTACGGATGATTTCGTCATCACGTCTGACCTGGATGAAAGTCAATATAAACCACAAACCACTCCAGCCTTATCAAGGTTAACCCAGAGGGATGGAGAGACACAACTGATTTTATTCTGCTAACAGAATATTATGTATTATATGTAATGATGAATGGATATACAGTTTGTTTGTAGATACTTTCACGGGTTGATTGAGGATAGCATTTGTGACCTCTGGACATTAAGTTGACAATTGAAAAGTTCTGTTGTGTTGGGGCACTTTGTGGTTTCTATCGGAGCGATACATTATTCATTTGGACATATTATACCGGAAACGCAAAACAGTAAAATGTATAAAAAGAGATATAAAGAAGTTGTGTTGCGAAAGGCACCTACTCTTACATATATGGCAAAAGTATCTACATACAGCGTGTAATATATTCTAAGAAAGATCAATGTAATCTGTCAAATGTATGAAAATCGAAAGAACTATTTTCCATGACTTAGATAAAAGTTTTCCATATATTGCTTGTGTGGTGAGAGTTGGTATAACTTCGTGTACAGTGTTTTTTACCAGTCAAAAGTTTTTGAAATGATAAATGGCTTTGAGGACATTTTAAGTCGTTTATTAAAGTATAATATTGCAGCACATACTTGCATTCGAATGCAATATTACATGCAGTCTTATTAAGGCAAGTGTAAATGTAGATATGTATAATACGCTAGAGCTATATTCAATAAGTAAGAATAAGTATGTGCAAATTTATTGCGTGAATTAAATCTGATTGGAATTTCAATAAGAGCGTGGGGGTAGTACAGGACCACAGACGTATGCCACAATATTTAAGCATGCCGGCTAAAAAGATAAAGATTCCATATAATCATTCTAGTACCATTTTTGGAGACTCTTGTAAATAAATGAAAACATGACATTGAAAAAGAGGAGAAATCCATTTGATTGGAAAAGGAAACAAAGTTTAAACAGCTATAGTGGGGCCCCGAAGATTTTCCTGGAGTGGAGTGTAATACAAATTTTGAATATGTAATTTTGCCTAAAAGTATGACATTAATTCAATCGAAACTTATTTAATATGCGTTATAGAGTAACGACTAGAATTATTGGCACCCCTAACGAAATTTCAACTTTGATCAACTATAACATTTTTATTTCTAAAGCTATTTGAATCCGTTGCTTACCAAAGTACAAAATATTAAATTACGCGTTGATTGAGTGTTATAAATAAAGATTTAATAATTGAAAATATATTTAAAATGTCAATTTAAAAAAAGCGGCTAAGTGCTAGTCGGTCTCGCCCATGAAGGGTTCCGCGCGAATTATAATTATTATTTACTTATGCACCTATTACAGATTTATTATTAGAAAATAATGGTTCACGGTTTACGCATAAGGTTTATGTTTATGAAATTAAATGTTTTTTTTTTTATATTTGAGTTGATTGAATGAAAGGTAAATTGCGGTTTACGATTTATGACGTATTAAAAAAAAACTTCTTACTAAATCTCGTTCAAACCAATTTTCGGTGGAAGTTTGCATGGTAATGTACGAGTACATCATATATTTTTTTTAGTTTTATCATTCCCTTATTTTAGAAGTTAGGGGGGGGGGGGGGGGGGGGCATATTTTACCAATTTGGAAGTGTCTCTCGCGCAAACTATTCAGTTTAGAAAAAATGATATTAGAAAGCTCAATGTCATTTTTGAAGACCTATCCATAGATACACCACGCGTATGGGTTTGATGAAAAAAAAAATTGAGATTCAGTTCTAAATATGGGAAACCATACCCCCGTTCGGGATAGGGGTCAGAATTTACCCGAGGTAGGCATGCCGGTCGTAAGAGGCGACTGAAATCCAAACCCCCCTTCGGGATAGGGGTTAGAATTTACCCGAGGTAGGCATGCATACTGGGTGGTGGTTCCCCACCAGGCGCGACCCCAGGTGGTTCATAGGGGAGCCTCGGTACGATACGCTTATACGGTTATAGCAGAGATGTAAGCGATGTCAGTATGTTCCGTTTTTTTGCCATTTGGCTACGGAACCCTAAAAAGCTTACTAAAAACAACAATTATTGGCACTCTTTAAAACAGAAAAAATATGATGTTTTAATAAATATTTTATTATTTTATTTATGTTTTCAAAACGTTTTATTTTAAATTATAAAATAATAGATAAATATAGTATCTATAAATTAATAAATACATATGAAATTTTTTGCGGAACTGTCATATACTTTACTGTTTTATAAAGGAACACTGCTATTTATTAAATTAAAAGAAAATAGATTATTTGCATTGAGCAATTGAGTTATACAAAATTCGTAAATAGCTAAATAGTTTTGTAAACAAATAGCTGCATATCTAAATATACATATTTTCGTATAGGAAAAAATAATACAAAATCATTTATTAAAATATTTAAACAAATAGATAGATACTTATATCACATTTTCAAATAAAGGAACAAAAATTTGTTTTTAATTCATTGCAAAATTTATTAATTAAAACAATTACATAAATAAATACTTTTTATGTTATTTTTAAAGGAAGCAAACAAAAATCAGTATCTAATTCAATACAAATTTAATAAACTAAATTAATTAATAAAAATAGCTATGTATTTTTTTAATAGTTAACCTAAATTTCATCAAGCAAGTCTTTAAGGTCGTTCTCATCGAATCGGCATTTTGTTTAAACTAAAATTAGTAACGGTTGAAAGATACAACTATTGGCAATCATAAAATTATAACTATTGGCAGTGCCAATAATTGCAGATTCATAGGATGTTATTATTGGCCCTAATTTTTTCTGCAGCCAATTATTGGCACCTCTTTTATTAATAAAATAATAACTTTTTTTACAAAATATATTAAAAAGCGACTCCTTAATGTATTATTATAGCAAATAAAAACAGTTTTCATTAAAAAATATAAAAGGAAGTAGTGATAAAAAACTTTTATCTAGCTACAATGAAAACAAACGAAATTTCAAAAATATTTTATTTTTTTCGCACATGTTTTCACTTTCACTTATAAAACAGAACTAAAAAGGAATATCTCCAGACTAATGACGCAGAAATGTCAGAACAATATGCAAGTTCAAAACAAAAAAAATAAATTGACTATTCGGACCAAGGTTACTGAGAAAATCACTGTTGAATGATGGGGTGCCAATAGTTGGGTCAAACATTTAGGATGCCAATAATTGTAGTCGTTACGCTATTTGCAATATTCTATAAACAACTGTCATCTTTTATTGATACTGAACATTTTGAGTAGGTACTTTTTTGTAGAATTGTTGAGCGGATTTCATAAATGTCTTGTGGGAGTCATTTACCAGCCACCGAATCTATCTGACACAACAATTATAACAAACCTGCTTCAAAATATTTCTCCGCAACAGAATCACATTTTTGTTGCTGGACATTCCAACTGTTCAAAAACAGACCCTATGTACAAACTTTTACTAATACAGTGAAAATCGGTTATAATGACATTCAAGGGACTAATGTATTAGGCCGTTGTTACCGATATGTATTCATTGTATCTATGTCTTTAAATTGAATCAATTTCAGCTTAACTAGGAAACTTTTCTCCTTTATAGTATTAGACATATTTGCTACGTACATTATAGCAATCCCATCTTTAGACATTTTCCAACTAAAACATTGTTCACCTTTGAGTATCCGATTTTGTCAATGTGAAAGATGTCGTCATTCACATAGCCTTGCCAAAGTTTGGGCCAAGCAGATAATCAAGAACTATATCAAGGGACTTAAGACGCTTCTCTGGTGTACACCGACTTTGATTACGCACTGGTTGGTGATGCCAACGGGTCATCTTACTCTTGTCTTTACTTTGCATATCCATGATCATCTGTACGTAGGTTTCTGGAACTTATCGCTATCTTAGCGCCACCCATTACAGATCCATTGCTTCTCTATCAAAGGCCTTTTCAAAATCAACCAACACTGTATTTCATTTTTGTTATTTATGTTCGTCTCCGGTTGTGTGTTATTTTTTGAATAAAAGATTAACTTTATTTGTTTATAATGTTTACCTTTATTTATTTTTCTTTGTTAATGTCACAACTTTTTTCTTTTTTCAAGGAAGGAAAAATTGAAAAAAGAAAAAAGTTTGTTTCCCATTAGGATCCTTATACTTTGGATTGCATCAGTGGTTGATTTTCCTGCGATAAACCCACACTGGTCTAATACCCGCTCAACGATCTTCATTGTGTGGGACATCAGCTTGATTTAACGGTAATTGCCGCAGACGAAAACGTTCCCTCCAGTGGTTAGGCATTGGATCGCCTCTCCTCAGTTTGGTAATGAGAATCATGATCCGTTTGGACCCGATGTCTCGCATCTTTTTCCAGAACTCAGAGGGTATCACGTCCGGACAAACTGCTTTTCGCTTTTTGGAGACCTTGACCGCCTTCCTAGCTTCCTCGACAGTGTTGTCGTGTACTTCTTCACTGTTAGGAACGGCTCTCAGAAAACACAATCGAGGAAATTGTTTATTTAGAAGTTCTTCACAATACTGCTGGCACCCGTAACATTTTTTTTGTCGTTATCCACAAGAAGCAGCTCTTGAGCATTGTTGATGAACTTTGGCGAACGGATTACCTGGGCATTCCTCCTTCTCTGAGCGGCAATTCTGGAAATGGTTGTGCCGCTGTTCAAGCTGGTTTGTCGGAGTTCGTGGACAGCCTGGTTTCTATCAGCAGCCGAAGAAGAAATTCTTTTACCTGTCGATACAGACCCTCCAAACACTTTGCTTAAAATTGAGCGCACTTTCTCTTTGCTAGCCTGTTGCAAAGTCTATATTCTGATTCGAGGCGAGCTTTTTCATATCCTTTATTAGTGGACCACCATGTTTCTTTCCCGTGTTAATAGTGTTTTTTTGAAGCCCCTAGCAGTAATTTGGCTCTTTTTTAAAAGTCAATATTTGATTTATTTTTTTGTAGTAAATGTTATTTCCTCACGTACTACGTTCTCTGAGTTATGCCTTCAGTGTTGCTTTAAACATCTGTTTTCTGTTGTTCTTTCATTAATTATTTTTAAATTAAATTTTCTAATTGACATATTATACGTTGATGAGTAAAAAATAAAAATATATGTAGTTAAAAATATCTGCATCTGCATGAAAATAAATATTCCTGCTTCCTTCCTCCAATCATCATAATTTCATCTATCCGTGGAAAGTTGACCACCTACCCTTTCACAAAGTATTTTAATTGCTGGTTAGTAAATTAGCATGTTTTTCATTTCCACTCAAGAGCACTTTGCACCTCCAATCTTGCTTATATTTATAAAATGTCCTTCATCCCCTCTACAGCTAACTACGAAGCTACTCACTAGTGGTGATTAATTTGTCCTTCGGCTGTTTATGCCGCAAACTCTGTAAAACTTGTACCGTCGTCATTATTACTAAATATTATTGCGAGACGTGCCGTTCCTCCCCCTGGGTTTTACTATTATTATTTTTACTTACAAAGGATACTTTAGATTGTGTTTTCACGATGTTCTGCTAACAAGCCCCCACGAACCAGAAACCGACACGGGCGCGGCGCATTGTCGGATATCAAGGGTAATGCTGATAAATTGACTTTGGTTGATGACATAACATGCAAAAGGGCTCATTTCCTTCATTGTCGTTTTTACCATCTGCCAGTGATGGCTTGCAATATAGGAAGAAAAGTTCATTCAACTGCAAAAATGTACAGGGCATGATGTGTAACTATGTGATAGATATACTCGTTCATCCAGAAAAAAATATGAAGGTACTCGTATTTTATTGCCTGGTTTGATGTTGACGTCACTCTAAGCTTGTGATATAATTGAATCATATTGGTGGGAATATTTTTGTTGTAGCTGTTATACCATCAGAGAAACACATGGTAAAAAAGATAAATGAGATGTTTTAAGAGTTTATTAAAACAAATGATGTCGCTGTCGTTCCGCCGCTGTAATCAGGACATCCATGGATGAAGATGATCGATGGAGTGAATAAACTTGCAGCTGTTTCTCCTTGATCCTTTTAATTTGTGGACGATGATTAATTAGGATAATGAAACAGTTGTTTTGTCGTTTCTTTGATGTTAACATTTTTTGTTCCAACTTTAGAATATAATGACAACGGGGAAACTTTATAAATGGTAACACCATACAATGGGAGCAATCCATAAAGTATCTCGGGGTCCACCTCGATACAAAACTAACATTTGATCAACATATTCAAAGTACGTTAAAGAAAACAGGTATTGCAATTAAGATGCTCAACCCTTTAATCAATAGAAAATCTTCACTCACAAACGACAAAAAGATAATAATTTATAAAGTAATTTTCCAGGCTATCCTATTATATGGGTGTCCAATATGGGGTACTGCAACAAGATGCCATTTAAAGAAGTTGCAGGTATCACGAAATAAAGTTTTAAAAATGAGGTTAACCCTGCCCTTTCATAATTCAACCCTAGATCTCCAAGTAAGGGCGAATGTTGAATTGATCTTCGATAGGATTCGAAAACTTACTACTAATTTTAATAACACCTGTGATAGTTCTGAGAATCCTCTCATAAACCAGCTAAGTGTTTAATCTGTGATATTTCTGTGTAAATATTTATTGCGTTTGCTGTCATTTACTAGTTATTTATCAATTATTTACTTATTTATTCATATATTTATTTATTTATTTATTTATTTATTCATTTAGTTATTTATTTGTTTATTTATTTTTGTATTTATTTCTCTATCCATTTATTTATTTATTTATATATTTATTTATTTGTTTATTTATTTTTGTATTTATTTATTTAAATTTTAATTATTTTTTTATCTCTTGTTCTTTTTTTTGTCAAATGAAGGTTTTTTTTCGTATTTTCCATCTTGTTTGGCTTGTTTACTGCAGCAATGTACAGTTAAGGCATAATATAATGTTTCAACAAATTATAAGTAAACAATTGTGAGTGGGTAAGTTAAAAAAACATCTTGAAGATGCCGGAAACTGCAAAATATAGCTACTGGTATTCCTTGTGTGAAATTCCATGCACATAATAGATATCACATTTTTCACTTTATATCAATGTGACGACATGGATAAGGTTTTTAAATTCATATACCTAATTTCTGGTTGAACAAACATACGGGCCCTTGTGTTCGGCGGAGGGACGGACGGACATGGCCATTGGTAACTTATGTCAAGCGCAGTAAGGCAAGTTCCAATAAATAAAATACTAATGGGCTGTTGGCGGTCCGTCAAAAATTCATATATTCACAAAATGGATTTGATAGCTCGCAATGAAGCTTAAAATCGAGTTTTGCTCTAACTAAGCAATTTTTCATATTGCACTTTGAAAGAATTACAAAATTCGTTCAACTTTGTAACTCTCTCAGTGTACAAGTAAAAGTTCAAATAAATTTTGACTACAGTTAGCTCAACATCGATTGGCATACCATTGTATGCACATTTCACTGTGTGCCGCACATCCAACACCAATTATATTTTTTTTTTGAAATATTTCAATTTATTTATAACACATGACATATTTTGAAAGCCGTGATCAATTCCACCGAAATTTGTCTTTTCATTGTCGCCACGAAATAAAAACAGCTTTCCCTCAATGTTTTAAGTGGCCAATGATTTTTAACGCAAATCGAATATAATTTCGGACGAAAACTCAATGATTCGAATTTGTACGCCTTTAGTCTGGTAAACGTAGCACACAGGAATGGGAAACATCTTAATATTTACATGATTGAAAGCATAAGCATCGGTTGCATGTACGGTGACGAAGGGAGAATCTTCCAAATCTTTCTTCAGCTGATTGATCAAATACGTCGCAAGCACATTGGTCACGATGGCTTCGCCTTTCATGCGTGCCGTTTGCAACAAATCGAATGAATTTAAAGCTGAATTTTCAAAAAACCATGTCATGTCCTCTCTTTTCAAAGCGGCTTGCAAGGAATTTTTTATGCTGTGATTTTAGATGCGATTCGATGTCGGCCTTTCCGCTGTCCGCAGCACTGAACTCAGCAAGGTAAGTATCGCAGGGGACATCACTCTTAGTTTTGTTTTAATAAATTTATATTTTTGGTGCAAATCTGCTTTGCAAACACAAGTACTACAGCAAGGCATTTTTTTTTACTTCGGAATGTCGACTACAAATATGCTGTAGAGAATCTAACAGAAAGAAAATAACAATGACAATTTGCGTGCAAAATAAATCAACTGACATTTGACAATCATAGTGAAGTGCGAGAAATGCGCGAGTTAACAACATTTGCAAAAATGCAATCATTCAAATACTAAAATAGAGAGATATTCACAAACCCACAGCACAGCAGATGTTTTGCAGATGTTTTGCAGTCAGCACCAATATCTTCGAGAACACACCAGATATTATCCAGGAAGACAAAAATGACACATTATAAACAGTTTCAGGAAATGTGTGGCTACGTGACCAAGCCAACGCAGCCGCAACCAAAGATAAGATTAAAGAACTTATGAAAATATAAAGAACGGATACAACTTCGGAACAGCATTCCGGTTGGTTGGTCTGCAACTAAGAAACCGAAGCCAAGGTTCATCGAAGTTAATTTACTATAATAGTACCTACTATTGCAATAACATCGTGTCGTGATCCAAACAACATCCGAAGATTTTACAAGAAAGTGAAGCAACTGGCTGCTGGCTTTGAGGCCTGAGCGCAGGCTCGTCGAAACAGCGACGGAAACCTAGTCACCGAAGCGCAGGGAGCAGTATAGAGGAGGTTGACTTAGCTATAACAAAGCTAAAGAACAATAAGGCCGCCGGCTCTGATGGTTTACCAGTGGAGCTATTCAAATACGGAGTTGATGTTTTGGTAGAGCGCATGCACCAAATCATCAACCAAATTTGGGTGGAAGAAAGCATGCCCGCTGACATGACTATCAGCTTCATATGCCCCATCTTCAAAAAAGGCGATCGAGAATTATCGAGGCATAATGTCGCATATAAGATCCTATCCAACGCACTGTGTGAACAAATGAAGCCATTCTGCAACACACTAATCGGCACGTACCAGTGTGACTTCTGGCCAGGAAGATCGACAATTGAAGGAATCTTTACACTAAGGAAAATCCTGGAAAAGATCAATGAATTTCAAGTCGAGACCCACCACCTTTTCATGGACTTTAAGCCGCTTATAATAGCATTCATCGTCATAAGCGGCGGAGATGGCCAAATTCGGGATCCCGGCAAAACTGCTCCAGTTGTGTCGCGTGGCATTTGAAAACACGCGGTGTAATGTGCAGATTGGAAGCAGCTCCTCCGAGTTATTCCAAACTAATACCGGTTTTGGGTGAAGAGATGCACTATCATGTGACCAATTCAATCTTGTTCTGGGGAAAATAGTGCGAATGGCAGGTGTCAACACGGAAGGTACTATCTTCAACCCGTCCAGCTACTGGGTTGTGCGAACGATATCCACATCATCGGCCGTTCCTAGCGTGCCTTGAAGTAAATGAGGACAAGACCAAGTACATGTTATCAACAAACAAACAAACATCTGTCCACCGCCTAGGACAAAACGTCACTGTTGATAGTAATAATTTCGAGTTAGTTAAGGAGTTCATCTACCTACAAGTAAACATCAACTGCATGAATGACGAATGACTCCTCACTCGAAGGACAAAATGCATACTCTGTCGAACCTAAATCCTGCTGATCCTGCTTTATGGTGACGAGTGCTGGACGAAAAGTAGAAAAGGGGATCTAATATTGGGTTTTTTGAAAGAAAAATACACCGACTGATATTTGGTCCTGTGTGCGAGGAGGGCGATTGAAGGAGAAGATACCACCGCGTACTCTATGAGATGTATCAAGATGTGGATGTAGTCCTAAAAGCTAAATCACGTCGACTGCGTTGAGCGAATGGAAAATAATGCTCCAGCCAAGAGGATCTTCGACTCCTGTTTGGGTGATGTATTTAGGACGCGTTATATATAGGTGTCCACGAAAAGAAATGTAAATTAAAACACTTTAATTAAAGACTTTCAATTATTTCAATTTACTTTATTTATTTTACGTTATAATTATTTGGCAGCAAATCGCATGCCGTTGAATTGGAAAAAAATGGAGTTTTTTACTTAAGTGCCACACAATCAAAGAGACAAAGAACGAATGAAAGCCCAACGCACAAGCGCGACGGCCGTATATATAGTTTTTGCATGTGCAAGGCGTTCGATGATATGCATTTTACTGCGCCGTCTGTGGTCTGATACCCGAAACGCGTATCCTTAAGGCGCAAACACACTGCAACATCACCGTGCGCTTGCAATGCAGCAACTTGTTTTTTTTGGAATGTTTCTTTTTTCGTGTAAACATTACCGGCCCCCTTGCAGTATTTACTGTAAAATAGTTCAATCATTAATGAACAAAGTTTAATGTAATAACTACTAAGAGCTAGGTATTCTAATACATAAAGGATATTCGTATACACAAGTGGTTTATAATTCGCTTATACATTAGTACAAAAATCACCGGCAAGTCTTGCCTGAGAAAGATTAGTCGAACGGAAGTACACACAATTTTACGATAGATCGTGTAATGAGACCTCCCTGTGTGCTTATATCTACTACTCGAACCCGATCATCAGGACCACGATACACTTTTACAACCCTACCAAGCCGCCACTCATTTGGAGGCAACGGTTCGTTGCGCACTACCACTAGGTCGTCGACTTCGATGTTTCGTTGCGGATGTTTCCATTTGTATCGCTTGTTGAGTTCCCTGAGATATTCTTCCTTCCAGCGCATACTAAAGTTGTGATGGAGGATTTTTAAATTATTCCATCGGTTCTGCAGGGTGAGGTTCTGATCTGCATAAGAGGGTTCGGGTGGCTGCAGTAATGGACCACCTCGAAGGAAATGGCCTGGGGTTAATGGGAGAAGATCCGAAGGGTTTTCAGTCATTCTGGTCAAAGGTCGCGAGTTTAAGCATGACTCAATCCTCGCCAGCAGTGTAGAAACTCCTCGAATGTGAACTTTGAGGCTCCAGCTATCTTTTTAAAGTGAATCTTGAAGCTTTTAACACCGGCCTCCCATAAGCCGCCTATATGTGGAGATCCAGGGGGTATAAACTTCCAATGAATTTGTGTGAAATCAGGAGATGCATCCTTTGGATGCTGCATTAACGCCTTTTGATAATCTCGCATGAGTGTATTTGAGGCACCGACGAAATTCGTTCCATTGTCGGAAAAGATGCGAACTGGAACCCCCCGCCGAGAAACAAATCGAGAAAAAGATGCGAGAAATGCCTGAGTAGAAACGTCACTGACCGTCTCTAAGTGTATGGCTTTGGTAGCAAAACACACGAATAAACAGGCATAACCCTTTTCAATCCGGCATTTACGACCGTAATAGTTTTATATCTGAAAGGGTCCGGCGAAATCGATACCGGTATTAGTGAATGGCAAACTGAGAGTAGTTCTTTCGATTGGTAGGGATCCCATTATTTGGGATAACCGTCTCTTTCGATGAAGAACACAAGGCTTACAAGTTCTTATCACCTGTTTTACCAAATTCTTGAGCTTTGGTAACCAGAACTCGGATCGAATAAAACGGATCATGAGCTGGGTCTCGCCATGTACGGATAAAATGTGAACATAAGCGACATAAAGTCGAGAGAAAATAGAATCATACGGAAGCAGAATGGGAAAAAGCTCATTATAGGGTAAACCAGACGATGCCGTCAAGAAAGGGATTAAAGGACAGCAAACTGCTTTTGGATTTTAGTGGTTTTCGACGACATAAAACATCATAATCTTGTTGAAAGTGTTTTCTTTGAGTAAGAATAATTAAACGAGTTTTAGTGAAAGAAATTTCTTGAGACAGAAGCTGATGAGAACGGTATACAGTATCCGACCGTTTTAGTTGATGGAAAAACCGAAAAATATAGCTCAAAACACGCATCGCTTTGTGCCACGTCGAAAAATGGCATAAAATTGATTCAAAATCTTCGATTATTACATTGGCATTTGATTTTAAAATCTTCTGCTCCATTAAGGATTCGTCGGGAAGAGATAAGTCGAAGGATGGCCAGTCTCGCTCCACGGATTGCAACCAGGCGGGGCCGTTCCACCACAATGCATTGTTCTGCAAATCTTTGGGTGTGAGGCCGCGAGTGGCCAGATCCGCCGGGTTCTGAGTGGAACACACATGTTTCCATTTAATAGATGGCACATTGGCTTGAATCTCGGTTCTGTTAGCCACAAAGGTCTTCCAGATACAGGGGGGTTTGGCCAGCCAAGCTAAAACTATGGTTGATTCGGTCCACAGTTTTACTTCACTATCTCGCAGAAACTCAAAACTATCAATTACTACGCGGATCAGTTTGGATACTAAAACCGCGCCTTGTAGTTCCAACCGGGGTGGTGAAATCGGTTTCACTGGAGCTACTTTGGTCTTCGCCCATAGTAAATGTGAGGAAAAACAGGTGGAGCTCTGCTGCACTCTAACATAGATCGCGGCAGCATACGCCTTCTCGGAGGCATCGCAGAACCCATGTATCTGGAATCTGACCCAAGGCGAATACCGAATCCAGCGAGGAATGCTAAGGCTTTCGATATCCGAGCAGGTTTGAAGAAAAGATTGCCACTTGTGCAGGGTATCTTCTGCCAGGTTTTCGTCCCATTTCGTACCGTCTTTCCAAATTTGCTGCATAAGAATTTTCGCAGAAACTATGACAGGAGCTAGCCATCCAGCCGGGTCATATAATCGGGCAATAGCCGACAAAACACACCGTTTGGTGACTGACGAAGAAAAAGCACCTACATCTACTGAAAAGGAAAAGCTGTCAGAAGATGCATCCCACCTGATACCAAGGGTTTGACAGTATTGTCATGACCAAGTTTTAGAAATTCTTTATTAGAACATGGTTTTTTGGAAGATGTTCGAGTAATTCGGTAACATTTGCTGTCCACTTTCTGAGATTTAGTCCTGCAGAAGAGAGCACAGTTATAAGTTGTTGCTGGGCTTCCTTAGCTGTGACTAAGTCATGGGCTCCAGAGAGAACATCTCCACATACGAGTAGAATTCCTTTTCAAGAATCTGCGAAGCAATAGGAGCTGACTTTTTCACGTCTGCAGCGAGCTGATGTAAAGTGCGGATAGCTAGACAGGGTGCACAGTTCACCCCAAATGTCACTGTCTTGAGCATGTAATCTGTAACATCCTCATTAGGAGTGTTACGAAATAAAATACGTTGAAATGGTGTATCTTTGGGATTAACGAGAATTTGTCGATACATTTTCTCGATATCGCTGTTGAATACCTATTTATAGATCCTCCAGTTGAGTATCAAAAGCGTTATATCTGTTTGAAGTACAGGGCCTGGATACAGGATGTCGTTTAAGCTCTTGCCGTTAGAAATTGAGTTAGAAGCGTTAAAAACTACCCTCAACTTAGTAGTGAGGCTCTGTGGCTTAAGTACCGCATGGTAGGGTAGGTAGTACGAGTTAACGGTATCTTTCTGAACTGTTTCGTCACAGTTAGTGGTGGTCATATGACCTAGCGCCAGATATTCGGAAAGAACCGTATCATACTCTTTTTTAAGCTCTGGTTTAGAGCTCAAGACTTTCTCAGTTCTTAAAAATTGTTGCATGGCAATAGCTCGCGAATGTCCAAGGGCGATTTCCCGAGGGTAAGTTTCCTTAAAAGGTAACTGCACAATATAACGTCCTGAAGGATCTCGAACGGTAGTGGTTCTATATAAGTCTTCGCAGTATTGGTCTGCTGGTGAAAGCATTCTAGCTTGAGGGACTTCCTCTAATTCCCAAAATTTCTCCAACTCTTTGTTAACAGACTCTTCATTGAAGTAACTAAGGAAAGTAGAATACGATGCAACTTGATTTATCGGGGTTTTGACACACGGTCCCAGAAGAACCCATCCAAAAACAGTATTCTGGGCCATGATCGACTTAAACACATTGGTTTTCATACCGTCTAGTATGATTGATGGATAGAGATCGGCTCCGATTAACATATCGATGCTAGCGCTTTTGTTGAAAAATGGATCAGCAAGATGAAAGTCAAAATTCGGAAGGTTTCCTAAATCCATTGAGGAGGAAGGCAAGTTACCAGTAAGTTTTTTCAAAATGAGAGCATGAACAGGAAGGCAAAAATCATTATTCACTTTAGAACATAGCTTGAACGAGCAAAGCTTCGATGAAGATGCGGTTATAGTGGAACTCATCCCAGATATCTGCGCTTGAACTGAATGAGTAGGCAGATTCATCCGTCTTTGGACATTTTCTGAGATAAAAGAAACATCTGAGCCTTGATCTATTAAAGCTCATAAATCGAATTCTGATTCTCGATATCGAACTCTAACCAAGGCGGTTGCCAAAAGAACCTGGCGTTGCGTTGTCGAAAAATGCGCTTTATAATTGGTTTCTTGAGTGGACTGTACTAATGGAGTGGATGTGGATGGCAGTTGATTAACTTCAGACGAAGCTTCGGAAACGTTAGGTTTAGATTCCGAATGTAATAAGGAATGGTGCTTGCTTTTGCAGCTCGAACACGTGTATTTGCTTTTGCACTTGTTAATTTGATGATTATATGCCAGGCAATTGAAGCAAAACCGATGCTTGCGGACGGTGGCATACCGATCATCAACTGACATCTTTAACAACTCGGGGCATTGACGCAAGGAATGAGATTGCTTGCATACTACACACGCTGCTGCGATATTGTTGTGAAATGAGCGAACATTTTTTAAACGCACATCAGAAGCCTTGGTTTGACTTGGTTTACCTACTTTGCAATTGAGCTTCATTTCAGAAACACTTTCGAGTATTCTAAATCGGTTAGTAAGAGAATCGTTCATATCCTGGCATGATGGAATCTCGGTGGGATTTTTAAGGCACTCTTCCCAAAGTGAAAGCGTCTTTTCCGGAAGGCGTGATGCGCAAAGATATGTGATCATGGCGCTCCATGAATCAACTTCGATGTCGTATGACTTTAGAGCGATCAAAGCATCGTTGAAATTGCTTTGCAGGCGTTTGAGATCTTTACACGATTCAAGTGATAAGGTAGGTTGATTGAGAAGAATTTGAATTTGATGGTTTACAAGAATGCGTTTATTCTCGTAATGCTCCTTTAATGTGTTCCACGCCAAAGGAAAATTGTAATCAGTTGCTTTAAATTTATTGACAATGTCAAAAGCGTCACCTTTGGTTTTTGCTCGAAGATGGGAAAACTTTTGAGCCAAGCTCAACTTAGAATAATTGATGTACACCGCGGTGAACATGTCTCTAAACGACGGCCATTCTAGATAGCTACCATAAAAAACATCCGTGTCACATGGTGGTACATTACAGCTATGAGACTGTACAAAGGAATGATCGTTTTCTCCATGGCCCGTTTTATGTAACTGTTCCTCATCATCGCGCTTGCCTTTGACGGTAAACTGAGACAGTAAATCGGATAATTCGCTTGAACACGTGATATATAAATCCACACAACTTTGATACTTGGATTTATCGGCCGGCAACGATTCTTGTAACGGTTCGTCAATTGACCTAACGCAGAGGGCGTATGTCCGTTTCACATCGAACCATAATTCACCGAGCTCTTTACGATATGCGTCTAAAACTGAATTAGTAAGCGCTGCACTTGGTTTGGCCCTAAAAGTAGCGTGGAATTCAACCAGTTGATCAGCCGTGAAAATAAAATCATCTAATAGACTCATGGTCTAATCAAAAAAAAGAAACACAAGAAAATCTACACACGAAAACGTCGAACTGCGTGTACACAATCTAAGATTTAATTTTCTCAGTTGTTAGAAACTATATATTCGCGAGTACAAACCAAATTATGTTTAAAAAAAATATAATTTTTTAATACTACTACTACCAAAAATAATTTTTACACCATAAATGAAAATATCATACGCACCTTTACAAAAAGTTGAAAATAGAAAGTGGCAACTCCCTTTTAAAAATGTTGTGGATTCTATTTTTTGATGACTGCACTGATGATGGTGTAGTGGTGCTGATAATGATGATGATGATTGCGATTGTGTCGATGCTGATGATGATGACGATTGTGTCGATGAAGATAATGATGAAGACTTTGTCGATGATGATGATGATGACGATTGTCGATGAAGATAATGATGAAGGCGATTTGTCGATGCTGATGATGACGATTGCTTTGTCGATGAAGATAATGATGAAGACGATGTGTCGATGCTGATGATGACGATCGTGGCGATGATTTTTTTTTTTTTTTTTTTTTTTTTTTTGGAGGAGAGAATACGTGATGTACCGTCAAGTGGTAGGCCATCACCACTTGGTGTGTCCGACTCGCACGGACTAAACTCTCCCCGCTTACGGCCTACAAGCCACCCTGGAACCGCTCTTGGCATTACATCAGGGTGGCGCCGTTTTTAAGTCCGTAAAAGGACGCCGTCTTGATTAGTCTTCTGTGGCCTAAGACGTCTGTGCCTACTGTGACCCTTGGTGGTCTTCTTCTCTTTTTTTTCTTCTGAGAACATGTTCTGCGTAGCTACAGACTTTTTGCCAGTTGTCGTAACTCTGTAGCATCTTCTCTACTATGTTCTCCGGTGTGATGGCGCCAATACTTATTTGCAGGTCTTGGCGAAGGCTTTTCCATCTGCTGCAAGCGAAGAAGGTATGTTCCGCGTCATCTTCTAGCGAGTCTCCGTACTGGCAGGCTGGACTGTTTGTTTTGCCGATTTTGTGGAGGAAGGCGTTGAAATATCGTGGCGATGATGATAATGATGACTTTGTCGATGATGACTTTGTCGATGATGATCGTCTCGATGATGGTGATGACTGTGGCTTTGTCGATGATGATGATGATTAGCGTGGTGCTGCTAATTATGATGATTGTGGTGATGACGATATATATAGGTGTCCACGAAAAGAAATGTAAATTAAAACATTTTAATTAAAGACTTTCAATTATTTCAATTTACTTTATTTATTTTACGTTATAATTATTTGGCAGCAAATCGAATTGGAAAAAAATGGAGTTTTTTACTTAAGTGCCACACAATCAAAGAGACAAAGAACGAATGAAAGCCCAACGCACAAGCGCGACGGCCGTATATATAGTTTTTGCATGTGCAAGGCGTTCGATGATATGCATTTTACTGCGCCGTCTGTGGTCTGATACCCGAAACGCGTATCCTTAAGGCGCAAACACACTGCAACATCACCGTGCGCTGGCAATGCAGCAACTTTACAATTTGTTTTTTTTTGGAATGTTTGTTTTTTCGTGTAAACAACTCCCATCCCCCTGGTTCGAGAAGGCAAGGAAGACCGATCCTCCGTTTTAGAGACCAAGCCATCGAGGATGCCAGAGCGCTTGGTCTGGACAACTGGAAGCAGCGTGCCCGGGATCGCAAAGGATGGAAAGCTGCAGTGTCTCAGGCAGATACTCTTCACGGGTCGGGAGCCCGTTAAGTAAAGTAAGTAAAGCAATCACATTTCCTTTTAAAACGTCGCAGACAAATAAAAAAATATTTTTTTTATTTCAACCTACTGACGAAGAAATGTAATTGGCGCATCCAATAAAGTTAAACAGGCGGAATTTTATTGAAGAAGATATTCAAAATTCGAATTCATAATAATTATGTATTCGTAATAGTCATAGATAACGTAATATGTCATTCGTTGCATGCTTTCTGGAGTGAGTGAAATCATTCTGACTACTTAATTACTATTTTTAATTGACTAAGTCTTACTTGTACACCGAATTTAAATAAATTGAAATTGAAATTGAAATTGAAGGGAAATTTAGGTATACTTATGTATTTAAATTTGGAAATGATTCCAATTTTTTCCGAACGGTTGGTCACATTCATGGAATCGGCTTATTCAGCGTATGGACAATAGGGGGCATCAACTTCCTTATATGATTCTCAAAACTGTATAAATCCAAACTTTAGTTGTAACAGTTGTATGGTAAGTACCTACCATTATTTAAAATAATTGAATAAAAAATAAAATCGGCGCGAGATATTAATATTAAAACCCTTAATACAAATTTTACAAGGAATCAATCCATCCAATGTGGCTGGAACCTCAGTCACAGAAAGGGAAACGAACAAACGGACAGACAGACGTATTGACACGGACGAAATTGCAAGACCCACTTTTTTCGACGTGTCCATAGTCGTAATATCGTACCTCATAACTTCTCAGTTTGAGTTTGAAATTTCAGGACGACTCCAGTATCTTTCTCTTTTTGCATATTAAAGTATGTATACGAAACATTTAAAAACAACATAATAACCCAGGAGCATAAAATATTTGCTACGAAAGCATGTAAAACCAGCGATTTCTGTTCAACTTTATAAATAATTCAAGTCTTTTCCAGAAATGTATGAGTCATAAAAAAATAAATCTATCGCTGTCAGGAGAATTTATTGCTCGTAGTATTCCAAATTCAATGCGCGGAATTCATAACTGCTGCGACCGACGCGACGGGGTCATTAATCAGCCTAAAATTTTGCGGAGTTGGGTTCTTGCCAGTTCATATATCCGGTGGAAGAGGGTTCTTAATCAGTATAAGTCTGTACTGTTTGGATTAGAGGTCTTATTCGATTATGTGAAACACTGCATTAAGTGGCGACCTATTAAAGGATATGTAAAGAAGGCAATAGAATAAATGTGCATGGCTTCCATTCGACAGCGTGTTAGATACTTACAATCATTTAACCAATTTATTAGACTTTATGTTTTGAATGCATTGCCAGGACTCCAAACAACATTTAAAAAGGTGGAGGTGTCCATACATGAGATTCGCACAAATTTGGTTGATTTTTTTTATGGTTAAAAAAAACTAATTTTAAGAAGCATCTTATGTAAAAATAGTAATTGCACCTTTCGCAGAGGTCGGATCCAAGACTGATATGATTATTTCAATCAAATTGTTATTCGTTTTTTCTCAAGCATTGGGCTATCTTTTATATTTTTAAACAGTCTATTTCAGTATCCATTGCTTATATGACTATAAACTGGCATGAAAAGCTTCTAAATGTACAGTTTGCAATTGGTAATTGTATTTCATTTTAGGGTGTTTTAAGAAGGATAACTCATTTTCGGGTTTTTAAAGGACCTCCAAGGACTAAAAGTAAAAGTGGTACTCAAAAGTACCGTTGGGCTATGGGATACAAAAAAAACATAGGGACGGGCTACAGTCCGCTTAGGCGAACTGTTGGATACCCTATTCTTATTCCTATCCCTCATAAGTGGGCGTGACAAAAGTCTAAGTATTGTTGAATTGTTAAGAACGCTCTACATATTTTGTTATACAACATTTAAAGGATTTTATCAAAAAAAACGCTCCCTAGCTCAAACTTGGGTGTTTCAATAAAATTGTTTTATTTAATTGTGGGCGTGTCGGTAGGCGGATTTAAAAAAAATTAACACATGAGCATAAAGGGCCCCTAGAGAGTATATATTATAAATTTCAGCTCCCTAGCTCACTTTGAATTTTCAAAAAAAAAAAATAATAATAATTGTGGGCGTGCCAGTAGGCGGATTTTGAAAATATTTACACATGAGCATAAAGGGCCCATAGAGAGCATATATTATAAATTTCAGCGCCCTAGCTCAAACTTTGGATTTTCAAAAAAATTGTTTTATTTATTTGTGGGCGTGTCAGTGGGCGGATTTTGAAATTATTTATACATGAGCTTAAAAGGCCCCTAGAGAGTATATATTAAAAATTTCAGCTCCCTAGCTCAAATTTTGGTTTTTCAATAAAATTGTTTTATTTTTTTGTGGGCGTGGCAGTGGGCGGATTTTGAAAATTTTATATCCCGAGCAGTTTTAGGGGTCATAGATCATATATAAAAAATTTCAGCTTCCTAGCTCAAAATTCGTTTTTGTCCAAAATTTTGTTTTTTTGAGTTTGTGGGCGTGTCTGTGGGCGGATTTCAAAAATTCGTAAACTTGATTATTTCGGGACCCTAGAGAGTATATGGTTAAAATTTCAGCTCTCTAGGTCCAGTTTAAAGGCCTAATTTTTGCCGACGGACGGACGGACGGACGGACGGACATGGCTAGATCGACATTACTATCGATGCTGATCATAAATATAGTAACTTTTAGGGGTCTACGGGCAATATTAAGGTATGTTACAAACTATGCGTCAAAATTAATATACCCCTAGAATAGGGTATAAAAATCATAAAAAAGGAATTTAGCTATTCTTTTTTATTTGAATATGATATGATAATAATTATAATTGAAATGCATTTCATCAAAAAAAGATAATTTTACTTTTTTAATTACTGAAAATGTATTCCATGGTACAAGGAAAAGCAGTTTTGTTTGTCATTGCAGCAAAGGTATACATTGCAATGGCTGCATGTCGAAAATGGCTTTGACTGTATTTTGTTGATACTACATAGCTCACACCTTCCCCGTGCATCAACAAACTTTGGCCAATGAACACCCAGATTACCCAGTAGCACGTCCTTAGAAACAGATTCCTCTTTACCCCTTCGATTTTTGCTGCACTGAGGAGAATCTTCATTTTGTGATTTTCTTTTTAGACCACGTCTGTCAACAGGTAAATCCTTCTGTGGCATAAGTCCAAGGGTTACACTTCTCTTGTACTCCAGAAGGGATACTTTTTCATTTATTTGGCAGTAAACGATGAACGAGTTTACGAAACATATTTCGAGCATTCCCCAAAAAAGACGATGCCACCACTTCTTTGACCGGCGGCCTAATCCATATGCGGCACGAAGTTGATCAGCATGGTCCACGCCTCCCATGAAAGAATTATAGTCTTTAACGACTTTAGGACAACTTACTTCTTAATTCGTGTTGCACTCCCGATTTATCCCTTCTCTTAACAGTTGAAAGATCATTGCCATGGTAGTTTGAAGCCAACAATACTGTTCTGTTGTCTTTCCATTTATAAAAACTGATCCCATCTTTGGAAGATCGATAGTCAAAATCTCCTCTTTTCATTTTTTTATCATCTTTCAAATTTTTCGGGTTACCTTTTCTATTTGCTCGAATCGTACCACAAGCTAGAGTTTTTTCGGTTTTAAGTTTCTCAAGCAGTCTTACTGACGAAAAATAGTTACCAAAGAAAATTATTTTTTGCTTTCCCCACTCCTTTTCAGTCAATGATAAAACTACTTTTTCACCGAGACCGTATTTTTCGTATTTATTTTCAAGCTGCACGTCTTTTCCTTGGTGAATCGAAAACTTCTTTATATATCCATGCTGATCTGCTAAGCACCATAATTTGTACCCTCTCTTTATAGGTTTCATGGGATTGTATTGCTTCATGGAGTTCCTGCCCTTGAAAAGAATCATTGACTCATCAACAGAGAGCTCTCTTGTTCCGTGGTAGGATGTGCTGAATTTATCATTCAGAGAATGTATCATTGGCCGAAGTTTGAATAGTCGATCTTTATTATCTTTTGGAATTAGGCTGTTGTCATTTATGTGTAAGCTGCTCAAAATAGCATCAAATCTATTACGGCTCATCGTTTTACCCACCAACGGAACTCCCAAATCCTCACTTTCACTCCAAAAGTGCCTCCAGCTGGGTATCTTATGATATCCCATAAGAAAGTTTATTCCTATGAAAGCTAGTAGCTCACCCTTCTTCAAGTCCAACACCTTGCTTTTTTGAACCGCGTAGAGATTAGATTGATAAACAATTTTATCTAGCACACTTTCAAAAAAAGAGACGAAAAAATCTGTTTGACTATCGCAGGTCTCAAACAAACGTTCAACTGGCCCCTCAGGCAATACAAATTCAGGAATTTCCGATACACAATCGCTAGCTTTCCATTGGCGTTTTGGTTCTTCATCGGAATTTTGTTTTTCCGAATGACTGCATCGTGGACGATTATCCGGAATTTCCTTGCCATCACCTAAAAGCTGCTCAAGCTCCTCTTGAAGCACAGCTTCATCCGGTTCCTCATTCATTCGGGCAGCAGCTCCTCTTTTTGAACGAATTGTTATTAGATCCAATTCATCTTCAGATTCTAGGTCAGTATCTTCATTATTGTCCAAAGGTAAATCCTCAATCAATGCCAAAATCTCATCATCCTTCAAAGAGATATTCTGAACAGCCGACATAATGCACTATATATATACATGAAAAGAGCCCGAAGAAAAAAATTAGTATTCGAACACTCGTTGTCGCACAGCCCAACGGTACTTACCAGTCCAATTTAGTTTTTTAGTGGAAATATATGAAAAATTCGTACAACTTCAACTGATTTCGTGTGTTTTCCAAAGGTCAATATGCAAATCAACTAAACACTTAAAAAAATGACGAAAAATGCAATGGCTACTTAGATCTGCAAACACCAAAATCAACTAAAATTACTACGTTCAAAATCTAGTAAGCTGTCAAAAAAAACCGTTATAACCGTGGCTACAACTGCAAAAAAAAATCATAAACAGCAAAATACATGGAAAACGAATGGTACTTAAAAGTCACGTTGGTCGTCAATACCATATTTTTGTCATATAGAGTTTTTATATGAAATAAAACATTGTGGTACTTACAAGTACCGTTGGTCAACAAAGGGTTAAAGAGTAGGCCACCTTCCTTTGTGTCAAAAAATATTACTTCCCACAGACAAATGTCTGACGAAGCTCAGCTTTAGGCACTTCCTAGTAAAACTAATTTTTCTACGCGACCGTTTCATTACTATTTTCTCATCAAATGTACTAAAGGTAATATTTGCTGAACCCTAACATACTAAGTTGTTCATACTCAACAAAAAAAACTATTTAATAAACAAGTTTGCGGAGAAATTCATGGATTTTACGATGCAATGCGATACCGAAGGAAGCGCAGCGTCCAGGGAAGGCCTTCCCCTTCGGACAGCCACCAAAAGTGGTGTACTTTTCTGCCCTCTCCGCAATCGCGGTACTAAAACGGAAGCATAGGCGACTGTACCCGAAGTGCATGAGTCCCTCATTCCTTGCACCTCGGTGGCATGGTACAATGCCGGGGATAGCATCCCTCCTCTGCTCAAACCCTTTTTCATCGATATGAATGAAATTTTGTAGCGGTAATAAGCCCCAAAAATCAGGCTTATACCTGATCACCCTTGTCACATGTACGACTGACCTTAATGAGGAAATTGTCAATCCTGTTCGACTGAGCCCCTTCGTACAGAACCTTTTTGGGATAGTATTTTATGTAGTAGGAAACAGGAGTTCGAGCAATCTGAAACAAGTCCTTAGACATTGTCCCTAGAACACCCAGATCCTTTCCATATAACTACGCGCTCTATTGAACCATAATGAACATCCATAAGCGATGTTCGGATTTATGTGGACCACATGACATACGACCTTTACCCTGGTAGCAGGTTGACTGTTGTGAAACAGTGTTCGACACCATCTAAAAACCGGGTCAAGTGATTTAAAAAAAAGTTTGATATTTTAGATGAGACTTAGATTAAGAACATACATAAATGTTTAAATCTTAAAGGTATTTCGTTATTTTATTTGTTTTAAGTAGACATTTTAAGATCGAACGGTTAGCGGTTATATTAAGATATGTATGTTGATAGACTGCTATGCCATGTTTTGAGACTGGATGTGCTCTTATAGACTTAAAGTGGCTAGATAAAAGACGAAATTATTATGCTGTCTTTTTTGTATGTGATATTCTTACTGGTCACATTGTTAGCCCATTTGTCTTTCATGGCTTTCCATCCAGTTATATTCATTCAAGGAAACAAACATTCTTCAGCATTTCTAGACAAAGAGCGATTCGCAACCTTTCTTTCATCAATTTAAATAATACAGAAAGTAAAGGGTCTTTCATTAAGGACTTGACAACTTCTTTTTTAAATAAAATGCAAACTACTTGAGATATATCAAAAAATGATTGGCTTGAATTACTATCAAAACATTCATGAATGTAATTTGACGTCGTTCATATATCCACCAAGGGAACGTATGCAGCGGTCGATACATTGAAACCAATTTTCGGTGACTCGACCGCTACGGCCTCTATTTCTCGTTCAATATTGGCTCTGAGCTCCTCTAACGTCGCCAGCTTGTTGGCATAGACCAATGATTTAACGTTGCCCCATAAAAAAAGTCTAGAGGCGTTAAATCATACGATCTTGGCGGCCAATAGACGGGTCCGTTTCTCGAGATACCACGTTCATCGAACTCTGACTTCAATAAGTCGATTGTTGCACCCGTTGTGTGGCTTGTTGCACCGTTTTGTTGGAACCACATATCACTGATGTCCAATTCATGCAATTGATCAAAGAAATAACGTTCCAACATGTCCCCGTAGCGAATACCATTTACCTTAACGCGACGGTTATTTTCATCGACAAAAAAAACGGCCCACTGACGTCACCGGCATGAAAACCGCACCAAAGAGTGACTTTTTGCGGATGAAGTGCTGTTGCTTATGAGGGTTCTCACCTGTCCAGTAACACATATTTTGCTTATTGACGAAGCCGTTCAACCAAAAATGCGCTTCATCGCTAAAGATGATTTTGCGATGAAATTCTTCATTTTCTTCCATTATGTCCAGAGCCCAATTCGAGAACATATGTACGTCGCTTCATATGATCAAGTGGCTTTAGTTCTGGAGTCGGCTTGATCCTGTAAAGGTGTAGGCCCAGATCCTTACGCAAAATTTGCCATAATGTGGTCTGGGAGAGGCCCACTTCTTGAGATTTTAAAACGCCGTTAAATTGACTGATTTGACTGGTTTGCGATGGACGCTTCGCCTATACGACGGCAAAATTCTGCACATTTCGGGCAAAACGTAGTCTCACTGGCACGGCAACAATCAAGCAGCAAATATTCTAACTCAATTTTTTTCAATAGACTATGAATTTCTTGTTAACGCTCTTAAAGTTGCGGCCACCGACTCGGAATTTCGTTAGTAAGTTTTAATAACTTGTAAACGTTGTTCCTTCGTGTATTTCAGCACGATTAAAATTTTGATTTTACTGAATATTTTGGCATTGACAGTTTGGTAATCGGTTTAAGGTTGCGTTCACACTGAAAGTTTGAAGTTGTCAAGTCGCTAATGAAAGACACTTTACAACATCTAAAGGATTTTATCATAAAAACAAAGTTTTGTAAAAAAAATTGTTCAAAACGACTTTATCGAAATACTTTGCAAAGAAAAGGACTTTCAATAACAATGATTTTTTTCAAATAGTGTCCGTGTCAGTGGACGTATTTTAAAAAATCTGTAAGCCTGAGTATTAATATGCCCTAGAGAGTATATCTTATAAATTGCAGCTTCTATCTCAAACTTTGACCTTTCGATAAATAGAGAAGACAATATATTAAAAAGTTCAGATTTTTAGCTCAAAACTAGAGAGTATATGGCTAATGTTTTAGCTTTCTAGCTCGAGTTTCAAGGCTTAATTTTGCCGACAGACGGACGCACGGGCGTGGATAGATCGACATTACTATTGATGCTGAATACGAATATAGGATAAACTATGAGTCAAAATTAACATATGCTTAGAATATGGTATAAAAAGTACAAACGAAAAAAATTTCCCTTCCAAAAGAGGTCTTTCTGGCAAAAACGTAAAACTAAATGTACATTTTCTAGACCCTTTGATTCCGTTGATCCGAATATCCTATGTCAGAAGCTATCCCGGGTGTTTAATTTCTCTTACAGTGCAACTAAATTGATTTTCTGTTATTAAAATGATCGCGTTCAGGCCGTTTCATGCAATGGCAGTCTTTCCTCCTTTCTACCTGTAAGAAGGGGTGTACCACAAGGTTCTATTCTTGGACCTCTACATTTTTCTTTATTTATAAACGACCTGCCATCTATTATTAAATATAGCAATTTCCACATTTATGCTGACGATGTCCAGCTGTATCTTGATTTTCCCATAGGTCTGGTTGAATACGCTGTGCTGAAAATGAACGAGTATCTGGAATCGATAATAAAATGGTCAACGCAAAACCAGCTGGCGTTGAATCCTGCTAAAACAAAATGTTTACCAATTGGAAGGCAGCAACCCAATTTTGCTGACTTCCCTCCCATTTTGTTAAATGGGTCACAGGTTGAAATGGTGTCGAAGATTAAAAATCTGGGAATAATATTTAACAGCACTCTATCCTGGAGCGACCACATTAATAGTGTTATTGCACAAATATATCGTTCACTTCACGGTCTATCTAACTCTAGACTTTACTTACCTGCAGAGGTTAAGACAAGGCTGGTCAAAGCGTTAATTAAGCCGATTCTGAGCTATGGTTGCCAGGTTTGTCTTTGGCCTCGGCAGGTTTGATCATATATCCGGATACTCGCAACAAATTCTCGTATGCAACCTATAGTTTTTTCTTCGATTCAAATGCATCGCCTTACTCGTTAAAATTATAAAAGAAATAGCCGCAAATTATTGTGTGATAAGTTAACATTCTCGCAGTCAGCGCTAGGTACGACCTTAAGACCTAGTACGTACACCTGCCTGACAACGCCTCGTCAATTCATTCATTCCGTAAGCCTTTGGAATAGTCTCCCTCTATCATTAAGGAACCAAATTGAACATAAATGCAGTTTTTACCAGTCGTTTTCTCCTTTTCATCGCAGGATAATTCTCAGATGTAATGTAATTGAATTATAATGTTCACTTTATTTTTATTTTTATTTTTTATGGGCAATTTAACTAAATATATAATTAAAATAAAACTCCTATAATTGTCTCTAAACATGTAACATATACAATTATACAATACCTGTACTTTTTAAGAATTTATTCTCTTTGTACAGCGATGCAATTAAATAAAATAAATACTAAATACTAAAATACAAAACAATGATTAGCAAACAGAAAACTTCTAAAGTATGTATATAAAATCAAAAATGGAAAGAGAAAATATTGTTGTGTACAGCTTTCAACACCATTAAATGACCCAATAAAAAGTTGAATCACACCAACTGATTTGCTCTCAAATGTCGGCATTTGCAATGATACATTTTCATGTGCTCGCAAATTGTCACAAATGATTTGCGTGAGTGTTTACACGATTTGCGAGCAAGGATAGAAAAAAATAACTACACTGCCAATTTGGTTTATACACAAAAACACATGATACTCGATACCCGATAAAATACGTTGATACTTAATTTCGGGTTCGAATCCCAAATGTATCTACTTAGTATCAAAAGTATTGTTCGAACCCTATTACTGTGCCATTTCTATCGAACGCAAGGATTACCCCATTCATTATTTAATCACCCAAACCATAAAATAAATGCACCATTCTCATTTAAAAACTCCAGTCTCGACTCTCAACCTTACAATCGAAGTAAAAATACATCCCATTAGCAAAAAGAGGTTGGGCCGTTAAATACGAACGTGAAATTCGTGAACCTGGCCCACGGGAGCTTGGTATGGCCGTTTGCCAGACAAACAAATTTAATGCGCAGAAATTAACTTTCCGGTCGATGATTTTGAAAGTTTCCCTTTCGGTCTTTTCGCGAGCGAAAAAAATATTTTATATGTTTACCTCCCACCCATTTGGCAATTTCTTTCGTTCCGCTCGTTTTACCATCCTAAAATTAAAAGCCATATCCTTTTATTTTCAATCTACGTTCACATCTCTATTCGCAAATGACAGGGTTGTCAGGAGGACTTTCTTTTTTCAATCAGCTCAATGTGATTGCATGTGTAAATATCGTAAGAAAAAAACGTGAGGCGAAACTCATTTCTTATAAAAATGAAAAAAATTTACCAACGGGATAGTAATCGTTCCCACAAAATTATGAGCAATTATATTTTTCTCCGGATAAGGACTGCAATTTCAGCTTACTGTCACATCGGCTTACTTTTAAATCGTTCTCATCACGAGAGGCCACATCGACGTCTTGCCAAGACACACAAAGGGCATAACAAGCAAAATCATGGTGCCAACTCTATTAGTTGCCTATAAAAAGTTGATACTATTACTTCACCCTTGATATCCCTGACTGAACGTTCAGCCGTGAAACGGATATGAGATATTACCCTAAATATCATTTTCATCCTCCCCATCGCCATCGTCATCATCATTTTCCATCATTGTCGCTCGGATGAAAGAGTAATTTGGCTGCTTTCTAATTGACAGCAGAGAGAGGGACAGACGCCGACTCTCAAATCCCTCACAGATGCCATATCCTGCTGTTGATGTTATTTTATTTTCATGCGATGAATTTATGATTTGAAGACTGTCTGCTGGTGTGGAGCTTGAGATTACGGTGTCATCTTTCGTCAAGGATGATGTTGAAGCGTTTGGTATTAAATCGTCTTTAGGTGTATACCTTATATCATCATTACCACTATCTTTGGTGGTCGAGACGATATGTGATGTTTACCCAGGGTTTCATGGAAAGCACTTTAAAAGTGGTTAAGAAGAACTCCAATGAAGAAGGGATCACAACATTCTGGGTGTATATGGAAAAAAGAGAAACGAGGAACTTTGCACTGAATTCAATTACATACAATATTATTCCGCTCTATTATTTTAGAGTTTATGAATGTATGAGTTAAGCTAAAATTGTGTGGGTTATGTGAAGGGTGAAGTACATCAGACTCAGGGTAGTTTTTGAAAATGTCCTTTTAAAGGCTATAACCAACTTGCTCTGTAAACGAAACGATTGCCTGATACGCGTATCTACATAAAACTGTTTTAAACATTTTTTTTTTTAAGAAAAGTTCAGTGCTATCCTTTAAGTGTAGCTGAGTGTAAGTTGTAATCGTTGACATGAATAACACCACAGAAGCATTCACGCTCCTTATCAAGTGCTTATATATGTACCTCCGCGGTGTAGTCACATGGAAACCACCACTTGTGTTAATCCTCTTATCTTGGTCCTGAAATCACCAGAGCGAAGTGCTTTAATTTCTTAAGTTCTAGTGTAAGTGGCGTGGGCTTATATGCGACAGAAAATTAAATTAATTTTGGAAACTAGAAATGCCTCCTGGTAAGTCAGTAAAGTCATTTGATGTCACCGAGGTCGTGGTTGTATCTTCTTCGCCATTCCTAATATTCGATTAAGTATTTTTCTTTCGAAATATCCCAGTATTAGCCGTGTTTTATTATCGCCAATGATCTATACAGATCATCAATTTATATGCTTTACAACAAACACACATGATCTTTCTATTCATCAGGATCACATTTTATGATCTATAAATTAGTTGTCACTATTTCCCACTAGGTGTCTTGGGTGCCAATAGGTGGTCATTTTATACCTGAATTTATGTTGCTATACGAGTACCTACCAAAATTAAAATCGTCTCAAAATGATAAACATTATTGGACCGATTTTCATTCCATGAAAGGAGTATACCCTGTTTTTTTTCATTGCTCTTTATCCATTAACAAATAAAATAAAAAAGTTTTGGCAGTCAGAAAAACGTTTAAAGGTCGAAAGCGTACAATTTTAATTTTATGGAAATTTTTGATTGTATGGTAACTCCGGGCAAAAGTTTTCAAATTGGAAATCCAGCTGTGTTCGATGATCCATACTATTTACGAGTATTATCATCGGCAGATCTATCGTTCACTAGTCATAATAAACCACGGCTATTAGCTCTCCTTTCCCGCTTATCGTCCAGCACTCCGCACCGTAAAGTAGAACTGACAGTATTAGTCCTTTGTAGAGATTACACTTGGTCTTCCGGGCTAATTGTTTTGAACCCATTTGTTTTGTCAAATCGAAGCGGCAATGTTTTCACAGGGTAATTCTTCGTCGGATCTCCACTAATGTCTTTCTTGACTATGAGTTAAAATTATAATACCCTTAGAATAGGGCATAGAATTAATGTTATCCCTTAAAATTATTAGTTAGGTTTCGTCCCACTTAACTGCATGCCCACTGGTCCGCCTGTGGGATTCACCGGCTCGACCTCAGGAAATAGCGGCAGGCCTCTCGATTTTGAATCACTTCGTCGCTGAGGCCAATCAAATGCTGGTGTTGCTGCATTTGTGTGATCCATGAGTTTTTAGGCCTGACTCTCTTTCGCGTTTGTATTGGAACGTTGATTGATATTGCCTTTTTGACAGGGTTCGTAGGATCTCCCCTTGAACATGACAGTACCAAATGAGCCGGTCGCGTTTCCTTCTTTTTTCGAGATAGGTTCTTTGACGTAAAGCCTCCTCGGATTTTGGAACTCCCGGATTTTGGAACTTCTTAATTCGATCAATCTTTGTTACTCCTGCTGTCATGCGAAGCGTCTTCATCTCAGCAGCCGTTAATTTGCCCTCATACATTTTGTACGCTGTCCAACATTGTGAACCATATGGGAGCGCCGAGGGCACAACTACCGTGTAGAGCTTTCCTTTCAGCTTAAGGGGCATTTTTCGATCACAGTAGATAAACCTTACGCTTACGCGGTGCTTAATGTCGTGCTCACAGCTTGCTTTGCTATTGATCATAGGTTAGGTTAGGTTTATGTGGCTGTCGGCAGAAGCCGACACACTTAGACCAATTTAGGTCCATTGTGATACCACGTATGTATTATCTACCTCAATTCTGTAGATGGGACTGGCCAACGACACGCGGTTGTTCTCAAACGGTCCCCCATCTACGTACTAACCGCGCCCAACGTCGTTTAATTGCGGTGATCTGACGAGAACCGATTAACTCGACGTGGTATGGTCGTTGGTTAATTTTATTGCCCATAGATCCCAGATATTTTAACTTTTCGCACTTGGGAATCACTGCTACATTCTTATAAATGTCTGGAATAGGTCGGAGAGGATTAGAGAACGGGCAGTACAAGTGTTCTGTTTTCTTCGGACTAACAAGATATCACTTCCTCTTCAAAACTTCCACCCATATATCAAGTGCTCGTTGCAGGGACGTTTGATAGTCGCTTATGATTGCTCCATCGTTAGCAAAGAATAACTGGTGCACTTCACTTTTCCTTTAAGCAGATAATCAAGGACTTTAATAAATATCAAGGGACTTAAGATGCTTCTGTGGTGTACACCGACTTTGACTGCGAACTCCTCGGTGACGCTAGCGGGTCATATTACTCTTGTCTTTACTCCCTCATACATGTCCATGGTCATCGTAGTACGTAGGTTTCTGCAACTCCTCGCTGTCTTAGCTCCAACCATAACAGATCCCTTGCTTGGCTATCAAAGGCCTTTTCAAAACCTACTATCACTGTATGCAAATCATTTAAGGAATAACGATGTTTTCCCTTCACGATCCTTATACCTTGGATTGCATCTGTGGTTGATTTCATCCGACAAACCCGCACTGGTCTTCAGATAGCCGTATTAATTTCCGCTTTCGGCTACTAATACTTGTGGTTCCATTAAGACGGTGCCACAAGCCACACAGGGGGTGCAACGATCGAGTTATTAAAGTCTCAGTTCGGTGAACGTGTTATCTCGAGAAACCGACCCGTCTATTGGCCGCCAAGATCGTATGATTTAACGCCTCCAGACTTTTTTCATGGGGCTGCATTGAATCATTGGTCTATGCCAACAAGCCGGTGACGTTAGAAGAGCTTAGAGCCAATATTGAACGAGAATTAGCGGCAGTACATGTGCAGCCGAATCATCGAAAATTGTGAGTTCAACGTATCAACGTTGATTAATTAAATCCAGTCCAGATAATTGCTAAAGCCGGCTGTGATGGATTTTTGATTTTCCAAAAAAAACTTCATTCATTAGCAGTCGCTCAAGAACCGTTGTGGTGAGAAAGAAATTGCAAACAACCATCTATCCATCTGTGCTTTGACAAATTTATGCAAGGAACGAAGTTTTCGTTCCCCATAAGCAGCAGGTTGTCTGAAACAAAGCGTAAATGCTGTTTTCCTACGTTTTCAGATGATGTCCTGGACAAGTTGGAATTTAGTCTTTATTTTAAAAACAAATTGAGTAACTTTATAGTCGGAGGCTGTTGTATTTATTAATATGCCTACAGTGTTCCGTTTTTATTTAATCATTTAAAAAACAACTAAAGCAGAAAAGTAAGTCCTTGAAAGAAACTCACAGTTTCCTTCAGTAGAATGACAGTGTTGAGGCAATTTAATTTAATCAAAGTTGTACGCTAAGTATCACAGAAACTCTGAAAAGTTGTCGGTGATAATCCCTTTTAAAGCCATATAATAGAGTCCTTTTAATTCTCCTCAGTGAAAAAACGAAAACAACTTTTTTTCAAATGAACTGCGCATTTTTTCCGCCTGCAGGTTAAAAATGGGAAGTTGCTTTTTTGTGACTCAATTCCTACGGGATATAAGGCAAGGCAATTGCCTTCTGCTGTTGGGACTGATTTAAATAGCTTTTGACAACATGGATGGCTTCATAAAATTAAATTCCCAACGAAAAGAGGATCATATGCTGATGGGAATTTAAGGATATTTTAATTTCGCAATTTGAATGGAATTATTAATTTTGAATCGACAACTCGGAGAAGTGTGAATTGTTTGCGAAAGAAAGGAAAATTTTATTTTCCTATGATAAAGGAAGGGAGGGTTTTTTGGTGCACAGACAAACAAGGTAACTTTGACTTTGTTGCTCGAGTACAAAAATATTACACAGACAAAGTTTTTTTTATATATACTTAAGCCATATTTTTATCATTTGAAGCTTGCAATATTTAGACTGAAAATTACGCAGTTTATTGAAAAACCCTTCTCTGGGGGAAAATTAAACCTACAACAAAGTACCATGCTACCTACACTTTGAGGTTGATTCTGCTATTGAATTTTGGTAATTGATTTTTACGGGAAATATTTTTCCTATAAAGGAATTCTGGAGGGTTGATGTGTTGGGAAATGAAATTTGCTCGGGTGTGCAAGATGTTGCTGACGGTTATTGAGAATTCACTAGTTGAAGTAGATACTTTAAAATCGGTTTGGGATTTTTAAATTTGAGTAAGGTTAAATTAATGGTGTATACTTATAGTAGGTGCTGATTGAGTTTGGACAGATCAATTGTGTTAATCCTACATTGCGATATTCTCCATCCCCTTCTGATATTGGTTCCTTGTATCCAGATTAGTCAATAACATTTTAAGGTCAAGTGAAATACTGAAGTTGGGCGCTGGTTTAATTAACACATACTTGACTGACTCAAAATCAACCCTTGAAAAAAATCTGAGTCTATGTGAATGGACATATAGCAGATGTATTAACTGATTAATGTCAATGTTTCCTATATATGTAATTGATGCCTTAATATCTAAGAACATTGAAAAAATTTCTTAATAAATAATTGCAAGAGTTATCAAAAACAAACGCAAACTCAATTATGCGTTGAATGTACATAAACGAATGCATATAGAGACATCTTTTTAAGCGAAGGAAAAACATTTATTCCTGTTTGAGATGAAACCAACACCTTTGCCTAATATGTATTTCTTTCTTGTTTCTTACTATTGTTTTTGCATTTGATTTATATAATGATTGTAAATGTTCTCTTTTTTTGTATTGAATGAAAGCTCGCACAGCTTTACACCAATAATTGCGTGTGCGAAGCTGCGGATGGGCGAGATGATAATTATGCGTGGTCTATTTGACCTATTCTTTGGTTTTTGGCACTTCACTTGGATTTCGTTCGTGGAAGCTAACACATCTCCCATCAGCAGCTAAGTACCCAATTCAAATTATATTTAATAAATCAATTCTGTATATTGCATTTCCTACCAACTCGTTTTTTCCATTCATTCTCGGTGCAATAGCAGACAATCTTTTTGATATAATCAGCAACAATTCCTTTATTACTTACTTAACGGGCTGCCGGCACGTGAAGAATGTCTGCCTGGAGGGTCCAACACATACAATCAGTTGATCTGTATTCTGTCGATGCGTCGTTGTCAACGAAGAGTAATATAGAATAAACCCATTCTCTATTAAGGTGATCCATGACAAACGGATCCGTCAGTGTAGACGGACAAAGTAGATATACATGTTTCTTTTCTTTCCGTCAACGTATGCACACATTCAAAAATTGAAATTCACACATTCTAGGGGGAAAAAAAACATTGGAAAAGGAGAGACAGACAGTTCAGTATATCACAGCAAAGCTACAGCTCGACCGCTGATTGGTTTGAAATGTCTTAAAATTGTAGAATTGTTTCTCAAATTCGGCTAGAGGGTTTGATGAGAAATAAAAAGTTGTACTGAGCTGGCATCTCATGTACTTGGATCATTCAGTGGTATTTAGGTGATTATAGGTTATTAAATGCGGCCAATCTAATTTCGGCTGACAAAGTTGGCGACGGATTCTATAAGACCATGCCTTTCTATAAGTGCGTTAACAATGATGGATGCGTCCTGGACCTGGTGTCCAAGTGTCCAGGGTGGGGCATATTTAACGCAATGTTTTTTCGATGAACTTTAACTTTAACTTTAACATATAAAATATTGTTTTTCCGCCTCCCTTATCTTCAGAGAATAAGCTCCATAATAAGGAACCATCGTCTGGAATAAAATTACTGGCATGACTTTCTGATGAAGAAGACTGTTCTTTGCGAATGCGTTTATTTGTGTTCCTCCCAACATCAGATTCTTATTGAAATTAAAGTTTAAGATGCATTCAAATAATTACATTAAGTCTGTGTAATAATATTTTTACCTCCTTCTTTAATGCGTCTTTCGTTATATTCTCCTTTTTATACCCTATTCTAAGGGTATATTAATTTTGACGCATAGTTTGTAACATACATACCCCTAAAAGTAACTATATTTATGATCAGCAACGATAGTAATGCCGATCTAGCCATGTCCGTCCGTCCGTCTGTCGGCAAAAATTAGACCTTTAAACTGGGCCTAGAGAGCTGAAATTTTAACCACTCTCTAGGGTCCCGAAATCATCTAGTTTACGAATTTTTGAAATCCGCCCACAGAACCCATAAACTCGAAAAAACAAATTCTTCGAAAAAATCGAATTTTGAGCTAGAAAGCTGAAATTTTTTATATATGATCTATGACTCCTAAAACAGCTCGGGAGATAAAATTTTTAAAATCCGCCCACAATTAAATAAAATAATTTTATTGAAAAGTCAAAGTTTGAGCTAGGGAGCTGAAATTTATAATACATACTTTCTATTAGCCCCTTATACTCGTGTGTAAATATTTTCAAAATCTGCCTACTGACACGCCCACAATTAAATAAAACAATTTTATTGAAAAACCAAAGTTTGAGCTAGGGAGCGTTTTTTTTACAAAAGCTTCTTTTTTTTTGATAAAATACTTTAAATGTTATATAACAAAATATGTAGCGCGTTCTTACCAATTCAACCATATTTATAGGAATAAGAATAGGGTATCCAACAGTTCGCCCAAGCAGACTGTAGCCCGTCCCTATGTTTAGTTCCTAGTTTTTTTTTCCTTTCATCCTTTAATTTATTGGATTCTTCCAGAGATATTTTATAAGGCGATGACGAAATGATCTCCGATTTTCCTCGTTTCCTGTTCATAAGCAATTCCAGGTTGTCGAAGAAATTGGCGACGTTTTCCTTTTCCGGCTAAAGGAACGACAACGATGGATGTCGTCGAAGGACCAAAGGAAGTCAGCCCCTGCCTGAAACTTACTTGACAATAGAAAATGGATTTGGAATCCGGTTTGTAATGGCAAGCCGGAAAGCTAACGATCTTATGTCGTTTCTTGCTAGGCCAAATATTATTTCCCATTTCTAAATAGTCTAAGTCCTAATTTGACACTTACCACTTCTTAAAATACCTCTGACACCAAGATGTGATTTGTTGACCCTTTTGGGGGGCGTTTGGCAAAGGGACCCCAACAATTCTTTATCAGTGCATATTTCTCTATAATTTGTATACTCGTATATACACAAAAAGGCCAACAAGCTTGTTAAGCTTGCTAAGTAAGTGCTTTGGAAAAAATATTAAAATAAAACTATCAACTCACCTCACAATTCGGTTGCAGAGCACATCATTCCACAGTGAACCAAATTCATCGCATAACGAAGCATATCAAAAGCAATTTTGATATGGGAAAAAGTACGGGTATGGTTATCCTTGACGTCGAAAAGCGTTTGACACAGTATGGCACGAGGGCTTACTGCACAAACTACTAAGCCTACGTTTCCCAATCTACTTAGTGAAATAAGTACAGTCATTTTTATCAATGCGTTCTTTCAAAGTTGCTGTTAATAACTGGTTATCAGCTGGTTTCTCAATTGACGCAGGGGTGCCCCAATCTTGTGTAATATTCACACGCACGATTTTCTAAAATTAACCAACTTTGAAATTGCCATTTTTGCAGACGACACATGCATTTATTCTTAAGATTCAGTTGGTTTAAACATTGAAACGAAATTGCAATCTGACTTAAATGTCATTCAAACATACATACTTTGCCAGCTGGAAAATTAAATTAAATGCTTCAATGACTCAGGCTGTCTTTTTTACTACAAAAAAAAAAAATAAATAATATTCAAACGGATTGGAAATCAAGTGCTAAGTATCATGGGGTTCACCCTGACAAGTCGTTAACATTTAGCCCTCATGTCCAAGAAACCATCAGAAAAGTAAATATCACAATTAAAATGCTGTATTCATTTATTAAGAGAAGATCAAAAATGAGTCGAGAAAACAAACTCATCCTTTTTAAAGTAATTTTTGAAGCAATCTTGTTTTATGGATCTAAAGTTTGTGACAAATGTGCAAAAAGCCACATACGTAGATTACAGATAACCCAAAACAGGCTACTGTAAATGATTTTGAACTTACCTTGGCATCGACCAAAGAACTGCATGTGATCTCAAACATTGAAAAAATATCAATAAGACTGAATAAATTATTTGATCGCTACAGCTGGTCTTGCAGCTCCTCTCACAAAACCTTGATTTTAGCTCTTCTACATTAAACAAACATAAAATCACTACTTGTTTCACTTATTTGTTATTACTTATTTGTTTATTTATTTAATATATTTATTTATTATTTATTTATTTATTTATTTATTATTTATTCATTACAATTATTATTATTTATTTAACTAGTCATTTATTTATTTATTAATTTATTTGTTTATTTATGAACTTATTATTATTAAGCTACTTATTTATCTATTTATTTATTTATAATTAAAATTGACTTTATTATTATATAAATTCATCGTCTGCATTTGTTAAGTTATTAATATTTGTTAAATTATTTATATTTGTAAAATTTTTGTATATGTTCCTTTAAATTATTTATATCTGTTAATTTATTATATTTGTCAATTATATCTATAATTATTAATCTGTTTCTATATGTTTATTTAGTAATTTTACTTGTTAATGTACGTGATATCTGAAATCAAGTTTGCCCACCACCACTTCTCTCATTTCGAGCATCCTATTATAAGTTAGTATTGAGATTTTTCCATCACCTTTTCCTCAAATTATCATTTAAATATAAATATACATAGTTTGATATTTTTCATTTACAATTATATAATATTATCAGTAGTAAGGTAGTAATAACCAAATCTCTGTAAATTGTGCAATAGTAGTATTTAGAATGTATATCTTTGCTGAAATAAAAATAAATATAAAAAAATAAAAGGTGATATACCCCTGCAAGAAAAATCCGAAAAATCAACGTTTTCAAACTTTCACCCTCAGCCTCCGAGAAAAAAAAAATCTGCCAGAAGACTGCGTTTGATATCACGATGCTAATACCTTCACATACAAGTAAATAAATTTTGGTTTTACCTCCACTCCCAAAATAAGCTGTCGGCTCTGAGACTGCTAGGGTAAACCCCATTTCCGCGATTTTCTAACCCTCGGTACAGCAGACAGGTATTTTATTTCTCAAAGTCAAACGATTTGTCGAAAAAAACGATTGTGAAAGCAATAATACAATCCTTGAATATACTCACCTTAACTCTCAATTTTCCCAATCATCCTCTGATAAACTGGAGTCCAACCAAAAGTTAATACACGCTATCAATATCGCATATCTAGAGTATACACCACCAGTGCTAAGTTTGTACACAATTTAATTCTTCCATCTACACAACCAACTCCTGACATTGTTCCGCAGACAGAATTAAAGAATTCCGTCCCATCACTTCGAATCCTTCCCTTCATATCAATAGTACCTTCCGACAGTGAAATATTTCAATCGAAATTTTTCATTTAAAAATGTAATCCAGATCTGAAACCTTGTATTTGCGATGGGAGTCCTAGCGCACATCGTCCGCTGAAAACGAAAATTAATTCCACCAAAGGCATCCGTCTAATCTGTTATAACTTCCAAAGCTAACTCGCTAATTACAGAAGTGCCGGCGAACTTCGCCACCACCAACCAACGCCAACCGATGTCTGTGTCTATACAAACTGTTGCCGTTTGACTTTCATTATCTTTCCCTTGATACTAACGGCCTCCGCCACCTTCCGACTTATATATATAATTAAAAATATCAATAAACACTGCCATGGAAGAACGGCGGGTAAGTCCCTTTCGGTGTCCCATGCTCAACCCTCGAATCCCTATTAATCCATGGATTTAGCAAGGGAAAACCTTTTTTTCTAATTTTGCTGTTCTACCTTTTAGGGATTTGCCAGCACAATTTACGAGCAACCATAATGAAAGCTGTAATCACTTCCACGAGTGTTGGAGACTTGCCCCCGCAGGTGAACTGGTTTAGGAGAATGTTTGCTACTTTGTTTTTAACTCAGTGTGGGTTAAAGTGCACCAACTGACGATGGCGAGGTAACTGAGTTCGAAAAGCTTCGAACGTTGAACAAGATCGAACGACTTCGAACAAACGGTATCGGTGCATTTTTCAGAGGTCTGCGTATTCGAAGCCCCGGCACAATTCTCAGAAGCCAAATCGAAAGTTTTCTTGTTGTACATTTTCCTTTTTGTAACGACGAGGCTATAATTCCGTTAATTGATTTTAATTAAATAAATCAAATCACATAGAGGAAGGGAAAACGTATGCTCATGACAAAGCGAATAGAAACGTATCCTTTTCTGTTTCGCTGCACTCTATCTAAAGGATGAAATCTAAATTAAAGAATCCTTCAGTTGTCTATTTCAAACAAAGGAAAACAAAAATCCCTCCAGCATAGAGAGGGTTCGGCTTCGGTTCATAAAACAGCCATAGTTGACAAGAACAATATCCAATTTTCGAAGAACGCAGCAGCACTCAGGATAACTTCCTGAAATTCCTCGAGGTAATCAACTGTGAAGAAAACAAATGAACAATGTTAACCCCCCGCAGTCAGCGGTGGTAAATTTTTGAACACATATTTCACTGAACGCTTTACCGAATGACATTCTAAAGTTCATGAGCGGGTTGCTGGAACTAGGATTCTTTACTCGAGCGTGGAGACCCACATTGTTATTGAATACGTACGTACATTTGCCAAGAAATACAGAGAAAGTCATCAGTAGGGACTTCTGAAGAAAGGATATTCATCCTTTGGGAAACTGATGAAACTTATCTGAAATTATTTTAAGCGTGTCGATTTGTTTTTTTTTCGCTCGTGTCCTCATGGATGGCGCATTGATGCTTTCTAAAGAAGTTTTTCCTCACTCTGTTGTCTTTTCCCATACGGTGTGTAATTTGCTAATGCAAGTTGAGACTACACTCTGGAGGATGATTTGTTTTTAAGTGAAATGAGTATGTTGGGGTGCTGCAGAAAGGACTTGCTGGTGGAGTTATGAGATTTCGTGGGATTATTGCTTGCATTTCACTGTGGCGCAAGTAGAACATTCTACGTAGGTGGTGGGATTGGCTGTTTTGCCTTAAGAGGTTGAGTTATGCGATTGTTGATCATTTGTGCGGTGGAATGAAAATGGAGATGCACATGGATTTCAGAAGCTGCACAGCGTGGTAGTGTTTTTGTAAGACCAGAAGTTAATTAAGTTTTGCCTCTGCACTTTTTGGACTGTAAATGCAATGCACCGCAGCTTTTGCGGTGTGCTCTTTCCAAATATGCCCTCCATTTGGAAATATATCTCAACCCAATCTAAAGCGAATCCAATATAAATGCATTAACACTAACATTTTATTGGCCTCAGTAAAGGCGAGACCGAAACCGGGAAACCTGCCGAAGCCCATTATCGTCGAACCGGCAAGCCCTACAGGCGGACCAGTAATGATGTCATAAAGTGGAATCCCTTTAATTCTGATCGTTACTTCGCCATAATAGAAAAGAAGGACAGATTTCATACGGAAGTTTTGAAGAAAGCCACTTGTCCATTCGCTCGATGTGGCCGAGCCATGTAGTCAACGTGTTTAAGCTTTTTGGACTACATCCGCATCGTGGTACAGCTAATAGAGTTCGCAGTTGTATTTTCACCTCTATTTGCCCTCCCTTGTAGTTTTGATTCGAAAGAATGCTTGTCATCTCGGCGCCATAAAGCAGAATTGGCAGTATCAGTGTTTTGTAGACCTTGCACTTGGTATTCTTCATCGGATCTCTACTTAGGTCTATTCGTGGAGTTGATGTTTACTCCGAGGTAGGTGATCCCTTACTACCTCGAAATTACTGCTATCAACAGTGACGTTTTGTCCTAGTCGTCGGTGGATAGATATTTGTTATTTTTTTGAAAGCAAATACTTCGTTTTCTACTCGACTTTAAGGTCAACCAATGTTTTTTGAATGTTTTTCAGTCGCCATGAATGCCTCCTCCGCGTAACGTTGAGATCGGACGATGTTGATAATATCGATTTCGTCCTCGTACCCCAGTAGTTGAACGGATCTGTTGAAGATAGTTACTTTTTATACCCTATTCTAAGGGTATATTAGTTTTGGGTCGGAGTTTGTAACATACCTTAATATTGCCCGTAGACCCCTAAAAGTTACTATGTACGAGTATATTTATTATCAGCATCGAAAAATTGGGCGATCTGGAGGATTTCCTGGTCGACACCACAGGAGAGATCCTGGTTGCAGGTGATCTCAACGCCAGAGCACAGGAGTGGGGAATGCCAGCTACCGACTCTCGAGGAAGGCAAATACTCGAGATGGCCGCGAGGCGTGGACTTCACGTAGTCAACACAGGAGACACCCCCACTTTCAGGAGACATGGACACAGAGGAACTATCCCAGACGTAACCTTCGCGACCAACACCACATTCGCAAAAATCAAAAACTGGAGAGTAATCGAGGATTACACAGGTAGTGACCACCAGTACATCGTCTTCGATCTGGAAAGTAACCAACGAGTTCCGAATCATCGTCACCAACCACGGGCTCCGAGGTGGAACTTGAACAGGTTTAACGCAGACCTTTTTAAGGGCGTGATCGAGGAAGGTGCAGACGCCGTGATCCAAATACAAGGACCTGCTGAAAGGAAAGCGGACGCCACGATGAAACTAATTCGGCTCGCTTGCGACTCCTCAATGCCCCGAACGAGCGGTGCCAACAGAAACAGAGACCCAGTGTACTGGTGGACCGAGGAGATAGCTGCGCTACGCCGGAGATGCCTACAACTACGACGCATAGTCACTAGGGGGAGAAGAAGAACAAATGCTGAACCCATGGAAGATGCTCTAGCAGAGTTCAGAGCCCAAAGATCGGAGCTCAAGAGGGCCATCAATTCGAGCAAGAAACAGAAATGGGAGGATCTCCGCCGTGACGTCAACAGCGACCCCTGGGGACTAGGCTATAAGATCGTAACGCGGAAACTCGGAGCACAGATGACACCCCCTGTCCTCAGTGAAGGAAAGATGGAGTGCATCGTGGACACACTCTTCCCAACGCATCCGGTCAGGCCACCCGACACCACATTGGCCCAACGACAGGAAATTTCAGCTTTTAGCGAAGAAGAGTTGAGCATAGCGGTGCAGTCCCTGCAAAATAGAAGAGCCCCCGGCCCCGACGGAATTCCCACAGAAGCCCTCAAAGTGACCGCCCAAACACGTCCGCTTTTACTGCTGAACATGTTTAACAGTCTGCTCGAGGAAGGCATCTTCCCCAAGAGCTGGAAGAAACAACGGTTGGTGCTTATCAGCAAAGGCAAGGGAGATCCGGATTCCCCATCGGCATACAGGCCTCTGTGCATGCTAGACACCGCGGGGAAACTCCTGGAAAAGCTACTTAAGCCACGACTAGTAGCGGCAGTGCAAGCGTCAGGCGATCTGTCAGAGAGGCAGTACGGCTTCCGGAGAGGCCGCTCTACGATTGGAGCAGTAAAAGAAGTAGTGAACGCCGCACAAATCGCCCAACAGGGAAGTCACTACTCTAGGAAGATCGTCTTGCTGGCAACCCTGGACGTACGTAACGCCTTCAACTCAGCCAGGTGGACCGATATATTGAACGCGCTCGAACGGAGGTTCCACGCCCCGGCATATATCCTGCGGATGGTGAAGGACTATCTCAGGGATCGAGAGCTGCTCTACGAGACTACAGAAGGCCCGCGAAGAAGGCAAGTGACAGCAGGCGCAGCGCAGGGATCAATCTTAGGTCCAGATCTCTGGAACATCTCCTACGATAGCATCCTTTGCATGGAGATGCCGGAGGATGCCAGACTGGTCGGGTACGCAGATGACATCGCCGCGGTGATCACTGCACGAGACACCGTTAACGCGCAACAAAAGCTCAACCAGGTCATGCGACGAGTCAATTCGTGGATGGAAGAGCACGGACTCAGCCTAGCAACGGAGAAAACTGAGATAGTCCTTCTCACGAAAAAGAGAATCCCCACACAAATCGACTTCCGAATTGGGGCAGAAGAAATAAGAAGCAGCGCCGCGGTGAAGTACTTGGGAGTGAGGCTTGACACAAAGCTAACCTACTGGCAACAAATAAAGGCAGCAGCTGAAAGAGCCTCAAAAACATCTGCATCACTGAGCAGACTGATGTCAAACGTAGGTGGTCCAACGGCCAGTAAGCGAAGGTTGCTGATGGCGACAACGCACTCCATCCTTCTGTACGGCAGCGAAATCTGGGCAGACGCACTCAAACAAGAGAAGTACCGGAAACAGATGGCGGCAGTACAAAGATGCGGAGCTCTACGTATAGCTAGCTCTTACCGAACGGTTTCGGAACCAGCCGTCCTTGTAGTCGCAGGAGTGACTCCCATAGATCTCCTAGCGGCAGAAAGGAAGTACGTCTACGACAAAAAGGGGGAAATGGGAATGCAAGCGGCATCCGATGAGGCTAAGGAGCTCACGAACCAGAAGTGGCAAGAGCGTTGGAGCTCGGAAAGCAGAGGACGATGGACAGCGAGGCTGATTAGGAACGTGGCTGAGTGGAATGACCGGAAACACGGTGAGGTCAACTACTACGTCACCCAGTTACTCACGGGACACGGATATTTCAACGCCTTCCTCCACAAAATCGGCAAAACAAACAGTCCAGCCTGCCAGTACGGAGACTCGCTAGAAGATGACGCGGAACATACCTTCTTCGCTTGCAGCAGATGGAAAAGCCTTCGCCAAGACCTGCAAATAAGTATTGGCGCCATCACCCCGGAGAACATAGAAGATGCTACAGAGTTACGACAATTGGCAAAAAGTCTGTAGCTACGCAGAACATGTTCTCAGAAGAAAAAAAAGAGAAGAAGACCACCAAGGGTCACAGTAGGCACAGACGTCTTAGGCCACAGAAGACTAATCAAGACGGCGTCCTTTTACGGACTTAAAAACGGCGCCACCCTGATGTAATGCCAAGAGCGGTTCCAGGGTGGCTTGTAGGCCGTAAGCGGGGAGAGTTTAGTCCGTGCGAGTCGGACACACCAAGTGGTGATGGCCTACCACTTGACGGTACATCACGTATTCTCTCCTCCAAAAAAAAAAAAAAAAAAAAAAAAAAAAAAAAAAAAAAAAAAATCAGCATCGAAGTAATGTCGATCTAGCCATATCCGTCCGTCCGTCCGTCTGGGCCTAGAGGGCTGAAATTTTAACCATATACTCTCTAGATAGATAGATACATTTATTTCGTTTGAATTATTTACATTATATTTGTTACCGCACATTTTACAGAGATTTGATACTTTTGTCTTTTTTCTGGAACATTATTTAAATTTTTGTGAATCAAATTTTTCAGAGAAATATACATTTGAAGGAAAATACGGACAAAAACCTTCAATATAATTAAAAAAAAAAAAACTATTGTGTATAGCTACATACAATAAATAAATATATATAAACTCTTACAAATAAATGACTAGATTGTATGACCTTACGATAGAGTGAAGAGGAATAAATAGTTACAAAGTTATTTTTTTACTTTGGGTAAAAGGAAAAAAAAATTATGTACGTACATAAACCAGTAAGTTAATAGACAATAAGTAAATAATTTAACATGTAAATAACACTTAACATAGCATATACAGGGTGTCCCTTAATTCGTTGACAATATTTTAGGGCATGATTTTGATTTATGGGTATATTCTAATGAAAAAATTGTTCTACAATAAGGGGATATCTCTTATTTTTATATCATTTATTGAGGATTTAAGAAAAGGCTTACTTGGGTGTACCCTGACCCATGTTAACGGTAATTGCGCTGTTAGTACTAATGATAGAAATTTTGTTTAGGTCTCTATTTTTAGAAGAAATATTAGCCTTTGTAATTGCATTTAAATAAATTTAATGTCTTAACTCAGTCTTAAGATATCCAATTTTTAACCTGTTTCATTTTTCCTGCCCATGCTAATTTTTTGACTTTCGGTTCAATTTTCCTTCTTAGTTATGGGATCTATCGCGCTTAGATATGTTGGATTTTTTGTAAACACACTTGGGAGAAAGTCAATTTTAGAGGTCATGCGCTGTCAAAAACTCCGAGTTGACTGACATATACTCTCTAGGGTCCCGAAATAATCAAGTTTACGAATTTGTGAAATCCGCCCACAGACACGCCCACAAACTAAAACAAACAAATTTATCGAAAAAATCGAATTTTTAGCTAGAAAGCTGAAATTTTTTATATATGATCTTTCACTCCTAAAACTGCTCGGGAGATAAAATTTCTAAAATCCACAATTAAATAAAACAATTTTATTGAAAAGTCAAAGTTTGAAGTAGGAAATTTATAATATAGGCTCTCTAGTTGCCCTTAATACCTATGATCAAATATTTTTTAAATTCGCCTACTGACACGCCCACAATTAAATAAAACAATTTTATTGAAAAACCAAAGTTTGAGCTAGAGAGCATTTTTTTACAAAAGCTTCGTTTTTTTCGATTAAATCCTTTAAATGTTATATAACAAAATATGTAGAGCGTTCTTAACAATTCAATTATACTTAGACTTTTGTCACGCCCACTTATGAGGGATACGAATAAGAATAGGATATCCAACAGTTCGCCAAAGCTGTCTGTAGTCCGTCCCGCCTACACACTACCTACGTTTGAAAGGATCTTTCCATTTCCATTACTACTCGTTAGTATTTTAGATTGTGAAAAAACAAACCTACAAATTTAGAAAACCAATTTAATTTTGTTACTATTGGATAACACTCAATAAAATAAAAGCAACACTATTTCAACTTTTCTTTGAATGTTGATATCTCCATAAATTTATGAATACAAAATTCGTTATAAATTTCAATTGGCTCGAGGAGCATAAAAGAATCAAAAAAAAAATATTCGCGGTAAAGTAGGAAAAAATCAACAATCCGAAAAGTAAGTATTATTCTGGGCGCTATAACAATGGTTAGGGTTTATTTACAAAAGAAAAAAACTTTTTAGATAACCACACAACAACAAAAAAAAACGTTACAATAGGCAGATTGTGAAGTCCTTATTAAATCAAATTAGAAAATGCGATTTTGTTATTTCTTGGATGGATTTATTTCCTTAAGCTATTTCAGCTGCAAAAGGTTTTGTTAAAAGAAGAAAATGCTTGCCTTCGAAATTCATAAGGAACATTTATGATTTAAGGAACCCACGTAGAACTTCTCTTTGCAAATCATTACAATAAAATACGGAAAAAGAGCGGTCGCTGCTTTCGATGAAGAGTAAGCTAAGAAAGTTATGGGCCGTTTGACATTGGAAAATGTATGCTATCTTCCAGACACTAGCAAGAGCTTACCGGGAACACTTGTTGAATTCTAAACTAAGTACCAGTAAAATGTTTAAAAAACCAAGTTTAAGTAAACGTTGATAATCTAATAGCTATTACGCGTACCATTCTCAAAATCCAATATTCGATCTCATCAAAATAATGAACTGTATTTTTTATCACCCACATTCTTTTTATTATATTATGCGGGTATTTTGCACTTCTGCCAATCGTTATATTTTATTTCCAATCAACTGTTTGAGGTTACAGGGTGGAATCTTATGTCAGCTTGATTTATTTCGAGGTGTGAACCCTGTGTGGGCAGCTCATCAGCCTTCTCGTTGCCCGGCACATTAATGTGACCGGGAATCCAGCAAAGCTTAACATCGTGCTGCGCGCCAAGAACTCATTTCTCTTCGCGACAGCGATCTACAAGCTTTGATTTTATCTTAGCCTTGAACATAGCTTCTCCAACCATTTAATTGTGCGAAGTGGAAGGGACCTACAATTTTAAGCCCACTCCGAACGGCAAATTTAAGAACCATGTCTGACAATTGATACTCTTGAATGTTTGTCAGAAGTTTTTTGGACATTCTCTCCCAAGTATTTTGACCTTCCACTCAGTTTTCTACCTGGTTTGTCGCGGGCAAATCAACCAGCCAAGAGATCTGTAATGGCACAGGCACATAAGTCCGGAAATCTTTTTGACTCTTATGTCTAATTTCAGTGAGGAATAAGTCAGGATTTTTATGGTTGAAAACGGGACGCAAGTCCCGAATGAAACGCGCTTCGACCCGCTCACGCGACTTCGTTGCTTTGCTCAAGGTAGATGGAAGTTGTCTGGCGTTATGTCGCTGTGGCACCTAGGCCAACCTCGTACCTACTTCGAATCCGACAATGACCCAAGCGGTAGGTTTTCAGGGGAAGGCATATCCCCCAGACACATATGCATTATTATAGTGGATGGTGTGGGCTAGATGGTTAGTGCATTGCATTTTTGACCGAAAGGCACAGGGTTAATACCTTACATTTTGTCCATGTCCCACATCTTGCGAATGTCTGACGAACATAAAAAAAGCATCAATTTTCATGAGAAGCTTCTCAAAATTGTCTTCTGGAGTCGCTCCGGTCAAAAATGGAAGGTCCCTTGGATTCGTACCAAAAGTATAATGGTTGGCAATGCTATTCCTAGATCCAGTGTGGGCCGTAAACGCTTAATATTTACTTATTTGATATCATGGTGTACCGTAAGCAAAATAGAAGCATATTTTGAATGGTTGTAACTGAATATCTAAACGCGTCACCTGAAACAGCATGCCAGCATAATAATGGATCGTTTTCCATCCCTAAAGTAATGGCATATGGAGTAAGGAAGTTACTTATTTAAGGGATCCAGCCGGGGTGAATCTGGTCCTCAACCAACAAGCATCCCCAGAGAGCTCGATCTTTATCTAGCTACCTCCAATATGGCGCGCTAAGTCAGTTGAGGTCCTTTTCCACTTGCGTGCTGTCATCCTTTACTGTGCTGTCCATCAGCGAGGGTTCAAAGATTTTTCGGAACAGTGCATTGGTGTTCATCCCCTCTACATAACCCAGCCACCTCAGTCAATGGTTCTTAACTCTTCTGGTTAAGTTGATGTCGCTGGACGTTCGTCGTTTTATCTCCTTCTCCACTCGTCGTCAATTCAGACGAGACCGAAAATCACCCAAAGAATTTTTCTCTCAAAACAGCCAAAAGCAACTTAATCTATTTTTGACAAAGTCCATGCCTCGCAGGTGTCATTGTTTCAATCATTGGGCGGTGCTTATGTCTTGGAGTTACCTGATGATAAATTGCTCGGATGCTAAAAATCAATTGGGTCTTTTGTAGACAGACCTAAAGCTTACCTTCCAAAAAGTGATTTTCAGTACTTAGATACGAGAGTAACTGCCCCTATTCTTTCATTACTATGTGATGCGTTTTCCTATTTTTTTATATTTTGCATTCTTATTCTAAATTTTAATTATGGAGAGCTGTGGTATATTTGCTTACAAGTTGTGTGTTATTTTATTGCATTTCTGTCAAAAAAACAAAAGAAAATAAAACACACGCCCTTAAAATTTAACATTACAAAAGTTCATTTATTTTTAAAATAACTACCCAGTATAAAAGTGACAACGTTTAAAATTATGAACCATCTTACAAACCGTGCTTTGCCCTGTACGCTCCCTTTGGATCGTATTTCTCTAACAAAACCTTCCAGTCAGCTGGTCGATTAGCACGCAAGAAATCAATAACTTTTCCCGAGTTTTTCTTTTGAATTTCAGTGCATTTGGAACAATCATTTGCAAGTGCGTCGGGCAGGAGTTCTAAAAATATAAATCATACACATTATATTAACAACAAACAAAATAATGACGCAAAATCGCTGTCAATTCAAAAACAACAAAACACACAAAAAAACTATTTCATTTTAACTTTTAGTAAATTTTTGAAGGAATTAATGGATATTTAAATAGATAAGGACTCTGGTTCTATCAACCCTCATTTGGGTCAAATTTGTTTTCACATTGTCCGCATTATATTAACCACTTTTGGGGCTTGTAAATATAACATCAAATTAGTGTATTTATGCAGTGTATAAAAATATGAATCTAATTTGTGGATGATTATATTTCCAAAGGATATTTCTTTTACTTTTTTTTAAGTGAATTGAATGCACTAATTCGCTTAAAATAAATAAATAAAATTTTATTGTTCAACTAAGATCAACTAAATCCTGCTATGCGACATACAAATTACCATAAACGATTACAGAAAATGATATCTTATCAAATCTTAGTGCCAATAAAAAAAGTTAACATATTCCCATAAAATTCCTATTTCATTCGTTGCGCTATTTTATCGTCATCGTTATTGGCAGGATATCAGCTGAAGGAATATCAACTTTAATTTGCGCCTGGCCCACCATAAAGTGTTCATTTTATGAATTCATTATAGAGGAAGGACAACAAAAATATTATCGCACGCTTTGCAAATTGTATCTGGTCCACACATGAATCCAAAAAGTGAACCCATCGGCATGAATATGCAAATTAGAGCAAATGTTTGAATTCGATACGGAAAATTGTGGACACAGTTGCCAACATGCAGATCGTATAAAAATAATAATAATGATGCAAATGTTCCATGTACGATTGGGGAGTTAGCTTCGGCATCGACAAGTGCATGTAAATATTTTTTTGATGAAGAAAGGAGAGTATGAATTGCAAAATTAAGAGGCAGTCATTCCATTAAGAGTTTGTCGTTTGCAAAATAAATGCAATTTTTCTGAAGCTCTTGCATTGCATAGAAGCTTGGTTTTTGTAAATGTGCGAAAATGCAAAATGAGCTACCCATCTATAGAAGACACAACATTAGATAACTATCCTTTGATAGCTGCATTGACCGCTGGCCGGCACCATTCCCAGTGTTATAAATTAACTTCAATGAGAATTTAATTTATTCTCATGGAACACGCAAGCCACTTAAATCCAGAAGACTTGTTAATGAGATTTGAGTTATGTCTGCAGTTATTTCTCTAAGTACTGGAAGATAAGGGCTATACGGAAATAGGCACCTTGTGGCTGCGAGGCACACTTTAATTTACATAAGAATTTGGACAAGCACAACTGTGGCTATTCAAATTCTCAAAATAACAATTATGTTTGAACTTTACATTTACACGTTCTTTTCACCTGGCATATGAAATCTTTTAGCACAATTTATTGTCAAATCTGACTTTACTTAAAACCTTTTCTTTTATGGATTTTAATAAAGATGCAGAGATATATAAAAGAAAAAATATCCTAGTGCTTATTGCATCAACAAATTAACACGAAATCACGTACGGCGCGGCGTACGAATGCACCTTGCATTCGACACAAGTGTTCAGTTATGAATTTATCATGTATCTGCTTAGTGATTGATAAGTATGTATAAGCGTTTCTCAAAATCAGAATATGGCTTGTCACAATAACGTAGATAAAAGTTTTTGGGTAGTGCGCCGTGATCTGCAAGTTGAAGCCATTACTAGGGGAGTAGGTAATTTTGGCCTGATATACTTTCATATATACAAAAATGTTAAAAAGCTAATGCGTTAACTAATTTAAACGCTATTGTTGTTCGATAATGCCTTAAAACGCCAACTGTTTCATATTTCATTCTTGACTCCACCAGCTTTCAACAAACATAATCGGCCTAGGCGTTTCAATTGAACTTGAACGACAATAATGTCACTTTTTGTGTTGAGTCACTTTCTAGGCGTTTCACAGTCGGTATACCGTTCTTTAAGCGCCACTAGTTTTCGACTAACATGCCTTCTACATAAACCATTTTGTGGCAGCCCAACAATACTGCATACTTTGGGGGTTTTATGTTAATGATGATGACAGTCAAAGTGTTGCATACTACGAGGCTCCACAGTTGGTGAATACGATGGAAGAATTTTGAAGATTTTCGATTTGTACCGAAGGATGTTTTTCCAAAATTATGGTTATTTTACCAGGAGGTAGTTTAAACTCGAAAAAAGGTCATAAATACCTTGAAAAAAGATATTTTTCCAAAACGTCGTTGCAAACCGCGCAGTATTTCTGCGTTCAAAAGGTATTTTACCAAGAGGTCCTTGGAACACTAAAATATCGTTTTTTTTTAAATGTCCAAAGAAACTGCGCACTATTTTTGAGTAATATTCACTTAATTGAAGTTTTATCTAGTACATGCATAACATGTACACGAAATTGATCATCTGCCTATACATATACATTACACACTAAAAACTAAAATTTGTATTCAATTTTGCTGAACAGTCGTTAAGAAATTTCTGTTCGACTGAAAAAAAGAGTTTTTAGTGTCGTATCAAGCAATAAAACGACAATTAAAATGAGGTTGGGTGAATTTTTTCTCACTAAAATGTATTTGGCCAAAAAAAAAGGAAAAATCCACGAGATTAGGCAATTTCGTTGAATATTTAAATGGAAAAAAGGCTAATAAAGGGATATCAAAATTAAAATAAAAATCTGCAGCAAATTAATATTTTATTTGTCAAAAATACCTATGCGCTTATACTAATCAATCAATCAATTTTTTTTCTTTCTTCTTAAAAGCTGAGGTTATAATGAGGATAAAAGGTATCACAGCCTTTCAACTTCACTGCTTTCCAGACTTCTGGAAGGTGTTTTCTTGGAGGATGAAGGATGAATCGATCCACTTCTAGGCCGATGGATCAAAACTAATGACGAGGTAGCATAATGCGTTTTCTCAGTCAGGCTGAATCTCATCATCTAATTCCGTCTTCAATCAATGCAGTTTGCTCTATGTGGAAATTGCGACGTTCACACGTGGGGCTCAAGAGAAACGTAATATCCGCTAAGGACTGATAGGTATGGAGATATTTCAGATACTTGCAGGGCCAACGAACTCGCCAAACATGGAACTGCACTTGTTTAGCGTCAAAAAGGGCAATAATCAAAAATTGGGCAAAATCCTAAAATCAAAATCTGGATTTCGAGATTTCAAAAACCAGATTCTCGAAAAAGCAAATCGATTTTTTTTTTAATTTAATTCTTAAGATTGAAATATGCAAAAAACATTTCTCAAAGAAATAATTTTTAGTTTACCTTTTTTCCGGCTTAATGGTCTTATTTGTTTCCGATGCAATTAAAACACTTTAATCCATCCTTGCACCCTACGTTTCGTCGGTTTCTTGCCAACTTCCTCAGGGGTTTTTTTGTTTTCTTTTATTTAAAACATTATTTTACATATTCAATTTAACTTTAATCTGAATCTGATTTCCACCTGATCTGTGATATTTTCTATAGTGATGGCGTTTATGTTATTTATATTTATATTTACTTATTTATTGAAATTGTGTTTTGTGTCGTTACAATATAAAGTTAAATTGAATATGTAAAATAATGTTTTAAATAAAAGAAAACAAAAAAAACCCGGAGGAAGTTTACAAGAAACCGACGAAACGTAGGGTGCAAGGATGGATTAAAGTGTTTTAATTGCATCGGAAACAAATAAGACCATTAGCCGGAAAAAAGGTAAACTAAAGTATCAACAAAATATTGGTCGGGAAAAAACAAATCAGAAATAATTTGTTGTTCTCCAGCCTCGCAATGGAAATTGAATATTTACTTTTGGTGTTGTTCGTAGATATGTTGCATGTGCGGCCGAAGTCCGGTCGGTGTATGAGTCGAAAAAATTACTAAAATTGGAACCCCTTTTAAAAACAAAAGCGGGTCATATTCGGCATTGGGCGCTTATTTCAGACGGCATTGTGCGCTTATCCCAGACAGCACACACTTACCCTAAGCGGAGCAACGAAGTTGCGTGAGCGTGCTAAGCCTTGCTTGAAGATAGTTTAAAACTTAAGATCCCGCGAAGCCACCCAGATCAAAAATGATGCTAGTAAATGGATATCATATTTTGAATTTAAAGTGTCTATCTAAATATTTATATTCAAAATATCTATTTAAATATTTCCTTTAAGAAGTTTGGTCGCTTCAATTTAAAAAAAAAATAAAAAAATTTAACATTTTTTTAATCTTATTTATCTCTACCATCTTCCTTGATCCTGGCACAAAGGATTAATCCGTAAGCTACAAAAATATCTCCCAAAACAGTAGGTACTTTGAAATACTAGAGTCGTATATAATGCAACGATTATTTAGAATTAAGCAAGAGGATGAGTATTCCGCATTAAAACACAGCAAAGCTGAAGTACCACAAGGTAGTGTATTGGGACACGTACTGTTCCTCCTATATACGAACGACCTACCACAAAATGACGAAGCTACTGTTGTAGAGCTGTGTCAATCGTGATTGATTCGATCTTTTTGACCCGATCACAATAAAGTATTGGTGATTGCAATCACAATGCCCGAAGTCAATCGTTCATCGAGTCAATACTTTTGTTCTGTTCTGACTACTTCATTTCTTTATTATGCCCCTATTGTATAACACAACTCAATACAACTCAACTTTCACACAACCAAACTATTTTTTCGTATTATGCAAGAGCAAGACAACCTTTTTCAGTTGCAATCGTGAAGCGTTGCATATGCATACATACAGACAACCACCGCCATCTTGGTTGTCTGTTGACAGTCAACTTTTCGCTTAAGGTTGTGTTTGGCAATACCGAATTTTGAATTACAACCAAGAGACAACTCAACTGTTTTACACAATAGGGGCATTACTGATTACTGATTTCTTATCTACTGAACCAATAAATGTGTTAATATATCAAAATATTTTTATTTATTTCGGCTTATTTCGTTTTACCAACACATATTTGTTCTACAAAAATATCGCTTCTGTTCAATAATCTCCATTTCCTAATTATTTGTTGCAGTTGCAGTTTGTTGTTATTGAGTGTATTCACTCTTACAATCCATTCGAAATTCGAATGTATCTGTCTCTATCGAAACTAAATTGAACGAATGATGATTGGTGTTTTTGATTGTATTGAAATTGAATGGAGCAATACAATACTCCCATGTCCCATCTGTCATTGATTGATTGAATGATTGATTGAAATGACCGAATCATTTTTTCAACCAATACTTGAACGATTCGATCATTAAATTTGAACGATTGACACAGCTCTATACTGTTGCCACTTTTGCAGACGATACTGCTGTACTTGCAAAGGACAGTAAATGTTATACCTAATTGGACCAAAAAATGGTAAATAAAATTAAATGTACCGAAGTCGATTCATGTTAACTTTACAAATAAAAACTTACAACATATACCTGTGTACATAAATAATAAAGTAGTTCTGCATTCGAACTCAGCTAAGTATTAAGGCTTGACTTTGGACGCAAAGTTGCGTTGGAAAACACATGTCAAAAAAAACGAGATGACCTAAATATACGATACAATAAAATGTATTGGCTCATAGGAAGGTTTTTTTTTTTTTTTTATAATGAACACGCACTAAAGGGGTTGGGACCCATATAATGTATTAGCTACACAGCGCGGGAGTTAAGAAGATTAGGGTGAGAAGAGAAGGAGAAATGCCGATGCACGTTGGTTTTGAATGTTTGTAGGTTATAATATGAAGGAAAAACAATGCGTGGAAGAGTGTTCCACATTCAGGCTTGAGGCTGAACTGATGAGCATTCCTTGCATGGCGGGTATTACGGTTGAAATGTTCAAGGGGAGGAATTCAACTGGCTATTTCGTTTGAGCACTTATGGTGGAAATAACGATAAAGTAAAGAAAGGCAGGAGACAGTACGACGATGACTAAGAGAGTCAATCGATCTCGCGATGTCTCGGTCGCCAATGAGTTTTATCGCGCGTTTTTGGATCCTGTCAAGTAGCTCCAAATAAGTTATTGGTGCGTTGTACTCGAGTTTCGGGCGAATAAACGCCTTATAAATTGTAGCCAGATCAGAAGGGGTGAAATATTTCTACAAGGTATTCATGCCTCTCAATCTACAACAAACTGCTTCTCTACAAGCAAATATTAAAACCAATTTGGACATACCTATGGTCTCCAGTTATGGGGGTGCATAAGTAAGAAAAATCTTCAAGCATACAATGCTTTCAAAACAAACTATTACGCAATATTGTTAATGCGCCGTGGTACATATTATGTAATTCTGATCTACATAGTGATTTAAAAATTGAAATAGTAGAGAACGAGGATCGGAAGGTCGCAATAAGACATGAAGTTAGGCTTAGCAACCATGCTAATTTAGAAGTAGACCAACTACTTAATAACAGCAATTTAGTTAGAAGATTACGTATAGTTAAACCTTTTGAACTAGTTAACTACGTATACACGAAAGAAATATATATGTAACAACATAAACACACGAACAAAGTGATAGGTAATTAATTAAAAAACAAAAGGTAACAAACCAAAGTTAGTTCCTAAAAACAGCACATAAGTACATAAGTAAATATTTGAACAAAATTGAAGAATGGTAACATAATGCCTTCCCTGGGTGTTTCAAGTCTCACATTATCGCAAAGCTCGCAAGCGATATCTAATAGCTAAATCTGCAACACTCAAAGTGTTATCTGTTGACAGATTGAACATTGGTGCTACAGTTGGTAGTTAGGCTTGCGTTAACATAATTGCGTTAACATCCGAAAGAACATAGCGTAATTTGAGAACTTTCTTTCATCTTCTTTTTCTTCTCCAAAATAGGCTATGAACAGGATCCGTGCGATAATTACCCTCCCACTTAACTGCATTCCTTCTGGTCCGCATGTGGGTTCTTTAAAAATAATCTAAATGATATCAATATTGATAACTGAGATTAGAAATTACTTGCGCTGTATAAAAAACTCTAACTGGTTCAACTAATGTCACAAAGACATAACTAATAGAGGTAACTTGAGATAAAGGTGACTTAATAAAAACAAAACCCCTTAAAATTACCCCAATTCCCATTACATATTTGAATATCCCACTCACTCGTTCATATGTGTATGATGTTACTCATGAATAGTCTAAAGGCATTCACTTACTCTTCAATTCACGACCTTCCGCTGTGCATGGTCCATTACTGTTCAAACAGTTTATATAATTCGTAAGGACTCGTTCGTTGTTCAATATATCATTGAGATTAAGATTATCGAATTTGTTTGTATATTGAGTGGCAGCAGAAGAAATTGCCAATACACAAGCCAGTACACAAACTCCCAGTGTCAGTTTCATGGTTGTTGATTTCTTCTTTTTTTATTTTCTGCAAAATTAGAAAAATTGTATGTTTGTATAAAAGTCAGTTGAAGTATAATACATTAAAATAAGTTATTTCTGTAAATGGGCTATTGGTTTTTTTATGTAGAATAAGGCTTAAAAACAACGTTTTCACACAAAATCCGAAAAAGTGTTTAAAATATTTGTTGTCAACCTCACTTGCTAGCAAATTCCAATGTGTATGGGAGGACATGACATCCCCTTAAAACCTCCCTGCTTGGGTTCACTGTTGGATTTGGAGTAGGTGCGAGGTTGGGTACATCAATTTGACCTATAATAAATATGCACAAACCCATTCAGCCGTTTTAATATTTGTCGGAGATTAATAAAATACATTTTTATGGAAAAACCTTAAATTTGCAAATATTAATTTCCTTAAGTAAAAATTGATGAAGAACGTACTTTTAAATTATAATAAACAATTCCACATCAACAGTTTTGCCAAGTTCGTGCTCCTACTGGGGAAACTATAGCCAAAATGACTTTCATTTTACCCTTGTCTACTCAGCACTAAATTCAAATCAATTTCAGTCAATAAACATTAATTAAGGAATAAAATTTCTAATGAAATAACCAGTATTAGAATTATTATTTTGGGCAGTAAAAATCTATTTGCGTTCTGTTTTTGGTTTTTGTATTTTTTGTTTTTTTTTTTTTTTGTTTGCGTTGCCCGACATGTAGGTTAGTATCTAGACTGGGAAAGGTTTGTCGTGGGCGAATGCTATAATAATTCAAGCGATTTAACCCATTTATGCCCGAATTATTTATTTTTCTATTTTTTTTTTTTTGATTCAACGTTAATTAGGTAGAAAACACTTAAATTAATATTTAAGCAATAATAATTTTATTTCCTGCCAATTTTATTCGAGATCTTAGAGTTTATGAAATGTTGCGTTAACTACTGTCTGTGGGGTAGGTACGTATTTCGACCTCAGAAAACATCGGTTTCAATCAGTTCTTTACTTAGGCCAATCAAACGAATGTTGTAATTGCATTTGTATATAATCCAAAAATAAAGTAAGAGGGTTTGGATTACTCATATAAGAAAACCCATTGTTGAAAGCCAAAGTTGTAAGGAAGCTTCTCGTCACCAAATTGCCATTTTTGGGAACTCCAAACCTCGCTTGAGTGGGAGCTTCTGATGTGCTTGCAAGAACTTCTGCGGTGCTTTCATCATGAAATTCTCCATTATACATAAGTAGCTTTTTCCGCTAGTCAGTTTGCATCTTCGTTTACTTCATCTGCTATCTTCAGGAGAAGTTATAAAAATTGTATCCGCCATACAGTTGTCTGGAGTTGAATCTTCAATCAACTCGAAAATTTCCCGAACAGATTTCGCATTTAATTCATTGTTAAAAGATAATTCACCCTTAATTGCGTTTATTAATTCGGCTGTTAGACTTTTATTCCCACATGAAAAAGAAATTAATACCCTTGCAAATACATGTATTTATTTATACATTTTTATACCCTATTCTAAGGGTATATTAATTTTGACGCATAGTTTGTAACATACCTTAATATTGCCCGTAGACCCATAAAAGTTACTATATTTATGATCAGCATCGATAGTAATGTCGATCTAGCCATGTCCGTCTTTAAACTGGACCTAGAGAGCTGAAATTTTAACCATATACTCTCTAGGGTCCCGAAATAATCAAGTTTACGAATTTTTGAAATCCGCCCACAGACACGCCCACAAACTCAAAAAACAAAATTTTGGAAAAAATCGAATTTTGAGCTAGAAAGCTGAAATTTTTTATATATGATCTATGACTCCTAAAACTGCTCGGGATAAAAAAATTTCAAAATCCGCCCACTGACACGCCCACAATTAAATAAAACAATTTTATTGAAACACCCAAGTTTGAGCTAGGGAGCGTTTTTTTTTATAAAATCCTTTAAATGTTATATAACAAAATATGTAGAGCGTTCTTAACAATTCAACCATACTTAGACTTTTGTCACGCCCACTTATGAGGGATAGGAATAAGAATAGGGTATCCAACAGTTCGCCCAAGCGGACTGTAGCCCGTCCCTATGTTTTTTTTTATTTTTTGGACTTTCCATGCATTTTTTAAACAAACTACATTTTTTCTTAAAAATTTATTTTCATAACTTTAATCACCAAAATACAAACTGAAGCTAAATGCTTAGCACACTATTTTGAATGTCTAAAAGCACTTTCTAAATTTAATTTTGTGATAAATTCAAAAATTTAAAAATCAAAAAGGTTAACGTTAACGCGCCAATGGGCATAAATGGGTTCCACTGATTTTTTAACAACCTTAAGCTACTTCATTTGGGTCAAATCTCTTGGCATCATCATCGATAAAAGACTTAACTGGAACATGCTGCACATCGATTCTGCCAGATAGCGTTCCACTAGAGTCACTGGCTATAAATCATGATGGTAAAGCCTTAATTTTGGTGCTGAAGTCTTTGGACCTAACACCAAACGCTCGGTGTCAGCGTATCCCACTGTGTTTCAGGCGCCAGGATAAACCTAGAAAGGGTTATTAAGGGCGCACGAATACTCATTTTCTCAGACAGTGAAGCAGCACTTCTAGCACTATGGTCTAGTTCAATTGACTCTATGATAGTCAAGTGTTGTTACGATGCACTGCAGTCAAAGCCATTCAAATCAAAGTCAAATTTGGCTGGATGCTGGATGCCTGGCTCTTAATCCACGTGCTTAGGTTACTGTAGTGTCAACTGGACTACTGCTCTGGGACCTACTAATGATTGGGAACGCAAGCTTCATCTAGTCCTTTTTGAGAAGCTTCCTGCCAGGCCATTGCGGCTTGAGGTACCAACTTAACAGATTTAATTTCCCAGATCACATTCTCTGTGAATGTCCAGCACTTTTTTGGTTAAACTTAGAGAGATATACTGACCTTCATAAGGGAGAGGGTACGTATTTCAGCTGCCAGTATCAGCCTTATGGCCAAGGGTTAGTTAAAAACAAAAAGTTTAAATTGTTTTTGTATTGACGGTGTTTGGTAATTGATAGTTTTCTTAACTTTTGTATTAAAATGTGACGGATGTATTCATTTCCAATTGCTCTTTCCCTTGAAAAAAGCCTTTACAAAAGCCATTTCAGCCCCACTTTAATGTGTTCTAATTCAATTCCAACATCCTTAAAATAAAACTGAAATTAACACTGGCGTAGGATTGTTTAAAAAAACACCACTCTCGAATGTCAGCAAATTAACAAAGCAAATCATTCGTACACACGAAAACGTTTAAACGTATTCACCTCCCGGAATCTCACCCGTGACTTGCAACTGAGCACTGAGGGGGAAAAACAGCTCACATAAATTACGCCAAAGATTTCATATTTACAAACCATTCATTGCATGCAACTACAATATAGTTGCAGCCTACTGCATGCTTTGAGTAAACAGAAAAGATACTTTCAAAACTTGAACACATAACTCACTCTCAAGTTGATTTATCGCAATATTTACAGAAATTCCGTTTCAGTGCGCTTTCATGCAATCCTTCCATAGTTAACAAAGAACACATTTTACAACAAAAGTTTAGCACACAATTTAGAAAATCAATTCAGTATTTCCGAGAGAAAAGATTCAACATTAAATCATCGCAGAGACGCTTTGTTTGGTTATTCTTTAGCCTGAATTTGTCTGGGTTAATATTATTTGCATGTGTTACCCAAAGATAAGTTCATAGCGGAACATTAAGTTGCATGCATTTTCGGATTCATCAATACTTGTATCTGCCAATCGGTGTTTTAAAATTGCATTTATTAAAAAAATTCAAAATTGATTCATTCATTTGAAAGTTGTAATGAGTCAAGAAAACTGGGAACATCAGCAATTTGTAATTGATTTGTCTAAGGTAAATGCAAAAGTAATCTGTTAACGACTCATTTAATTCACAAACGAGCTTAATGGGTCATCCATTCCCCTTCCCATCGGTCTAATCCCAGTTGCATAATGGCCAACCGTAGCGCTATGCTGGCCAACATATAACACAAATCATTCCGAGAACGAGTTTTAAAGCGCTTTGCTCTTTTACCTTAATTACTTTTTCCCGTTTTTAATTTATTTTTCTATCTCACTCTGATCTAGTTGATGATGTGGGATGCCGGTAAGTGAAAGTTTTCCGGACTAGTTCTAGCAAAACAAAATTGCTTAAAGCTTCACAAACAGATGGGCAACGCTGGTTAGACCTGTTGCCAACGTTTGTATTCTGTTTGTTATTTTTTTTTTTGCTGACGTTTTGATTGCATAATACGGACAGCAAGAAACAAAACTTAACATTTTTTTTTGACTGAATTTCAATTGATGAAACAGTAACCGGTTTTTGCCGGTGGTGAATCGCGCGAAAGCTGTCTGATTGATAACTATTGAACATGGGAGATTCAAAAAAATAGTTTTTAGAATGTATGCTTAAATCCGTTATATCAATAACTATACCATCTGCAATATTTGATAGTCATATTTGTTTTTCTATTGTGATTAAAACGACTGGATGTGCGATCAAATAACAATTTGCGAATTGATAAAGTTCCCACATTTTATTAAGAATGAAAAATTTCGATTTCAATATTGCAAAAATATCACTATCGATGTCACAATATTATTTTATATTTTTTTAAAAAAGACATGGAATGAAATTGTGTTTAAGAATCATTAGATTCCACTTTGTTTGAGTACCCTTATCATGCTGTAGAGGTCAGAATTAAGTGAATTTTTTATTCGATACGATGGGGATACGAATCGGGAAATCAATATTTGTCATTATGCGAAGAGATAAATTGGAATAGAAGTGGCAGACAGGACTTTATTTCAATTACAAATAGAGACGGAGACAAAATAGCCTTCAATGTACTAGGTTAATTTTAGACTTATTGACAAAGGTTAAAAAGTTCTAAAAAAATTATTTCTTTGGAAGTAAGATCGTTTATTTCTTCCTGGATTCAGGATAATTAAAACCAAATACTTTTTTCTGAAATGAAATATTTGGATGACAGGTTTCTTTTAAAAGATGCAAAATAAGTACGAGTGTAGTCCCAAAAGCACCCGACACCCTTGGTTGTTAAAGTACCAATATTATAATGCTTAATTTTGAAATTGTTTAGTAATTGTTTGGCAGCCATCCACAGTGTAGGCTCTTAGTTAATGTGTAAACTTGGAAAAAGCTAGTCATCGTTTTGTGATACAATATTTTCATTTGAAAGGCCTCAGTCCAGTCAACATCAAAGCGGAGCTAGATTCTACTCTGTGGAAGCCTGCTCCTTCGTTAAAAACAGTAAAATATTAGGTGACAGTTTGAACAAGGTCGTTTAAAGTGCCAAGACGAACAATGCACTGGTCGACCAAATGAAGTGACTACGCCAGAAATGGTGAAAATAATCTACAAAACTGTGTTCGATGAACGTCAACTGATAGTACGCGAGCTAGCGGGTATGGTATGCATTTCAAAAAGTGCTGAACATCGCATGTTGACTTAAAATTCGGACATGAGAAAGCTGTTCGGAAGATGGGTTTCGCGATTACTCACATTGGGTCAAAAACAGCATCGTGAGGATTTTACATTCTTTATTTATCTATTTCCCTATACTTCAGGTTGGTACGGGATTTTTCAGAATGTTTGGCAGAATTAACCTCGAGTTTTTGCGTTGATTCATAGCCATTTAAGAAACGAAGGAAAAGTTAAAGCTCCAAAGAAGGCGAAGTAATTTCCATCTACAGGCAAGGTCTGAGCGTCAGTTTTTTGGGATGCGAGTGAGATAATTTTCATTGATTATCCTCAGAAAGGAAAAACAATTAACGACTAGTATTATGCGAACTTATTGCAGCATTTGAGTAATGAAATCAAGAAAAGAAGGTCGCAAAATCGTTTGATCAAAACAATGCACCAGTTCACACATCCGTCATCGCGATGGCCAAAATCAATGAGTTAAACATTCAATTGCCAGATGTATCTCCTCATATAACTTCCCAAACTTGCTGTGTTTTCGGGAACTGCTGGAACTACCCTCGTATTTACCCGACGCACATACTCCTAGTGATGTTTTACTTTGGAATCCGGAAAAAGTCAATTTCGCGAAATAGCTTGTATCGGAAAACTGATAATTTTCTTAGAAACATAATTAAAGTGTAGACGCTGTATGGGAAATCTAGCCTATTTTTTTCCCTGCACTTCTCGTTTGCGTCAGTCTCGGTCGGAAGCTGATCGACGTTCACCCAACACTTATCTGTTCGTGGCGTTTATTTGCAAAACAAACATTTAAACGTGTTTCTTTTTTTTTAAAGTTTACTCGAAATATTTCCCAGTTATTGAGCATGGACCATGGACATGTCTCATTCAGGTATATAACAGTTATTAACACAATTGTATTCCTTAAAAACAGAGAAATGCCAAAGAAATGGGATTAATTTTAGTTTTAGATGAAAATCAGGCCACTAAGAAAATGAAATTTGTGTCCGGTCATGCAAATACTCGTGCAACGACCACCTGATGGGATACATTATACTCTTCAAGTTATATTTTATCTTGGGCATCCAATGTACAAATCGCTCAAGTAACATTTAAACCAAGCATACTCAAAGTGTGCTCCACAGAGCTCTACCCAAAGTTATTCTACTATTTTGGGAAAAAAAACATATCCTTCCTTACTTAAACAATAGTTTACAGCTGATGCAAATCGTAAGATCGATTTAGAGAAAATCAGTGTGCTAACAACCAGTTGTATGATAGGTATCGTTATTTAAAATAAAAGAACAAATAATAGAATAAGAAATTCAAAGAAAATCCGTGGCAGCAGGCAATTGACAGGCGGACGTACGGAGCGATGACGGAATCGGGAGACACTTGTTTGGACTTCTGAACAAACAAAATATTATAAATCATACTCAGTTTGAATTTGAAGTTTCACAATTGCTTATCGGGGGTATTTTTCTTACAAAATTATACATACACATATGCAGATAAACAAATATTGGTTCGTTCGAAGCGTTTTTGAATCGAATTATAACAAGTTATTTCTTTTAAGCTACGGTGCATAAAAGTGTTGCACGTACAGTGATTTAAATCATATAAATTGCAATTGTCTTAAAAATTATTTTTCTAGTCTAATATCCATTTTACTTTCTGGCTCTTTTGCCACACCTGTCTCGCCTAATTTGAAACGTTTCTGGTGTATTTTCAAAACAATTTTCTGCTATATTTTCCAGTTTTGACTTAGAAAACAATGTCTAGCGCAATTTCCGGGAACCGTTTTACAACCAGTTGTATGTGCCGTTTTTTAAAATGTATGTCAAGTAGAATATCGCTGCAATATATAACCACAAAAAATACCAAATACGAAAATTAACCGAAGCCCTTCATCGACAGAAAGACGGGTAGACGGACAATGCCTAGCGACCCACCCTACATAACTACGGCCTTTGGCTTTGAAACTATTTTTTTATTAATTTTTAACTTACATAATGTCCACTAACATATATAATTAAATCCTGCCTAAGATAAACAGGATACCTTTTCCAAATTAAGCTGACTACGGCGTTTTTAACAAGAGATGGTGTCATGCTGAAAAAACAGTTGTGCGTTCAAAATCACGAACGCCAAAGTCCCGAATGATTAGAAAACCTGAAAAATTATATAATTCGATGAAACCCTAGCAATTCCTTAGCTACAGGATGCCAGCCATTAATAAGTACTAACTAACCAGCCGAATATCTCAAAAGGTAACACTGGCAAATAATCAGGGTTGCAAGATAACTGAGATTCTATTCAATCAACAGAGAACAAAAATCATAACCCCTTTCTGTATCGTAAATAGCTGCACACCTACATTTGTCTGCACTTAATATAATTATTTGACTTTTGACTGGGACAAAGTAAATCAATTTGCTATGACTACTTTTGAAAGAACTTTTACCGCAGTGAAATAAACGGTTGACAAGTAAACACTAAACAGCTTTCGCACCCGGAGGATGGAAGAGTGATCAATATTTGATTAAAAACTAATTAATAACTTTCTGTAAAATGAAGTGATACATAAGTTCCGTATTTGATGCCGTCGTTCCATCCATATGTGTCTCATGAGCTAACGAAGTTAATTTATGAATATCATAAACACGAGCTATACCAACAACTACCTAAAATGTATCAAAGATGTGTGCTTAAGAATTTGAGAAGTTCATCATCAGCAATGTCATTGCATATGTATATCGCCATCAAATGGATGCAATAAATTACGATTTTAGAGCCGAATTACTAAAGCTGAATAGCTGCAGCTTTAGTTGATTCCGGTATTAAAGAGTTGTGTGGCTGGTAACACAAACTATCAATAAATGCAATACAACGAAGGAATTTTTGATTTGTTGGTATTGTAGTGTTTATTTAACAAGCGCATACTTCCGTATTAATTCTCTTTGTATGAGTAAAAGGAGAATTTTACCTTGAATTTTATATGTGTAAACAGTAGAAATGTAAAGAACCTAAAAGATATTGCTTCACTGGCTGATTGACTTCAAGGTTATGGAAATACTTTTTTCTGAATAATTCATGGCAAAGTTAACTTTGAAAGCAAAATTCATTATTCGAAATAAATGTTGATTTTCGAAATTGGTGGAATGACTTTGGTGTTAACATTTGATTCATTTTAAATTAATTTTGATAAATTTCAATAATTGAGAAATAGCGATGAAGTTATAACTCTCATTTAAAAATGATTATAATGAAATTCTTTAACTAAAAAATGTATGAATATGAATTCAAATAAAAAAAGGAGTTTGTCGTAAAATTTAAGCTCACAAGCAGGCAGGCGGTTGATAAACTTTAAAAATTATTGAAATGTCTGCCTCTTAAGTCATAATCATTAAACGTCAATTCACAAAAGCAACACAAACAAACCACCAAGTATTGTAAGTGTTTGTTTGGTCAGTTCAAGTGTTCTTCCTGAAAACACAGAATGATGTCTGTATAATGCCAAATGTTATGTGTCGAAGAATTTAAACCAATCTTAACTTTTGCAAGTGGAACAACATCAGTCAGTTGATTTAAGTAAACTTTCGTGCGGTTAATGTAGTTTAACAGCTTTGAATTAAACTATCTAAATTGAAATGAAAACTTTACATTTCTTAATATGGTAGTACTAAATACGCATTCAAACGACATTATACATATTTTGAAATATCAACCATAGTACCATATTATTTTAAATAAAACAAATTATAAAAAGTGCAATATTCAGCTTGGCAAAACTTGCAGTCTAATTTAGGCCGAAGACGAATGCCAAGATATATTCAATCGGCCTCTGGCTTCCGACAGAATTAAAAATTACTTTCCAACTTTATCCAAATTTATTCAAAATTTTGAAAACTTGAAGGCATAAAAACATACGGTTCTTAGCGTTCGATAAAAAATGTATAGGGGCAGTGAATAACAAAAGCCAATTTAGTACTTAATTGCACTGTTTTAAAAAAAGTCAGTAAGCAATATGAATATTTTCACAAACTTAAGATTGATTTTAAAATCAAATAAAAGAAAAGATTTTTGGGTTTAAAAGCATTTACAGTAGTTCATTGTAAGTATTGCCGTTTTTTTTAAATATTTTTATTTTTTTTATTAAATCAAAGTCAATGTTTTAGTAAAATGCTTCTGCCTAAACGTTCGTTAACCCCCCCAGCCCTTTCTAAATTAAAAAAAAATTGTATTTTGAAACCTAACAAGACTTCCTTAATTTTCTTCGGCGCCAGAGTTGTAGTTTATTTTTCAGAAAATAAATATTCATCACTTATGTCAAAAGATGCAGAGTCGCTTTTATCATGGCAAGGGTTCTAATATTGTTGAAGTCACCAAAAATAAAAGTGTAAAAGTTAGTGAGCACAAGCCGAAAAAAATTTCTTTAAAGCTTCAATCGGATACATGACAAAGTCATATAAGAAAACTTTTCAAAATAAGCTCACATAGGAATTTTTCTAATTGATAATCGAAAAATTATTGATGATTCTTCGAAAAGGGTAAGCAGACACAAAAATGCACTCTTATCTGATCATCAAAGTGTTCCCAAGAAAAGTTGCGTTTGCATATAATTAATAAACAAATGAAAATACATCATAAACATTTAACTTGATTTTGAAATATTTGCCCAGACTTAAGATATTCGAAATGGCTGGATCTTTGGCTTTCTTAGAACTCATCTTTCAAGAGAACTCGCAATTAGAGTCACAATTGAGACCAACCAAGTCTTATATCATTTATTTAACTTTCACAACTACTTAACTTATACACAAATATTTGCATTACATTTCCACATGTGTAACCACCTTTTCCAATCGAAACTTCTTGAAATAAAAAATAAAAATACACAAAAAAAAATTCAACGGCAAAAATACATTTCTCAGAAAACAAATCAAACAATAACATTGTCAATATTTAGAAAGACACTGATTTCAAATTCGATCTACAGGTACACATGATTGAGTCATATTTGTTTCCACTGTATGCAGCAAGCATACAAACTATACCCCTGCTCATTAGCATGCACAACAATTAGGATTTATTTGTTTAATTACTCAATCAGTCAATTTGTTATGTATATGTTTTATATCTGAAATCAATTAGGTTGATCAATTTTAGCCTTGAATTACCAATATCAAAAAGAGGAACAACGCTTCGGGTAACCACCTATTTTGTCACATAAACAAAAAATACGTCAAAGCTTGTTTGGCACATCGTCTGTAATTTACTTCACCATAATTATATTCCAATCACATATCAGAATTGTTGGCGGCCCTTTTGCAGAAATGACCAAAATCGACAAAACCACCGAGACACAATAACTACGAATATTCATCGAAGAAATGTTTATTTTTTATTTCGTTATCCCATATGCGAGTCAGTTTCTAAGACCAAAACATTTCATATGCATTCATACGTTCGTACTTGATTTTGACTTTAATTTCTGACTGTAATTTGCAAAACTGTAAGAATGCAACGACAAGACACATTAATTTGACACTGTGCTACAAAATAAAGTGCGCTAATCTGGCGATAGGGTATGAACAAACAAAACAAACAACAAGAACAAAAAATAAAAAACTTACTGAAATGCGGCTAGGACGGCGGGAAAAGCTCCAATTCTGGTCTATTATTTGATTTTTGGGAAGCAAATTCAAACTTATCCAACAAGCACTGACACAATAGATACTCGTCCGTATACCCCTATAGGTTCGATAGTTTGTTTTATAATGAAGCTCGCACTCAGCACCCAGACGCTTTATATACTCCAGCCGATGCCTCAACTTTGTTGGCTCTTTTCAGTTTTTGTTGCTGGTAGTGGTCGATAAACAGCTGGTGCTGGGTCTTTCCACAATACGCTGCTAGGTAGTTGAGTTGAATTTGAAGAGTGGTTTACTTTGTAATAGGCTGTCGGGCTGTCGGGGTGGTTTGGTCTCCTATTCAAAGTCTCTCTTAAATCTTGTTTTTTTTTATGGTGTTGTGTTTTTGATTTTCGGCAGTCGATGGTATGGGTTCCTCCGATCTTGTAAAGACTATTTTAACAGGTGACTGAACTTTGCAAACGTGTAATTCGCATGAGAGGCGATGAAAATAAGATGCAACAAATCTATCATATAAATTAAGTTAGGTAGGGGAACTTTAATTACACATTTGACATTCAAAATGTTGGTTGGATTTTGTATTTGCTGTTTTGTTTTTAATATCAAGTCTGAGTTCCACACTTTCATTGAATACCTGCAGACCTTTGGTTAAGCGAATTCATTTCAATATGCATTGACACATGTGGCAAAAAATCAAAATCAGTATTTCTCTTCCAGCTATTGCATTGCTAGATCGGTTTTCCTCATAGAAGGACTTGGTATAAAACCTTCGGTAAAGGTCACTTTGAAAAATATACATGTATGTATTCGAAAACAGTGAACATCCCAAATTACGTCAATATCAATGTTTGATCTCATTCAGTTAGATAGTTACAAGTAGTAGATATCTATACCTAAGGCAAAGTGTCTAAGGTAGGCCTGATCATAATCCAATACCATTGATTTTTTTCTCCCAATCTCTGCATTTTAAAATCCTACATAAGTAGCTATGAAAAATATGTCAATGACGAGAGCGCCTTTGGCTGTCAACATGGTTATGCAACGCTGCAATCTAATGCCGACGAGATACAACAGTACAAAAGCGGACACCATATAATCGTCGTTTATTATGTCTTTTATATAATGCGGCCCTTAAACCATAACACCTTCACAATAGCATTAGTATATCCAATGTCTGGGGCGTGACCGCAGATTTCTACTTGACAGTTTGTCCAAGGTACGAGAACCACAAACAATTTGCGTGGGACGGTTTCTATAATATTGGGACTTTGAATGAGTTTTTATTTCATCATGTTGATTGGTTGGGGCCAGACGGCCTTATTGTGATGATACGACAGACAATACCGATTTAACTGTATAATGTCTATATTTTTCGTTTTCATAATAAAAAAAGGAACCTTCGAGCACCTCCAGAAAATCCTCAACTACTTCTGACTGCAAGTAGATCTATGATACGCAAAGATATAAATTTAACTTTGCCTTAATAATGGTTCAGATTGGCTTCGAAAATTCAATCTCTGCTTGATCCTGGCCAGTTTGCGCTAGTAGATTGATGTGAATGCCAATTCGGAGCATATTCAACTATGATGAGCGCTGTGCTTTCATCGATCTATTTTTATTGCTTCCCAACTTCGTATCGATGTTCTATTTAAAGTTTTATTTCTTATTTAATTGTATATATGATATAATTTGTAGTATTTTTAAATGTTTAACCACAGGCGTTTTTTTTGTAATTTTATAAACCCTATTCCTGACACGCTCTGATTGTGTGTCACTGATTTGAAGCATGTTTTAACGCAAAATTAGTTTAATAAATTTTATTATTGGTCAATACATTATTGTGATATACAATTAATTTTGTTAATGTTTCGATAATATTTACTTATTATGGAAAATATTAAAAAAGAACATAAACTGTTATGCTGTGACCCTACACCCTACTACAATGATGGTGATCCGTAAATATAAGTAAAGATTTACTCTTCTCTTTAGATTTACAAAATACAAAAATAAATACCTATCAGTTACCTACTAAGATGAAATTCGTATATATCACAGTAATAATTATTTCTCGCAGACATCTAGATATAGGTTCATTATAAGTTATAACCATAGTTAACAGGATACATAAAATACATGGCGATATCTGGGTCCCCTTAACGGATGATAAAACCTAATTTGTGATAATAGAAAGAGGCAATTGAAATGGCAAGTAATCAAATGCCTTAAAAAACATTCTAGATAAGTATTTCCTGCGAGTCGAAAGAGGTAAAATTCAAAGTTGTTTACACCAATTTCCATGTTCCAGTATATATAAGAAGTGGTATCACCAAAACGGAGGCGTCCCACTTCAAGGGGGTATAAGCACTGATGAGGTACATGAGAGAACTCCAGATACCCCGTCACCTAAGACCCGCAAAAGGGCGGTACATAATCCTTTCCCAAATCAATTTCAAATTTATTATAACTTTAATTATTTCAATTAATATTTTAAAATATTAGAATGACGTCTGCATCCAATCCTTTCTCCAAATCCCCTTTCGGTGAATATACGTGAAAAATGTGACTGAAGTTACCTGGCATTTATTTACAATAGTGCTTTCCAGAGATGTCTGAAATACTATTTCTTGGGGAAACAAAAGTAAGTTTGCATTGATTTCATCTGCTGCGGATTTAGGCAGTAACGTGAGGTAAATTACTGTCACCTTTACTTTTGAATTTAAATTATAAGTTTGCTCCGATCTTCATGTCCCATGAAAAACCCATAGCTCTTGGAATATGTATGTGAGCGAATCTCTCGAAGTCGACTATCTCATAAAGCTCATATTTGGCTGTAACCCAAAAGAAGACCCCTTAATCCGTAACTTTATATCTGAGCAGTCATTTTTGGTGTATTTAGTTACTGGCTTGACGACCCTTAATGGAACCATGTAGGACTATTACACCTTTGTTTCAAACTACCAGGTTAGTAATAACAACGAAATCGAATCGAAATCGAATCCCCAAGGAAAAATTACGGCGCGGGTTGCGGTAGCCTGGTGTCACTCAAGTGCTAGTGACGTTAATGACATTAGATGTAAGCAGTGTTACTGTAAGGTTTTTTTTACTAAATAAATAAAATAAATATTAGACATTAACGGCCCATACAGGAGCTTAAACTATGAACCTAACTATTTGTAAGCAATCTTCTTCCGTAATGGTGGTGAGGCTTTAATCAGGATTAAGGGGATCTTAACCTTCCCACTGAACTGCTTCCCTATTGGTTCGCATGTGCGGATCGTTGGTTCGACTTTAGAAAATAACGGCAGACCTCCCGATTTCATTTCCATTTATATAAACGTCTGGAATAGGTTGCAGTGGATCAGGGAAGTATTCTGTTTCTAATACGATACCCATTCCTCTTCAAAACATCCACCCATACACCAGGTGCTTGTTGCAGGGACATTTGATCCTCGCTCATGATGGCTCCATAGTTTGCAAAGAATAACTTATGCGCTTTGAAGTCCGTCACTTTTTCTCCAATCAGATAATCAAAGACTGAAATAAATATCAAGGGACTTAAGACGCTTCCCTGGTGTACACCGACTTTACTTTTGTCTTTACTCCCTCATGATCATCTACACGAAATCAGGATATTTTTCCATCAGGATCTTTATACGAGTACTTTGGATTGCATCTGTGGTTAATTTACCTGCGGCAGACCCGCACTAGCCTTCAGATAACCGCTCAACGATCTTCATGGTGTGCGACATCAGCTTGATTGAACGGTAATTATAACAGTCTCGCATATCGCATTCTCTGTTGTACAAAAGATGGAGAAAACTTTCCCTACACTGGTAAGGCCTTGGATCACCTTTCATCAGTTTTGAGTTGAGAATCAAGAGGCTTTTGGGCCCAAAGTCTCCCATTTTTTTCCAGAACTCAGAAGGTATCTCGTCCAGCCCAACAGCTTTTCGTTTATTGCAGTCTTTAACGGCCTTCCTTGCGTGTCGAATGGTGTGTACTTCTTTATTGTTAGGAACGGCTATCGGTAAATATATCCAAGCGAACTGTTTATTTAGAAGTTCTTCTGTTGCCACCTGTGTTGCATTATTTCGCCATAAAAATTCCTGTCAGGAGAAGCCAGTGTTGCTGGGCTATTCCCTCTTTTAGGATTACTTTGGAATCTTTAACCAGAGGCTTCAAGAAACGTGCTACTAAATTGTAATAAATTTAGGTTTCATTTCTGCAACTGCCGGCTTTGTTTGACAAACATGATATTAAGAACGTTAGCCCGTGGAGAGTTCCTCTTGCCGTATCTCAGTCCTCCATGGCAACCTTCTTAATCTTCATTGCCCTTTCCGACATGTCCTTTCAAATCTCCGCCAACAATTCATTGATAGCGCTTGACTCTTTGAGCCATAGTAGTAATGTCTCCTGATTATCGTTGTTTTATCGATATTTCCACCAAAAGTGCTCCAATTAAAAAGTCATCTGCATTCCACATCTAGAACATTTCAACCGCAATACCAGCCATGCCAGGTATGTGCATCAGCTCACCCTTAAGCCTACTTTCGGACGTACAGGGAAATACAAAGAATAGTTTATTACCCGTACAACACGAATGTGGTCTCTCTATCATGCTCTGTTTTTGCTACACATTATTATTTATGATCAACCAACGTTCAAAACCAACATGAATTGGAATTGGTTATAATTGTTCTAAAATCCCTTTTGCACGTGCAATTTATATGAAAAAAAAACATACAAAAGTTCTTCTCTGGGATGTTCTTGATGTGGTTGTGAAAATCTAGCCAAACTGCATCTTTTTCTCTTTTCTCGCATCCAAGTTGGGGAGCATATGTACTGACAACAGTCCACACCTCACCTTGCATCACCAGTTTAAGAGACATCAAACGATCACTTTACTTTGAAATGTTGAAGACGCTGCCAAGTAGCTCTGCCGCAAGGATGATACCGATTCCGTCTCTACCCTGTTCCGTCGCATAGTAGAACATCTTGAAAGCTTTTCTCCTGACATCCAAGAAACGCTCCCGATTTCCGGTGTTTCCCCATTTCGTTTCTTGAACACATAAGATTTCAAATCGCCTTCTAACCATCATCTCTTCAAGCTCAAGCTACGACCATTCATACTTCCAACGTTCCAACTCGCCACCCTTAGGTTTTGCCTACGCTTAACCATTACTTAGTTATATCCTGGAAACCGAATATCTCTGACCAGAGCATTTCTGAGCGCCAGGATTAGTAACATGATACTTAGTGTCTGGCGAGCTATTGCGTTTTCTAAAAGCGTACATTTCCAAAGTGATTTAGTTTAAACGAGTTGGACACGTACATATCCTATTATTTCTTGTTCGATATTACTTTAACGACACCGGTGACCTCAAGTCATGTCAAGCCAAGGTACACATACTATGGTGTTAAATGTGTCCCTTGGCTCACCTGGATGTTTAATGGCCTCACAACCAGCGCTGCTTATCGCGGTACGCTGTTATGATATTCCTAATCCGTCCATACACGGGACCACAAAACATCTTCCGCTGCATTCATTGTGCACAGTATCCCAACATATGAATGTATCCTTGATATTGAAACTTATATCTTTTTTATGGTTGAGATATTTTAATTATTATTATAAAACTTTCCATCATAACGAAAACAATCGCCTGTTCTGAGAAGTTCAAATAAAAAAGTTTAGATCGAAAAGTTAACTCAGAGTGCTTATGTACATATCTGAATACTGTTGTGTATCTTTTCATAATAAATGTTGTATCCTTCCTCCCCAGACTTATGTCAAAATAATCCAATGGAATTTAACAACATAATATAAATTTAAAGTGAAATCATATACGACACCTGCGCTCACAGTTACATCACATGATTTCGCATGGGGACAACTAAAATCCATCCATCGTTTATCTACAAAACGTTCCAAATTCTATGAAACATGTTTATCGAGCTAGTATCTGGATAATTAAAATTGCTTCCTCAAGTCATTTACACTTGCTTGTCTTAGATAAGCAACTTTTATTGTCGCGTTTAAGCTTTGTAGTTCAGACTTTAAACGAGTGGTGTGCTCTTAAATTTTGGTAGACACTTTAACCTTAGCTGCCGTGACTCATTCTTTAATGGACTAGTCCATCAAATTGAAAACGTGAAACAAAAAAAAAAAAAAAAATCGCAAACAAGCATCAGATGTGAAGAGACCCAAACTTGTGGACAACCAGTCTAACCAGGCTGTTTAGTGGTGCGAGAATCAATTAATGATACTGGACAGCAGCGGTGGGATATGCTGACACTAGGAGATTATCTGCCTTGACAAAAAAAAAATAAAAATTTACATATTCGTCTGTCGAGGTGAATTTCTTCTCTAAACCTCAAGGTTTGCTTATTTGCGTTGAACCCAAGATGTCAATAACAGCAACAAACAAACAAACAACATTTGGTTACTTGCAGGGATTTTCCAATATACATATGTGCATAATCGATGGGGCTCTCTGATCTGAACAATAACTTTAACATTACCAGTGCTTATTGACGACAAAAACAAGAGTGCGGGGATCTGATAAGTGCTAGCCGTAGCCGGTTTAGGTTCGACTTATAATTGCATACTTACAACACATATACAACATGCATTTAAGGAGATTGCGTGAAGTATGCGTTTCATTATATTTCTGGGAAAAAATGATTTCTTGGAGTCGTATTAATCTGGATCTGGAGACCTGTAAGTAGAGGAGATGTGTCAATAGTCGAATGAAACTCGTCAATTCAAATGGGACACCTTGCAACTTTTGCCTTCTCACCTCAGATAAAAAATTGTTTCTGTTAATCTTTGGTCTGCCTTACAGTGTTAATGTGCGCTTAAATGTTTATGGGATCAAACTGAATACATTAACTGACACAATTGAATGTTGATGGCATGGCACAAGCAACCCAAGTGCTAAGTGGATTTTTTTTCAAGTTGTAGATTCGAATTATTTTAATAATTTGTTTGCTCTAAAATATGACAAACAATAGCAAAACTGGCTATATATATATGTACCTATATTAAAATAAATAAATTCTGAGAATTTACTTTACAAGAGAAAAAAAAACCGGTTTCGGACCTTGATTCATTGCGTTCCACGGTGATGTTGACAGTTTAATTCTGCGTCTTCAATTAATGTATCTGATCAGAAAAGAATAACAAGTTAGATAAAGCAATAAAAATACCAATGATCTCTTTAAGTAAAACAGCAGATTTGAAAAAAAAAATTTAAGAAAAATCCACAATATAATAATAGCTTTTCTGGAATCGGGTCTTCATTATCAGCCCCAAAATTACTCGGAAACTGTGAGGCCTATTAAGTTAAAATTTGATTTATAAATGTAGATCATCTGAACATAGGGGGCAAGAATCTTTGTTCCTAATTTAGTGGCCAAGGGTACTTACATTGAATAATTACAAATAAAACTCGCTACCGAAGCAAACATCCATACGAAACTGCGATTGCGGGTGACGTTTTTTGGATTAAATACATAAAATGAAATAAAAAATAAAATAAAATAAATATTAAGCATTCTCTTGGTGAAATTTTGGCTCTAGAAGCAGGGCTTCATACACAGCTAGCTTCTCCAACCATTTGCTGAGCGTTGGGGAAGGGACCTACAACTTTAAGCCGAACGCCAAATATGATCTCCATGACAATTGATACTCGTGGATGTTTGTCAGACGTTTGCAAGAGTAGGAGAAGTTTAAAAACGTATAGGTGGTAGGATTTGAGCCTGAGACCTTTAGATTAGTAGTCGAACACGCTAACCCCTGCGACAGTGCACGGTTTAGATGCAATAGAAAATCAATTGAAGCGACAATATAAGCGTATAAGCCTTCTTGGCACAGCAAGATAAGCAACTTATGTCTATCGAAATACAAATACTGGTCAAGCCATGAACCCAGATATCTGACTACGCTTCTCACCGCGAATTGCTTCCCATTTTATAAAAAAAACTGCCGATTTCTTTTAATGTTATTCTCAACAAGATTTGTTCCGTCTTCTAAAAGCGGATTTTCAGAAAAGGTTTGTGCATCCCTCGCCTGGTTAACTTGTAGAAAACTCCCTCTAACCATACGGTGTTGAAAGCCTTCTCAAATTCAACCGGACAAGCACTCGTGCATTGGTTCTTGCATTTATTCCACTGAATGTCAGAAACAAATTTCGACGCGGCATGAATAGTGAACCCAATCAGTGAAAGTACGGCATTGTGAGTAGTCTGCCGGTTTCAATTCTTGTATCAAATGAAACATATAAACATGAAGGTCAAAATTTGTATGCAAAGGTGGTGCAATGTGGTTGCTAATAGCCCCTATTCGTGTAATCGTCTCGAAATCGAAACACATGCTTTTTCAGTCACACTCTAGCTACGGCGGTGATATTTTTAGCTGACTTTGTTGGACGAACAGGAGTTGGAGTCTTCACATCACTGTACAATATGTTGAAATTTATTGATTAAATTAAACATAGTTTGAGAGAAAGCGCTTAATGATGACCAAACGCAGTACGAACTTTACGAAACGTTTCCGCTATATTTACCACTATTTTTGTACTGAATTTTCACTACTTCAATAATAGTTGATTGTTGACAGTTCAACAATTACGCGAAATCAAAAATGACACCTCTTGTTGGAGGACCCTATACCTATTTAATTGAAAGTATTTAAGAACGATTTGTGTGCACGTTCGAAGAAAAAAAATCGTTCTACTGTTAGACTGCGTGTATCCAAAATATTTGACGAAACCTGCCCCAATGCAGGCTTCAGGCTAAGTACGTAGCTCTATTAGTGTGCAAAAACCATTGAGTTTTTTTTCATTTTTTTAAGTTTTAGTTATTATGGTTCAATGATTTGAGGTAGATCGTTGTGGTTTTTTGGTGACGAAATTTCGTACACATAAACTGCACTAAGACCAAGTGTAAGCTCTACGGCGTTAGTTGGCAGACGATAGGAAGATAAGCAGAGAAGAAGACAGAACCGAGAATTCTATCAGCTGTACCATGGAGTCCGAAAAGCTTTAACACGTCAACAACATTGGCTCGGCCACATCGAGCGAATGAACAACACAAATCTTCGACTCCCAGCCACCAGGTTCGAGATGACAAGAAGAAGCGAGGCCCATGGAAGCCCACACCTTTCCATCGCTGTCACAACAAAGGACTAATTTCAAGATATACATCATCCTTCTGAGGACATGGGAAGTATGGGCTATCGCAATGGCTCCACAATCTCCAAAGTGTAGTATAGTAGAGGTTGTATTTAAAGAGCCGTTTATGTGCGCAGATGCTATCAGTAGAAATGCGGCCGGAAGGGAATTAAAGCTTCAAATATTTCTTAACGATTATTTGTTCTCCCAGGATATTTCATTTCCGTGTAACACACCCATAACTATCACTGCATTGTTGTCATCTTTTTATTATAGACAATTTTTCACAATTCCTTAGTTCAACCGTGCATCCAAGTTTGTTTATAATCTTTAATTGGAATGTCTTCCACTACACAACGACGCTTGAAAAGCAAGCGGACGCATGAGTCAAAAATAATAGCTTTTCAGAAAAGCAATTCGAATTAACATTACCTAAAAGTTGTAGAATTAAAAAATGATTTTTTTTCACTTTCATGCGGTATAATAAAGTTATTTAAAAAAGCTGTTTTAAAAAAAAAGTTTATACTTATGTCATTATGCATAAAAATAGATAAAAATCTACTAGTTTCGTTTCAAGGTAAAATGACTTAACGCAAATGAGACTTTTGACTTTTGAGAAATGCCATAAGATGAGAAGTTTCACTTTTCAATAATTTCACACATTTTTAACTTTCATGTTTACTATTGTATACTAATGAGAAAGATATTATATAGATAGAACGACCGTAGAGAAATCCAGAAAACGTCTGTCTGTCCGTCAAATTTCGTATTTAGGTTTTGTTGGCGTATATCTCGCGGCCATATCAAAAACGGCTTTACCGATTTTCATCGTTTTTGAATTAAAGTAAATGTAAACATATGGCGTACTGAGTTCTTGCACAAATTATGGAATAACGGTATTTTACAAAAATGCTCATATCTTAAACACGAGTCACGTTATTTCTTTACAAATTAACACACAAACTAATACTACTAAGCTGAGCTGCACAAAAAAGATCAGAAAAGTACAGGATTTGGTGTTCCATGAGTAAAAGGCAAAGTGTTCTACATTCTGTTACTTTGTGTTCCATGAAGCTGTGCAGATCAGCTTAGCACAACATTTTCAGCACCTTGTTTTGCGGTAGGGCAATTGAGTGAAATGTGTAAAATTTGAAAATTTAAATATTACTGAAGTCATCTGATTTATTTGTTTGGCATAAGATTTCGTATTTTTTAGTTTAATATAACAAATATTCGCATATTTATAAAAAAAAATAAAAAAAATAACATGGAACAAGTTCAATTTGTGATCAAATCGACATCAGGCCAAACATTGACTGTTTAATGCTCACTCAAGACCTGAGGTTTACTAGAAAACCCAGATGATTATCTATTTCAAATTCACATATGAATCAAAGCTGTACATTTTTGTTATGATTTGATATGATACTTTTCACTCACTTGTGCTGTTCTGTTCTATTCTGATCTATTTTTCGTTAATTAAACACAGATTATTTTAAACACATTCCGCATATTAAAACGATTTTGATCAGTTCTGAAGTTTAGAATACTCAGAAGATGGCGTACTCCTTTTTTAAAAAAAAAAACAATCGATTAATGGTACTTAAGAAAACCAACAACAGCTGTGTTTTTTTGCACGCGGATATAGGATTGGCATAAAAAAACGGTCATCGCCGCTTAAGAATTCATCAAAAAAACGCGACACAGCTGTAAGTTTAAGTTAAGAAATTTGTATTGAAAATCTTGAAATTGGAAAATATTTACTTCCGCCAATTGAAATTGATGCCAACATATTATAGATATAATATTAAAAACCATTTCACATTAACAGATTTGCTAAATTCAATTACCCTTATAATAAAGTTTGAAAAATAACAATAATAAAATCACGAATAAAATATTTGGCGGAATGTGGGAGTGGTCGGTGGGATGTCAAACTTTGACATTTCCTGAAAAATTCATCGCAACAATTCATCAGAAACGAAGAAAATGAATTTTGGAAGCACTGTTTATCCCCCCTAAAGGACTTAGCGGCGATAGCTATTCCCGCTAAAGTTAGCGTATATAGAATAAGTTGTTGTTGTATTTTACATGCAAAAGTCAAATTATCCCTATATGCGCTTGCAAAAAACACGGCTAATGTCTCAAAAATAGTTAAAGTGCTTTAAAAAAAACAAATTTACTTGATAGTTATTAACATTGAGAACATATATTTTGGCTTTTCAATACTTTGAGTAAATGTAAGAATATTGTATACTCAGATTTTCGCAAATGATTCCAATAATGAAGCATTGGAAAACCTTCTCTATGATCGTTATGCCATTCAAATCCCAGATCACTCAGACTCGGTAACGATCCATTGTACTACCAGACGGTAATCCCATTTTCGTTGTAGAGTTTGGAGAAATATAGTGTTTTTTGTTTCTCTCCTTTTTAATAAGCTGCACCGCACTGATCACAAGACAACACACTACGATCTACACCATCGCCACCACCATACCTCATACCCACGGTTGCAATATCGTTCTGTTTAGTATAGTAGAAAGTTAAATAATTTCGAGTGGTGGCGCATCCTGAGATTTGCTAAATGAAGCGTGACCACCATAAAGGCAGAGATAAAACAAACAAGGCTTTGGAAAATTTCTCAATGAAATTCAAGGAAATTGAAAATTCCTTTCGATGGGATCGTCCTACAGAACTACACACTAAAAAGAAAAGTCATCGTTCGGGAGTGGGGTAAGATTCGGTATATAAGCCAACGCTGTGGTATATCGACCAATTGCTCTTTCTAAGAAACCAATACTGTCAAATCGGCAGACGGCTATTTCTGCCATGCTCGTGTTCTCAAACACAAACTATTATACATATATTTCATGAAATAAAGAATCTAATCTCTAATCTACTGTCAAATTGAGGTGATTTCCACAATGAATATGGATTCAAATTTTATTGAGGAAGGAAACAAGTAAATAACGCAATATAGATAACATGATTATTTTACAAATTAATTGCAAGAAATTAATGCAGTATGAGTAAAAACACAACAATCGTCATATTTTCGGTATGTTACGGCTTTGTTAGAAAGAGCCATTCAAATTATAAATGAAATACAAATGTAGCTGACTTCACGTTAGCACATTCTGCAAACCTAATTTTCATTAGCTTTTCGACTGTTTCTGGCTCTATCTCACTCATGGCTTGGACAATGTTCGCTTTGAGGGCTTGAATCTTTTCTGGATTGTCCGCATAACATTGATCTGAACAAAACAGATTCTAACAGGCTCAAATCGCAGCTCCGAAGCGGCTAATTGATGTCTTTTCAATAAACGAAGAAAAGGATGGATAGAGAGAGAGGGAAACAGCATCTGTCAGTGTCAACGTAACATATGATTCATAAAGCAACTTGTATTTTAACCACCATTTCTATACATTACATAATGTATATGGTGTATCCGACATTTATCATTTTTGGCAAAGTGAAATGTCATACATTTATTTTTATTTTCCTACTTAAGGTTGAAAATTAAGTGGCCGAAGTTGGAGATACCCCACAAAAATGTAATTTAATTCAATTCAATACCAATTTATTTTTTAAAGGCCACTATTTTAATTTTTTGATGAAAACGATGGGTAGACTTCTATAAAGCGATTTTTGCAGATAAAATCTAGGTAGGCTCTAACCTACTTTAGGTTTTTATTTTTTAAGATTTAAATTATAAGATTAAATTCCAGAAATTTTTTATTAAATGTTTATAGTAAGCTTAATGTTTGACAGTATATGTTTTGCTGTTTTGAAAAGTTGGTCCGCAGATGTAGGTAGTTAATATAGAACTGTTTGCCAAAACCAAGCTGTAGGTAGCTTGCTCTAGAATAAGCATAATGGCAAACGTTGTTCATTCAGAATTGAGCAGAAGTCCGTAAAATAATAAAATAGGTACCTACCTGCATTTTTGTTTCTCGAGTGCACACGGACGGGTCTGCTAGTAGCCCCATAACAACCGTATGGCCTTGGTGGCCAATCAACTTCTTCTCTAAGCGAAATACTGTGATCTTCGTTTTTTTTAAAATAAGGACAGCTTGATGAGATGCGTGTGTTGCGTCTTGCAAAAATCAGAGCTCATTAACATTCAAAAAAAATCGCTCAAAACGTTAGTGATGAATCGCAAAGCCTGATCGTTTCGAACGCGTTGGCGTAAAGCGACGGTATTTGGCGGTTGAGGGCTGGGCGTTCATTTTGACATATTGCTGTAACCGCTAGTGAACCTATTCCCAGAAACGGGTGCACAAAATACGGACTCAGAGGGCGATAATGTTGACCGAAAAAATCAAGAATCTTGCAAAAAATATTGAGGCAATAACTTTGTATGAGCGAATTATTGAGAAGAACAAAAGTAAATAAACTTTAGTCATTAACGGCCCATATAGGAACTAAAACTGAAAGAGTACACGTATGTATAAAGGTATTCGACCGTTATTAATGACATCTAAACTTTAAAAATAGTTTCAAATAGTTTGCGACCAACTCTTGAAAGTTGACACCAACCTCAACGTTGAAACTGACAGCTGCGCAGAATTATTTGCTACATCGTTAAATCATCGCGAATCAATTAAATCTAAACCAAAAGTGCCAACTCAGAACAATATGCCAACAGTTAGTTGGAGTACTGGTTGCATTTTATTTCCACCGGCCATCTTTTGTTGTTGTCCTGATGTCCAACCGATTAATTACCTAGAATGCTCCTTATTGGGGTAACTGTTAATGGTAACACAGCAGGTAATAAATGAGAATGGATAATATAGTGCTATCAACTAAATATCTAATGTCATTCATCCAGTGTGTTCATAAATTGTGTATCTGCTCGTTATAATATTAGTCCTCGGCAGCAAATTAAATTAATTGCGAAGCTAAGTAGGTTCTTAAGTCGTTCTTGTTTTGATTGTAATGGGTTTGGTATAACCCTGTACAGGAAATTAATACCAAGCAATTAGCCAAGTGAAAGTTGCGATATAAGTAATGATGATAGCAGTAAATTTACGACTCGAATTGTTTAACTCATCAGGATTAAGCACTTTGTGAAAACCCGTATAAGACGACGGTGAACTTCATTTTTGCTTTCGATAATGAATTCCAAAAATTATACTTAAAATAATTGAAGGTAGCTACTAATTCCATCGCTTGAGCCAGACGATTTGTGTACTTCGAGAAATCGTTTTGTTGATGAAGCACACAGTTTTTTTTGAAGAAAAATGTAAGCATCGAAAGCCGGAGTGTTGTAACTTCAAAGCTTACTAAAACCAACTCTGCCTCTAGTTGCCACTATGTCAGCACTGATCCACGTTTAGTTTTTTTTAGTCTGGGCATTTGCATGCCACTCTTTTGAAAATGGAGTGCTCGTGTGGGTTCCCGTGTGAGGTAGTATTTTGCTGTATACAAATTAGACTGGGTTTTATTTTACTAAGTAAGCTGTTTCTGGCTTGAATTGTGTCTTCAATTCCTTATTTTAAGAAGAAAAGAATCATAGACATAAGCTAAGCTAACCTATTTTTCGATAATGTTAAAATCTATAATTGGTGGTTCCGTGAGAATTTACTGCAGTAAAAACATACCACTAATAATCAAAAAGATCGATATTTTTATTTCTTTCATAAATTTAAAATCGAAGAAGGACATCGCACAATGTCTGAATTCAAATTCACTCAGTTTAAAATTTTCCGTTTGCTTTAATTCAAGTTTACAGATTTGTTTTTTTTTTAAATTTTATTCGGGTGCATCGTATGGAATAATAATAATATTTAGTTATGGTATATTACACTGCGACCTATATTGGTCTATTGTGTCCCCTTGCTTGTGCCTCAGAGAGGTTCATGCCCTCTTTCAGAGCCCTCTCTAGATACTTCTTAGTGAAGCGTGTCGATGTATTATCGTATGGAAGGTTGCGGACCAAAACCAACAAGATAGTTTTTCCATCTTCACACACCTCATAAAATTTCATATCTCTGATTGAAACTTGGTTCACAATTCAGAGCTTTTTGAGACATCGTTCAATATTTTTCGACAGACATGCTGATCCGAATATCGGGTTGCGTCAAAATTCTTTTCCAAAATGCTGCTTTCCAAAACTCCGCAAATAATAAAAAAAATTAAATGTTAAAAAGATGTTGTGTAAAGAAAAGTATTTTTTTTTGGTTTGGTGTGAAGCTTGCTCTTTTATTTCTCTCAGGTATTGTTTAATTTCGTTGTGTTGCTACCACATACGCGGTTTCAGCATACGCGATTCAGTTTTCCCGACATGCTTTCTATATACACGGTGCTCACACACGATTCAAAAATGATCCAAAACTCGTTGTTTAATCTGTAACCTTTGCCGCAGATCAAGCGTCGAGTAGTCGTAGGTGCATAAACTGATGTGCAATAAACTTAGGTTGCATATGAGAAGGTTTAAACGTTCTGCTCCGCGTTAAACTGTTAGTTTAACAAATTGGGAAAGAACAACAATTTTTATATAAATGCAAATGAAGACCAAAATGGTATATCAAACGTAGTTGTTATTATTTGAGCTATTGGAGAAGGAATTTAAATTTTAATCAAAACAAAGGTTATTTCGATCTAAATATTTAACGTTTCTTTTTCCGTAAATCTAGTTTATTAATCTGGTTGCCGATGTTGTTTCCCCTGAGTTCTGTTGCCATAGGCTGCGTTCTTGGTGTAAGTACTGAATGTCAATTTGTTTAGTTTATTAAAGTTTATTACTTTGTTTTATTCTAATAATTAGACAACACTATTATTAAAATGAATTGAAATCTTTAAGAAAGTATAACAAAATATTGACCATGCAAAAAAAAATTATAACTAAAACAAAAAAATTGTATTGACAATAAAGAAACTTCCAACATATTACGCTACAAATGATTTTTTTAGGATATTTTTACTCGTATTGACATGACACAAATCTGCATATTTGTTAAAAGTCTAAGTCTAACGGTTAAATGGTTCATGATTTGCATAACTTGTTTTATGTATTTCTTCCTTTAATAATTTGGTATGCCTTAGACAACGAACATTAAGATTACACAATGTTTTTGAACACACAATTTTGGAAGCTATACCGCTATTTAAGATATCATAAACAAAATTAGCTTCAGAAATTTTTCTACGGTTGTCAAGACTAGAGAAATTTATTAATTTTAAACGACTAAGGTTCGATGGAAGTTGAAAAGTGTAATGGCTCCAACTAAAGCAAACGTAGTGCGAATAAAAGGAATTGTTTTTGAATATATTCCAAATCCATATGATATAACAATATTCCAAAAAAGAACGAACTTGGGAAGAGTTAATAGCTTTTGCAATAGATGGATCATTAAATTCTGTTGACCTACTTTTCACAAATACTAACATGATAGTACTCTCGGAGCAAACTTTTCAAATTTGAGGCTTAAAAGTATGGCGAGAGTCAATTAGTGTGCCAAGTTCTTTTAAAACATCATGTCATTCTAGTCTTTTTCGCTCAATATTGTAATCCATGAGCCATGCATTTGTTCTTCTTGCAAAAGAAATAACATTACATTAGCTACATTAAGTGATATACCATTTATATTACACCATTTGATTAAAGAATTAATAGCATGTTGCATTTTGGGCCCGTCATCAATGTTTTTTACTACAATTAATAGCTTGACATCGTCTGCAAATAAGAGACACTTAAAATAAAAAAAAACATAGGGACGGGCTACAGTCCGCTTGGGCGAACTGTTGGATACCCTATTCTTATTCCCATCCCTCATAAGTGGGCGTCACAAAAGTCTAAGTATGATTGAATTGTTAAGAACGCTCTACATATTTTGTTATATAACATTTAAAGGATTTTATCGAAAAAAACTTTGGTTTTTCAATAAAATTGTTTTATTTAATTGTGGGCGTGTCAGTAGGCGGATTTAAAAAAAAATAACACATGAGCATAAAGGGCCCCTAGAGAGTATATATTATAAGTTTCAGCTCCCTAGCTCAAACTTTGGATTTGCAAAAAAAGTTGATTTTAAATTGTGGGCGTGTCAGTGGGCGGATTTTCAATATATTCACACATGAGCTTAAAGGGCCCTTAGAGAGTATATATTATAAATTTAAGCTCCCTAGCTCATATTCTGATTTTTTAATAAAATTGTTTTATTTACTTGTGGGCGTGTCAGTGGGCGGATTTTGCAAATTTTATATCCCGAGCAGTTTCAGGAGTCATAGATCATATATAAAAAATTTCAGCTCTCTAGCTCAAAATTCGATTTTTTCCAAAATTTTGTTTTTTTGAGTTTGTGGGCGGATTTCAAAAATTCGTAAACTTGATTATTTCGGGACCCTAGAGAGTATATGGTTAAAATGTCAGCTCTCTAGGCCCAGTTTAAAGGCCTAATTTTTGGCAACAGACGGACGGACGGACGGACGGACATGGCTAGATCGAAATTTCTATCGATGCTGATCATAAATATAGTAACTTTTAGGGGTCTACGGGCAATAATAAGGTATGTTACAAACTATGCGTCAAAATTAATATACCGTTAGAATAGGGTATAATCAATCAAGTAATTTATAAGAATCGAAGAAAAGTCGACCAAGAAGACTGCCTTGAGGAACACCCAATGTAAGATTTATTGCACGAGAAACTACTCCACAAAATTTCGCATACTGTTTCCTATCTGTTAGATACGATAATATCCCTTTTAATCAATTCCCATTGATATTTAAAAATGACAATGTCAAAAAAATTAAATAAATATTGGTCATTAACGGCCCATATAGGGCCTAAAACCTAGCTTCTCCAACCACATTCTTGTGCGAAGGGGAAAGGACCTACAATCTTGCGCCGAATCCGAACAGCAAATTTTGAGAAGCTTCTCATGACAATCGATTCTTTTATATGTTTGTCAGACGTTTGGGAGAGGTGGGCCAGTGGATACAACTCTAGATGTTACTTGGCCCGGCGGTAATTGAATTTCCAACGAATTCTTATAAAAGCGATAATGTTTTCGTACGATTCAGTCGCGCAATTTATTTTTATAAAAGCGTAACAAATAATTTACCGGCTTAATTCGGTGAAGTCTGACATTTTTTCATTATGTCAATCAATAATGATGTGAATGCATTAAGAAGAAATCTGCGTACTCGGATTTTCAAATATTTTTTTTTTTCATTTTTCTTATAACAGTTGCTAACATTTTGAAGAAACATTACTTTTCCTTAAAACGGGTTTAATGATTTTTCGAATAACGGCGCATTAGAAAAACGGCTATATCTCAAACAGCGCTGAAGAAATTTCAAAGAAATTTGACTTTAATACTAATACTACTTTCTTGAATAAACTCGCATGCGCAGATTCTTAGGAGATTTTTTTTCTAAAATTTTACCCAATGGTGGACTAAGCAGCGTTATACATTTATTCGATTGCTTGCTTGAAACGCATGCACGAACTTGTAACACCCTGCAAGTGTTCCTCGTGCACGCGTTTACACGCAATCACTTGAAGCTATCGCTTGCTTGCAAGGACTTTTCGGGTCGTCACACTATTGAGGTTATATTTGCAGCAAGTGTTTTGCTTGCTGAAAGCACTTCAATCGCACCTTATTAAATTTTAAAGCTAAAATTGCAATGTTGCAGATCTTCAAGTGGTGGTCACACAAATTCCGCACATACATAATTTAATGCAAAAAAAAGCAGAATCAAATTACCGGAAAACGACATTGAACTTGTTGTGTTGTTCTTTGTTGACATTGAACTTAGTGTGCTATAGTTAGGTTATTTGATTTCAATGAAATTTTGTGCAATAAAGTGAGTTTAAATGTGCCAAGGCTTAAACATTTGTATTATGAAAAATTAAACCTAAAAGAATTGTCTACCAGTAGGCATTTTCATGCATTCTAATATCTTTGACGACGTAATTTCTGCATTTATAAATAAATAAATATTTGACATTTACGGGCCAAAAAGGTCCTTAGACCTGACTGCTCCAAACATTCAATTAAATTTTTTTTCTCATCACAGTTAATATTCTTGAATGTTTGTCAGACTTCCGCAAGAGATGGGGCAATGAAAAAAAAACTTAAAGTGTATTACTCATTTCCGCCGAGGTTTAAACCTGAGAATCCTCGATTAGTAGTTCAACCACTGAGCCCTTTTTCCAATTTTTTTTATGAATTGTTTCTGTTCTTAGCTTTTTTTCATTGAATCGTCATCCTAAACCTCTTTCTCAAAGCATTATTCAAGGCATTGATAAACAGCGTATCTGAAGCTGCCAGTTGTAGGTGTCTCATTACAAACTTTTTTTCTTAAGTAACTCGAAGATCGTCGGCGATGATTACTTTCGCATGGTTTTCATCATTTAATGCTATTAAACCGTTATTCTCAGATCACAAATTCCCAAGTTCGATGCTCAGTAAAAGCAATTCGGAATAGCACTGTTTTCAATGTCGTAGTTACGACATTGTCTTTTTATAATTTGCTTACGCTCAAGGGGTTTATTTTTCTGAATATGTTACAGTACCCTCTTAGTGTTGGAACACAGCGCAGGCATTTTTTCTTTTTGTTGTTCAACAGAAAGCAGCACCAGCAATGAAGTACTGCATTGCCTGCTTTTTATGTGCTACTTAGAGGGATAGGATAAAAGTCTCAGTGCAATTGTAGCGTTTTTCTGCACGGAAGGTATCTCAATTGCTTAGGGAGACCAAGTGTTGTTGTATTCGATTAAAATCATGGACTTGGCCAAGATTCGAACGCGCGACCTTCCAATCAGTAACTGAATACACTACTACTGCACCGTTGCCACCCAAGTTCGATGCTCTGTAAAAACAATTCGAAAGAGCACTGTATTCAATATCGTGGTAATGACATATACTCGACCTCGAACCAAACGCCCAGATAATCAACTCTTAGCTGCTAGACCTCGACCACGAAAAAAATCGCTTGATTCGACAGTTTTTGGACTTATTCCATCAGTCTGTACCTTATGTTGTTCTATTCTATATTCTATGTTATCTGGGAGATTCTGACATATTAAATATCATTGTGATCTTTTCGTCTGGATAATTATTTATTTATCCGTGGAATATATTCCGACTACAAGTTTTTATAGACAGAATTGGATACAGTACTTCGCGAAAATGTGTCAAATGAAAACATAGGGACGGGCTACAGTCCGCTTGAGCGAACTCTTGAATACCCTATTCTTATTTCTATCCCTCATAAGTGGGCGCGACAAAAGTCTAAGTATTGTTGAATTGTTAAGAACGCTCTACATATTTTGTTATATAATATTTGAAAGATTTTATCGAAAAAACGAAGCTTTTGTAAAAAAAACGCTCCCTAGCTCAAACCTTGGATTTTCAAAAAAGTTTTTTTTTAAATTGTGGGCGTGTCAGTAGGCGGATTTTGAAAATATTTACACATGGGCATAAAGGGCCCCTAGAGAGTATATATTATAAATTTCAGCTCCCCAGCTCAAACTTTGGTTTTTCAATAAAATTGTTTTATTTAATTGTGGGCGTGTCAGTGGGCGGATTTAAAAAAATGTTATCTCCCGATCAGTTTTGGGAGCCATAGAATATATATAAAAAATTTCAGCTTTCTAGCTCAAAATTCGATTTTTTTGAAAAATTTGTTTTTTTGTGTTTGTGGGCGTGTCTGTGGGCGGATTTCAAAAATTCGTAAACTTGATTATTTCGGGACCCTAGAGTATATGGTTAAAATTTCAGCTCTCTAGGCCCAGTTTAAAGGCCTAATTTTTGCCGACAGACGGACGGGCGGACATGGCTAGATCGACATTACTATCGATGCTGAATTGCTGATCATAAATATAGTAACTTTTATGAGTCTACGGGCAATATTAAGGTATGTTACAAACTATGCGTCAAAATTAATACACCCTTAAAATAGGGTATAAAAAAACATTGGCTGAATTAATTGTAGGGACGAATCGGTGAATTTGTGCGGCGGGGGACGAGTTTTGCGCGTTCTATAAAAAGTTTATAATAAAACTAATTATAACGAACGAAAAGTTACATAATGAAGACGGAGTATTTTTGTTTGGAAAGAAGTTAGGTTGAAAAATGTTCTATACATACATTTTATACTTCTTAATACAAACGAACAATAACAATTAATTAATAACAAATATAGCTGCATTAAGAGCTGCGCAGGCCCTTTTGGGCAACATGTTAATTGTTTTTCATTGTTTTTTTTTTCTCAGTTTTTTTGTCCACATTTTGGTAGTTTTTATTCTTCAATAGCTTTTGTTTTCACTTAAATATTGTTATTAATCATTGTGATTTTTCCATACGATTTCTGCAAACTAAGAAATTGCATTCATCAATTATTTTTTGACGTTTAGGAAAGGGATTTGGAACTTCAGAAAGAGATAGCTTCGCGAAGTGGTCTATTGCTGCAATCCAGACTTACCATTTTCTTTAATAAGCTGTTTCATTTTCCGGAGCTCTGAATCCCGCGACCTTGTTCTTGGTTCGTTGCAGAAATTGAACTGTCTGTGCATATGTGCAAATGGCCAACCGTAATCAATTTAAGTGAGCTTAAGCTAGTGTCAAACCCGAACGATAAGCAACCAGAAGCATCGTCAAAACGAAGTGCCCATAATTACTTCTGGCAATTGAAGCAGCTGTTGGCAAATGTTGTATGTTCTTAACAAAGAGTAGCTATAAACAGGGAGATAAGCATAGACAAATGTCAAATTTGAAATTTCTGTACGTAAGCCATCTCAATCAATCCTAATTAAGTTCGTGAAAGTGAACGAAAGTGAAGGAAGCGCAGCATAGTGGTTAAAATGGGCATGAGTAGGTATACAGAATTGTGTATTCGCTCTGAAGCAAATATGGTTGGGCTTTAAGCCTTAAGAGCAGTCTACTCTTTTGTTGTAAAGTGAGTGGATTGTTAGATTCTGCACTTTTTGGATTTAGACATTGACGTTAATTAGTACAACTTCGCACATACGAATGCTTGTGGAGAATAAAACAATCCAAACACTGTTTGTGTTCGTTTTAAAAGTATGTGATTTTGTCGGATATAACTGGAACAACTTTCGGCAATCGCCAATGACTAACAAAAGCGATGCAGAATTGACGTCATATTCGGGCCTATCGCTATTAAATTCTCCAGGGGTAACAGTGCATTTTCATCAATCTAATTTGCATTGCTTACATGAAGGAACAACTCCATCGGAATTTATTCACGATACTCCGCCTTAATCTTGAACCTATTATGTACCCACATACACAAAACGTACCACCATTTCATTTACGTAAAACGGCAGTGAATACGAAAAGATAAAAAAAATGTGGCGGTAATGTACCAGCAATTCCAATTTTAAGTAGATAGCGTGGCGATTGCTACACACAATGTTGATTGTTATTCAAGGAATTGAAACGTTTAAATTTATCTATCAACAAACTACATGAACCTACATTGCCGACATTAGATACGAACATAGTACATATCAAAACCTTTTCCGCGTGTACACTGTGTGCTGCCACCTATTGGAGTATTTGGATGGTTTGAGGCTTCGGCATCACAACTCACAGCAAGTTGTGACTGATGGTACATGACAGATGGGATTAATATTATTAGATTATTTATCGGTCATTATTTAAATATTTTCAGTATAATTTCTTATTTTGCATTAAACAGCTTTATTCAGAAACCCAACTTCCGCTAATTGATTTTAATATTTGCACTTCTGATTTTGTGCATCATTGACTAGGTACATAGGTACTTACTTGTATTGGCCCGGAATCTACGTAGGTAGGGGTTTTGTAGGAAAAAAAATTGTACGATCTATGATTTCTGAGGCCCCTAAATTTGAAAACACAGTCTTATACCTGATCTCCATGAAATAAATACAAAATCATAAAGGGATTAGTTTTCTCCTAGTTTAGTAGCTATTAGACTTAGAAAATCTAGATTTTCCTACGGAATTTCGAACACGCTGATTACATTCTTTTAAAAAAAGGCATACTCCTAGGCTTGATGGGTGGGTAGGATTAGACGATATGCTGAATCAGCATATACGTATGCTGAAAATTGTGTCCCAATCGCGGCATATCGTCTAGTCGCCAAATTTTATGTATGCTGAAAGGTGTTTGTTGGCTAGTCTGCAAATGTATATTAGCGACTTGAGCATATCGTGTAATCACCCTTTTGGGACCGCACGGGGAAACATTTTCGGCGTATGTTAATTGTGAGGCACGCAGCGCGCGTCTCTTGGTGCAAAGTTGATCAATCTGTGGGTCTCATTTCAAACTAACTTGGCTAAACATCGCGCCAGAAAATCCGGCCAAGCCACCAACGAATCAACTGAGCCTGTTTAGAAGTATTTCAAGCTCCACCATCACTTAACGCTTTCACTTCCACATAGGTTCTCGTTGAATTCGTTTGTTGTGGATTTTTAAGCCATCCGCCGTTAGTGAAGGGGCATGATGCGCTTCTCTTTGCAGGAGATACATCGTTGCATCCTGAGTGATTGCGTTTGGTCGCCAATCTCCAGGAATCAATTTGCCGGTATCGGGGCATCGATCGGCACATTCGATCGGTGCATACCTCTTTTTATTTGAGGTCATCAAATAAGTAAATAATTGTGAGGCACGCAGCGCGCGTCTCTTGGTCTTTTTGAAGTCCAAAGGGATGGATTTTTGGAGAACGCGGAAACCTGCCGACATGAGACCAGAAACATTCTCGACAACGCGTCATGCTCCACTCAGTCGGAAGTTGTGCACCAGCTGCACCATCAAGAGACATATTGTGCGCATGGTTTTAAAAGATTCTGACACAAAGCAAATGCTTAATCGGCAACAAGAGCGTGCGAAACGGACAATTCTCGACCAGGTAGGGACTTTGTAGAGCGAAATAGTTGGTTGCAATATGCGGAATAGGAACTGCAGTGATTTGAAATGTTCGCCGATGGTCAGGAAGCGAAGCGTCAAAGAAGTCGTTCAAATAGTGAATAGTGTCAACAAGGAAGTAGAAGTCCGGATTGTTCAGGTGTCATGCGCACAAACGTTCGATATTAATCCGCCGTTTTCCACGCGCAATCCGTGGCACAATTTTGCACACAATCCTTCTTCGTCGAGCCGCATGACCCAATTTCTTACAAAAAATGTGCGCTGCTTCCGCAGCGTTTCCTCTCCGTCGTCGTCATCGTCGAATATACAGTGTTTGTGTCGAATCATTAATAAGCCGGATTAAATTTTTTCGTTTATTTTATATAATAATATATATAAATAATATAATTTAACGTACATTTTTTCCCCCAAATTTTATCGGAAAATATGAATATCTAAAATTATGCATAACGCCCAAGAGTATGTTAGCTTTTTCTTAAATATTTTTGGGAATTTGTAATATAATGTATGTACTATCAAGAACATGTTAAACAGGCTTTTCCTGTCTCCTATGAATATGCCTCACATATATTCGAAACGTGGGAAGTTGAAATTGCAATCGAAATTCGATAGAAAAATTTAGATTTTCAAAGTCCGATACCTCCTAAACAAAGCGAAAACGAGACTGTTACCACCAACAAATGTTTATGTCATCGAGATCTGTAAAACTGTGTTTTCAAATTAAGGGTTCTCGGAAATCGTAGAACCCCCGGAAAGTAAACTTTGGCGGAGGGGACTGGTTGCTCTTACATGACAATGTTATAAAAAGATTGACATTATGTGGTGATGTTGAGTTCTAAACAATTTTTGAGGCATCAAATTGTACGAATATATTGTCATGTTGAAGTCCTATGCTAAAGAAATGGCTTTATAAAGTTGGAATCGCCATGTTGTTATCGTTGATGTGGGCAGTGGCGTTGGATAACTGCGACAGGAGTTCGATATTCGAATCCCACCCAAAAGGTGTCCCACTTCTTACAAAAATATAATAAACATTCAGGAATATAAAATGTCATGAAAAGCTTCTCAAAATTTGCCGTTTGGAAACGGCGAGAAACGTCCCTTCCAATAGTGTCAAAAATACAGATTCATACAAACAAATGGTTGGAGAAGATAGGTTACAGGCACTGTATGGTACGATAGGCCTAGCATTATTTATTTACAACTTCAGCGTAGATTAAGAAAGGGGAGTGTTTAATGGCCCTTTCAAGATCATTTGTTATTAGGATGATGAGAAGGGGGCATAGATGGCTGGTTTTTGCGGGTAAGAAAGAATGGGTTCGAAGCCGATGGCAAGCAATTCAAAAAACATTAATTGTTGCAGCGCTGTTTTGTAGGATTGTAGGAATATGGTTGTTCATTCAAAAACAATATTAATTGTTGGCACGCCTTATACTGAAATGAGTTGAAATATCATCGACTTCATTTCTGTTATATAATGCTTACATTTCAGGGACCCACGTTGTCCAGGGGAAACTAAGAGATTTGCGCTGAAATCTAGGGCTTTATATATAATTATATCGAAAAGCTTGGGTAGGTACCTATATGAGAGAGTACAGCAATGGAGTGATTATTGGTGACTTTTTTTACTTTCATTTTTGTGGATGAAAAAACTATGAAAAAACTTTCTCCCAACCGTAGAAAATTCTCCTTGCCTGAAGAAGTAAAAAAGGGCTGGGGAAACGTTGAAGGAATATTTCTTAATGAAAACGACAAGTAGACCATCTGGGACTGAGCGACGATTCATCTTTAAATGCGGTTTAACTCCATCCAGTTGCGTATGCGAAGTGGAAGGCACCTAAAATTTTGCTCCGAAAGGCGAATTTCAGAAGGTTCTCATAACAATTGATACTCTTTGACGTTTGTCAGACTTTTGCAAGGGAAGAAGAAAAAAAAACTTTAGTTGTTAGTGGGCCCAAGCGTGATCAGATCAGTATTCCGACGCATTAACGACTGAGCCACTACGCTCACAATTTCCAATAAGAATATGATTTGAGGAGGATTTTAAATAAAGGGACATTGGAGAAATAGGATTTGAATAAGAGGAAAGATGTAAAAACAAAAATAGGAAGGCTTAAAAACTTCTGGATCACACAAATGCAACACCACCAGCATTTGATTGGCCTCAGTTATAAAGTGGACCGACACGGAGAGGCCTGCAAGTTTTCAAGGGAAGATGAAGAAGAAGAAGAAGAAAGAAGAAGAAGAGAAGAAGAAGACGCAGAAGAAGAAGAAGAATACTGTACAAAGGAGGTGTCAGCAAAAGACTGTTTGAAAAATGAACATAGAATTAGTGGATCGGTCGATAATTGGTGTTCGAAAAAGAGGATGAAAGGGGAACCGTCGGTTTTTATTTTAAAGTGACGAATTTGAAAGAAAGTTTTTTTAAGCGCGTTTACAATAACACGAAATTCGCCATTTCAGCTTAGTTCAACATTTCGCCAGCATTCCGAAATTTTGAACTTCAGCGAAATTTTGAATCAGGCTGTTGGAAATATCACACTTCAAAGGTTGACCACATTCCCTAATTGAGGGCAATGGATGCTGAGAAACCGGACGGTTAAGATAAATAAAATATAGCTCAATGCTTGAAACAAAACCATCTAAAAAATGATTTGAATTCGGTATTAACTTACTTTTAGTGTCGTTTATAAGATAAGATTGTGCACTGCATAGGTAGCGCTGGTAGTAGGAGCTATAAGGCTCGGTGATATGAAGGTGTGTTATAATATAGTTGAAATTAAAAAAAACTGGAGGAAAGACAAACTATCCAAGGACTTGTTTGTTCTATGTCCTAAGCAGCAGAGTCAACGATTATACCAATGATAGGTTGGTAGCTTGGTGGCATTTAAGTCAAATATTCATTCTAGATATATGATGCCCCAAACTTACATTGTTTTTTAATTTATCAACATGTGCCGTAAGGCAAATATCGTCATACTAACTGATAGGACACAAGGAGTTTCTATAAACTATAATTTGTCTTGCTCTCTGTCTCTCTATAACTCGTCGTGCCTATCAGGGGTCTATCTTGGGACCCCTTCAATTCTCTATGTATATTACTGAGCTCCTAAATCTCATAAAACACTGCTCGATACAAATGCACCCTGAGGATTTTCAATTTGTTTTGAGTTGTTCTTTGGGCTTAATCGACCACGGTGCTACCTGTATCAACATATCTTTTTGAAAAACTTAGTTTTACCTCTACAATCAGACCTGCTCAGTTCATCCCTCATCGATGTTCTTGTTTGACTTTGGAACGTCGGTTTTCTGTAAGCTCCATTCGGTTGTGGAACGCCTTGCACGTGAAATTATACGATTTAGAAGCAAGCTAAAATCATATATCTGTTATTGTTCCAAGTCCATTAAATCGTTTTTAATTTTACTTCACATAATATAAGCCCTAATTCCCTCCAATACGGCTCAAGAATGTTTCATTTCGTAGTTTTTTTCATTTTATGCTTATCACTATTTTGATATATAATTATCTTTCAGCGTTTAAGCAATTCGTTAAAATAAAAAAAAAATAAAATAAAAATCTGTTTCACATTTGCAAACAATTTTGAAAGTGTTACATCTTCCCAATCGCTCAGTCCTCCTTCATTATGTGTAAATAAGTTGACAAACAACTTGATTTAAAAAAAAATAATGTTTAAGGTACCTTTTTTCTTTTATTAAATATATAAAAATACATTTCTTACATTTTTTTTATAAAAATAAATGTGATACAAAATTTAACATTTAATTAAATAAAAAACAATAATACAAAATAAGCTATTACAATTAAATCAAAAGAATTAAATATCCATATCACTTAATTTGCACTTATTAATTGAGGATCGTTTTTGCAAAGCTCAAGATGTACTTTTTGCAAACATTTTCAGGACGTTGTTGAGTTTTGAATACCGAACACTTTGTTGAGGTATGCGACTTGTTAGGGTGTGAAGAGTTCTGACTGGTTTAATCGACGCGTCTTATGAAAAGAAACATATCTGTACCTATTGGTAACTCGTTTTTCGATTTTTGGCGCTTGTTGAGTTTTGCAGAAAAGGTCCTCAATTTTTTGTTTAAAAAATAAAATAAAAAAACTGTTTTTCCACTACACAAAATACTTCATTTTTCTATGTACTTTGATTTTTAAGTAGTGTTAGTTTTTCTTATAAATATTTAAATCTTATATCTATTCTCAGCAATTTTTTTTTTTACTAAAGCAAGCCCATCAACGAACCTAAAACGGTTGATGACTATTTCAGCTGTGAAAGAAAGATATGTTTGTTGGTTGATTAAAGGCAAAAAATATATAAATATGCAGTTAAATATGTTTTTTTAATGGAAAAATGTTGATGAAACGTTTTTGAGAATTTTTGAAATGTTTGACGTGTTTAGTTTTTTTTTTTTGTATCAAGACAAACGTAGTGTAGTGTACTTTTGAAGTCTTAATGACGATAGTTGTGGTTGTTTACTGTTCGAGTGTTTTTGTGTAAAAGTACTGTTTTTCTCAATCTATCGCAACGTTTACGATGGCGACCAGCTTTTTGTTTTGTTTCCTGTAATAAAAGGGTTTTTTCTTTGTTGATCATTTAAGGGACTAATAATAATTTAACAATATAGCTACTGTACAGTTTGTACATTTTTACAAACCGAAAATTGGATGGGAAGGTTTTCTGAAAGCTACATTGGATTATAGAGATATAAAAATGTACAGAATGTAATAAGGCAGTATAACATTGAGGAAAAGAGAGGCGAACCCCACATGCGGACCAGTAGGTATGCAGTGCAGTGGGAGGGTTATGATTCCTTTAGTCCAGATCATAACATATTCTTTAAAGGGAAAGAAGAATAAGGAGGAAAGAAAAGCTTAAGATAGAAAATTATTTTGAATTGGAGCAAGAATTTTTATGTAATTTAGGTAAGTTGTAAAGAGTTGATTTTAAAGGGAAATTCATTAAAACTGCTGAAGATTGGGCCAGGAAAGGAGCAAGGGAAAAATGCAACTATGGAAATCGGGGTTTTTATAGAAAAACTATGTAAGGTTTAAATATTTTTTTTTTAATATTGACAATGAACATTTTGATTTAAGGGTGTTTCAGAAAACTTGTTCTGAAAATATAAATTGATCTTGTGAGGAAAAACAAAGTGCGGCAACATAATCTATATGCGTGATGTGTGTTTTTTTTTTTAATCTAGGCTTGATGAGGTGCTATTATTGGAAGAAAATATTTATGTATGTAATATATAATGCACGATTCACTATAAAAGGAGAATTATTTTTATATGCCGTGTGCATTTCGAGTGGTCGCACCACCTAGTGATTCCAATCATAGCTGGTATTGGTCATTATAATTATGCCGCAAAGAGAGGGCAAAATATTGATATTCAGATATGTGGGCAACTGTGGCAGAATTTAGGTAAAGTTTTCTGCTTAAAGCAATAAGATAAGATTAATGCTTTAGCAACTACTCAATCAATCTTTTTCGCACGTTTGAAGTTTGGAACTAATTAATTAATTATTATTTATTTTTTTAACCACTGTCACTCTAAGTACTGAACAAAACTTATAGCAAAGGATACTATGAGACTCAAAACACACAACTCTGGAGCTTCAAAAAGGAGCGAATCACACACGCATAGATAGCGATGATTGTCGTAGTTTTTAGTCAATTATAAAGGGAATGTTTTTTTTAATTTTTCTATTTCAACACTACGATAGCTAATAGTTAATCTAACAGATGACACCATTTTTTTATTTAATATGCAACGACTTACACCCGAGCGGAGTAAAGAATTTATGCAAATTTATTTTCAAAATCAGTGTTCAGTTAAAATTGTTTATAAAGTGCTACGTAAACTCTAAGGCAATGAGCTCGCAGTTGAGCTGGCAATAAATGGGATAGAAATGTGACTGCTTGGACATAACTCTGTGAATGCGAGGCTATCGCTCGACGTAGAAGAAGACCTTTGGGCAACTACTTCTTTAATAATCTAGAAGAGGTGGCGTTTTTGGGGCTGGCGAAGTCAATTTGCCAAATTTGTGTCAAAATAATGTTGATGTCACCTTTTCATTGAAAAAGATGATATGGACGTGGAAGTAATTATTTTCAGACGGGCGGTGCCACATAGCTGGTGAAACAATGGCTCTATTGATTGACGTTTTTCGTGGATGTGTAGCTTCTCGAAATGGAGAGTTTAATTGGCCGCCAGGGTCGTGCGATTTAACACACTAGACTTTTTCCTTGAAGCTACGAGGGCGGGTCAATAAGTCCGTGACTTTTTGAATTTCTGACCTCTTTACTGAAACGGCAACACTGCTCCTGTCAACAGGCATCTGACAGTTGACTCCTGTCAAAATTTAAACTTGCTGCGTCAGTTAGTTTGTGTTTGACAGCTATTTTTATCAGACTACTCACTAATTTGAGGAGAAAATGGAAAAAAGTGAATTTCGTGTGCTTATTAAGCATTATTTCTTGCGAAAAAAAACCATTACCGAGACCAAGGCTAAGCTTGAAAAATACTATGGGGACTCTGCACCATCGATTTCAATGGTAAAAAAGTGGTTTACTGAATTTCGTTGTGGCCGTACAAGCACTGAAGATGCCGAACGTCCTGGACGCCCAGTTGAGGTCTCTACACCCGAAACAATCGAAAAAATTCACGATATGGTGTTGGCCGACCGAAGATTGAAAGTGCGAGAGATTGTGGAAGCCGTAGGGATCTCGCATGGCTCAGTGGTTTCAATTTTGAATGATCACTTGGGCATGAGAAAGCTTTCCGCAAGATGGGTGCCGCGTTTGCTCACAGTCGACCACAAACGCAATCGTGTAACAACTTCACAGGAAGGTTTGGCGTTGTTTAATCGCAATATGGATGAGTTTTTGCGCCGTTTTGTAACCGTGGACGAAACATGGATCCATCACAACACACCAGAGACCAAACAACAGTCAAAACAGTGGGTTTCTAAGGGTGAATCGGCGCCAAAGAAGGCCAAGGTGGGTTTGTCAGCCAATAAAGTTATGGCGACTGTTTTTTGGGATGCACGCGGGATAATCCACATTGACTACCTTCAAAAGGGAAGAACAATCAATGGGGAATATTATGCAAACTTATTGGACCGATTCAATGACGATTTGAAAAAAAACCGTCCTCATTTGGCCAAGAAAAAAGTTCTTTTCCACCAAGACAATGCAAGGGTGCACACATGTGCAGTTGCCATGGCAAAAAAACCATGAATTGGGCTATGAATTGCTGCCTCATCCAGCCTATTCTCCAGATTTGGCTCCGAGCGACTACTTCTTGTTCCCAAACCTGAAGAAATGGCTTGGTGGAAAAAGATTTGACTCCAATGATGAAGTCATCTCGCAAATAAAGGCCTATTTTGAGGACCTCGACAAATCATTTTTTTTGGAAGGGATAAAAAAATTGGAGAAGCGTTGGACAAAGTTTATAGAGCTCAAGGGAGACTACGTTGAAAAATAAAAAAAAATTTTTATCAAAAAATCTGTGTTTTATTCCAAAAGTCACGGACTTATTGACCCGCCCTCGTATGTTATGTTAAAGATGAAGTCTATGCCCATGCTCCACCAACGAGTCATGCACTAGAAGAAAATATCAGACTTGCTATTAGCAATGTACAAATAAACAAAATACAGCCGCAATTATGGGAAAACGTGATGAAAAATTCCATCAAAAGAATGACAATTTGTAGGCAAAGCCGTGGCAGACATTTGGCAGATATTGTATTCCATTACAAACCTCAGAGTTTATACTTTAGATTGAAATAAACATATCACCACTTTTCAAAATAATGCTGCGTTTAACTATTGATTTCAAATGACACCTCTTGTAGGATGACCGTTTATATGTTTTTTTTTAATAGAATAAAGACAATAATTTGAGGTTGCTAGTGCAGGGACGAGCTAAGAATAACACTGCAGCGCCCTCCAACAACAGGAAGCCTGCCAATGTTTATTGAGGACAAGGGGATCAGTAGGGATACCACAAAGTGAGACTGTTTCGATTCCTTTAATTCGGATCGTAAACTCGAAGTAAAGGAGCCATTATAAGTGGCATTAAAAATACTCTAAAGTTGGGGTAGATTAAATAATGGAAAAAATTAATGTTTTTATGTTCACACACTTGAAATATATTTACCATCGAGCGGTAACTAAATTTATGTTTTTTAAAGTCAAAGTGGAATCAATTGAAGCTTTTGACATTTGAATTTGAATTCGGTCGTACAAGCATCATTGAGAAAGAACATACAGGTAACCGAAACATTTGCACATGAGAAAGCTATTCATCGGATGGGTATCGCATTTACTCACAATTTGACAACTTCGAAGACCTGCTTGGATATGATAAAGTTTGATTGGAAGGAATTTCTGCAACGATTTGGAACTTTGGGCGAAAAATGGGAAGCAGGCCACTACTATCCTTGTATTGAGAAGTCGTTTTCTTTAGAACAGATTTAAAAATTAGAACAACCTTGGACCTGGCGCATTGCACTAAAAGGAGACTATTTTCTTCATGCCAAGGCTTGTTCCTCAATTTATATTTTATTATTTCCTTTAAATTGGCCGACAAAGGAATGAGTTAATTAAAGAAACCTTAACATTTATACTACTTTGGGTTCCTGGGCACATCGGTCTAGCACGGAATGAGACAGCAGATACGCTGGCCATATGCGGCTCTGATATTATGAACCCACTCGAATCGGATGTGCACGTACTGCCTGCCATAGCCACAGCTAAGAGCTTCATTGACGGTATCACGACAAGACTATGTACGTTGTGTGGCCCGTCATTGACAAAACGAAAACTAAGTCCCTACTCTCGGGCACTGCATTATCGGGAACATCCCCAAAATACTAGGAATTCCTACAAATGATTTCTGCAGAAGCTGCAGAGATGAGGAGGAAATATAATCTATGGAACACCTCCTGTGCCACTGCCCGGCACTTCAAGAACATTCGATTTCCCTCCAGCAATGAAATACTTTTGTTTTTTTAACTTTTCTTGATGCAGCCTTTCGCAGAGACACACGACAGAATGATATTGGCATCACAAATAATGTAGCAGATCCTTTTTTGGCTAGATCGTCTGTTTTCTAATTGCCCTCAAAGCCGCTGTGATCTGGCACCCAGACTAATTGAACTCTGTTTGTGCTGGCTTACATTTGCGGAAGTCTCAGACAATTTTGAAGTGATTTCAAAGGAGAGGATGTAATAGAATTTGTTCGGGGTGTTTCTGTTCATATTCTCCATGTTGCAGAGCTCTATTGCATGCATTTCAGCTTGAAAAACGGAGTTACTTTTCTCCCTACTCGCGTAAAGAGGGAACGAAGTGGTCGCTCCGCATACTCCTTCATCTGTTTCGGGTCCATCCATGTAATACACGACTGAAGTTAAATTTGAGTTCAAGTTTTGATTGAAGTTGTGCATTTTTAGACAGTTGCCCGTAAAGTTGATTTCTACTGAAGGAACGAAGACTCGTGCAAAAAAAATCATGTATAATGTTAATTTATAAAGTTTTTGGTCAGTTATCCTAATTTATGTCTTATTTCTAAGTTTTTACTTTTTTTTAGACATAAATTATTTTTTTTTCTATATTACCTAATAAACAGAAGCGTAGTAAACAAAGCTTTTTTTTAACTAAGGTACTTGAAGAATTTCAATGTGCACCACTTTTTTTTATTACTCAGTGTATATACAATTCCGACGTGTGTATTGTGCATAAAAAAACAATGAAACGTATCAGATATTTAACGATTAATACTATAACCAAATTTGATCTTATGAGAAAAATTTATGAAATTTGGAAAATAGAAAGAACCCACAAGCAAATCATACCTTGGGCGATGGCACTGCTGCCCGCAGCATTCCTGCTATAAATTCAGCCGTATTTGCGAACTTCATCGTTATACGGCTGATAATGTTCAAAACTGGGTTCTGAGTCTTCAAGTAGTATGTTGTCGTCGGACTTAATCCCGGTGCTGGTAAGTTGTTATAATTCCACATATGTGTTGGAGTATTTGCTGAGTTGGATCCCGGATTGGATGGGAGTGATTCTGGCTGTGATGCACTACCAGAGCTTTGTGAGTTGGACTAAAAGCAAAGATTATAATTTGTTAGAAATAAATTGAAATTCATGAACAATATTGGTAAAGCACCAAATGCGAAACGGACTGTCAACGTTTTGCACTTAGTATTATACTTGTCTAAATTAATTACTTGTCTTCTGGGTGGTGTTGAACTAATTGGAGCCTGTTGAGGCTGCTCTGATTGTACTGCAGGCTGTGGTCTTTGTGGCTTCTGCGCTGTTTGTGGCCTCTGTGGCTGCTTCCGGGCTGTCTGTGGACGCTGTGTTGGACCCGGAATACTAGGCAAGCTTGTTGACTTTAAAAGAATCAGATATTTATCTACCACAATTTGTTATTTACTAAAAATAAAACTTACTGGTATATTGTAGGCGTAACCACTTTCATCATCGGCACCAAACCGATTTGATATATCTGGCAATTCATCTTCTTGGACCGTTGAACTAACCTCACCTTGTCGTATCGGACGCTGTGTAATATTTATGCTGACGGATGAGCCCTTTTGTTTTGATTTTATGTAAATTTTGTAAATTATACTTTGTGCTTTGCCAATTTGGGTTTGTTTAATTGTTAACGATTTTATTAAGAGTTATTTTTCTTAATGAGGAACCAGGACAAAAATTTGGAAGGTGTGGTTAAAGTAAAGGATATCAAATGGATGTGTAGGAAATTGTTTGTTCAATTGAAAGTAAGCTACATAAGATATTAGATTTGGTTGTGCTATACTACAACTTTACATTTTTTTTTTAGAAAATGTTTAAAAATTTATTTGTTTTTTTTAAAGCAAAATACCATGCAACCTTTTAACCAATTTTTGTATTTCCTCACTCCATGAGAGTTTACCAATGAATGAAAAAATGTTCCATTATTATTAAAATGTTTTATTAAAAATATTTGAAGAAAAGAGAAATGCCTTAAATAATTAATAAGAATATATATATATATGTACAATAAGAGAAAATAATAACCATATTCCATGGAAGATTAAAATAAAAACTATTTTAGACAAGCTTACTCAATAAAATAAAATTAAAAAATTATATTTTGTTTACAAATCTATGCAAATTAAAAAAAGAAATAATAATAAGAAATAATTTGGAATATATACAAAAAATGTTTGTTGAAAATCACCCATTTCGTTGCTATCCGAAACGAGGTAAATTTTCTAAAAAGCGCGTCAAAGGACGAAGAATTAATGGCCCACTATTGGGGTCATTGTTTAGAGCAAAAAATCTTAATGGCGTTAAGGGTTGTGTGCTGGGTGTGGATGGAGATCGAGTTGTCGATGGTATTTGTGTTTCAGTTTGTGTTCGTTTAACTTTTTGATGAATTACCTGAGCTTGTTCTCCTAGACAAACAAACAAAGAAATGCAAAATTGTTGTGACATGTGAATTGGGAAAGTTTTATAAATTGGACCTACCTACTTCCGAATCACTGCCAATTGCGTTGAATTTTTGATCGCGTAGATATTCTTCAAATCTTCGATTGTACTCTCCCGTTGGGTCCCATTTTTCACGAAGTGCCTGATAGTACTGCGGGTAGTTGAAGTACAAGGATGTGATGACTTTAAGGGCCCCCTCTTTTTGACTCGGCCAACAGCGACTGCATTTTGTACGCAGGGCTTCAGGGAGGATTCCTAAATTGTAGGGGAAAGATTTAGATATGTTTTTTTTTTTTTAAACTGCTCTTTAAAAGTTAGTACAGTTCTTTGTTCTATTTGGTTTATTTAATCTTTGCCTACATAAATGACACTGTAACCTTAAAAATCGTTCTTTTTCGCTGACGAACGTTAATTCTTTGTGGAAATTATGTTTTCCTTAGATACAGATTTAATTTGTTATGATGTCACAATGCCCTATTAAAGAAAATGTTGATGATTTTCTTATATAATATAACAATTTCCTTGTAGGAATAAGCCATGATTAGTCTTTGTTTTCACGATCAGTCATAAAATATTAGCTCAATACCCAGTCGACTCTGTCGAAGTTTCCGGCCTCAAAAATGCTAGTTCTGAGCCAGTTCCTGCTAGTTTATCCGCAGATTAGGAAGAAGCAGCACTTGACTGTCAGCCCATTGAGTTAAATGAAAATGTTTGAAGACAATATGTGTTGTGGTGCCCTTTATATCCTTTGTAAAGTTTAACTGAATCAGATCTCAATGTCGTTGATTTTGTCCAGGAACGAAATGAGACAACTTTACGCTGGGACTTTGGTTTTGAATTCAACGATTTCTAGACTTCTAGAAAACACGTGCCACAAGACCATTGGCTCAGTAGCCACGTTCCAATATTTCTACCTCAAATAATATTCCAAAACAGTATTCCTTAATCAAACTATCTGATGTAGCACAAAACGTCTCCTATTTGAAAATGACTCCAGTATTTTCAGATTTCTCACAAGATCACCAGGCTTTAACTAGTATTTAAGCACCTTTTAATATGCATTCCTATGAAGATCTCAAGGGATTAGAGCCCACTAACAGATCCTAGCGCTGCAGTTGGCTAGCCGTATATAGCACCGTAATATAAAAGCAGGCAGTTTTCTGAAGCGCTAGGCCTTTCTCCATCCAAAACGTTCGGCCAAAAGACGATGAACGTGATAATTGAGATAACCATCATAGAGTACGCGCACCTTAATTTCTACCGCACATGCGCTTACTTGCACATATTGTTCTTATGACATGATTTGCCACGAACTTACTGAACTTGGCGTCTGACTTGTGAAGACTTTTACTAAGGGTAAATCCGAGATATTTAGCCGCAATTTTTTTTTTTTTTATAATGCACACGCACTAAAGGGATTTTTTTTTATATTCTTATAATGTATTTTTATAATGTAGAAGCTACACAGCGCGGACGTTAAGGAAATTAGGGTTAGAAGATATGGAGAGATGCCGACGCACGTTGGTTTTAGATATTAGATTATAATGTGTAGAAAAAATGGAGCCGGGAAGAGCATTCCACCTTAGTGTTGTACGGCTAAGGAAGGATTCCTTGTATTTCACTGCACACCCGAATACAGGCTTAGGTGTAAACTGAGGCGCATTCCTTGCACAGCGGGTATTGCGGTTGAAATATACTAGGGGTGGAATGCAACTGAATCTTTCTTTAGGTCACTTACGGTAGAAATATCGACAAAATAACGAGAGACAGGAGACATTGCGACGATGACTAAGAGAGTCAAGCGGTCTCGCGATGTTTTACAGGGATGGATGGATGGATTACATTAAGCTTGTGCCTTTGATGGTAATAGGTCCTAAATTTAACAGTCCTTAACTTGTTAAGGCACTTTAACAGTATTGCAAGGCTTGGTGGAGTCCTCATTGTGTCTGGTCTACAATTTATAATAAAGATGCCTGATTGGTACTTATAATGGTTGTGCTATGCTTAGCATACTACTTCACAGATCATAAGTGTAATCAAAGGCGATCGATGAAGCCTGAGGTATGTATAAATTGTCTTGGATTATAAGTAACTACAGAAGAGGATAATGTTCGTCTTCTTGGGCAACCTGAACTACCTACTGCAAAGATGGAGGTATTTCATCGACTTTCCAGCATTAATTTCTTACAATATGTAACTACTTACTTAATGACCCCGACCCTTGAAGAGTCACACTGCAGCCTTCCATCATCCGCAATCCAGGTGATGCTGCTCCAGCTGTCCAGATATTGACTGTCTCCAAAATGGAGGTTCGGTCTTGCTTGCCTTCAAAAAACCGTATTAAGATGTGACTAAAACACGTCGACTACATTGGCTCGGCCTCATCAAGCGGATGGCCAGTAATGATTCAAGGGGACCTACGTAGGTCGTACATCTTAAAACGGTTTTTTTCGGGGTGCGAGACTTGTTACACTAGAGCACTCGGACTCAACACTGGTAAATTGTACTACCAGCAAGACACACCACTTTTACTGTGTCTTGGTACGGTACAGCTCACACAGTTTGTGATTCCATCTTCTCCTAAATTCGCCCTCCTCGTTTATAGGACACAATATCTAAAGCACCAAATATAAGCTCCCCTTTTAGGTTCGAAAAAACATGTATTAAGTCCACCAAGTCGGGAGTTTTGAACCCCCTTGTTTTTAACATAACGCTCGGTCTAGTCTCCACTAAGGTGCCATTCCTATAAACCTCACTTGCACATGCCAATTAGTGTGTTATGGCTTGAGACGTTCAGTCAGAATGTTCAATAGGATCTTATAAGCGACATTAAGCCGGGATATGCCTCGATAGACTTAGGATCACCTTTCTCGTAGATGAGGCAAATGTAGCTCATAATCCACTCATCGGGCATGATTTCTTCCATCGATACTTTGTGATGATTGGTCCTACCATTATGTAGGCGATACATAATTGAAGAGCTCTGCTGGTAACCTCCACTGGTTACCTCAAAACCGGCATGCTTGTTGCCCTTATGCTTTTATTTAACTAACCTTTGCTTTATCTGTTCTTCTTTATTAGGACGGGAGTCCTCTTTATCTCATTTAATCAGCTGTTGGAAATGCTGCCCAAACACATCTACCATTCCCTGGGCTTCTTTGATCCAATGGGTGGTCGATTCTTCGATATCCCTAATATTGGTTGCTCTTGCTTTATAGTCGTATCCGATGCTATCAAAAAATCCCCGATATGAGACCGTAAACTTGATTGGCGATTGCGGGATTGTAGTATTTTTATATTGCTGCATGCATTTAAATTAAAGAAAAATATATAAAATATGGAAAATATTCTTATTCTACCTTGATAGCAAAGTATTGATCAGGATCAAAAGGATCACAGCCCAGGATTACTTTACGGAATCCGTACTAGTCGGACGTGTGCCCCACAGCCAATTCCACTTGAAACGAAATATAAGCAGTCCTCCCGATTTCGGATCACCTCATTGCTGAGGCCAATCAAATACTGGTGGTATTGCATTTGTGTGATCCACGAGTTTCAAGGCTGCCCATTTAGTTGATCTTCCTTTAACAGCACTGTTGATCTGAAGTCGCAAGTCGCACTTGCGGGACTGCTTCTGGATGAACAGGTGTCGCTAGGATAAAATTAATGGATAAATTGCCTAAATGCGATTTCTCTCTTATTCTGCTTTAACGAAAAGCGTACGACGAGGTTATGATCTGGACTAAAGGGATATTAATCCTCCCACTTCACTACAACCCTAATAGTTCACCTGTGGCTTTCGCCGCCATTTTATATAAAGGAAAATATTAATTAAACAAATCAAAACTTGGAAATCTGTTAAAGATAATATATTCCTGCGGCTTACATTAATTGGTTACATAATGTTTATATGTGACAAGGTTGTTGCCGCGTCGAATTCGGTGAAGCAATTCCCACTCCCGCAATCTTTCCCTCTGAAATTCGCTATCGATGTCGCTGACTTTAACACTTTCCCTCGAGAAACACCCAATTTCCCTGCAAAGTCCGAGTAGTCCCTTATAGTTTGGACAACGTATTTCTTGTAGCTGCTCAAAGAAGTATTTTCCCAGAAATTTCCTTCCGTTATTGCTGCACTCTGCACTACACTTCGGTAACCTTTGTGATTGTGTTCCTATTCCAATACCTCACAATTTATGTGGTAGTTATCGATCACTTTTGGCATAGTTATGAGTGCACTGGCTCAATATTTATAGAGTTTGACTACTGACCAAATCCCGAGGGGCTCTAGCCTTCCATTAACAACTAAAGTCTTAATCCCAATACGTTTGCAAGTCTGACTAAGTATAAATCAGATGCAAGAAGTACGCCGCTATAAAAGCATATACAATAAACAACGGATATATTATCATCCTTTTTAAGGGTACCGATGGCTTTTCCTTAATTTATCACTACAACATAAAATAAACCCACAAATAAATATGTAGAGAACAACATGCCGGTGCACTGCATAAAACACATTTAACCGATTAAATAGTTTAAGGGAAATGTTAAATTTCTTATCGTTGAATTTTTATTACGGTTTTTCAATTCCATTTCAGTGTGAATATATTTTATTATCACCAACGTCAGACAAAAAACAATTGCTCTTTACTTTGTTTGATGAACAAAAAAAAGGCGTAAAATATGAATATAACCCTAGTAAATACCGCATAAACTGAGGAAATGTGTTTTTATCCCCTTTTTTCCACTGAAAAAAAAAACAATACAAATAAGATTACAACAATGTTTATTATGACTTTTAAATTAGTCCCAGCAAATTGCCACTAGCACTCTGTCTGGGAAAATATTATCTCCAGCAAATGACTTTTAATTGAATCCCTTGAGAGGTTTCAAAATTATTTATTTTACTTTGTTACTGCGATTTTCGACGCAGCCATGTGCATATAGTTTGATGTGATATTTCACAGGTTACACTCTAATTACGGGAGTCGTAAAGTTGAGTTCAATCAAATTCACATCGATTGGTTTTCTAATTTGGGGTAAATTTTAACACTTGTATGTAAATAATTTTGTCTACAATGGTATGGGGTTATGAAATGCTTTATAATATTAAAAAGTGCAGCAAATATCGCTTGATTTTATCTTGAAAAAAAATTTGCTTTCACCCAAAATTCTATTAATTTTTTGAATGCCTATTCTTCATTGAGCTCAACTATATCTATTAACCTTATGAGTTCTCTTAAATTGGTATTTCTTCGTGTTAAAAATGTTTTTTCGTATGCGCCATTTCCATGTTTTTGGGAAATCGCATCTAAAGGTTTGACAGTCTACTGCATAAAAACTAACCGCTGGTATTTTGATTTTTTGGCACGATATCTATTTGGGAGTTTTCTTTTTATAAAAATAATTAGATATCCCCAAATGCTTTTAGTTATTAAAATATTTAAATTTTTGTCAAAAATCTCAAAGTCAAAAGTTTCTTCATACACCGTCAAAAAATATGCAAATACGACATTCCAATTACAAGTTATTAAAAGAAATTTATATCCTGCTAGTGGATAGTTTTGCTAGAAATATGTACTATGAACTTCTTAGACCAAAAATTAAATTATATTTCTTATTTCTTGAAGTTATTTTTATCATTCAATTTTAAAGTTTTCTCATAGAAAACAAATACAGTTAATATACAAAAAATACATAGCATAGCATTTTTTTCTTTTCTTTTATTTTTATCGGGGTGCGAAACTCTACTCTGGAGCACTCAGACTCAGTGTAGGCCAATTGTACTAAGAGGAAGACACACTTTTTTACTGTGTAAATTTACTCGTTTTCCTAAGAAAGATGAATAGGGTCTCCAATGATAAGAGCTTAGGCTTACAGCCCTCACCACATCAGCACTAAATACCTGCCAGCTGATACGAGCAAAAGCAGGACAATCACAGGGGAAATGTTCCGCAGTGTCATCGCTTTCTCCACAGGCTTCGCAGTTGGTAGTGTCGCTCAGGCCTAGCACCTTAAAATACATGGCAAAAGCCTAATGGCCCGTAAGAACGCCAGTAGTCTTTCTACAGTCTTTTCCGTTGAGAGACAACAAGAATGACGCAGATTTTTTTACAGGCGTCGGTGAGAAATGGTTAAGTCTGTCTGTACCCTGGAGAGTCATGCCATCTGCGATTGTGTTCATATAAAACCCAGCCGTATATGGAAGCCCTGCCCGAGGACGCAGGCAGACATATCGCCGGTTCAGGTCCTGAGAAAACCTCCTCTGAGCCCTGTCTAGGAAGTTATTTGGAGATCTCATTTCCCGTGATCCCGTTGTAACCCGGGACCCAGACAAGTCTAGGTGAATTCAGCTTTCCGACCGATTTCAGAGATATCATGCATTCACGAACTATTTTGTAGGTGGTTAAGGGGTTGAGCAAGGCGTTAAGCAGAGCCTGACTGTCGCTACAGACGCAGATACTTCGTCCCTTCCACCTGTACTAACATACCCATAGCCATTAGGATAGCATATGAGTCTCTGTTTGGAAGACAGACGCATAATTTCGTTTTTGTTTCTGAATTATATAAAAAAACATAGGGACGGGCTACAGTCCGCTTGGGCGAACTGTTGGATACCCTATTCTTATTCCTATCCCTCATAAGTGGGCGTGACAAAAGTCTAAGTATGGTTAAATTGTTAAGAACGCTCTACATATTTTGTTATATAACATTTAAAGGATTTTATCAAAAAAAACGCTCCCTAGCTCAAACTTGGGTGTTTCAATAAAATTGTTTTATTTAATTGTGGGCGTGTCAGTAGGCGGATTTAAAAAAAATTAACACATGAGCATAAAGGGCCCCTAGAGAGTATATATTATAAATTTCAGCTCCCTAGCTCAAACTTTGGATTTTCAAAAAAATTGTTTTATTTATTTGTGGGCGTGTCAGTGGGCGGATTTTGAAAATATTTATACATGAGCTTAAAGGGCCCCTAGAGAGTATATATTATAAATTTCAGCTCCCTAGCTCAAACTTTGGATTTTCAAAAAAAATGTTTTATTTATATTTTATATCCCGAGCAGTTTTAGGAGTCATAGATCATATAAAAAAAATTTCAGCTTCCTAGCTCAAAATTCGATTTTTTCCAAAATTTTGTTTTTTTGAGTTTGTGGGCGTGTCTGTGGGCGGATTTCAAAAATTCGTAAACTTGATTATTTCGGGACCCTAGAGAGTATATGGTTAAAATTTCAGCTCTCTAGGTCCAGTTTAAAGGCCTAATTTTTGCCGACGGACGGACGGACGGACGGACGGACGGACGGACATGGCTAGATCGACATTACTATCGATGCTGATCATAAATATAGTAACTTTTAGGGGTATACGGGCAATATTAAGGTATGTTACAAACTATGCGTCAAAATTAATATACCCCTAGAATAGGGTATAAAAATGATATTTTAGTTCTCGTTAGAAAATAACAAGAAAATAATAATTCACTATTTCTTTTTATATTTTAGTTACCACTGGTGGAGGGAATCTTCGGCTGAACGGAGGAACAAGAACCAAACTTACATGAACTCGAAAGCCTCTTCATTCAATTAAAAGGCTTATGCAGCAAATCTTAGTTTAGCTGCATTATCTTTGTTTTATTTTATGATGAAATATGCTCTGAGCATACATTTCGTCGCTTTAAAAGCAGAGTGACATAAGTCAAAAAAGGCAGTTTTTCAGAAAAGCTATTTGAAATAATTTTTGACACAAAAAAAATTATTTCATTGTGAATTTAAACGAAAACCTAAAAGTTATTTATGGTAAACATTTTCTTTTTTTTTTCTTCTTTCAAGTGGATTAGTGAAACTATCCAAAATAAAGTAATTTAAGAAAATTGATTTCGACTTATGTCGTTTAGCACAAAAAACGGCCAATAATATGTAATAAATTTAGACAGCAATACGGAAAAGTGTCGTTTTGTTTAGACATGAAACCATTGATGATTAATATCAAATTTATTTTTTTATTTTGAGTGTAAGAGTTAACTTAAGAGTTTCTGCTTAAATATTTTTTATTGTGTTGATATACAAATGTAATAAAAATATTAAACATAAAAAACTGTTCAGCAGTGCTTTGTATTTAGCTCAAAAAATGTCTTTACATACACAAAATTAAAATATTTTTTTTTTATAAAAAGAAACAAAGAAAAGTATATTTAATATATTTTACCTTAAATCAATGTTCGCCTGCCCTATTTCTAAAACTTCTTAAGTATTACTGTCGGCTTATTTTTGATTTAAACCAAATAAAAATTAAGTTAAACATAAACTTAAAAAGTTAAATCACTGTTCAGCAGTCTTTTAAGAATAGTTGAGCTTATACTTACAAACAGGACCCAGTTCTCTTTCTTCGATAACCTTCATATCTTTTCCGCTTGAAACGTAAGCTGTTCCTAAATACCTTAAAGCTTTTGCCTTGCTTTTGGTCCACTCACTGGTACGACATTTTCCTTTTTTTACCTTGTAACTTTTCCTTGGCATCGGAGTTCAGGTCGACCGGTATCTCATTTGAGACTGGCAAAATGTTTGAACTTCCTGATGAGCTACCAGACGAACACTAGGTTAGGTTAAGTTAGGTTAGGTTATAGTGGCAGTCGGCAGAGGCCGACACACATAGACCAATGACAGTTCCATTTTGGTACCACACGGATGTATCACCCTCCTACTCGTTGAACCAGTTGAAGCTTTTGATGAAGCTTGACAGACTTTTGATGTTGGTGTTAATGAGATCGCTAAGATCATTGTAAAAGAAAGATCCTAAATGGAGTTTACGTCTTTGAGAGGGTGTAGGGCATGTGCAGAGAAAGTGGAGAATTGTTCCCTCCTCCTCCTCATCCATACAGCTTCTGCAGAAGTCATTTGTGTGGACGCCAAACCTTGTTGCATGCCTGCCTATGAGAGAGTGTCCGGTGATCACACCAATTATAGCACCGATGTGAAGTCTGTTCAGAGATATCAAACACTTGAGCATTTTAGATCCAGCTTTGGCCAAATCTGTTTTGTCGCTAGACAAGTGTTGCCACTTGTCCACCTAAGGTTAGATTTCTCAACGGTATGTCTCATAAACATGAGTTTGCATGTAGCAATTGGGATGCCTATTGGACCTTTACCAGGTAGAAGGGGCAGTATGGTTCCTTGTCTGGCGAGTTCATCCGCCCTACAGTCCCCTGGAATGTCTGTATGTCCCGGCACCCAGCATAGGTGAATGTTAAGACGCTCCACCATCTCCACTAGAGATGATCGACAGTCACGGACTACGATAGAGTTTGTGCACACAGAATCCAGGGATTTTAACGCAGTCTGACTATCTGAGAAGATCCAGATGTACATAACGGATATCACTTTTCTCTTCAGCCACGATAGGACTTCTTTAATCGCCAAGATTTCCGCTTGGAACACGCTTCAGCGATCAGGGAGGAGAAAGGAGAGGCTGAGGTTCAGCCTGTCAGAGAACATATCACCTCCAACCCCTCGTCGGTTTTGGATCCATCGGTATAAAAGTGGATTGAGTGACAGTGATTTCATCCCTTACGTCATGAAGTGTATTGTTACTGCAAGTCGGACTGGACGAGGGGCTTACGATGGAGTTTGTGACTGTCTGGGGTTCTACGCTTGAAACTGCCCATTCTTCAGCGTTTATATTCCCCTTTCGCCTTGCCAACTTCACAAGCAATAAAAAGTGGTTAAGATGCAATCTAAAAAAACAATAAATTTCGCTTAAAGAATAGTTTTAAAATTAAAACAGAGTATCTTGCTTTTGAAAAGTGACACATCTTACAGTAATAACAGAAAATTAAACACTTCCATCGCTTCAGTTTTTGCAGGCAATATGTCACTTTTTGAACTATGACATTTAGGAGCTTAAGAAATAAATATGTTTTTTGACACAAAAGAGAAATGTCATTTTTTTCCGTATTCAAAAAAATTCAATACTGCTTTGGTTTCGCGGTAAAATGACATAATACAAATGTGACGTTTTCCCAATAAAAAATTAATACCCTCATTATAAAGCAGAATGACACAAAGAAGGAAGTGTCACTTTTCCGAAATTGTTTGTCAGAGTTTAGGTGTTATACAGAACGACACTTCGCCTTCACCCTGTCAGTTTAAAAGATAGAAATATGACGATTTGTCAGAAAAAATAATATTTTTTTTTTGAAATTTTCTGTGTTCTTTACTCAAAACGGCCAATTTTTGACTTATGTCACTCTGCTTTTAAAGCGACGATTTGCTGAACGCAAAAAGTGTTGATATCACATATTGTGTGCTGAAGGCAAAAAGTGTTGATATCACATGTTTATACCCTATTCTAGGGGTATATTAATTTTGACGCATAGTTTGTAACATACCTTAATATTGCCCGTAGACCCCTAAAAGTTACTATATTTATGATCAGCATCGATAGTAATGTCGATCTAGCCATGTCCGTCCGTCCGTCCGTCCGTCCGTCCGTCCGTCCGTCGGCAAAAATTAGGCCTTTAAACTGGACCTAGAGAGCTGAAATGTTAACCATATACTCTCTAGGGTCCCGAAATAATCAAGTTTACGAATTTTTGAAATCCGCCCACAGACACGCCCACAAACTCAAAAAAACAAAATTTTGGAAAAAATCGAATTTTGAGCTAGGAAGCTGAAATTTTTTATATATGATCTATGACTCCTAAAACTGCTCGGGATATAAAATTTTCAAAATCCGCCCATTGCCACGCCCACAAAAAAATAAAACAATTTTATTGAAAAACCAAAATTTGAGCTAGGGAGCTGAAATTTTTAATATATACTCTCTATGGGCCCTTTAAGCTCATGTATAAATATTTTCAAAATCCGCCCACTGACACGCCCACAAATAAATAAAACAATTTTTTGAAAATCCAAAGTTTGAGCTAGGGAGCTGAAATTTATAATATATACTCTCTATGGGCCCTTTATGCTTATGTGTAAATATTTTCAAAATCCGCCCACTGGCACGCCCACAATTATTATTATTTTTTTTTTTTTTGAAAATTCAAAGTGAGCTAGGGAGCTGAAATTTATAATATATACTCTCTAGGGGCGCTTTATGCTCATGTGTTAATTTTTTTAAATCCGCCTACTGACACGCCCACAATTAAATAAAACAATTTTATTGAAACACCCAAGTTTGAGCTAGGGAGCGTTTTTTTTGATAAAATCCTTTAAATGTTATATAACAAAATATGTAAAGCGTTCTTAACAATTCAACCATACTTAGACTTTTGTCACGCCCACTTATGAGGGATAGGAATAAGAATAGGGTATCCAACAGTTCGCCCAAGCGGACTGTAGCCCGTCCCTATGTTTTTTTTTACATATTAGATTAATTGAAAAATGAGTGTGTATTTTATATACATAATGTACATCTTCTTTTTATTTAAAACTTAATTACACATGAGAAAAAAATCACTGATGTAACTCTGCTTCACTTCAACTTGAGACTTTAACTTTAATGTTTTTCTTGAAGCCGCCGTAGCATAAATATGTCAGACATATCAAGATCCACCTGTTTGGTCAAAGTAGCATATTTGCTAAAGAGGTAAGTGCTTCAGCTTGCTTAACTGCAGCTTCGATAATGTTGGTTTCATCACCAAGCTCATCCTCACTTGTTGAGCTTATTTCAACAGCTTCATCGCAAGCTACTTCTTGTAAATTTGATTCAGCATTATTCCAAGTTTGGAGAGAAATTTCCTGAAGTTTAAGATCTTTATTACAACCGCCAATGATTAAGACCTTTTCTATTAATGTCGCTTATGTTGAGTGTTGGAATTCATATTAGAAGTAAAACAAACAAGAAACACCAAAGAAATTAAAATCAACCGCACGAGACTGGCACGGTTTCTTAAATGAAAAAAAGAAACAATTAACAGCTAGAATACGATCAAAATAGGACGAAACATGTTCATAATTATGTTTGGATACATATCCCCATTCTTTGGGACAAACGTTCGTTATATCGGATAGCAAATTTGTGCTGACGTTCGCTATATAGAGATGTCAATGTAAAATTAGAAAGCGTTCGTTATATCGAAAATTCGCTATATCGGCATTCGTTATACCGGACGTCCACTGTACTTTGTATCTTCTTTGTTGAGAGGGTATTTTAAATATAAATTACAATTGAATGTGATTGTGTTCTGCGAGCGTAACTGCATGTTTGCCTAACGAGAGGAAAAGTCTAATGTTGTCGCTCTCCATGAAAAAAACAGCACCAGATCCGGGGATAGCGACGCAATAAACTCGAGACAAAAAAACACAAGGCGTCTGACACAAGCAACCAGGTACAAAGAAGGACACGCAAAAGAAGAACATCCGACTTTATAGAGCTAATCACCGTCCGATTATATCCTGTGAACCGATAGCAATGGTACCTGCGACCGGCGATTGTGATTGTATGCTGCACACCTCTTTACATACACCAAAGGAAAACCAACCCTTTCATTTTGATATTTTTTTTTATTGCCACAGCAAAACTCGTAGCCATGCGTCAAAACAATTCTTAAGAAAAACATAGGGACGGGCTACAGTCCGCTTGGGCGAACTGTTGGATACCCTATTGTTATTCCTATCCCTCATAATGGGGCGTGACAAAAGTCTAAGTATGGTTGAATTGTTAAGAACGCTCTACATATTTCGTTATATAACATTTAAAGGATTTTATCAAAAAAAAAAACGCTCCCTAGCTCAAACTTGGGTGTTTCAATAAAATTGTTTTATTTAATTGTGGGCGTGTCAGTAGGCGGATTTAAAAAAAATTAACACATGAGAATAAAGGGCCCCTAGAGAATATATATTATAAATTTCAGCTCCCTAGCTCAAACTTTGAATTTTCAAAAAAAATAAAATAATTGTGGGCGTGTCAGTGGGCGGATTTTGAAAATATTTACACATGAGCATAAAGGGCCCATAGAGAGTATATACTATAAATTTCAGCTCCCTAGCTGAAACTTTGGATTTTCAAAAATTAATATACCCTTAGAATAGGGTATAAAAAAATATTTTATTTATTTGTGGGCGTGTCAGTGGGCGGATTTTGAAAATTTTTTATCCCGAACAGTTTTAGGAGTCATAGATCATATATAAAAATTTCAGCTTTCTAGCTCAAAATTCGATTTTTTCCAAAATTTGTTTTTTTTGAGTTTGTGGGCGTGTCTGTGGGCGGATTTCAAAAATTCGTAAACTTGATTATTTCGGGACCCTAGAGAGTATATGGTTAAAATTTCAGCTCTCTAGGTCCAGTTTAAAGGCCTAATTTTTGGCTACAGACTGACGGACGGACGGACGGACGGACGGACGGACGGACATGGCTAGATCGACATTACTATCGATGCTGATCATAAATATAGTAACTTTTAGGGGTCTACGGGCAATATTAAGGTATGTTACAAACTATGCGTCAAAATTAATATACCCTTAGAATAGGGTATACAAAATAGAAAAATTGTATGGACAATTTGGCATATACCAACATTTGGCGTTCACGGCAAAACAATGCGTGAAATTGATGATTTTGATGGAAAGAGATAGAATAAAACTGATAAATTATTTGAAAAGAGTGCCGCCGAAAACACAAGGCTGCATACATATGTATGTAGCTCAAAAAGTGAATTTTGTCGTATACGGCAAATCAATTTTGTAGCCACGATTTGTTTCAGTGATCCGAGAGTTAATTTCAAAAAAAAATAGAAGAAGCTTTGTATGGATATTTCGGGGAATTTGAAGCACAATACGACTTGAAAATTTCGTCGCAGAGATGGTGCATTGTCGCCTAATTCCTCGCCAATTCATCATTTCTCTTACACATTTATTTAGCAAAGGAAAATAACAAAATCTTCATTTGTATACCCTATTATTTATTATATACATAATATTAAAAAAAAATAATCATAAATTTAATTATAATTTGCGATTCCAAGTTGCAGTTGGTGAAGACTCCATCAACAGTTTCGAAGACATTTGTGCACGTGTGTTGAGCTATTTGTGCAAAGACAGTTTTGTATATCTATAATATTTTATAATACAATTTTCGTAGTGCAATCAGTGCCATAGACTGCACTCATATTGAAATGAGGATCTCAATGAAAAAAGATTTTTTTGGCTTAATATGCAGGCTACATGCAATGGTAGGGCATGTTTCACAGCGTTCATGTGGTGTACCAAACTGCACGCAAACTCGTGTTCCAAATCGAACCTTAGGTTAACTAGTCGCAACACTACTCTAGCGACAGATCTGGCCAAAAAAAAAAGTGAAATTATTGCCCACTCGAGGTGAAGTTATTGCCCATGTAAAGTTATTGCCCGTGAAGTTATTTCCCTGTACCGTTCTCTACATACCCCACTTACTCCGATAAAAGAAAATTCCATTTGGTTAATTTCCTGTAAAGGGTTTTTTTCTTAGAGGTATACAAGCTCAATATGAAATAAAACACTTGAAGCTTATGTTAACGTCTAAGATATAAGCTTTATTTAATAGATAATTTTATGCCATTAGTGTGTAAATATGATATCGGCTATATGCGCGCCTTGGGTAGCTAGAATGAAGGACGTCAATGAAGAAGTCGGAACTCATGTTTCTATAGCACTCTTCATTGACAGTAACATTCTGGCCGGTATCGTCCTTAAAGAAATATGGGCCGATGAGTTTACCAGCCCAATTTTGTTTGTTTTCGTATCCATTTAACCAAAACTGGTCCTCATCGGAGAACAAGATTTTGCGTTGAAAATGAGGACCGAACCATGCTTTTTAAAATAACTTTGCACAATTTGCACGCGTTGTTCTGGCGTTAATCTATTCATCGTAAAATAAGCAAAACGTACTAACCACAAATCAACTTTCAATTGTCAAATTGACAATCTGTAGAAACAGTGCTGCCAGTTTAAAAACCAAACCTCTTAAACAACAATGACATTTGAGATCTCTTGCTCTTCAACCGCACATCTAACTAGTTGCGCGATTCCTAGATTCACGTGGTATGACAAAGCGTTTCATATTGTTTTAAGTGTGTCCTACCCTAACCTTTAATTAAAGTTAAAATGAAAAAAAAAGGACAAGACTATTGATGATGCACGTCGTATCGGACTACTACGAAGTTGTTTTCAAGATATGAACATATATAAGACAGGACTCCACAAGCTAGAGATCGATTCACGGAATCTTAGGCTTCCTATATTTCTCCCCGCTCAATGTTGCTCACTAAAGGTAGGTATTAGTTGTCAGGCTGTCGCATATGTTTTGTTTTTTTTTGTCATTTTAAAATTTCGGGGTTTTAAGCGACTCCCGTCAGATAATTCCATCATAAATTTCTGGGTTTCATATGACTGCGAGAGAGAGTTATTTGACCCAAAACTGATATATGTAGATTGTAGGTAGAACACCGGCAAGCAAAAATGCTCAAAATGTCTTCAAATGATTAAGACTAATTTTGAGGAAACATATTTTTAATCATTTGAGCCTTGACGGATTTTTCGTTCGAAACTTTTTTTATTACAAATCAAACCAATGTTGAAGAGCGAATAATACCCAAAACGTTCGCCCACCGGATGAAGCTGATCACTTCCTAGCTTATAAGTTCAAGGTATGATCTGGCAAAGAACTAACGATCACTAAATGCAGACGGGTACGTAATTGCATGCCATATAAAACGAACCTCTGTATTTAATGGCTGACCCCTTAAGCAGTTTTATCAATATACTAAAATGTTATGACTAATAGTCTATAATCTGATCAGTCCTTATCAGTGTGGTTTGAGGTCAGCTGAAATCGAAAACGATTTTTCTCAATAATCCCCTTAATTCTCCAAGGCGTAAGCATACATAAAGGCAATAGGAATTATCATTGCCTACAAATCTAAGTTCTTTAAGAGTCATTCGGTCCTGTTGTTTGTAATAGGACAGTTTATATAGCAGAAATAACCTATTTATTTCACTGAACCGAAAATCAGTCTAAGAAACGAAACTAGAATTCCAGTGAACAGGAGTGACTCTCTCCGAAGTCTTCTCCACATTGTTGCAACTAAGAAAGTGTGGAACTAGCAAAAATTCTGTACTATATTGTCGAAAAGTAGCTCTTACTTCCTTATTTAAACATTTGCTTGTGTACTCGTATATACTTGATGGAAGGCTACAAAAAATATGAAGGCCCTTACAACTAACAATCACTTTACAAAAAGCGGTGAATGCATCTAGATATATTTAATTTCATTCTCTACTACAGCCATAATCGGTCCACATAAAAACTTCCTTTCGTATATAGAGTTCGGATTTCTATATGGTTAATCATATAAGCAATCATAGAACCAAGTGAAACCTTTACAACGGCTAATTGATTCCAGATACCATGCGGCTTTGCATAACTTTTCAGCCAAAATATATTCAGCTTCCCAATAACAAATTGTATTTGGTTTTAGGCCAAACAAAATCAGCCACAAATTGATAATCGATAATTGCACAGTCATGTCAACCAAAACGCCTTACCAATATAATCCGAAACTAAAAACCGGCAAAATAAATTACTTCGAACCAATAAAAGAATCCACCGGAAGTATTCAGTCTAAGGTCCAACACCATTTTCATTTCGTTTTTCTCATATGTAGCTTATATTATCATACTCACTCTTTAGCGCTTTGCCTTCAGGTGCACACGGTTTCTTGTTGAGCAAACACTCGACATAGTTTGACACCAACCTCGGACTGGCCAAAATTGTATCTACGTCCAAATGCTCGTATCTGTAAATGGAAATTAAAGGCAAAAGTTAATTTGTTGTCGCTTTTTTTATGAGAAAGATTAATTAAATCATCTTCGTACCGCCCATCGATAGATAGTCATTAGGGCAATCGAATATGACTATCGTTTTCAGTTAATGGTCAATGATCGATATATAGACTGAGTGTGGCAATAGTTGTTTTGCCAGTCGGTCAAGGTTAAGAAATAGAAATGATCCAACATGAAAATAAAAACAGAACATAGCGGTAAAAGAAAAAGATTGATGCAAACATATGATCGACTAATAGATGTTAGCGATGTTTATTTGGCATTTGAACTGCCCTGGCGCTACCTTATTTTCTTTCTTTTAGAAGTAAGGTGATCGTGTTTACCTATTCTTAAGGTATAACAGTTTGTACTCATAGTGTATAACATGCCTTAATATTGTACGAATACCCCTTAGAGTTACTATATTTGTGATCAGTTTGCGAAATCTAGCTATGTCAGTCCATCCATCCATGACCAACTTCAAGACCCAAGAATACGAGCTAGAAAACGGTCGTGTCGCAAGGTCCGTAAACATTCTGAACGGATATTCAACATGTTGTTGGTCGCAAGGCCCGATGTATGACGTGCCCATTCAGTATAGAACCTGTCGTACGCGACCAAAGTTCGTGGGAGCGTCCGCGACGCGAATGGTCCCCTTCCAGAATTCGGCCGAGTAAAGTATTTTGCCATGCCTACTTGTTTTTCGATTTATGGCTTATAAATGAAACTAACAGTATAAGGAAATTATGTTGACAATGTCCTTAACAAGTCGCCCAAACTATTTTTTTTTTGCTACGCCTGAATTTTCAAAGTTTAGTAATTTTTTAAAAGCAAATAAATTGCGAAAGTAAACAAGGACTCTCAATCAAACGCCACGCCTAAGCGGACTGTAGCCTAAGTGTAGATAAGGTTTGTTTGAAGTGGCAGTCGGCCGATACCGACACACCGACCGACAATAAAAGTTCCATTATGAAACCACTTGGATCTATCTGGTTGAACCAGTTATAGCTTTAAATCTAGCTTGAGAAACTTTTTACATCAATGTTAATAAGATCATTATAGAAGAAAGCTCCCAGATGGAGTTTTCGCCTTTGAGAGAGAGCAGGGCATACGCGGAGAAGATGGAGAATATTCCTACTTCTACTCGTCCAAACAACTTCTGCAGAAATTATTTGAGTAGACGCCAAGCCATGTTGCATGCTTGCCTATAAGACAGTGTCCAGTGATGACACCAACTGTAGCACTAATGTGCAGTTTGTTTATAGAGAACAATCACTTAGAGAATTTAAGATTTAGCATTGGTCAAATCTATTTTGTCTCTGGACAATTTGTACCACTTGTCGACCTAAGGTAAGTTTATCTTCTTGATGGCATTTAGCTCAAACATGAGTTTACATGAAGCGATTTTAATACCTAAGGGTCCTGTAGCCTTCCCTTACTTTTATTTTTAGTATCGCATAAACCAGCGAGAAAAAGAGCCAGGCTTAAAAACTCTTCGATCTCAAAAACGGAATAACATTACTATTTTGTTGGCTTCAGTAAGAAGTGGTCCAAAACCCAGAGGCCTGCCGAAGTTTGTTGAGGTCAAACCGGTGAGCCACACAGGCGAATCACTACGTAAGCAGAAAGGTGAAAAAGCTATTGTCCCTTTAGTCCTGATCATAACTTCACTGATGCGGAAGAAGATGATCGCGTTAGCCTTCCTATATTCTGTGGAACTGCACATTGTTATGTTTTTAATTTAAATATGCTTGACTATCTTTGAGATGTACGTATGTACATACGAGTATGTAGGTTTTATTTCGTCTTGCTTTGCATCTTTTTTCCCGACGCCGCGCCGGTCGACAGGCTTCATGAGAGCAACTTACTTATCAAGGACCATGTGGCAGAGAAACTGTCAATTCAAAAATTTGTTTTCTGGAATTGAGTTGGATAATCGCTTTTGCTGCGACTTTTGAGTTCACTTTTCAGCGAAAGCGTACTCAGCTCATTATAAGGTACCAGAACCATACAAACACAATTAAGTTGCGAGTGCTTTAATTGCATGAACGATAAATAAGAATTCAAACGTAAACAAGTCAAGTTAAAGTTGGTAGTAGGCGAATCGCCATTGAAATAACCACTTGTAGGTAACTAGCTTTCAAGAAGCTGTTTGGCTAATTTTCCCCTAGGAAGGCCATTAATTTCCAATAATTCATGTTATTAAAGCGACCTACAATTTTACACCGAATCCGAACCGCAAATTTGAGAAGCTTTTCATCACAATTTGATAGATTTTTTGAAAGCGCCGCCCGTTAAGGCTGTTGAACAGCGTTTCTACGCAACCAATGAACTTTCCTAAATAAACCTGCTCACAAGGCAACTAACAAATTATCAGTAGCTTTACAATGATGTCCCGGGATCGAGTGGGTGATAGCTGATAGTGTTGTGGGTAGTAGTTCAAAATTCATTCTTTTATATTATGAGCTATTTTGGAGGATGATTTTGTTGAAAAAATAACTATACTCGTTATAGGAATTTCGAGATCAAGCGTTAAATAAAGGGTGTTGCAAAATTTAAACAAGATTTGAATTTTGTGCCATTTATGCGGTAAAGTGTTGCCACGACAAAAAAAGTGTTACAGCTGATAGTTCAGGGTTATTGAAAATGTTTTCGCTGTTGAAGATATTTTAAAAAAAGCGGCCAAGTGCGAGTCGGACTCGCTCATGAAGGGTTCCGCGCGAATTATAATTATTATTTACTTAGGCACCTATTACAGATTTATTATTAGAAAATAATGGTTCACGGTTTACGCATAAGGTTTATGTTTATGAAATTAAATGTTTTTTTTTTTATATTTGAGTTGATTGAATGAAAGGTAAATTGCGGTTTACGATTTATGACGTATTAAAAGAAACTACTTACTAGATCTCGTTCAAAGCAATTTTCGGTGGAAGTTTGCATGGTAATGTACATCATATATTTTTTTTTATTTTATCATTCCCTTATTTTAGAAGGTAGAGGGGGGGTGGCACACATTTTACCACTTTGGAAGTGTCTCTCACGCAAACTATTCAGTTTAGAAAAAAATGATATTAGAAACCGCAATATCATTTTTGAAGACCTATCCATAGATACCCCACACGTATGGGTTTGATGAGAAAAGATTTTCATTTCTAACTACATATGGGGAACCCCCAAAATTTATTGTTTTTTTTCTATTTTTATGTGAAAATCTTAATGCGGTTCACAGAATACATCTACTTACCAAGTTTCAACAGTACAGCCTATTGAACACGTAAAGAGAGTTCGTTGAATGGATCATGGAGCAACAACAAGTGGATGCTGATTTTTAAATCAAAATCATCTTTAGCGATTAGGCTTTTGGGGGCACTTGGCATCATAAAGCAAGTCTGGCAGTATAAAGGTTGGAATAATTCGCAAGAGCTGCTTTCAAACTGAATACTATCATAAGCGGCTTTAAGGTCTTTGCAAAGTTGGATAGCCTCGATTTGAAATTCATTGGTCTTTTCCAGGATTTTGTGAGATTTGTGTGAGAATTTGGTCTTTTGTCGATCTGCCGTGCTGGAAGCAACACTGGAACGTGTCAATTAGTGTGTTGCAGAACGGCTTGAGGCGTTCAAACAGGAGATCTGGAAATCAGCTGTTTCGTAAGATGATCAAACAACAATCTATAATGTGAGCATACACGTGTCGAAATCGTAAAAAAAGGCAGGCCTTAAAACTCCGGTATCGCATAAATGCAACAACACCAACATTTGACTGGCCTCAGTGATGAAATGATCCGGAACCGGGAGGCCCTGTAATATTCATTAAGGTTGAACCGGCCAACCCTATAGGGACCAGTAGGAACGCCATAAAGTGGGATTGTTATGATCCCTCTAATCGGGACCATAACTTAGCCGTTTAGAAAGAAGAAACGAAGAAGAGCTTGGATTAAAAGATTTAATTTTTAAATAAATGCGGCTCTGAAGTAAGTTCGTTGGACTAGCTAATCGAGTGTTGTCAGGATCAAATCCCGGCGGGGACTAGTACCACCTTACGTTTTTTTTATTGACCGTTTTTTTTTTAATAACCACGCAAAAGGCTGACAAACATCCAATAGTATCATTTGCCATCAGAAGCTTCTCGAATTTGCGGTTCTGAGTCGTATTTGAACTGCAGACCCCTTCCACTTCGCACAAACAAATGGTTGGAGAAGCATGGTTGTAGGCCCTGTAAATGAATACATATGAATAACAAAAAAAATAATATTTATTTGCTAAAGTAGGCTCGGGTGCAGTGTTGTTACTCCCATAGGAGTATTGTACTACTTTCAACACCTCCGTACTCCCGTACTCCTCCTTTTACATTCGCACTCCTATTTTTTTTAAAGACCTAAAATATCTTAAACTTGCAGCAAAGTGTAATGTCAACTTAAATAAATTTATTTCACTTAAAATTTAATGCAAATTAGGCAGCACTTTTATCTTTCACACTGTCATCAAAAAGGGAATTTCCCACTCTCTTGTTGGTTTTGTGTTTCGTTGGTTTCATCTTTCATGCAATTTTCATCTGTCAGTTCGGTATTTATTTTATTGTTACCTGAGATTGTATTTTGTTGGTCGTTTTTTTTTTTGAACTCAGTGAATTTTTATGTATAGTTTAATAAAATGAAAACGATTGTTAAATTAATACTTGAAATATTGTAATCCTTGTTAGAATAATTCAAAGTAAACTTGTATTATACATATTTAGTAAATTGGAATCCTTTGAGGCGGTAAAGGCAAAAAACCTGTAAATTTGTCTTGTGTTGCTGGAGCTTATAAAACAAATGAGTCTGCTGCTGTTCCTAAAAATTTAGCACCAAAATCACCTACTACAAGAGCCAACGATATTGAGTTTTCAAATGCTGAAAAAGTATTTGCTGTTGAAGTTGATACACCGATCAAATCAAAATCGGTAAAGGCAAAAAAGTTCCACCAGCCAATGTTAATGTGTCTTCGGTTGCTGGTAAAAATCAAATGATTCTGCTGCTGTTCCTGCAATTTCGGTTCCTGAATCTCCTGCAGAAAGAACAGACGACGTTGAGATTTCTGATGCTGATGAAGTTGATACACCTTCCAAATCTTCTTTAGAAATAGCAGAGTTTTGGTCAGAGAATTTGTTTTAAAAACGGAACTAGTTTTTTTCCCAACAGTTTCTCATTAAAGATAAAAAACGGAACAGATTGAAGGTAAATACATTTAATGCAAATCAATAAAGTATTTTTAAATAAAGTTGCAAAAAAAAATTGTGTACCTACACACGTATTTTTGAAAACTAAAAATTGTTTGTACTACTATTTTTTTCAAAATACTCCCCGTTTTTGGCTGCAGTACTACCTTATAATATTTCTCTCCGGTAACACTGATCGGGTGATACAACGTTCGTCAGGCTTCGCTAGTCTTGTTGCGTTGTAAAAATCGTTCATTATCTCCACGAGTTACGAGTAGTTCGCAAAACTCACAAACTAGCAGTTCGATTAAGGTAAAACTTTCACGATATTGTTTTGACGCGATTGTCCATGCTAAAGTTTACCACAATATAGAGCTGAACTCCAATATTCTAAAAATACTACAACACTTAATGTCTCATTAGCAATCAAGTCTGAGACACGCAATAACCCCTTTTCAGCTTCATACGCCTCATACGCTTCTCATGTTGACTAATTTTACATTTTTTTTTTAACATACGAGGGCGGGTCAATAAGTCCGTGACTTTTGGAATAAAACACAGATTTTTTGATAAAATTTTTTTTTTATTTTTCAACGTAGTCTCCCTTGAGCTCTATAAACTTTGTCCAACGCTTCTCCAATTTTTATATCCCTTCCAAAAAAAATGATTTGTCGAGGTCCTCAAAATAGGCCTTTATTTGCGATATGACTTCATCATTGGAGTCAAATCTTTTTCCACCAAGCCATTTCTTCAGGTTTGGGAACAAGAAGTAGTCGCTCGGAGCCAAATCTGGAGAATAGGGTGGATGAGGGAGCAATTAATAGCCCAATTCATGGTTTTTTGCCATGGCAACTGCCCATGTGTGCACCCTTGCATTGTCTTGGTGGAAAAGATCTTTTTTCTTGGCCAAATGAGGTCGGTTTTTTTTTCAAATCGTCATTGAATCTGTCCAATAAGTTGGCATAATATTCCCCATTGATTGTTCTTCCCTTTTGAAGGTAGTCAATGTGGATTATCCCGCGTGCATCCCAAAAAACAGTCGCCATAACTTTATTGGCTGACAAACCCACCTTGGCCTTCTTTGGCGCCGATTCACCCTTAGAAACCCACTGTTTTGACTGTTGTTTGGTCTCTGGTGTGTTGCGATGGATCCATGTTTCGTCCACGGTTACAAAACGGCGCAAAAACTCATCCATATTGCGATTAAACAACGCCAAACCTTCCTGTGAAGTTGTTACACGATTGCGTTTGTGGTCGACTGTGAGCAAACGCGGCACCCATCTTGCGGAAAGCTTTCTCATGCCCAAGTGATCATTCAAAATTGAAACCACTGAGCCATGCGAGATCCCTACGGCTTCCACAATCTCTCACACTTTCAATCTTCGGTCGGCCAACACCATATCGTGAATTTTTTCGATTGTTTCGGGTGTAGAGACCTCAACTGGGCGTCCAGGACGTTCGGCATCTTCAGTGCTTGTACGGCCACAACGAAATTCAGTAAACCACTTTTTTACCATTGAAATCGATGGTGCAGAGTCCGCATAGTATTTTTCAAGCTTAGCCTTGGTCTCGGTAATGGTTTTTTTTCGCAAGAAATAATGCTTAATAAGCACACGAAATTCACTTTTTTCCATTTTCTCCTCAAAGTAGTGAGTAGTCTGATAAAAATAGCCATCAAACACAAACTAACTGACGCAGCAAGTTTAAATTTTGACAGGAGTCAACTGACAGATGCCTGTTGACAGGAGCAGTGTTGCCGTTTCAGTAAAGAGGTCAGAAATTCAAAAAGTCACGGACTTATTGACCCGCCCTCGTATATAACAAAAGTGTTACTACAACTTGATTGTCATTGAAAGAGCAATAGCAGCTTCAAATTATCTACTGCAGATACTCAACATTCAAGGAACGCAGTGCCGTTATGAATTATGTATTTCACAGTTGGAGTACTGAGTTTATTTTCTATTTAACATTTGTCGTGAACAGCCGTTTTCAAACAAATCAATAGAGAGTTCAACGATAATGTTCATGGAATATATTTAACAATATGCAGTTGTATAGGCGACACTTATCGTGTCGATTTCATTATTGCTTGCCAATCATTTGTGTATACCTGTTCAATGCAATAACGATAAAATTAGTTTCCACTTGCTAACGAGTATGTAAACAAAATATAGGAGGATAATAGCATTTGTTCGTCGTTCCGATCAATTTCTTAATATATATGAAAAAAAATGATTATACTTATTTGTCTCACCTTCTTGTATACAAACTGCTACCATTGTCATCTTGATTCTGTCCTTGTGCAAAGTCCAATATCACAAACAATATACTACACGCAAATGTTAACGCCTGCATTATTAAATCGTCCACAAAAGTATTCCAATGTTTCTTGCACAAAATAAAAGAGTTAAACTAAGTCACCTATATTTCACGTTGTCCGTTTCATTTATTAATTCTGAAAAGAAAAGAAAAAAGGAAAAATGGTAAATTTAAAGCAAATTTTCCGCATCACTCGTGCGTATACGTAACATTTTTAAACTCCTTCATTGTCATTGTCAAACTGTGTTGTAACACAATTTTTAATGAATGATTTTGATTGTAAAAGTGAACAGAGCAAAAAAGATATAACAATAAATAAAACAATCAAGTTCAAGGCACAACGGCACACATTTTTCAAAGGTTTTACTTCTATTGTATTAAAATCAAATTAAACGAATTGCAGTCACGCCCAGTGATTTCCTTTAAATGCTGGTGGAAGGTTTGAATAAAATAATTACCAACTGATGTGGAAGATATGAACAGCTGTTGAATAAAGTTATTTGTTGAATGGTGTGATGAGTAATGAGTAATAAGTGACATTTGTGTGCAGCTTGGTTTTTCTCTTAGAGAAGTTATTACATTTTATTTCACGGAAATATAGAATTTCTAATTTAGAATGCATTCGAATTAGCATTATTTATTATGTAAGACAAGTCCTATTGCAAGATACAAGGAAAATCATCAGCTGCATCTTGAATGTTAATGAAAGATATCAATCGCAAATGATAAGTAGTAATGCACGGATTAAGGTTGTATTCACGGCAACAGCCTTGTGAGTATCGTATAAATACGCGGCTAAGGCTTCACTGAGCTATACCTGCATGCTGATTAATTGCGCCTATAAAAAAGTAGTCATTTAGACGCTATTTTAATGTTCAGCAATAAAAACGAACAAGCACGCGTGTAAGTAACATTAATTCAGCTATTTAAACATTGTTTCTATATGAGGAGTGCCAAAGATTCAGCCGAAGCGGCAGTATTTATTATTATTTCATTATTCACTTATTTAAAACATGTATATATTAATGTATCTGCTAACTTGTAGTCTTAGGACTTTGTTAAAAGGGTGCGAGTATTTATCACGGGAAAACATTTCAAAATCAGTTCGTTAGCCAGGATTTGCCTTAACTATTACGAGAATAGGAATGAGCAGTTAAAATGTAGATGCAGATATAATCAATAAGTATAGAAGCTTACAGACATATTTGCCCAACAGGATATGTGATCGAATCGAACTATAAGAGCAAAGAAAGTGTAACGCGTACAACGGTGAAGAAAGATTTAAGACTTATATGGAGCCATTTCCACATAAAAGGAATACCTGGTCCATAATAAAAGCCTACAACAAAGGGGTACGTCCCACTTCCTAATTTGACAAGCTTTCCGGCTTTAGTAGTTTTTACCGGAATTAGCGTTCTTTCTGTTTACTGCTCCTGAACTAGATTGCTTTTGATCCTACATTGATCCTACCATATAAAGCTTTAAATTTAATTTCTCCAGACATTCGTGGGTGCACAAAGAAAGAGACCCACAATCTCATGCCGGTTCTGATTGATTTGAAAATATCGCTCTTGGATATTTTTCAGACTTTTACAATAGCTATGGTAGTGAAAAAACGTGTAGATAATCCAGGTAAGGATATGATCTTCGAGCCCCTCACTTAGTAGTCCAATGCACAAACCACTGAGCAACTCGACGATGGAAACACAAGACAGCAATGAAACTCGATGCATGTCTGAAATAGTTCGGAAGAGCTGCCACTTTCACCGTCATGCGCCCCATTCGGATCAGTTTTGCCCTCATCATGAATTTATTCACTGCCATGTAGAGAGCTCCTGAAAATGAATGCTATTTTATGGAGTTTTGATTGGGAATAGGTTAGGTTAGGTTTAGGTGGTTGTCGGCAGAAGCCGACACACTTAGACCAATTTAGGTCCATTGTGATACCACGTATGTATTATCTACCTCAATTCTCTAGATGGGACTGGCCAACGATACGCGGTTGTTCTCAAACGGTCCCCCATCTACGTACTAACCGCGCCCAACGTCGTTTAATTACGGTGATCTGACGAGAACCGATTTACTCGACGTGGTATGGTCGTTGGTTACAATGATTCATTGTATTGGGATTAACATGTGCTAAGTTTCCATTTGATATTTGTTGATCTTTTCCCGGATTCGTACAAGGTCCTCACACTCAAATAAAAGAAATAAGTTTCTTATCTTTGATAACATTTATCTAGATATTTAGATTTTTTTATTAAGTCGCAAGTGGTCGACGTCAGCGATGCACATTCGGATTCATTCACAGCATTTTCCATTGCTTTCCCCAATACTTTTGGCGATAAACTGTTCACTTTTTAGTTGAATGTTCTTCTTCATGGCCGCTAATCTCCGCGACTTTTTCGTATTGACCTGTGATTAATTAAACCCAACGAATAAAGCCTGGTAGTGTCAAATCGAGCAATCTTGGGAATGCAAAACGCCAAAGAGCAAGATTAATCGGCCGCGCAATGTTTGCTGCAGAATATAATCTGTGCTCGAACGGTGCAGGGAAATAACTTTACGGCAAATTACTTCACATGGCAATTTACATCACCTCAAGTAGGAAACAAATGCACTTTTCGATTACTATATTAATCTAACTAAGTATTTAAAAGTGGAATAATTTTAAAGCGAATCTGGGGTATTTCAAATGTGGGTTGGATGGCTAGCTCCGCTCATCCACATGATTTTCCCCCTTTTCTTCACTTAGCCGTTCAAGCGAGTTCGTCGCGCCGATGAGGGTATATCAGGTAGGCGCCTATAAGCGAGTCGGGTGTATTTCAAGTTTGGAGTAGGGGGCTCTCTCGTATTACTTGATTTGCCCCTTTTTCGTGGGGCTTAGACGTTTATGCGACTTCGTCGCTGGTCGCTCCGCTAAGGGTGTGTCAAGAAATGTCAGGCAGTGGCGTTTAAGTACGCCAAGTGTGTTTCTAGGTCGGGTTGTGTGGCTCTTTCCGCTTGATAACAAAATTTCACCAGTTTCTCTACAGGGCTGAGCAGCTCAGGCAACTTCATCGCTCCGCTTAGGAGCAGCCATTGTCGATCCGCAGAAACTCGTGAAATTCTGCAGAAAATTTCATGTTGAGTTTTTCGCACTAGTGAGAAATAACTTCACATCGCAGAAGTATATTTATTTTCCATTTGATGTAATTTCACCACACCTGCTGGAACCACACGTTCTAAGAAACCAATTCGTCAGTTTTCGGCAAGAAGAAGTCGTTGACCACGGTTCTGTAGGGCTCATCAGTCACAGCAACAGTGTTGTTGAACCCGTCTTCGAAATGTTAGGTCAATCACCCCACAAAACACTGACCTTGGGATGTAATAGTTCTGCCTATTTATGTACATATCGGCATAGGTGAAAATGTACTTCGTTAATTATGATAATTTTTAATAGAAGATTAATTGACAGGGGTGCCAGAGGGTTCCATATTAATTATTTTTTTTTTATTTTGCTTGTTTATTAATGACTTGCCAAAAGTTTACTCAATCGATTTGTTCATCTTTATGCAGATGATGCTCAAATTCACCTATTTGAGGCTTTATTGAGGATCTTGTTTGCCGACTCAACGAAGACCTTGCAAATATATACAACTGGCCTATGTGTAATGGGCTGACTTTTAATACAACGAAAACTCAGCTGATTCTTATATCGAAAACACCGTATGACACCGCTGAACTTCATATCTTAGAAATAGTCAACTTAAATATATGGACGTAGTGACCAATTTTGGCTTTAAAGTAAATAAACACTTTTATTGCACTATTAGTCAAATTTATGGAAGCCTGTGTAAACTCTGGCTTTTCGCGAGTTTCATGCTAATAAAAACAAAACTGAGACTCATTAAAACCCTGTTTGCACCTGTTATTGGCTATGCACTATTTGACATTTAATATTAACTATCCCATAATGTTTGTAGATAAGTGAATAACTCAAAAACTGACCCAGCCAGATATTCTTTTTGAAATTGGTAATTTCCCAAAGCGTTTTTAGTGAGTTCTGTGCAAAAGACCTGTTCACAACGTGTTTGTTTACTGAATTGCGTCTTTGAGTGATGAAGACGTTCCTTTTTATGCCAAATACGGAACTAACAAATGTTTGGACTTCCATTGGTATATTTATGATGAGTTTTTTGGTAAAAATGGGAATTAAATGAGAAGTCAAACAATGGATCTGTCGTATACTTATTTAAATTGAACTTCATAATTTTCGATGAATCTTTCCGGTGCTCAATTTAAATTCAAATTTATTCTATAATTGTTTATTGGAAAGGGCTTAGCTAGAAACAACCTTTGCCTTGAAGATATGTAAACCTTTTCATTTCGAATATCGCGTTCCGTAACAACATTTAAACTGAAATTTTAATTAAGAGCCCTAAATGGTAACGTTAAATAAAACGTTAATTAGCCTTCACCCATTTATAATTAAAAATGGTAAAACTTAGAAGTAAATGTTTTATTAATTCAATATGTAAGTTGGATTTGCTAAATAATTTTTCAAATTCCGGTCAGTAAATGAAATGGATTCAGTCTCTGACCTTTGTAAGAAAAAATACCAATGATTTATGAGTGATTTGGAACAGTTAAGACCTCTTGACATTGCGTCATTAATCTCCAGCATTTGGTTGCGAGAAATCTTAGTAAACTCCCGCATATATCACTGCAATATGTTATCAGATAAGGGTATAAAATCATAAGCTTTTCACTTAATAACAGATTATTTGGTCAGCTTTGCGTACGTCGGCTATCAAAATGTACTTGCTTGACTTGATTTTACAAAGTCTTTGACTCTGTGATAGAGTTTCTAGAAAACGAAAGACACAGAATTGCGCGACAACCTCATCACATCAAAGAATGATAATGCGTATTCCACAGACCTGTATAAATTGTTTAATGATTGCTTCTTTCGTAGTCAAACTGCTTTTATACAAAAGAATTAATGTCGACAGATGTGAATTTAATAACTTCCCCAATTTATTAAAAGTATTTTTCAACAACGACAACTTGCTTGTTTACTTCCAATACTTGGAGAACCTCCTCGGTGATTTCAAGGGACGATTCAATGGCATTTTAAACAGAGGCATCACAGCCTGGCGATGGAGGAATTAAACATAAAGAAAGTCTACAGTCTGCTTGGAAAAACTGTTGGATAATATATATCAATTCTAATCCCCCAATCAGTTGGCGTGGCAAAAATCTAAGTATGGGTAAATTGGTAAAAATACATATTACAAGGGGCAGCTGTTTATCGCAATTTCTGAGTGATGTGGAGTAAGCTTTTCTGAAAGACTGCGTTAACCAAGCAAGAATTTCAAACACCTAAGTCCCTAAATCACGAAAATGCAAAAGTAATAGACTCGAATCTAAGTGTTTCGGAAATTTCAATCGTTTTGAGAGTGGAGAACTGTTGTTTCTGAATTCTATGCCACATCGTACTAATTTACCCTCTATTTATTCTCTCTGTTATACAACAAAAAGGAAGATATCGGGCACTTTATTGGTTCTTATCCTATACTCGACGAAATCAGAAGAACTTTCCTCGGTGTAAACTTCCTAAGGAGGAGTTTCAGATAGCTTAAATGAACCTGGAAAACCCTAGCACCTACAGTAGAATAGCTTAGAACAATAGACAAAGAATTAAAATTAATAACTTTAAACTATAGCTTAGTATTTGTGTATTGTTAGAGTTAATTGAATTAAATAAAAAATCTTAATTTTATAATTGATTGTAACAAGTTGTTGGCAGATGCACAGCCATGCTTAAAATGTACTTATTGTTAAAGTCTGTTAAAACATTGTCGAGAAGACATTTTTTGAATTATCTATAACTATTTTGTCTCAGGCAGAGACTCTTCACAGGTCGGGAGCCCGTTAAGTAGTAGTGATCAGTAATTAAAAACAGATTTATTCCTACAACTACTCCTACATTCTCCATTGCGATTGTATAATCCTTCTCGTCAACAGCACTGATCAGCCATCCACGCTCTTGTTTTTCAAAGAACGTTTCCATAATGGCAATTAGAAAATTAATAATTTTTTTTAGTGTTTTGCCGTGTTTTGGTGAAAGGTGTATATCCAGCTCAGCTACATTTAACACGTAAACAATAACAAAAAGGAGCGGTCGAGGACTGAGACGGAGTGAACATAAAGTGGTTATGCCATGAAGCGACTAGATGGCGGTAAAATAAGTTGGGAGCAAAAATATTCCGATTGTTATGCAGAGATAGTGGATTTAAAAATGCAAAGTGAATATAGAATACGGTTTAGTTGTTTTATTGTAAAATTATGCTGAGCTAGCTATACACTCATCAACAAAACACGGCTAATATGGCAATGCTGTTTTGCTAAGCACAGTGTCGGTGTGACTGTATTATTTTTTCCACTTCACCATACACTGTTTGTTGTACATTAGAGTGACCACAAGAAATCGATTTTCGAAAATGAGTCGGGGGAACCCCATAAAATGATTAGCCTTTGCAGATTTTTAGATAGCCAAAATTTGAGTTCGATTGGATAACGGTAAATGGTGCCGACTCTCGCTGAAAGTTCCAAAAATCGCTCTTTTTTCCCTGTTTTGCGAAGAAAAAAAACTCTAGCTCCGAAAATACTGACTCAATTTTCACTATTTATATATGAAATTAAAGGTTGAACTTTTGCTAACAACACCCAATATAAATATTATAAAGTAATTCACACTGAAGAAGAAAATTGGGGCAATATTGACAGATCATGTTTTTTTTAAAGAATCTTGTTTTATTTTAAAGAATGAGCCATATAACAGTTTCCTTGTGCAAAAATACTTTAATATCACGTTTGACATTATAAATGAAATAAATTTATAAAAAGAACAACAATCTAATCCAGAGGTTTACATAAAGTGGCTTTTGAAACATTTGGATACAATTTTCGGCACTCACTGACTACTTGGAGGACATATTGCTTTTGATCTTCATCTTTTGTTAAAAGGTCATTAAAATCAGTTATAAGCTTTACTCCTCGTTCTGCCAAATCATTGACGACCTTAAGTGATTGAACAATCCTGAAACCTTCTTTAAAATGTGAGTTTTCAGCCCAAACATTTGAAGGTTCTTTTAAAAAATCTGGATTTATTTTTAAGCGGGTAAAAAAGTTCAATGTCGCTTTGTTGACAAATTTTTTTAATCCAGCTGCGACAAATTGTTCAGCTTGATGTTTCTGAAGCTTTGGATTCGGAATTCGGTTGTTTTCTGCATCGTTGCTTGTCAAAAGTTTGTTGGCCATTTCTGACTTTTCCCCCTCAGATAAAGTTGGGTCAAAAAACGAGAGACCTACCAACTCTGAACTCAAATACCATAAATGATTCGAGAATTTCGCAAGAGCGATCTCAGAAATATCCTTGTCTATCTTCTTGTATTCAATGCAACTGCGCAGTAGGTCAAGATCTTGTTTAGGAGCCAGATAAGCCCTTGGGCATTAAACCAAGCTTTGCAGTAAATTTTTACAATAAAAACGCAGATATCACCCAGAGCATTTCGCTCCTCATTACTCATTGTAAACTGACTTCGAAACAGAAATATTTTTAAACTATAAATAGCTTTGGCCCTCCACCTAGCATGATGACTAGCGCCTGGTGTTCTAAATCCAACAGCGTTACCATCCAGTACTCCAAGAAACACTAGAACCAACTGAAGGAATTCTTTGTAGTCATCTCTAGGCTGACATTCTGTGAGTTTTGCCTTTAATTCATCCGTAATCTGGGTTATAACATCAGGTGTTAGGTGTTTATTAACGTTTTTATCACGGATACCTGCGTTATATATTTTAGGGTCTATTTTCGACCATTCATTTCGAAATCTTTTAAAAATATCTGTTTGGGGTCCAGTGGTTGAACCCAACTTACAGTCAAAAATACCTCTTAGCAAAACTTCAAGAATGTGGTGACGACAGGCGAGGTAACGAAGCTCCTTATCCAACATTTGCTGCAAAATTTTACAAGCTCCTTTCAGCCTTCCAGTGTTCGAAGCCGTGGTGTCAAAACACATTGCTTTTACAGTGTGTGAAACTCCCCATTGTTCCAGAATTTCATACACAGCTGCGGCTTGCTCTTCACCAGTACCATTATCTATAACTGGTACTCCTAGCAGTTGTTCATTTTTACCATAGGAAATAGATATGGCAATTCGTTCATTCTGTTCTCTCTTTAGAACACCTGGCAACAGTTTCCCAACCCAATGAATAACCACTGCTTCATCTTCGGATATTCGTATTCGTTTTCGGATGTCCGCGGAGTATTTTTCTCTCAATGTTTTTCTTTTCAAATGCAAGGCTGATTTTGAAACTACAAAGTCGTTTGGATTCTGACCTATTGCTTCTATTGTAGCTATAATTATGCGAGAAGCATTTCTGTCAGATACCTTACATCGATCTAATAACATAGAAAGTTTCATTGTCAAAAGCTCTTTCACTCCACGACTATACCTCATTCTTTTGCTACTCGATGGTCCAGGGACTTCTATGGTAGCCTCAGATGTAGAAACGTCCATTCTATCCCAATCCGCGAAATGCTGGTTATATTCTTCCTCCGGTGTTTCCTCCTCATCGTCAGTGTCTTTTAAAATCAGAGCTCGACTAGTAAGAGATCTAATAATAATTAAAGGAATGTTTGCTTACCGATATCAAAACTGAATTCTTCAATTCTGCGCTTCATTTTCTCTGCATCCTTTTTTGCCTTTTTCTCTTCAGCTCGAATGAACCGAAGATCGACTCCAATCATACAACCTCGGCGACCTGTTTCTCTCTGTTTCAAAAGGAAATCCATATCTTCAGGTTCCATCAAGGTCAAGGCATCTCGATGGGCTACGTCAAAAAGATCGTCTATTTTTAACGCAAATTCTTTGATTTTGTTTTTTATGCTTTCGAGGGTTTTATTTTTATTTTTTTGGTGATTTCTCCACTCATTATAAAGCTTCTCCAGTTTTATAATTGCATCTTTTTCATATTTTGATGGAATTTTAGCTTTTTCCCAAAAAATAAATACTTCTCGAATGACAAGTCTCGCTGATTCTTTCAGGCTTAATTTAACAGTCCGTAAATTGAAAAATAATGTAGCTAAAACTTGACGATTTGAGGGTAATTTACAACCTGTTATTTGATGAGACGCATAGCCGATAAGAAATATTTTTTCACGGGTTCTGCTTTTTATATTTGATGTGGATGCCATATCAAGAACACAATAAATATCTGTAAAATCCTTAAAATGACTAAAAATACTATAAAAAACACAACAGAAAAAAAACTCACAATTTATTATAAGTTATCTTTAAAAAATAATAATAGAATAAAAAGAGCGAATTTATTTTATTGAAATGCTCACACCGGCACTTTTGGTAAATAATCAAAGTTAACCACTCGAAAGCTTTTTGGTAACTGACAAAATTGTTGTAAGGGATAGTAAAATTAGTTACAATGTGAAACGTGTGTAACGGTACTACCTTTAATTTAACATATAAATAGTGAGAATAGGATTAACTGTTTAGGAGCAAGAGCTTATTTACTTCGCAACACAGGGAAAAAAGAGCGATTTTTGGAACTTTGAGCGAGAGTCGGCACCATTTGCAAGAATTCGGCAAAAAAAAATTTCTTCGAGCTTTGTGGTCACCCTATTGTACATACGTTCGTATTTACGCAGCACACCAGAATTCCGCAGATATGTACTTTTTTCCCCGTTTTGCTTCAATTTGTTCTTTTGATGTGCGCCCAACACCGCCTCAAAGCAGAGCTACGATTGAGAACAATCGTTTTTAAATATTTTGGAATTTGCTAAAAAAAAATCTGTTTTAGTATTACTAAGCTTCTAGACGGAGTAGAAAGCTGAGTGAGAGTTTAATTACTCGAAAGAGTATTGCCTAAAAACTACTTTTGCCAGTTTGGTATTGAACGAGTATTATAACTGGAATGACAACTTGAAAGAAGTAAAGTTTTAAAAAAATTGCACCCCCTTCTCCACCCCTTTATGGACGAATTTTTAAAAAGCCTGTTTTATATAACGTTTTGGGCATATAAACCCCCACCTTGCTGATTTTCAAGTTTCTAGGTGTAATGGTTTTGGCTGGGCCGTGATTATTCTTTTTTTAACTTTTTTCTTAGAGTAGGATTCCTTCGATTTTGCTATAAATGTATTACAAAATTTTCCAAAAGCGGATTTTTTCCTAGTTATCCTTGTTTGTGGTACCTTTTCAAATTCCCCAGCGTCAAAACGACGAGTTTAGAATCGATAAGCTGTCCCGCAAGTGAACATGCAATTCTGTGAGTTGGCACAGAGGTCAGCGGTGTCACTAAAGTAAAATCCAATAACAAATCAAGAACAAGGGCTTGCACGTGTTGAAATTAAAAAAACAAACTCCAGGATCACACAAGTGAAACAAGAACAGCATTTAGTTGACCACTGTGACAAAGTGATCTGAATCTGCCGATACTTTTATGCAGCTTATAACCTGGCCGTTAAAATGAAAGAAGGAGTCATTTAGATTTATTTAATAATGGTTTACATAAGAGAGGCCATCGGCCTCATTGGTATTTGACGTTAGTTGTCCAAATTTTTCATATTAATCTTTAATTACGAATCCCATTTACTTTTTCTTCGTCGGTAGCGAATTTCTTTGGAGTTGAAAAAAAACAAAAGATGTTTGACCTAGGCCACCGCAAAGTTCCAGATCCAAGTGAGAAATTGCGACACTTCCTAAAACCTATTAATAACCAAAACTGAACTCGACTGCCTTAATAAGAGGAAAAATAAATACTAAACAGCTGACCGGCGCGCCGCACGGAGCAATAAATATCATTCCCGCGTTAATAAGAATGTAATCTTTTTTTATTTCGAAAAATCATATAATAAATCATTTTCAACAGTAAAAAAAAAAATACATATTTTTGTAAATTTCACATCGGTGCTGATTTTGAGTTGTTTGTGTTTTGTCATGAGGATCTCACCCTGAAACCAACTAAAGTGGTCTGTTGGTGATGGTTTATTGTTATTCTCCATTTTTATTGGGTGATACAGCATTTATCACGGAAACTCGGAAATCCCTTTCAAAGGTCAAGTGTAGGGTTTTGCTCGTCGAAATTGTTGTCCCAACATAGCGGATAAAAAGTGGGTCTCTCCAATTAATATATTCAGATATTATAATTCATGAGGCCGCAATAAATAAAGTTGTTTAATTCATGCTGTTTCCAAATGCTTGAGAAGGGTGTGTATAATTTCGGATCTAATCGGTGGTGGCAGTTTTTTTAAAGCGTTTGGTTGGTGCTTGTTCCCCCTTGAACTTGATGCGTTTTGCCTTTCGACAAATAATAAAATCAAATCAACGTCAGAAATCGTCACATAAATAAGATATTTGCAGTACGAAAAGAGATGTAATTTCCGGTTGATAGTATTTGCATATTCATTCAGTCATAATTGGGCGATAAAAAAGGTGTTACGTTTCTTTAGTCATAAATTTCTTATGGTTACTTGTCTTCCAAAATATATGTTTTGAGTTAAAGCTTCTCAAAATGTCCATCAAATTATGCTTAAAGTATACTTATTCTACATTGCGTCTAATTAAAAAAAAAGAAATCATTTCAACTTTGCTAATGTAATTTCGGCTTGCAGTAGGCGAAGGTATTCTTCTTTTTTGATTAAGTCCATTTTTCCTCATTAAATATGTGAATGTTAGGGTAAGGCTAATGCTTGAATAAAGATTTAAAGATTTGGGGAAATATAAATTATGCATGTGAAGAGAATTTTATAAGTTGTTGATGCATTATCTTCCTGGGATTTCATAATAACCTACGCACTTAGCATTTTTGTTTATCGATATTTGATATCTTTAGAAAGCAAGTGTTTTATTTAGAGAATGTAATCCCTCTCAGAAATAATATATTGTTAAAGTTCCCAACGATTTTTTTAAATCACTGCAGTCTTCCATCCTCTGCCATCCCGGGCACGCTGCTTCCAGTTGCCCAGACCAAGCGCTCTGGCATCCGCGATGGCTTCGTCTTTAAAAGGGAGGTTCGGTCTTCCTTGTCATCGGGAACCTGGGGGCAGGAGGTCCAATATCCTCTTCATTGGAACATTATTGTCCTTTCGCTCGATGTGGCCGAACCAATGTAGTGGCCGTATTTCATGTAATTTAGGTATTCAAGCTTTCGGAATACATCCACATCTTGGTATAGTTCATTAAGTTCATGAATATATCTTCTCCACACTTCGCCCTCCTCATACACAGGACCAAATATCTGACGGAGTATTTTTTTTCGGAAGAGCCCAAAATTAGCTCTCCTTTCCTGCTTATCGTCCAGCACTCGGTGCCGTTAATCAGAACTGGTAGTATCAGTGTTTACCTTTGGTCTTCCGAGTTAAGTGTTTTGACCCCGTTTGTTTCGCCAAACCGAAGTAGCAACGATTTCCTAGTTGATGTTTACTCCGAGGTAGGTAAACGCCTTAGTGTGTAGATTTGGTCTGTTGTCGATCTGCCGGGCCGGAAGCCACACTGGTAGGTGCCGATTAGTATGTTGCCGAAAGGCTTGAAAAGTTCACACAGTACGTTGAATGTGTCTTCCTGGCAGTACAATGGACCAGTATTGAGTCTGAGTGCTCCAGTGTAAAAAGTCCCGAACCACGGAAAAAAAACTTTGGATAGGATCTTATAGTTCTTGCAAGTCATAGGATCGCCTCTCTATATATGGGGCATATGGATCTGACAGTTCAGTCATCCGGCAGGGCATGCTCTCTTTCACCCATACTTAGTTGATGAGTTGGTGCATGTATCCTACCAAATCATCACCTCCGCATTTGAAAATCTCAGCTGGTAAACTGCTGGTGGTCAGAGCCGACAGCCCTTTTGATTTTTTACAGCTATGCTAACCCCTTCAATAATGGGTGGTGGAACCAGTTCTTCGTTGACTGCACGGGGGTTCTCTTCTTGTCATATCACTCTCATTACATGATGCCATTTAACAGATGCTGGAAACGCTGCTTAAACCCTGTACTTCGGTGACTTGTTTCCTTCTCTGTTTCGAAGAGCCTGCATTCCGGTATTAAATCCACCAGAAACCTGCTTGCCCTCTTTATAAAACCTCCGGATGTTGTTTCAATCACGAGACTTTTCGATCACCTTGAGCTGAGAGACTGCGTTTTCCCACTTCTTTCTACGCAAAATCTTCTCCTGCTCGCTTCTCCTGGCTCGCTACTCTTCGCTTGCTGCCCTAGTTTTGCGTTGCAGCGTTTGTACATGTGCACGTTCTGTCAGCATTTTACTGCGCTCTTTCCCTGGGGTGCTGGTAACGTACGGTGTTCTAGGGTAGCTCTTTAATCATGTCGCTATATCTGTTCCTCATATTGTTGGCATTTGCGGGTGGTGAGTGCACAGCGGTAAATCTATCGCCCAGGCGCTCACTTTAGACTCTGACTAGTCCAGTCGTGAGCCATACGTACGATCTTTACATCGTATTTTGGACAGGCTCCGTAAGCCTCTAACTCCTGCTTTATAGGCTATCCTGCTTCCTCAGTAGGGGCGTGTGTACATATTAAACTGATGTTGTAAAATGTGCCTTGAAAGCGGATCACAGCCAGTGATCACTTATCGGCTTGAAATCAATAACTTTAACAGCTGTAATAATAAATGTGGCACTCTTGCCGTTTTGCACACCCTGCACATCCTCTATCGCGGTATACCTACCTTATACCGCGTGATGACAGATTCAAGTTTTTGAGCAGCTGCAGGAGTGTACAGTGTACGTACGCTGCAGGTGCATAGTCTCAGTTCATAGTCCGTTGACGTTCCGGGCCGTGGTCTTAGATGAGAGGTGTCCATATCCGGGTCTGATGTCTCTCTCATAACTAGCTTTTTTTTAAGTGGTAGGGAAGTTACCCCGACGGCACAACCACCAACCTGGAGGGCCAGTTACAGCATACCTTCTGCGAGAACTGTCAGTGACCCATTAGGGGTTCATCCGCCACGATCTCTTTTTCAACACCATGACTTGAGGATACTCTCAGCATCAATCCTCTGGACAGGCACCTAAATGCGAGCCCTATTAGCGAAGGAATGTCCTTGACAGGACCTCCATCATTACTTGGCCTAGCAGGTCCAAACGGCTACAATTGTGCAGAACTTGAGGTTTAATCGGTTAAGATGAGAGTTAATAGTTGACAATTGATACAATGCTTCTGCTTTTTGAGGTGATTATCGAATTGAAAATCGATTTTTGGAATTGAGTTCATACGACTTCTACTTAGGTGTCATTTTCATACATTTTGTGTTATATTCATATCTCTTGTATTTTACTGTGAAGAATTTTAAATGTTTAAAGTGAATGATGATAAAAAAAAACGTAATAAATATTTGTTTAAAGTTGACAGTGAATATTCAAAGGATTTTGTTTACGCTTTTTATATGTCATTTACGCAGAAGAATGGCAAAAGTTATTCCAAATTTATGTTTCGAAAGTTCAGGCAGAGATGGCAATAGAGACGATAATTTAAGGAATAAATCATATATTAACTATACACAATACACATGTATATAAATGCGTAATTTTATTGACATATGTTGTTAATTCCTGTTACATACAACCATATATCGTTCAAAGTTATTTTCCAGTTGTTTGATTTGCACCTTAAATGACCTAATTATAAATCCTTCAATTGACTCCAACCCCGAGTCTTATTGGTAGTTGTACTTACGAAAGGCAATTAAATGTTTTACTTTGATGTTTAAATCGAATTGATGTTCAATTTTAAACTGTTTACATATAAGAACAAGGAACTTATGCCGATCTCCATCGGGCTTTTCGGATTTTGCTTTCAGATCTCAGATTTTTCGCGCCCAATGGAAAACAAAACGGGATTGATTTTTTTTTGTGATAGTGTTAGTGACATAATTGACAGACCGCTTGTTGGTTGACAAACAAGTTGTTAGAATTATATCCATATTCATTGGTTTTAAATAATTTTAAATAAACAACAAGAAAGTTCATTGGGGAAACATTTGTTTAATCGAACACAGGCGGTCTATCATGATAATAACAACTCAGCACTGCTACATGTACCAAGTGGGGTGCCTCAAGGTTATATAGGTCCCCTATTATTTACACTCTATTTAAATGACCTTTCAAGATGTATTGAACATTGCGAATTCCATTTTTCGCTGATGACGCACAATTGACAATAAAATTCAACAAGTCCAGCCACCCTATCGCCATTGAACTAATGAATTGCGATTTAAACAACATTTTTGTTTGGTCCCAACGCAATAAAATTTAGCTAAACGCATCCAAAACCAAAGCTATTACTTTATGCAGGTCACCACTCAAAAACATTACGCTTTCACCGGTGAAAATAAATAACTCAACTATAGAGTTCGTCAGCAAAGCAAAGAACCTCGGAATATATCATATCAGAACCTTAATTGGAAAGATCATATTAATCATTTGGTCTCAAAGATGTATTGCATAAAATGTACCTACCTGTGAGTGTTAAACTTAAGTTGATCAAGTCCTATGTGTTGCCTATTATCATATATGGCTGTGAAATGTTCTCAAACTTAGACTCTGAATCGTTCAGGAAATTAAGTGTTGCGTATAATAATTGTGCAAGATATGCTTTTAATCTCAGTCGATATGACCATGTTTCAACATAGGCTAAACGAATATATGGCTGATCCCTTAATGCCTTACTAAAATACCGAACAGTCCTTGCATTGCATAACATTATTGCGACTAAGTTACCAAATTATCTTTATACTAAAATTAAATTTAATAGTTCCCAAAGAACATTTAAATACTTCCACCAATTCATCATTCTTTGGTCAGCAGTCGACAGTTCTTTGTTCATGCAGTTTTCCGCTGGAATAATCTCCCACAAAATCTTAGAAAAATAAACACGGATGGAACATATAAAAAGAAATTATTTGAACACTTTTCATGCATCTTTTAACACTACAATGACTCGAGTACATTCATTTCCTGCTTCATTTTTCATTTTTATATTCTATCTTTATGGTTTCTCTGTATAAACGTTTAATGTAACTATTTTTAAGTATGAATCTTGTAATCCTCTTGTTACCTGTACAAGAACAAAAAGAATTTAGTTTTTAATTATGTACAGCGTTTTTAATCGAATAAATAAATAAATAAATAAACATTGTTTTTACTTTCTTGATTTTTTTTTAGATTTTCAGAAATGAAAAAAATATAATTCTGCCAGCCTGTCTGTTTCATTTCCGGGGCTCTCTCCTTCCTCATCTGTTTCACAACCAAATTAAACATTTATTATTGTTCACTAAATTTACTTTTCACAGAGCAATATCAAACACTGGCATTTATTGTTGAAATGATTTTTTTCTCAACAAAAACAAAGACGCGTCGAAATATTAATCAAGAATCTTCAGACTTCAGAGTGACAAACGCCTAATATTTTAGTGTTAGTGCAAGTAGGAGTAAATCTTGCTTCGAAATCGAAATTTGTGAAAACCAATGGAAAACGACAATAAATACTCAAACAGTATTTAACAAATAATTTGCAGCAAATCCGGATATGCAACAGCAGACCATTCCAGAATACAATAATTAATCCATTTTTAGTAATCGCTTTACACGGAGAGGAATAGTTGATAATCAAAAACGATTACCTTAGCCGATCCCACCCCTTCTCGCAATCTTCCTTTGTCCACTTATATGGTTTTAATAAAAAAACATCGACACAAGTTACTGCTTTTTTTGCATTTTATTCACCTTCCTGACTGTTAACATTTCTGAAAAGTTTAGGTACTTCAAACTTGCAAATTAGCAAATATTAAATATGCGATATTTTGTTGCTTATAATATCCAAACCAAATAGCTTTGACATTTAAGACTAGGTTATTTGGTAATTTTATATATAGTTTTTGTTGCAGCTATTTGGTGTTTATTGTCGATGATATATTGATAATTTTTATACAAATCAATAAACCACTCAACCGCTAATTAAAAAATTAAAGACAGCAAATATCAATTATTATAAACTTTTTGGTCGAAAATAAGAAAGCATAAGAACATATGCTAAATCATTAAAAATTAATGACTTTCAATACTACAGCATCTATTATAATTTTGTGAATTATTCTAAAAATAAGTCCCCCATGACAGTATGCCATATTTTCGCTTCTGAATGATGGCTGACACTTAGGCTTCACGTAAGAACCACACATGGCATTATAAAAAAAAAATACCATAATTCATTCCGAGTTTATCTTCCATGACGAATATTCTTATAAGAAACGATTTTACTCAAAGGCATATTATTTAATCTACGTTCATACCCGTTTCCTAGTCCAAAACAAAGAAAAAAACAACGTGCGTCGATAGCAATACATTCCAGACAGAACCCCCGCCGGAACCTATTGAATTCTGAATAAATAATAATCTTTGTCTATTTCGCAGGTGCGATTAATTCTAATGAGGCGTCAAATATTTTGGGCAACAACGGTTTGAAGATGATTTGTTTGTGTTCTCCTAAGTTAGCAGTTTATGCAAGTTTGTAGATTTTGCTAATTGGTAAACAATCAGTGAACTTTGAGTTGATTTTTGACTTAAATTGAAGTTGTTTTCGTAAGTACTTGTCAAAAATGCTAGACTTTGATCCTCTTCGAAACTAAAGTACATAGTTTGTTTTTTTGCTAAGATAATATGTAGTAACCCTCAGGACAACTTTTATATTAAGGCAAGGTGAGGTGAATTTGTTGAAAGAACTTCGGCGCCGGATGAACAACCATTTATAATTTGAGCTTAACATAATAATTAATGTCGATTAAGAATAACGATAATGTTAGCATTGTTTGTGTGGAATCTTATTAAAACATAATCCGAATAAATTCAAGGGCTGCAGAATTCTATTCACAATAAAGCCTATTATTGTTAGCGAGTGGAGCAAAAAGAATTTCCAAAATGCATCTTAAGCGTTTAACTAAAGGTATAACAAAAACCTGAACAAAACGTTTAATTGGACGTTTAAGGCGAACATAGTTTCAAAATTTGCTAACTATATAATAAATATGTAACAACCGCCTTTTTTACCCCTCAACATTATTAATTGTGTACCGACGCTTAGAAGAATTTATGCTACGAGTAATTATGATGACAAGGTTAAACGGAGAGAAAAAATAATTTACTATAGGCATTAAAATTGCAACATGCAGATCTAACAACAAACGTTAAAGAGTGTCACCCGAGTCACTAATAGGGTTTGCTGGCCAGAGGCAAGTTATTCACGTCAATCTATCTTCCGTGATGACTGATGGGGCATTATGCATGCATCTCACAGGTCAGAAACCTGTACGCTATGTGATGATGTCAGTTTCAATGTTAAGGTGAACCTATCAGCCTTAGTATGTACTATCCTTGACGGTTTGAATAATTAAAATGAGTCTTTAGGGTATCTGGGTCATCTGTCTTGGATCATGCGGTAAACGTACATGGTGACTGACTATTTCAGTAGCTGCATATTAATTGCTCATGGAACCTGTTAAGTACGTTAAATGATTTCCTTTTTATGGACAGACTTATAAATAGATCTCACGGTCAGTGGATTCGTGGTAGGATCTCAGACATGTGCCAGTTATGAAAAAGTTTGCACTTAACAACACTTAGATAAATTATTTCTTGTATAACCAAATCTGTTTAACATTTCCACACTATCAAAATATGGTAAATATAATTTGCCAAATAGCATAACTTTGTATTATTTGGATAGAATCAAAGAGAAACAAATATTTGAGAACTTAAACTAGAAAACCAGAATGTTTGTTTGCCCTTGATATGGATGGCTAGGCGGCGCCACTCATATTGGCATAGCCGAATAACTGACTGCATGCCTATTATTAATGCAACACCTGATGCGTCAAAGTGTCACGTATTGAATAGAGGGTGGTTGTTTAAGGAATTCGAGATCCAAAGTGGGGTAAGACAAGGCTGAGTACTCTTACTAATATTTTTTTTGATTGGTAGTTGGCTATTTGATTTTAGCTACCCTTCCAATGGGAAACTTAAAGAGAAGACTACAGCTTCAATATGTGTTAACCTTAAGTTTAACTACACCCGACTGCACTGTGGACGGCATTGATTTGACTAGCTGATTCGACTAGCTAGTCTGAAGCTTCAAGTTCACTTCAGAAATAACGAATAATATTATAAGAAAACATAGGGGCGGGCTACAGTCCGCTTGGGCGAACTGTTGGATACCCTATTCTTATTCCTATATCTCATAAGTGGGCGTGACAAAAATTTAAAGGATTTTATCGAAAAAACTAAGCTTTTGTAAATAAAAACGCTCCCTAGCTCAAACTTTGGTTTTTCAATAAAATTGTTTTATTTAATTGTGGGCGTGTCAGTAGGCGGATTTAAAAACAATTTAAGTATGAGCATAAAGGGCACCTAGAGAGTATATACTATAAATTTCAGCTCCCTAGCTCAAACTTTGGACTTTCAAAAATAAAAAAAAAATAATTGTGGGCGTGTCAGTAAGCGGATTTTGAAAATATTTACACATGAGCATAAAGGGCCCCTAGAGAGTATATATTAAAAATTTCAACTCCCTAGCTCAAATTTTGGTTTTTCAAAAAAAATATTTTATTTAATTGTGGGCGTGTCAGTGGGCGGATTTTTAAAATTTTATGTCCCAAGCAGTTTTATGGGCCAAAGATCATATATAAAAAAATTCAGCTTTCTAGCTCAAAATTCAATTTTTCCCAAAATTTGTTTTATTTAATTGTGGGCGTGTCAGTGGGCGGATTTTGAAAATTTTATGTCCCAATCAGTTTTATGGGCCATAGATCATATATAAAAAATTTCAGCTCTCTAGCTCAAAATTCGATTTTTTCCAAAATTTTGTTTTTTTGAGTTTGTGGGCGTGTCTGTGGCCGGATTTCAAAAATTCTTTAACTTGATTATTTCGGGACCCTAGAGAGTATATGGTTAAAATTTCAGCTCTCTAGGTCCAGTTTAAAGGCCTAATTTTTGCCGACGGACGGACGGACGGACATGGCTAGATCGACATTACTATCGATGCTGATTATAAATATAGTAACTTTTAGGGGTCTACGGGCAATATTAAGGTATGTTACAAACTATGCGTCAAAATTAATATACCCCTAGAATAGGGTATAAAAATATATATTTTAGTTTGGTATGTTCACCATGAGTCCTCGAACGAAATAGTTAGCTGTCCACTCTTAGCAAATTCAACCGCAATTCCTGACATTCCAGGAAAATATAAGGAGTCGACCCTTGTGGAATTCTCTATCCCGTTCCGTTTTTCCTTCCCAGTATAATTTAAAAAACATAGGGACGGGCTACAGTCCGCTTGGGCGAACTGTTGGATACCCTATTCTTATTCCTATCCCTCATAAGTGGGCGTGACAAAAGTCTAAGTATGGTTGAATTGTTAAGAACGCTCTACATATTTTGTTATATAACATTTAAAGGATTTTATAAAAAAAAACGCTCCCTAGCTCAAACTTGGGTGTTTCAATAAAATTGTTTTATTTAATTGTGGGCGTGTCAGTAGGCAGATTTAAAAAAAATTAACACATGAGAATAAAGGGCCCCTAGAGAGTATATATTATAAATTTCAGCTCCCTATCTCAAACTTTGGATTTTCAAAAATTAATATACCCTTAGAATAGAGTGTACAAAAATTATTTTATTTATTTGTGGGCGTGTCACTGGGCGGATTTTGAAAATTTTTTATCCCGAGCAGTTTTAGGAGTCATAGATCATATATAAATTTCAGCTTTCTAGCTCAAAATTCGATTTTTTCCCAAAATTTTGTTTTTTGAGTTTGTGGGCGTGTCTGTGGGCGGATTTTAAAAATTCGTAAACTTGATTATTTCGGGACCCTAGAGTGTATATGGTTAAAATTTCAGCTCTCTAGGTCCAGTTTAAAGGCCTAATGTTTGCCGACAGACGGACGGACGGACGGACGGACGGACGGACATGGCTAGATCAACATTACTATCGATGCTGATCACAAATATAGTAACTTTTATGGGTCTACGGGCAATATTAAGGTATGTTACAAACTATGCGTCAAAATTAATATACCCTTAGAATAGGGTATAAAAATGTGAAACCAACGTGCATCGATTTCTCGTCCTTCCCATTTCATATTATCTATAATTTCCGCTCCGTTAACTTTCTAGGTCTAATGTTTTAGACTGGGGTATAACTATTGTGTTCAATTCGACGTGTTTCTGTAGAGTAAGAATGTTACTGTTAGATGATAACGATTTTTTAAATTCTTCTCTCAGGAACGGCGAACTTATAACGCTTAACCAATTTCACTGCATTATTTTTAAATTTCTCGTAAACTGTTTTATTCAAATGAGAAAGATATTGCAATCGTGCTGAATTTTCGAGGTCAAGCTGAGTATGAGGTATGATAAAGCCATATAAGAAAAGTTCGGAAAGTGCGTCCCACATTTATGGTCCATCTGTCTGTCTGCCTGTCCTGGATTTTTGAATTTGGATTTTTTCCAAACTTCATATTTGTTTTGCTTATATCTCGCGGGCCTTTTTTTTCGTTCTCTCATTTTAAATAACGGTACCTTCCATACAAGTGGTTTTTACAAGACCGATTTTCTCGAAAACGATTTTGAGGGATTTGAAATATAATAATAATAGTTAAGGTGAACGCAAGAATTTTTTTTCTTCAGTTTTTGCGAAAATAGACGAATAACGAAACTTTACAAAAAATATAGGGAAGGCTACAAACCGCTTGGGCGAACTGGAAACCGGTTCCTATTCCTATCACTCATAAAGTGGGCGTGGTAAAAATCTAAGTATGGGTGGAAGGAAGGATCTATATTTGTATACCCTATTCTAAGGGTATATTAATTTTGACGCATAGTTTGTAACATACCTTAATATTGCCCGTAGACCACTAAAAGTTACTATATTTATGATCAGCATCGATAGTAATGTCGATCTAGCCATGTCCGTCCGTCCGTCCGTCCGTCTGTCGCCAAAAATTAGGCCTTTAAACTGGACATAGAAAGCTGAAATTTTAACCATATACTCTCTAGGGTCCCGAAATAATCAAGTTTACGAATTTTTGCAATCCGCCCACAGACACGCCCACAAACTCAAAAAAACAAAATTTTGGAAAAAATCGAATTTTGAGCTAGAAAGCTGAAATTTTGTATATATGATCTATGAGTCCTAAAACTGCTCGGGATAAAAAATTTTCAAAATCCGCCTACTGACACGCCCACAAATAAATAAAACAATTTTTTTATACCCTATTCTAAGGGTATATTAATTTTTGAAAATCCAAAGTTTGAGCTAGGGAGCTGAAATTTATAATATATACTCTCTATGGGCCCTTTATGCTCATGTGTAAATATTTTTAAAATACGCCCACTGACACGCCCACAATTTTTTTTTTTTTTTTTGAAAGTTCAAAGTTTGAGCTAGGGAGCTGAAATTTATAATATATACTCTCTAGGGGCCCTTTATTCTCATGTGTTATTTTTTTTTAAATCCGCCTACTGACACGCCCACAATTAAATAAAACAATTTTATTGAAACACCTAAGTTTGAGCTAGGGAGCGTTTTTTTTGATAAAATCCTTTAAATGTTATATAACAAAATATTTAGAGCGTTCTTAACAATTCAACCATACTTAGACTTTTGTCACGCCCACTTATGAGGGATAGGAATAAGAATAAGGTATCCAACAGTTCGCCCAAGCGGACTGTAGCCCGTCCCTATGTTTTATTATTATCTTAGCATTTGAAGATTTTATCGAAAAAACCTCCATTAAAAGTGGACATGGCAGGACAGACTTTATTTACATTCTTTGCAAAAAATAGGACTTAAATTTACAATGATTTCTTCAATGAGGTAGTTTTTGTAAATAGTAGGCGGATTTTAAAAAGTATATATTCCGAAATTCATTTTTTCAGCGTGTCAGTCCACGGATTTTGAAAATCTTTAAACAAAAGCGTTAAGGGTCCCTTTTGTGCAAATCTATAATCAAAATTTCAGCTTCCTACCTCAAACTTTGACTTTTCGATAAAACATTTTTTTTAATTGTGGGTGAATTTCAAAAACTCTTACACTTGATTATTTCGAACCCCTAGAGAGTATATGTTTGACATTTCAGCTTTCTAGCTCGAGTTTTCGGGTCTAAGTTTTGCCGACGGTCAAGCCGTTTCTATTAAAAATTACACTGTGGCTGTGACGGTTTTGATCAGTTTTGATGGTTTGAGTACTTGGGATGAGTGTAAAAAGATGGCTGAGTAAGTTCTTTCCAAAAGACACGTTAAAGGGTACTTGAGAAAACCGCCGATATCTCAAACACAGGTGTTGTGATTTCTTCACATTTAATATATCAGCTAATGTGAAAATTAAAATTACAAAATTACAATTGCCTACTCAGATGTTTGAAATATATATTTTAGTATTTTTTTAAATTATTATTCTTATGTATAATTGTTTCTAAAATTGTTGAAAAATCACTTTTCATAAAAACGGCCCTAATAAATTTGATAATTTCAAGGTTTTTAATATATGGAGTAAATGTTGGAATATGACATACAAACAAAGAGTTTTCCACATTAGAAAAACAGCTGACATCTTAAAAACCCGTAATGAAATTTTAAACAAATATTTACAATCAGCTAATTATACTATTTTGAACAAATTGGCGTATTCAGGTTCTGCAAAGATTTTTTATAAGTCTTAATTCATGTAATAAATTCATGTTTCTAAAATTTTAAAACTTCACTTTTTTGAAAGACCGCTTTAAGTTTTAAATGCTTGGAGTGAAGAAGAAAATGACATAATTAGTTATTACTAAAAGGCTAAAACAACGGTACTTTCGAAACACGGCAATATTTCAAAAATGGGTGCTTTTAAAGAAGTGCCAAATGGCCCAACAAAAAATTAAAAAAACCAACAAAACTATGGGACTTTGTTTCAAAAATTAAAAATTGCGCCATTCCATTTGTGAAAAATAGCTTCAAGTCAATTCAAAATGGCCCCCAATTGTTACCACGCAATTTGAAAATTAAATTTACTGGTTTATTGACTCCAACTGTATGAAGTTAAACAAAATATATCCATGTTTGGCATGGATTTCAAGAATCTTTGCATATTCCCAACTTCACATTTACTCCAAGTCCCTCAAGCAGGGAGGTTGCAGGGGGCGCAAAAAGGGTTAAATCCCTCTTACCCGCGAAGATTTTCATCGAATCAATGTTTCATTCAAAAATGCAAGTTGTGCAAAATGGCCCCAAAAGATTGAACAAAGGCTCCAAAGTAATGCAAAATCAGCCCCAAACAGATTACAAAACGTGGTTGTTGTTTCCTGTATATTTTGTTTGTTGCCAAATTTCATGGAGCCGTTGGATTTAATATAGGAAAATGCATGCTTTTCTCTCGGCCAATTGTATGTCGCTTGGTCCAGAGCTGGAGCACTAAAAAATGTGTACAATACATAAACAACTGCAAAATAGAAATGTTTTAATAAAAAATTAAATTTTCTTTAGAAAAAACATGTATTTCTTTTTGTTAGGCGCAGCAACGCAGCAATATTAATGTCACTTGCGGAAAACGAAAATTTGGGAATATTCAACAAATGCGCTCAGTTTTGCAGTTTCAAAATTTATATGGGGTTCGCTTTTTACCGACGCATTTAATAATGTTAAAATCATTAAAAAGTCGTTTCACTTTTTCCATAAACAACATGATTAACCCCTTCATATAATAAATTTAGCTATTCCAAAGACTGGGTTATTTGTTTTAAACTTTCGGTCATAGTCAGACAGGGTGTGAATAAGTAATTAGTTCCGCTTAAGTTAAAAAAAAAATATAGAAAAAAAAACATACTGATCAAGTTGATTAGTTATAATTTGTCATACTCCATTTGTTTTTACGCAGTTGTTATTAAACTTATCTGTTAATTCTTGCCAGAACTAGAAAAATAATCAAAGATATATTCCTCTTTCATCTATTCATTTATTATTTGCCGTTAAAAAAACTTGATATATCCTGACCTTGAATCAATCAGATTTGATTGGTTCTTATGAATATTTGCAAACTGACCCCAAAGCAAGTTGTCTCCTTCCTGACGGCTTGCCAGAATTGCTGGAATAAATAAAACCCGTAATTTCTCATGTTTACCAAACATTTTAGATATTCTTAATTAGTCTCACTTGGAGTTTTAGCAACATGAATGCGATAAGTGATTATGTATACTCGGGCATGTGCATAATGTATAAGAACTTGACAAAATTTGTAACTAAGAATGGCTTCAAATCAAGGGTGATTAATACCCATAGAAATACAGAGCCTTCTGCATTCGCTGCACTATTCTTAAGCTGATCAATAGGCTAAATAACAGTTCTACGTACGACTTTATGAACATTAAAATAATTAAATTCATTGACGGTTGGGTTTCATATGAACACAATCGCAGATAGCATGGCTCTCCAGGGTGCAGATAGAACAAACGAATCCGCGACATCCGCGTGGCAGGTATTTGGTGCTCATCTGGTGAGTGCTGTAAATATACGCTCCCCATCACTGCAGCGTGAAGAAGAAATTTCAATAAAAGTGGTGTCTTCTTGGCAGTACAATGCATCTAAATGCTATAGTGTAGAAAGTCTCGCACCCCGACAAAAAAAATATTACGTTTCAACGTAGGCCGTAAGATTACCTACAACAATCGCTGAGCTAAGTGAAGTGTTTCTCCCCACGAAGCAAGTCAGTGTTTTTAACATATATGAGCATCTTTAAGAAGCTTAAAAATGAAAAGGCAGATCAACGTAACCAAAATCGCTCATGAATATGATGCGATCTACTTTCCAATGCAAATCACTGTGACCACATCGTCAAGCCCTCAATGACCTATGTATTAGACAAACGATAGAACAAACAACTCTTGATCATAGGTTTCACCTACCTCCAATATGCATACAAGCATCATGAGTTGTATTTTTTCAATCCCATCCGCTCGACATAAATTGCCAAAACCGAAAGAAGGCGCAGCTTTCCAATTGAAACGATCGGCTGATTAAAAAATCTCTCTACAATGCACCTCACGCCAATCGGATTATATGTTTTGACAGAGTGTCTGAAAAAGATACGAGAGCTCTAAACTAATAACCCATAACTAGTGGCCCTCCTCCATGGACGTGAATAAATGCATTTAAATACCTTCACTATGGCAGCCTTATGGAAATTATTATATATATAATCCAGCATTCAAGCGCACGTGGTTAGGTAACACAACAATAACAACCAAATTTATATTAAGTAAGTCATTCTGAGTATGTTACCAAGTTTTCAGTTCGCATTAACGTCTTTTGTTTTCAAATGCCACTTCCAACAAGCTTTAGCCGCACAGGGATGTTTATCAATTCTCTCACGTTATTACGTTATTAGAGTTTCTTTCCCATAACTAAGTACATACGTTCCGATTTGTGTTCATAAAGAAAAGAATTAATTTGATAATTGAGAACCTATAAGATAGGGTTGATATAATTGTTTGAAAATCATGATTTAAAATTTTGTATTAGTCATGAGAACGAAATCCGCTTTTGATATTAGTGATTTATTATTAATCCTAAGACGCGGTCAAGAGCCATTAATCAATATTTGCATATCATGTGGTGTACTTCACCGAATGCGAAAAATGGATACAAGAAGCGTGTACATGAATCGCGGTGTAGATATATTTTGGTGAGAAGTTTTTTTTTGACAATTAAGATGTTCTAACACTTCGTTGTTAAAAGGTGAATAATAATAAATGTCAATAAAAAAAATCATTTGAAATATCATCAATCATGCAACCTGCTGTCTAGTCATTTCAGTCAGATGATTATGGGAAATTCCTGGAAACTTGCTAGAGGTTAATTTAATATTTTTAATAAGACTACTGACCGAGGGGTTCAATGTTCAAATTTGCCTCAGTAACACCTTATGTTTTGTTACCCGCCTCTTGTAAAAGTCCGACAAACTAATGAGTATCAATTGTCATGAGAAGCTTCCCAAATTTTCCGCATTTCATGCATTCTTCCTCTTCTTCCAAGGTGAGGTTTTGATTAGGAGCACGGAGATTATAACCCTCCCACTTTACTGCATCTCCACTAGTCCGCCTATGGGGTTCACGAATTCGACTTCTCGATTCGGAGCACTTCTTCACTGATGGTGTTTTGTTTTGTTTCGAAACCTGCATGTTGCTGCTCCTGTTATTTATGGATTGTAGACCCTGTTTAGGCCTTTATTGGCCACTATATCATCATTTTCAAAAACAGGATAATTCACGAACCGGTCGCGACTTTGTTTTATAAGCTGGTATTACAGTAAAAAAAATATTAAATAGGAGTTTCGGCATTTTTCAAAACAAACCCACCACTTTAAGAGCTATGGCTCCTTAATATGTCCATGTGAAAATTAACATGGTGATCATGAATTTTCGGGGGTGATTTTAAAAGACTCTTATAATGCACACAAGGCCAATTATTCAAAAGCGATTGTTCTTGAAAGTAATTTTACTTTGAGGTAGGGTACATTAAAATCACATACACATCAGTAATAAGAAATTATATGAGTCAAGCCACGGCTGGTTGCTAGTTGCATATAAGATGAGGCAGCACATTGAATCATTTCATATACTTCCAGAGACTATCTTAATGGTCAATTCACAATGAAGTGTTGGCGTGCGAGTGCGTTGACAGATTGTGTAGACAAGGCGTTCGATCGACTTTAGATCATAAATGTCATTAAGTCCAACGCAACGCCTAAGTAGAGCTACTTTCTGTTATCACATGCGTTTGACAGCTCAGTTTGGTTTTGTCATTTCAAATCGTGTTGGACTTGTTCAATTTGATGTTTTGTTGACAGCATAAGAGTACGCATTTCATTATTAGAGTTAGCTCGATTAACTTATAACTGCGTAGATGTATACGGTAATCGTGCGATTAATACTTACATACGAAGCTTAGTCTGGTGGCGGGCCACGGACAAGGTAAACAATATCAAGGTGAGAATCGCTTGGAAGCAATTCTCAATTTGCCATCTATACATACAGGAATCGACTGCAAGTAGTGCCTTGAGGATCAAGTCATTTAGGACATGCCATGCACTGATTGTTTTTTTTTTGGATTGCACTTTGAACACAGCGAAAGCATTTGTGAACAGCAAGCAGCACCTAGCAATATTATATTTCGTTGCATGCTTTTCGATGCTTCTTACTTACTTAATAGAGAGATAGGAAAGAAAGATTTTTGGTGCAGTTGTATGGTTTTTCTCCGGTTTGTCTCAGTTGCTTAGGGAGATTAAGCTTTTCGTATATTCGAAATAAAGTAATGGATTTGGCCGGGATTTGAACGCACGATCTTCCAATCACTAAGCGAATACACTACTACTGCACCGTTGCCACCCGCCTGTACGTAGGCAACAATGTCAACTCTGTCTTCATGTCTTCTTACATTTGAAAGACCATTCTCTTGCTCATTTCCGAGCAGAGAGAAATGGAATGTAAATGAAAGGAAATCGATATCCATCTTCAAAGACGGATTAAAGATGGACTGTGGAAATGGTGCTGGGTTATTCTCAGAGAAATTAAACATAAATAGATCGATTAGATAATCTGATTACTGTATCAGAAGTTTTATCAATCACTAAAGTTGCAAGCATGGTTTCAATGATGACGACCCCACGTAGTGATATTACCATATTTATTGATAGCCAGGCGGCATTGAACCTCAGTTTGTTCACCAAAATATGATAAGAACCGAACCGACTAAATCTCAAGTGGCTGCGGTGATGAGGAGACCCATAAGGATACACTCCACCTTCTCTGTCACTGCCCAAGTCTATGTCACCTGACGAATAGAAGTGAAGATACTTCTTCCAAGACACCCAAGAACTGTATGATGTCTCACTTTGTAGTCTTTGTAGGTTATAAGGACAACGTGGAGTAGGGAAAGGAAACCACAGATAGAGGACCAAAGCCAGAAAAACGTGACTAACATTCCCAACGAAGGGTATCTCAATGGGACCACATGGACATTAATGCGGTGTAACAGATTTGCGCGCTGTTCCATCAACCCGGAAATCTAACCTTACCTAGCTGAATTACCTAATATTTAATAAATTGAAGTTTTTAATAGCCAAATGAGTTTTTCCAAATAAGCAATTAAGTTTGTAAGTGTCCCGAGGCGGTTTAAATTATTTTTTTGAGCTCCTTCTTTGAATTTTTGGGGGTACAAAATATGTAAATAAAATGGATTGTTTCCGTGTTAAATTTGTTGTTTGCCTTTATATCAATGCATTTTTTCAAATTCCTAGTGCATACAAATAAAAATAATGAGGCTAAAAATAGTAGACTCGCAGTCATCATTCTGCCCTAAATATGCATGTCTAAAACCTATGCAAAAAGAGCTTTTTCTGGGTCATATTTCAATCCTTCAATGCACGACTGCTTTGAAGAAGCATTTCTTTTCACAAATTTGTTGCTCGCGTAATGTGACATAAAATATCGTAGTTTCTATAATGCGTGTCAAAGAGTGTCAACGCATCATTGTGACATTGCGAATCAGGCATTAGTCTTTTCGGCCTGCACAGCCAGTGAGTACCCAACTCGAGCGAACTTCTTCTTTTTTATTGAAAACTGCAGCACTAAAAACAATACTTATTAGCGTATCACACCACATAGAAATCATAAAACAAGCTACCGCAGATGCCTTAATGCTTTTTAGGTACATCACAGATAATAAACAAAATGCCGGTCTACCAATACTGAATAGACATCAATAGTAACGAACTACTTGGAATACAAGCACTTTCGTAGCTGACAGTAATGCCCTAACTACATTTGCCGTTTTTAATGGAAAAATAGTTTTCGAGATAATGTAGGGCGCGCTTTTAACTGGTTCACCGAAAAATAATAAAAGCCTTATGTGATGTATCGTATTATTTTAAATTATTGATAATAACGATTGATAATAGGTCATCCATCCAATTTAACAACAAGACAAACAAAAACTAAAACAACCTATAGGTATACACCAAGGTTAACCACATTTTTTCAAGTCAGATAGAAATATGCGGATTTGTGGATAGGGCTTTTTGAAAAATTTAAATATGTTTCACCATCAAATTGTTCAAGAAACAAAAAGGTCCTAAAATGTAGGCTTTCAAAGAAATGATTTTATGATCTATTTTGTGGACATGGACTTTTAGAAAAAATACTGCTAGGTACTTATACAACCCTGCAGCGGGCTAAGAATGGAACGTACCCAAAAAAAAAACAGCGCTTGCCGTATAAGGCGGCTAAGGGCGGAAATCACTTTGCAAGTGTGCATGGAAATCCGTGAGTTGGCATGACTGGAGATCACCGATTTTGCAAGGGACGGCCAACAATAATCAATAACAGGAGCATGCAAGTGACGAATGAGCAAAAGAAGCAGGCCTATAAACTTCTGAATCATACAAATGCATGAACACCATCATTTGATTGGGTTCCATAAAAGATTAGATAGATTAGATTAGATAGATTCTTTATTTTTTCATCATAAAGTTTACAAATTGGTATACTTAAGAATGAGGACATGGAAATACTGCCGTCTGCCTGGCGTTCCATAAAAAAGTGATCAGAACACGAAAGGCCTACCAATGTTAAATAAGGTCAAACCGGCAAACATGTGAGTGGAAGGATTATTGTCCCTTTAAACCTGATCATAACTTCGCCGTTATGGAAGAATATAAAGGCAAATGTTAGCTTTCATATCAGCGGTACTCTCCAGCAGAAAACACAAATCAAACTTTCTTCGCACGATGATTTCGAGCAATCAGAACTGGAGCCAAATAGGTTTTAGGGAAAACATCCTCCAGACAAGGTGCGAGAAAAACCCAAATAAAGACTGTCAAAGAAACAAGGTTAGCAGGCACAGACGTCTTTGGTTTCAGAAGACTAAACGGACGGTGCCCTGTACTGAAACAGTTTCATCTGCGAAAATCAAATATGCTAAGCGGTGATGTCCTGCCACTGAACGGTACATAATATGTTCTCTCATCCATAAAACAAAATTATAAAAAAAGTGTCACAAATAAAAACACTGATGATTAGAAATCGTTCGGAAATATAAACAATTCCGGTCCCCCTCATCTCTCTTGGGGCACACCTACCTAGCGTTGGCTACAAGAAGCAAAAACCAGAACATTTAAAAATCAGTTGTAGGTACGAGTTCGTACTTACCGAACACACGTAGTATATATAATATACCCAGTTTGTTTTAAACCATATTATTGAAGTCCTACTTTCTATCTCGGCGTGCATACATATAATTGCACATAGCTCTCATGTCGTATTTTTGAAATTGTAATTACCATTTAGATTAACAATCTCGAACAGCAACTTTTCAGACGTCACAAATGCTCGTTCATACGGATAGTATGCGTATTAAATTGTTGTTCTTTAGAATTAATTTTCAATGGAAACCTTGAATGAACATCTTTATGTGGCTGAATTTTGCGACCATTTTCAATTATTTTTTACATATTTATATTCTATAAGGCGAGTGTACATTCCCTGTGATAATATCGAAAAAACCGCGTAACCATTAACAATCTTGCGAACTCAATCAACGCAAACCTCATTTTGAATACAAACGCTTAAAAAGTGCCTGACACCTGACGCCGCTGCAGCATTCATCTTTGTAAGAAAAATAACCACAAAACAAATGTCAACATCATTAATTAAAAAAAACTAATACCTATTTTATTTATATATTTATAGGTAGTTATTATTCTACAACTCCGCAACGTTACAACAAGTTTCAATTTCAGTCGATCAAGGCTGTCACGTGGTTTTCTTAAACGATTCTGAATTTAAGTCAATGACGCCTGCGTTTTTCAAAGTCGAAGAAAAGATAGTTGCTGATCGACTAAAGACAGATCGGTAACTGATCGCGCTGACAGGCATCTATATCTATACTGAATTTATATATCTAAAGCATTTCTTGGCGCAGCAAGCTGCATGGTTGGTGAATGACCTTTTGGTAATGGAACCATCTAAAGCCAGATGGTATGTAACCCAATTGGAAAGAGTTGTATACGGCAAATTCAATCGAAGCGTGTTGAGTTGAACGAAGGTTATCAACATACAGCGTCCCGTTGTAAGATGGCAGTTTACCATAAATTATATTGTCATTACGAAAGCGGTCGATTATGGATATTCGATCGATGACCAATATTTTAGTTTTGTTATTGGAAAATGTTAGTTTTGGTAGAGAGAAGCAAATTTATAAATTTTGTTTGAGATACCTTAATGACGGCACTCATAGGATTTATAATAAGATCTCGGTCATTGACTGTTGTCAGAAACGGAAATCAGTGGGTGTGAAATAAACAAGATATATGTGAAAACCAATAGACAAGGTTAGGTAAGGTTAATCAGGGCTATGACATTACTGCGACAGACACACTAGTCGCCATAATGGGCCCGTTCCGATCACTGGGGAAACCAGCTATAACGTCAGTCGTCATCCTAAACATCTTCCTAAAAAAAAAATATTTTCTTCCTAAAACTCAATAATTTGTTGCCGTCAATCATAATTGCAAAGGGATCTTCTTCTGTGTCGAGCGATACATTCGTATCCACAAAGTATTTGCGTACTGTCTTCCGTGAAGCAAATATAATTGCAGTATCTGAACAGTCAACTACCTTGCTACATCGAATCAATCGGTTCTCGTTCGATCACCGCAATTAAACGACCGACGTAGGGCGTGGTTAGTACTTAGATGGAGGACCACTTGGAACGAACGTCTGACAAACATCCAAGAGTATCAAATTGTAATGAGAAGCTTCTCAAATTTGCCGTTCAGAAAACTGTAGGTCACTTCGCATGAAAGTCGTTGGAGAAGGTAGGTTCTAGGCCCTGTCGTATAGGCCAAATATGAATGTATATGTATGTATCTGAACAGTCCGTTTCTGAGAGCCCTAATCTTTTGGTGTACTTCCTTAGGATGTCATATTCGGACAGAATGCGGATAGTCTAACCAAGAAACTCCTTTAAGCGATGTTTATCCCACAATCAAGGGAAGCTAAAAGAATAAAATTTCTGGGTCCATTTGTTACTTCAAATTTTTTCATCACCGTATCGTGAGACACGGCTGAGAATCTGATGTACATAGTATGCGTATTTCAAGCTATTTTTCTTTAATAAAAAATCCGAAAAGATATGCCAATATATATTCGGCTATTACTAGTTGACTTCATAAGTATTTTGTTGGAAAATTTAGCTAACATTTGGCGTTTCAGATGGATGTGGTGGTTTGGAATCATCAGTAGATTTCCACAAAGACATCAAATTCAAACGCACTTTTTTGCTGGATGGTTATCGACTTTAGTTTATGGCATCCCTATTCGTATGCTTGGGGGTTCGCCGGTTCGGCCTCAATAAATAGCGTTGGACTTCCCGATTTCGTACCACTTCATTACTGAGGCCAAACAGATGCTGGATTTCTGCGTAGGCTCTGTGTGGTAGTGTCTGGCTTTACTAATGGATGATTTGTTAAATAACAAATATTCCTTAACAATCCAAGCTAGAATTATTACAACACCAACACGCGGCAGTGCTGAACTAAAGGGAATCCCATGTTTTCATTTGTATAAAGAGTGTATACATGGAGGTACTGTCTGAAACATGAAACTCAATGTCCAATAAACAAGCGCCTCGTGACTGATGGCATACGTTGGATCTTTTGAGGAATTCTTCGTTGAAATTTCGGCATAGTGCCGGCTGAATTTCATCAATGTCGCGTCGAAATTCGTCTTTCAATTCCGGAATTAATCTAGCTTATTGGCACACAACTTTTACCTTTTCTTTACAAAAACATCAAGGAAAAAATTCCACTATATTCTACGCCGCACAAGATTGGAGAAGAACAACTTATGCACTATTTAAAAAGAACTTTTCATCTGCCACCGACGAATGGCTATGCTGGAACCATCACCGCTATTTATAAAGACTATTTATTTATTGTGCTTAAATTTTAAACATGCCGGATTATCGTCTACCCAAAAAAGAAGTACTACAGTATATGAAAATAAAACTGGATGGTACAATTGGATTGGTTGGAGCTTCCTAGAGAGTGTGTAATAGAGCTGTGCCTTGAGGATGCCGTACCAGGACTATCCAATTACTGCAGAACTGCCTTCCATTACAGAGAATGAATCTTTAATGAGAATTTTCGAGAATAAAGTACTTCGCTTTTGGTGTAAGGGAAAAGAACTTTACGTAAAATATCATTTATTACATTTTAAATTTATCGATCAGGATTTTTTTTGGTGTACCTTGTATATGGGCGATTTCATTTCGGGAAAAATTTTGTGAAAAATGAGCCCGGAGCTCGCGCTACAGTCAATGGCCAATATAGAAAGAAATTGTCCGATTTGATACCAATCGACTTCTTCTTATGAGTCTATGTAAAAGCATTGTTGTATGCTGATAGTTCTCAAACTATTCGGCCTTGAGAGCCAAGATTAAGTAATTAAACGACGTAGGGCGTGGTTAGTACTTAGATGGCGGACTGATTGGGAATACCGCGTGTTGTTGGCATCTCTTGCGAACGTCTGACAAACATCCAAGAGTATCAAATTGTCATTAGAAGCTTCTCAAAAAATTTGCCGTTCGGATTCGGCGTATAACTGTAGGTCCCCTCCACTTCGCATGAGAGTGGTTGGAGGAGCTGGGTTCAAGGCCCTGTATGGGCCGTTAAGGCCTAATATGTATGTATGTAACGCAGGAAAAGAGCCACAGAGCTCAAAAGTATGGTCAAACATTGGGCCGAAAGGATGCGCTTCATCAGAAACTGCACAGGAGACCATATACCTGAATCAAACATAGTGTCATGAACCCTTCTTCATAATCTATATTAGGTGAAAAATCAAAATCGTTAGAGCTGATTTTGAGAAAATCGGAAAATGATAGAACAAAATAAAACAATGTTCTTTCTTCTGATTTCTATTTTACCAATGAGGTTATGATCTGGACTAAAGGGAGCATAACCCTTCCACTTCAATGCATCCCTAATGGTCCGCATGTGGGATTCACCCACACAAAAAGAGATATGAGTCGTGCAAAATGTTGTTAATTCACTCACACCGAATTCCCCCCAGGTTTGTTTACCGTTTCAATTAGTGTGAAGGAGTTGTTAAATGTTTGTAGATCAAAGACCTTTATTTTGATAACCAAATTTCGCTCATAGTAATTGTACATTTATTTATAAATAAGTTTTTACGTGGAAAAATACCGAAATCAAAAAGCACTCGCAGACCATCAATGGAAAGTAAACAAATTTGTTTTGACAACTAGTCTGTCAATTGTCTTGCGGATTGTATTGAATACAAGGTGTGATTGCTATAATAACCTGATTGCAAGCATTTATTATTGTTATAATTTCTTCATTATATTTATTTGAGTATTATACAGTTGGAATCGGGTATATCGACCCCTCTTATAGCGACCAGTCGGTTATAACATCCCCTTTCCCTTAATTTTTTTTTTGTTAATTTATATAATGATATATTCCTCTTTTGGTTATATCAACGAGCCCTACAAAGCTATCGACTTTCGATAGGAAATCATATCACTTAAAACGACGTAATGTGAGAAAATTATTTTATTAATCCGCATAAAAGGACCTATTTTTTGTTTCTTCTTCATTAACAGAAAATTTCTTTGTTACTATTGATCATTTTATGAATCATATCTTCACCTTAAATCAATCATAATAGTCCAAATCTAAAAATAATTTATTATTTTTTTAATTGGATGTGTTTCGGCTGGCCAATTTATCTGGCTGGCTATCAATCGTTTAAAGCACCCGCGGCACATCAAGCACATTATGGTTCAGTCCTTTGCTCCTCTTCAGATGTCACTCACATGGTTGTTTCTTCAAAAAACTTCCTCATTTTTGCAAATGTACGTTTGATTAGAAACTTTAGAAACTGATTTAAATTCGGCCTCGGTATAATTTTGTGCAAATTTACACCCGCTAAAATGAACACCAGCCAGTCGATGTTGACGTTTTTCAGTCTGAGTGTGATTTCGGTTTTATGCTTATTTGCGTACACACTTGGAATTTGAGTGGTTCTTTGAATCTAGCTTTCATATTGGTTGTTCGTAATTACTGTACAAATACGTGACTTTTTTTGGTCTGCTTGAATACACGCAAGACCATTTTACGATCGCATGCAATATTTTGAAGGAATGCTAAATTTTTTTTTTATCTAAAAAAACATACGGAAGCTAAGAAGACGTAAAAATATTTGCACTGTCTGCCAGGTGACTCAACTAGATTGTGTGGCTAATCATTGGATCACTAAATGATTTCTGTATGCAATTAAAAGTTATATGCGCAGTGGCGGCGCGTACAATAAGAGAAATGTAAAGAAAAATAAAGAGTTTATTTTAGGATTTGGTGTAAAATAGACTGAAATAAAGTTTACGACTAGGTTTTATAAAATTTTCTCGTTTTTATACGAATTGGTTTCAAATCGCCTTTTCTCATTTGCCAATTTCTACACAATACAAGCTGAATACTCATTCAGGTCTTTTCGAAACACTCCTAGGAATAACCGCCCAACAAATTCCACCGAAACAAAAAATTATATACTCTCGCAAAATTTTTATCGAGAATAGGGGTATTTTTACATAAAATAAGTTCACAAAACTTCCTTGAAAACAACATTTTCTGTTCGGCCCTATGGCTGCAGAATTACGAGGCTGACGAGGAGAGCTTACACGTGAACACGCCTAACCATTCATTTCTTAAACATAAACGAATTTAAAAGGGTGCTCCATTAAGTCTTTGCGAAGCATATATTAACGGAAAATTGCAGTCGTTTGAGTTAAAAATTGTAGTAGGACGGAATCGTAGAATTGCGGGGTATGAACACTGTTTTTCCCGCACCACACCCTGTGAAGATGTTAGCCTCAATTCCATTACTATGTAAGGACTTAACCTGTAGCCTAGTACCATACAGAGCTTAGGACGTTTCACAGCATTATTGGTGCTCTTACTTTTAGACATAAGTGCGAGTGGCAATGGTGCGATGGTACATTAAAGCATTTTGGACGCCACCTGTATCCTATCCTTCTATTCTTTCATGCAGTATGTAGCACCTAAAAACATGCAATAAATCATTTGCTGAGTGCTGCTTCAGCTACATTCAAAAATACCTGCGCTGTGGTTACATTATAAGAGTACTGTATATAAATCCCTTTAGCGCACGTTTATTGTGAGGTGGAATCGATGGCGGATATAAAGCGTGGAGGAACTCCACATGGCAATGAACCGCATCCCCTTTCTCCACCACGGAGTCCATCTCAAAAGGAAGTTTTTCTAATAACAAATCAATAATGCTTGCTGTTTTTTAAATAACCAAGTGAGTAAATTGAAGGTCCCTTCGAATGGTTGGAGAAGCTAGGTTTTAGACCCTGTTATGTCATGTATTATTTGTTTTTTTTATCGAATCGCCGCGAAAAAAGAACGTCAGCTCGGAACAACCGATTGATGATTTTGACCTCAAGGTAAGCCTAATATTCTGAAAGCCATTTAGATATATACTGCGAAGTTCTCTCTTAGTGACGACGAGAGTCACAAATTGCAATTAAAATTTAGCTCCTGAATGTGGCATCGAAACACTGATGGGGCTCAGTATAACGGTTCCACAGTGTAATGCGAAATCAATGCCTCGAACATAGTCAAATACTGTCATACTTCTTCAATGCATTCACCGTGTTGTTGGTGTCATTCTTTGCAATCTAAATTTTGCATAAGAATAGACTTGCATTTAAAGCCAGCAAAGGCAACGCTCCAAAATACTTTCATAAGTGGTGCTCATAAGTGCACCATTAGATAATAAGCATTAATTGCCTGCCTAGTAGTATGAACAAACGGTGCGTTCCTAGGAATTGTTTCGTTTAATTCCTCAAAAGATCTCCCATGAGAAGTATTCAATAAGCTGGTGGTTGGGAATTGGATGTCAATTCTGGATTATCAGTTTGATAAGCTGCTGTACTGTCAAGGATTTATATTAGGGAATTATTAAAAACCGGACTCCGGTAATGGGAGGAATAATTAATACCCTGCCTAATGTGTGCCTTATAAAAGAGGAGGTGTTGTCCGAAGGGTACCTCTTTTACTGAAGCAGATATTGAAATATCAGGTAAGTGGTACTTAACACCAACAAAATGCTTGAGACAGATTATCCAATTTAAACTGAGGAACTGCTGTATTTTGTCCAGATCTAAGTAAAGAGAGATGATTAGTTCGCATGTTTGATGTAAGTAGTACTTTTATTAACTTGACATTCACGAATGAAGATGCAATAGTGCTCTCATCAGCAAAACTATAAATTTTATTATTTATCGACTCCAAAAGTCATCAATATCAATAGGAAACAAGATTGGTGAGCAACGATCCTTGCGAAGCTCCTGCATTTATAGAAAAGGAGTTCGAAGAAATTCCATCAATTTTAACTGGAATTGATCATCATTCAAATACAGAGTTGATTAAGTGCTCCGTTAAAAGTTAGTGCTCAGGAGAGCTGTACTCAATCAACCTTAAATCAGACGAATGCGATGCTGGTATCTTACCGGTTCGGGTAGAGAGTGTATCGCTGGGGTCCCATGCGACCGAAGTTTGAATGCTATTTTGCTTAGGTTCTGAAAAAAGAAAGGAACTAAGAGTATTTCTGAATCCATTAGTAATATCCGGAATCTGTTTTGGCTCATCAACATGGTGAGTAAGATAACAGCAGATTGCAGAAAATTGGGTCTACCTCTCTTTCTCATCTGCTCTTTTGAAATTTCGTAGCGAATTGGAGATATGGACGTTGAAATTGGTCAGCATCATAATCTCAGTCGCCGGATTATTAGCCTGAATACAGTGAACTGTGTCCGATCAACCCGTCAGGTTGCTTATCATTTGGGAACGGCAAAAATAGTCATACAAACTGGGTAGATTCTTGCAAAACGAACATTGATTTTGGCTCCATTGACTCTTTTCACTATATTGGTTAAGAAAACGTGAAGACGTTGATAGAGAAATATATTCGTCAGTGAATTGGAATGGAGGTGGTATAGTATTATAATCCGTCAAAAATCACTTGACACATACATATAATATCTCGATAAAAAAACCAGTTTTTTACACGGAAAGTTATTATTAACAGCAACCACAAAAGACGTTTACCTCCGGTGGGACCATTATAAAAAGATGTCGACGCATAATTTTTTATGATTTCCTGATCAATACTAGTGACACCCACTGGAACGCATACATTTTTTTTCATAATTATATTTGAATTTTTCACTTTCACAAACAGAATGCTGCACTGATTGCACGCTCTTGGAACCATTTTAAAAACTATATTTTTTTACTAGCAGTTTCTTAAATTTTCCATAACTCCGATCCCCACGTGAAACAAACACGCGAGGGTACGATAGTTCCCACTACTTATGTATAACTGGACAAGTATAAAAAAAACACCGGCTGCTTTTTACAACCCCACTCCCCGTCTGTCCTAGTCACTCCCGCGTGAAATTTGAAAGAAATTCTTCACTTACCAAAGAAAAAAAAAACAAACTACTGTTTATGCAGGGCTTATTAAATGCATACAATACTAATACAGAGAGGTAGTGTTACACCTTTTTGTGACGAAATTACCTTTAAACCTTTTTTCACTTTAAGCCAACTTATACACTTCTTTAAATAAAATTTCTTTTAAATAAGCCACATCATGTTATTTATTCATTCGCTTCCAGTCACATTATGACTTGTAATGAAATGAGTTTTTATGTTGCAAAGGCACGAGTTTCCTCTCATATAATTAGGTTGATGTACCAACATACGCGGCAAAATGAAATGCAAATATGCATCCACTGTGTCTTAACACCTAAGTTACCTTTTCAAACGTCTCCTTTGATTGCATAAATAAAAGCACGTCGAACCAATAGATAAACTATAAAATTGTATAATTGTTTACATTAACTGCGTATGAGTTTTAATCCCGATCAGCCATTCCTCAGCATATACGCAGTACGCATACGCCCTTGTCTTTTCACCCACCATTCAGTGAAAAAAACTCGATTAAGCCATTACATGGTGAAATCATTTTCAAAACACTGTCATGTAAATGCAATCAAATTGAAACGCGATTGACCGAGTCATCGATTAATAGTACGGTGCACGCGGTGCACGGCGGGCGATAAAGTCCACTTTGGATCACACTCGTCTTACTGAGGGTATTGCGATAGGTCTTCGTTTTCAACATCAGCAGCCGTACAAGGTCATAGAACTTGAGACTGTGAGACAAAAAAATACGAAATGCGTTGCAATTTATTTCGACCGAGCTTCGGGGCACATATTTTCATGCTTTTTTTCTTATACGAGTATCATGATTTATCTGGCGATATTAGATGGAAAGGATTTAAACTTTAAATAATGAGCGCATGAGTGCCGGCGGAAATTTACATAATCAAAACTGAGAGTATTGCATTGGCGATGCCTGCAAGTATCTGCTCTGATTTGGCTGCCACTTAAATATTTAAATTCATCAAAATCTAAACACAAAGACGTCGCTTATATTTTTTTTAATGGAATTTCCGTTTCAAAGTACATATAGACTGATTAACATACGCGTGATATGAATACCCCAGGTCATTTTGAAGATGCAAATCAAATAGTCCGGTGCGCATTACGCAGACCAATTAGCTGTTGGAGTAAAATTCATTCAGTACTCGTATGTATGCAGTCATTCCCCATATAACAGGTGTGGTATGTATTGAATTTCGACAAGCTTATTTCGTCAGTCAGATGTAGCCTCGTTGAGCTTTTTTCTTGTCGAACAATTCAAATTTCGGATCATTTGAAACCAATTTAATTTCGAAGAACAATAAGTTTTGCAACCCTTACACATAATTTGGAAGCAATGATGACTGCCTGCAACATTTAATTTCGATCACTTTCATCTTGTGAGTTCGAAAAGATTTCCCATCTTTGTCCGAAAGTAACTCCGAAAGAGTACATGTCATGCAATATCCGATTTATCAACGCGACCATTACAAAACTAACTTTACTTAACAAAAAGTGAAAGTACACACGTGATTATTATATTATTCCATCTGTATGAAAACATCGCAACATGTCATCACCACAATGCGCGACAAATTATTTTTATTACGTAAAACTCAACAATCAATTCATCATAAGGATCTTGAAAGCCACAAGACATATTTTTTGGATAAATCTGGTTCGAAAATTAAGCGTTATATCTGAAGTCTCAGCTGGACAATCTGTCTACATCAAGATATAATTTACTAGGTTTCCTAAGTTCTTATACCCTATTCTAAGGCTATATTAATTTTGACTCATAGTTTGTAACATTCCTTGGTATTGCCGGTAGACACTTAAAAGTTACTATATTCGTAATCTGCATCGATAGTAATGTCGATCCAGCCATGTCCGTCCGTCCGTTATTTCTTTATATAAAGTTTTCTGCCATGCCCACTTTTAAGGGGCGTTTTTTTTTACCAGAACTTTGTTTTTCGATAATATCCTTTAAATGTAATATTAAAAATATGTAGAGTGTTTTTGACAATTCACCCATACTTAGACTTTTGCCACACCCGCGTTATGAGGAATAGGAATAGTGTCTAGCCCTTCCCTATGTTTTACATTAAGAAAACATCGCACTAAAAAAGCACAGTTCTCTTAGACAAAGAGTTGCACATGCAAATAAAAAAAAAGCGGCCAAGTGCGAGTCGGACTCGCCCATGAAGGGTTCCGCGCGAATCATAATTATTATTTACTTAGGCACCTATAACAGATTTATTATTAGAAAATAATGGTTCACGGTTTACGCATAAGGTAAACATAAGACCAACATTTTACCACTTTGGAAGTGTCTCTCGCGCAAACTATTCAGTTTAGAAAAAAATGATATTAGAAACCTCATTATCATTTTTGAAGACCTATCCATAGATACCCCCCACGTATGGGTCTGATGAATTTTTGTTTTAGTTTCAGTTCTAAGTATGGGGAACATCCAAAATTTATTGTTTTTTTTTTCTATTTTTGTGAGAAAATCTTAATGCGGTTCACAGAATACATCTACTTACCAAGTTTCAACAGTATAGCTCTTATAGTTTCGGAAAAAAGTGACTGTGAAATTACCGGAGAGACAGACAAACAGACATGACGAATCTATAAGGGTTCCGTTTTTTTTTGAAATTTGGCTACGGAACCATAAAAATGTGACAATAGAATGACATTTGGAAATATAATGGTCGATTGTTTTGTGTCATCCATTGACGGTCAGTGGTGAACGCAATGGGTCAGTGGTTAGTGCGTTAGATTACCGATCGAGAGGTATCAGGTTTAAAGTAGACAGTGGCATCTAAAGTTTCTTTCCATTGCACAAGCTAAAAGTCGGTGAAGCTATTTCTTAGGCCCTGTATGCGTAGCTAATGCCTAATATATTTTATTGGTGGTCAGTTGCAGGAATAAATGATTTTTGTTTGCGTTTCTACATAATATATAGAATAATATATTATCTAACCTTTGGTGAATTGAAGTAATTTCCTCGAAAGAGAAGTACTCGTAGTTTGTCGGATATTTGGCCCTGCGTGCGAGAAGCGCGAATTGAGGAATAGACACAACTGCGAACGCTATGAAAATATTCCGCAAAAGACCGAAGCTACGTTTTGAAGATAAAATTATCGCGGCTGATAAAGCGGCAATCAAATGCTTCTTCCTTTTCTTGAGTTTTTTAGAACAAATAATAAACAAGAGAACTGTAATTATAAAAAAAACAAAGGGACGGGCTAAAGTCCGCTTGGGCGAACTGTTGGATACCCTATTCTTATTCTTATCCCTCATAAGTGGGCGTGACAAAAGTCTAAGTATGGTTGAATTGTTAAGAACGGTCTACATATTTTTTTCTATAACATTTAAAGGATTTTATCAAAAGAACGCTCCCTAGCTCAAACTTGGGTGTTTCAATAAAATTGTTTTATTTAATTGTGGGCGTGTCAGTAGGCGGATTTAAAAAAAATTAACACATGAGCATAAAGGGCCCCTAGAGAGTATATATTATAAATTTCAGCTCCCTAGCTCAAACTTTGAATTAAAAAAAAAAAAAATTAATTGTGGGCGTGCCAGTGGGCGGATTTTGAAAATATTTACACATGAGCATAAAGGGCCCATAGAGAGTATATATTATAAATTTCAGCTCCCTAGCTCAAACTTTAAATTTTCAAAAAAAATGTTTTATTTATTTGTGGGCGTGTCAGTGGGCGGATTTTGAAATTTTTTTTATCCCAAGTAGTTTTAAGAGTCATAGATCATATATAAAAAATTTCACCTTTCTAGCTCAAAATTCGATTTTTTCCAAAATTTTGTTTTTTTGAGTTTGTGGGCGTGTCTCTGGGCGGATTTAAAAAATTCGTAAACTTGATTATTTCGGGACCCTAGAGAGTATATGGTTAAAATTTCAGCTCTCTAGGTCGAGTTTAAAGGCCTAATTTTTGCCCACGGACGGACGGACGGACATGACTAGATCGACATTACTATCGATGCTGATCATAAATACTCGTATAGTAACTTTTAGGGGTCTACGAGCAATATTAAGGTATGTTACAAACTATGCGTCAAAATTAATATACCCTTAGAATAGGGTATACAAATGTAAGGGAACTAAACACCCACATAAAAAAGTCGCCCCTTATTATGTTTCTGTGTATAGTTGTAATAAATATCCGAATTATTATACTTGAACATTTACCCAAGACTGTCAAAAAGTTATCGCATGTAATTAACTTATTTCAAGTCATTAAGAAGTCGCAATTACTTTAATGTGGTGTTACAGCGAGAAGTAATAAAATACATTATAACTCCAGTGCCCACATAGAAACCGACTGAAAGAAAGGCACTCACACATAGATACATAATTTATTAGATCGTTTTAAAATTGGTTATTGAAATAAATCGCCATTGTTTGCTGTTTGTTTCTTTTAAGTGGCTATGCAAGGTATAGCTTCAAAGACACTACCTTCAGAAGTCAGAAGTAACGATCCTGAAGGTAGGTACTGCACGGAATATTTTCCTGATGTTAATTATTGTAGTCACACAAATCAGGTTAACTGTAACACCACATTATCATGTTATCCAAAGTTCGCATAAGTCAAAATAACGCTTAGGTTAGGTTTGTCAGGGATATTTCATTGCTGCTATTGAAATACTAGCCACCACAATGGAACAATCGAAATCCTTGAATTAACCAGTTATAACGTTAGTCGTCATCCTAAACCTCTTCCTCAAAGCATTTTATTTCCCAACAAAAACTCACTTATTTGTAGTCTTCTAGACTGTCAAATAAAAAATTGTCCAGGCGTCGTCGAGCAATACGCTTGCATTCAAATGTATGCGCAGTATTAATGCATGTATCAATGCAGTATCTGCATGCGTCCGTTTCCAAAAAAAAAGGAAACGCCGCTCAAGTGAAAACAAAAACTGTGGCTCATTGCTATTTCATTTAAGCTGAATCGACTGTACTCACATGCTTGCTATAAGCAAACAATCTGAAAATGTGGCCAACATTTAAAAAAAAAATTAACAAAAAAATGTTTTTAACGAAATATTTATTTCAGTTGCAAAATGTTAAAAATTATTAAGCAATTATTTGAAAAATGATATTAACAAATTAACGGAAAATGATTGATGGTACAATTGCTCATATTTCCATGCGGGTATTTTTGTATAGAGCAAATTAATTTACGGATTCGCGTACCAAAGCGGTTAGGCAAGGGTTTAAACAAGGTCGGAGATAAAACGTTTTTGTTCAGTAACTGTTTGTTCAAAGTGGCTTAATGGTTAGTGTGTTGGACTACTAATCGAAGGGTCCCAGGTTCAAATCCTGACTGTCCCAATAATACCGTCGCCTTTTTTTCACTGCCACACTTCTTGCGAAAGTCTGACAAACATCCAAGACCAATGGTCATGAGAAGCTTTTCGGAATTTGTCGTTCGAAATAGGCTCAACATTTTAGGTCCCTTCCATTTCGCACAAGCAAATGGATGGAGAAGCCAGGTTCTAGGCCATGTATGAGCCGTTAATACCTCATGAATAATATAAATAATATAACAGTAACTGCAGTTCTGTAGGCCTCGTTAATTGACCGGTATTTCAGGCATAAATAGAAGAAAGATCCGTGCCGCTTAATAGCTCTTGCCAGGATCTATTTTAAGTGGTACTTGGTGTCTTTTTTGCTGAATGTTATTTGAAATTGGTAATTGAAATTTATTTTTCTGGTAATTACTATTTTGCACTACATATTGTTCTTGAGTGAAGCGGAACTGTGGTCCTTAGGAAATAAAAATCAATTCATGGCAGAAAACTTTTTATTGGGAAACGATAACAGACGACTTCATACTTTGCGAAGAATAACACTTTCATTTTCAATAATATCTTCAATAAAACGATTTTTTTTAAATAATGCAGGCGTGTCAGTGGGCGGATTTTAAAATTATTTGAATTTGAGAATATTGGGAGTCTAGAGACAATATATTCCAAATTTTAGCTTCCTTGCTCAAATTTTAATTTTTTGATACACGGGTTTTAAAAATTATGGGCGGATTTTAAAAGTCTTTACACATGAACATTTCGAGAACCTATATATTTTAAATTTTAGCTTTCTATCTCGAACTTTGCTTTTTTCAATACATTTGTTTTTCTAGCTCTAGTTTTATGGCCTAAAAATTGGTGGACGGTGGACGGACATGGCTAGATCGACATTAGGTACTATCGATGCTGAGCACAAATATTGTAACTCTTAGGGGTACACGAGAAATATAAAGGTATGGTACAAACTATGAAATAAAATTACAATACCCTTAGAATAGGGTTTAGAAGGAGACAACCAACCTTAATTTTTGTTTGCTTGTATGTATTGTAAATTCTCCAATAAATCACTGTCGAGTGTCGGTGCACGTAGTTATTCGAATAGCCGTATCATTTGAACATTCGTAATACATATGTACATATTAGCAAATACAATTGGACCGATATTTTTAGAACAATGCCTTTCAGATTGAGCAAAATAAAGTAAAAAAACATTTTTTTCGATTCGTTGGAAATTGTAAAATTTTCTTAAAATAGGCCCTTCCCCTTGCTGTCTTCTGAGTGCTGCATTTTATTGAAAGCCTGTATTTGGCAATCATTTTGAATATTCTGAACTGGCAATTAACTAAAACAGTCTATTGACTGTAAGTTTAAAGATTGCTGTACTTTTTGATTGATTGCATTATTTAAGTAAGTTGTATCTATGTCTTTGTTCTTTGGCAGTCAATAAGCCTTTTAACTGTATTCCTTTATCTTCCTTTGCAGTTCTGCAGCGAAATTCTTCTAAAGCTGGATGCTGAACCTATGATGCCTTTTTTTAAGACGTGCCAAATTTCGAAATTGATTTGCCCATTATCAGAGAGGAACGTTAAAAACAGAGGTCGGCCTAAATCCTCTTGGATTACAACCAGCATTTGATAGTTCCGGAGGACTCTGAATATTCTTTGAGGTCAAACCGGCGAACACCACAGATGAAAGAGTAGGGATGCAGTTAAGCGGGAGAATTTTGATTCCATATGATCAGCCTCGCCGTTGAGAAAGAAGAGGCAAAGCAGAGAAGAACTGGGGGTCTTTTAACTAAAAATTTCGTATATTATACGAGTCATAATAATTGAGCGATTTTCCTATTTGCTTTATCACATAAAAATAGGCTTCAGTTGGAAGCCCAATTTCAAGGACCTCATAGCGACCAAAAGACATGGCTGTATGTAGCCTCCCGTCTTCATAAAAAAAATTGTTTTTTTCTATGGAACGGGTAACCTATTGTGGTTGAAGAGGAACGTGATATCCGCTATGGACATCCGAATCTTCTCAGATAGTCAAGCTGCTATAAAATCTCTGGATTCTGTCCCCACAAACTCCTTCGTAATCCTAGACTCGCGGAGATGGCGGAGCAGTTCAACCTTCAACTATGCTATTGGTCTAATTATCTTAGATCGTTCATTATGCGCTTAATTTTTAAAATAAATAATCTAACTGAATCTAACTAACCATCGACGCATTTAGAATGCACTGGAATTCGGCGATCATCATATTATAAAAAAAATATGATAATCGTATCAAACCAGCGTTTTTTTTTACAAAAGCTTCGTTTTTAGGGTTCCGTAGCCAAATGGAAAAAACGGAACCCTTATGGATTGGTCATGTTTGTCTGTCTGTCTGTCCGTCCGTATGTCACAGCCACTTTTTTCCGAAATTGGTATGCAGATGTATTCTTTGAACCGCATTAAGATTTTCACACAAAAATAGAAAAAAAACAATAAATTTTGGGGGTTCCCCATACTTAGAACTGAAACTCCAATTTTTTTTTTCATCAAACCCATACGTCTAACCCATATATCTATGGATAGATCTTCAAAAATGATACAGAGGTTTCTAATATCAGCGAAAATTAATAAAAGCGCAGTAAAACTAGTATTAAGGAGATGGACGTCCGATTTTTGGGACAATTTGATACTCTGACTATCTGGATCTGAGTAGCAAATCAAAGTAATATCCCCTTTATCCTCGCTGAAGAAATAACTTAGTACTAAACCGAGTACCCGAGAATGGATTGCTCCCAAATGGAACCTCTTGTTGGAAAATGGTGTCAACAAAGAAAATGGATATTTAATGTCAGCTGCAATCACATAAGACCACCCATATCTTCGATAGGAGAGTGTCCCTAATAGAATGGTTTCTCCATCCTGATCATGAGTAGATGGTAGGTCGACTTAATATTTAATTACATTTTTCCAATTTGACATTTTTTTTTTTTAAAACTGCCTGAAATTTTTTTTCAAAAGTTTAATTTTTCCAGATTTTGTACCTTTGTTTTTCAGGATTGTGGCCCCCATCATGCCAAGAAAAGAAAAGGTCAAACTCAAGGCTACCTGACAATACCTCACACATACAGGCCTAACTGCGCAGTTCATGCCTACAAGTAAAAATACATTGGTTTTAGTTCGGGTTTGAAGAGACTATAAAATTTATATTTGCAGGAAAAAATTGAGCAAGACTTTAAACCTAGTCATCGAACGTATCTCTTGGTAGCGTAGTTTGTCTTTTTACAGGCAGTCGTTAAAAACAATGTTTTTCTAGTTTTGCCTGTTTCAAAATGTGGCGCTTATAGATAAATAATCTTCAATACTTAATAGGTATGCTTTTATTTGATAGATAAAAGAGAGGTAACAAGGACTTTTTGGTTATCCTCATTGTAACTTTGCCTGCAGCTAAATTTTGAGATGTGCCATATGTTTTGATATCCCTACGCATAGAGCAAAGTGCTTCTTATAGAAACTTTCTGTTTTAGAAAATAGAAACCATCGTTTTCTTTTTAAATCCTTCTTTTTTTAAAGAAACTAATTCATTATTGTCTGGTTCATGCCACACCCGTAGCGCAAACCCGAAACTATGTTCAAACTACGCAGAGGCACTGCACGGACTACTAATGATCACCATATAGACTCTGGAGAAATTTTTGACACCCCAATTACTTTCAAGTGTACATGCTTCACTCGGTCTACCTTCGTTAAAAAATAGTGAAAAAAAAACTCATTGTTAAACCTCAAACTGTTCAAAAACACATCTAATAAGACACGTTACCTATAGATATTCCATATTTGGCACAAAGATACGGTAACGATTTTATTTATTTATTTTATTTACTTACGGCTATTTGGTAAGGTGACAGCACTACTTTATTCATCCAACAACCGAAAGCAATATATCGACTTAAGCAAAGCGAATCAATTTAATCAATTTAATTTTTTAGTATTAACCGATCACGTAGCAGGTGACAATTGAACGATCGCGGTTTATTAGATGAATCCATGCAATTTTTTAAAGGTTCATAATACAAACTTATTCAGCTCACCCAACTCGATTTATTTATTCATTTAGCATTCAATTAAATGAAATTTTTCAGAAAATTGCATCAAATTTGCACTTTGAGCACTTTCCACAAAATCACGGATAAGAAATTTAAAAAATAAAAACCAAATACTCATTCGACGGATATAAATATAAAAAACAAACAAACAAAGCAGAAACACTTCACAAGCTAATCCAATGAAAGTCTATCGTTTACTACTTTACCGCCACCGATGGTGAAATCACACTGAAACCTCGTCACAGTTGGAAGAACTCTTTATTGGTAATATTAGTAGAGCTAGAGATGGTTATGGTGACTAAGGGAATGGAAGTGGCCATCAGTGGAATAGCTGCTGCGAAGCTGAGACTCTCACAATCCATTGCATGACACCCAGTGCTAGCAGCTAGAGCTAATCACGGTTTTGTTGCTCAATGAATTGTGGATCGTATTTCACTTGCAAGTTTATCTTTCTGTTTTTCTTGATATTTGTTTTGGCTCCGAGCTTCGTATGACTGTATCTAGAAACATTGAATATGGAAATAGGATACCTACAACTGTGTTAAATACTTCAAATGCCGGCACAGAGTTGTTTTTGTAAATGTCAGGCCGTGACGTGTGAAAGTGTGAAGAGGCGTTCGACAATAGTAATTGTATCTGGATCTTGATTTGGAATATAGTAATTAAAGATATATGGATGTATAATATGTCGAACATGTTCGTGAATATTCTCTAGTCAACGTATGTTCAAAGTTTAACTCCCGGAGAGTCGAAGTAATTATTTAACTGTCAGAAGGATGTACTAATAATAATTATCCGCTAATCAAATATCGAATCAATCTCGACAGGTCAATCTTGTACGGAGTAACGATCGACGAAGTATTATCCAATCAAACATTGGAGTTAGAACATCTTTATTAAAAGTAACGATTAACGCACAATCCGGTGGAACAGAGGGCAGATATGCTTTTAGAAACTGTTTTTTTATGCGTCGTAGGCGTTATGAGATCATTCAACAGAATAAAAACACTTCTTTTTTGGTAAAAAAAAAACAATATAATAGCATTCTCAATATCCCAATATCCCTTAAATAAATAATAAGGAATATAAAAAAAAATGTTGTCTATACATGTTATACAATCAATTCCAACTCAATTCAATCAATCAAAATGAAAAAATAAAAGGTTCGTATAGCTTATATGGTAGCAAGTGCCAAGCCAGAAACTATTCATGAATAATTCAACCAAAACATTTGATTTTATTAAAATTCCAGAGAAGAAAGATTTCATTTGAAGAGGAAAGATTCAAATTTGTTAAATATGTACATACATGCTAAATAAATTCATAACAGTCTATTCCAACGAAGATTTACTTAAAGCTTAAGAACCTTCTTTTTAAGTTTGTTATTTTAAACTAATTGCTTTTACATATTATGTAAAATTATATCCAATCCATTACATCATCGACGAAAATGGCTATGAAGAGTGCAGATCACGAGACACATAGAATTCCCTACAACGACTTTACCAAATCGTTGATTGAATTTATTTATATAAGAAAATAAACATCATTTGCAACACGCTTTACATCTTCTTAACCTATATAATGTATAGAAAAAAAGAATTCAAGATTCCCCACAGTAAAGATAAGTTTAACAGAAGTATAATTAAAAGAGTAGAATTTAAAGTGTTATTATATAGAAGCAGGTGTAAAAGAAGAACTTAGGAATATATTAATTATAAGAAAACAATTCAATGTGCCTTTTGTTTCCAAGAAATTGTCCTATAAAATTGTATCTTTTAAAAACGAAATGCTTCTCTCTTGCCAAATGCCGAAAGAGAGTTTCCCCGAAACAATGCGAATCGTAAAGACATGCTGAGAGGAAGTGAGAAGTGAGTTCCAAAGATGAATACCATTATTATTATTATTTATTATTTAAATTTCTTTATTTCTTTCCAAAAACTAAACTAAGGGTTACAATAATTCTTTTGTTTTTTACATACATACAAACTTACTTTAAGAAGACCATTTTAGTTTTTAGCAAGAAATAGCATAGTACGTTCTGTTGTCAAAATGACAAGAGGCGAAAGTACTTTTATTTTGAAAAAGAGGAAAAGTAATTAAACTATTGATGGGGAAACAAATTATATAACTTGAAATTACAACCAAATCAAAAGATATACATCGAGTAGACAATAATCATTTATTATTCATATACTATATTACACCATTGGAATCAAAAGAGAATCTATTTGAGAAAAGTTAGAGGAAAAAAGCCATGTTTTGATCTTGTTTAAAAATACTGATTTTATTCTCTCACACTTAAGGTTTTCAGGTAGTATATTAAACAAACGAGGCGCGGTTACATAATAAAAACGAGAGAAGTGTGTTTTGTTGATTGTTGGTACAGTAGCGAAATATCTGCTGTTGGCTCGTAAATTATAATTTTCATGAAATCTAACATCATAATAACCGGAATTTTCAAAGAATATTTTTAAAACTTTATAGCAATAAAGATGTCTTAGAGGAAGTATCTCGAGATATTTGAACAATTCTAAACTGGGTGTTCTACGATTAACTTTACAAATAATTCTAATTGCATGCTTTTGTTTGATTAATAGAGGTTCTATTTTATTGAAATAAGTTCCACCCCAACACGAAATTCCATATTGCAATTTTGATTTCAATAAACCGTTATAAACCAACTTTAGAATTGGTAAATTACAGTAGAGACTGAGATGATATAGCTGCCCTACAACCATATTCAAATATTGATTTAAGTAAAGCGTATGATTAGTCCAGTTGAGTTTATGGTCCAATATGACACCTAAATACTTAAAATATTCAACACGCTCAATTTTAAAACAGTTGTTATGGCAACTTACGGTGTCGTTAAAGGTTTTAGCACCATTGGAATGGGCATCCACTAGACAAAATCGTAAGCAATCTGGTGAGTGATAAAAAAGAGGCAATTCATCACATACCACACCCTTGATATTGAATATCATAAACTTTGTCTTATCACTCATTATTAATTTATGTTGCTTGAACCATCTCCGTAGTATATCTAAGTCATTTTTTACATCCGAGAATAAACTAAGATAACTCTTGTTCGAATCGGAAAGGGCAGTATCGTCAGCGAATGCTGTAATTTTGCCCTTAAAACGTTGAATAAACAGTGAATTAACATATATCAGAAACAGGATCGGACCCAAGACGTAACCTTGAGGAACACCTACATTTATCTGATTTTGGGAGCTAATAACATTTTTTACTCTTACTACCTGCTTACGGTTACTTAAATAAGAAGCAAACCAGACGTAAGTAAAGCCTCTGAAACCCGCATTAAATAATTTATTTAGAAGTAAGGTATGATTTACCATATCAAAAGCCTTTGCGATGTCAATAAAGAGGGTCGAAGGAATTTGGAAAGAATTTATACTACTATAAATTTCCCCAGTCAGCTTTAACAATGCACTCTCAGTAGATAGACCACTTCTAAACCCAAACTGAAATCCACTAAAAAAACTAGTTTTATCAAGGAAAGATAATATTCTACACTTCATACCCCTTTCAAAAACTTTGGAAAAAACTGATAAAAGGGAAATAGGACGGTAATTATTTAATACCATAGTATCACCCTTTTTGTGAAGTGGCATAACCACTGCTGTTTTCAGAGTTTCAGGAAAAACACCTTCACGTACACAAAAATTAAAAATAAAACATAAAACGTCTGAAATTTGAAAAGAAATATTTTTCAATACGTAACTTGAAATATTATCCAAAGAGGAAGAATTAGACGTTTTTAGTGACATTATAATTTTATGGATTTCTAGTGAATTAAACTCCTCAAAGTAAAAACTTGACATTTGAAAATCTTCTTCATGTAAACTGCTGTCACAATGAAAGGTAGATTTGAGGTTATTAATATGCGAAAATGCTATGTTAGAAAAAAAATTATTGAATAAATTTCCATCCAAAGGATCAGATGTAGTCGAGTTGTCATTGTTTATAATAATATCGAAGTTAGGTTTGTTTTTATTAAGTATTTCGTTAACAACCTGCCATTCCTTTTTAGAGTTACCCACGTTTTGAGCTAATTTATTTCTATAATACGAATTTCTACAAAGCGGTATTTCAGTTTTTACCTCTCGACATATCTTTTCATAATATTTCTTTAGTCTGACGTTGTTGGGATGTTTTCTAACCAGTAAACAGAGCTGTTTTTTCTTTTTAATTTTCCGTAATAATCCAATAGTCATCCAAGGCTTAAGACATTTTGATTTGTTGTTATTTTTAGATATTCTCTGTTTACAGTTCGTTATATAAAATTGTAACTTTTTAAGAAACAAATCAAACGCTAAGGATGGATCAACTGTAGTATATACATCATCCCAAAACTCTAAATTTAAGTATGATCGTAAAGCAACAAAATCAATTTTTTGAAAAACTTTCACATCAGGTTGTTTTATTCTGGAAACATTACAATTAAGTTGAATACCTATCAAACTATGGTCAGTTATTTGTAAATCATATACCATTGTTTTATAGCCTAAAGGATTGTTCCTGTGAAGCCTTATAAATATATGATCCAAACAAGAATGAAATCGAGTAGGTTGATTTAACACAGACTCAAAACCAAAGGTAGACAATGTAGATAGAAAATTATTGACATCGGGTGAATCACTCAGTATGTTTACATTAAAATCACCTAACAGTACCACATTTTTACACTTTTGATTGACCAAATATTCCGAGAATTCATCCAAAAACTGTTTAACTAAACACTTATGCAATCTATAAACACAGATAAAACAATAGTAAACACCAGAAGTTTCGCAATTGACACTGATAATATCAGGACTTTCCATATTATACTTATCAATTTCACACCCTATTATACTACTTCTATAGAATACCGCGACGCCACCGGCTGCATAAGAATCATTACAAGATGCTTCGAGTTTAAAACCAGGAATTAAATCAAATTCAGACTTCTCATCACTAAATATCCAAATTTCAGAAAGGAAAATTATGTCTGGTAAATGATCCAAAGGTGTAAGGTGAGATAAAAAAGTATTAAAATTTGATCGCATACTACGAACATTTTGATGAATGATTGAAAACCCTGAAGAATGCTCATTACTAGGATGGTCTACACAAAAACATTTAATATTATCAGAAATTATTGAAGAAAAACTATTATAAGAACTTGAATCATTTAGTAGAGGATTATTTATACAAGTATTATTCATGAATTAAACAAAACATAAGATATATAATTACTTAAAGTTCAAGTTTAGTAATGTCCTCAAATGATTTAATTTTAATAACTCTGTCACATTCTTTTTTCCTGATGAGAACATTTGAATCTCGAACCCAGACAAATTTGCATTTGTTTTTGAGTTTAAGATCATTTGCCTTTTTCAATAAAGATCTTGTGTAGCTAGTGAGACAGTCATTGATGTAAATCTTATTGCTGCTACTGCTGATGTTGTTGCTGTTGTCATCATTATTGTTGTTAGTAAGTTGAGCACCAAAAATATTAGATGTAATACTTTTTTGCCAGAACAATTGCCGCTCTGAGTTTATATATATAAATAACCCGGCATTAAATTCAACTTAGTGAGCCGTTCGATCGCGAAAACTTAAATTTGTTTGCTGTTTGCTAATAATAATTGTATGTAAGTACTTAGGTGTGCAATACTCAAGGCATTTATCAAGCTAAGATTCCAGTATAGTTTTTGCGTCGGGTGAAACATGGTCATAACGTCTCAATCCATAAACATATCGATTCATATTGTTGAATGCAACATTGAGGTAACGCCTAATGAGCGTACAGACAGATTTCGCAGCCATTTGTAATAATTTGAATCAACAGAGTCCTTACTAGTTTTAATTTTGTTGCAACTGTGTATAGCATTGCGACATAGAAAGATTCCTAAGAGAACCATAGTCTTTTCCTATAAAAGTGCGGATATGGTCATACCAAAATAGAATTTTGTTGAACCAAACACCAAGATTTTAAGTCCTATCAACAAACTCTATTGGATCATTTCATGGGATTGCATTGGGAAAATTGCAGTAGCTTAGTCCTTTTTAAAAAGGCATTTGGATTGGCTGGGTTCAGCCTCAATGAATTACAGTCACACTAAGCTGTATTGAATCAGGCTACCCACAAACTTCGACAAGCCAGCTTGAACGTGGGCACAATCATATTTAAAATAGCCGCTCAGAGAATAAAAAATTCATAGAAATTTATTAACAGTAGCGTCGTCTGAAGCAGAGCTTGAAACTATCCCCAAGTATGCACGCGAATCCGCGGGTTGACGCCACTGGGTATTACCGCTTTACGACAAGGACAATCAAACAATAATCAATAAGGGGAGCATGCACGTGTCGAAATCGTTAAAACAGCTTGACGTAAAAACTCTTTGATGAGGATGACAAAATCTACTAAACAGGTGGCAACACGACCAATTACGGAAAAAAATACTGCTTTCTAACTACCAGTGCAGGATTGCAGGTAAATCAACCATAGATGCAATCTAAGGTATAAGAATCATGATGGAAAAAAATCGCGATGGTTGATTTAAAAAAAAAAAACTTTAAATAGATAGCCAAATAATCTGTTGTGGGTGCCGCTTAGACAACGAGGAGTTCCAAAAACCTACGACCATCAACATGTATGACGAAACAAAGACAAGAGTGAGATGCGGTGTATAAAAGGTAAGCCTCCTTTATTGATATTTCTCATAGTCCTTAATTATCTGCTTGATAATCAGCTTGACAACTTAAGGTCGATATTTTTTTGAAGCCCAGCCGGCGAATGAATAAGGATACAGTGAAGTAGGAGGCTTCTAATCCTTCTATTCCTAGACTTGGCGGCTGGATGTCAAACTGCCTGCTGGGTCTCAATATTTAGTTGGAGTTGGAGCCTGCTGTTTTCTTCACCCTTGAAGAATCAAAGAGTGGTCAGTTAATAAAAACTGCAATTTTTCATGGAAGCTACCTTTGCAGATACAGGGTCAACCAACGTGTAGAGAATCACAACATTTAAGTGACCTCCGGTTTCTTTTTGACTAGTGACGGGTCTTACAACTACAAATTACACAGCCATTCCATGTTGTCCAAAACTATTGTTTATATCAACAATCTTTGATAGATTTCTTTTGTAATTAAACGATTTAGGGTGGTATTGTTTAAGTCTGAGTCTACAACTGGGTGGAAACGTGTCATAGTGCGTCGTTCCTTCACAGACAATCAAAATGTTTTAAATGTGCCTTAATCTACAGGATATTACCCCGATCTAAGAAGAAGATGCGAAGCTGGAAAATGCGTGGTATAATCTGAAATTTAAAGGTAGCTCCTTTTCCGAACTGCCAAGTCAACGAAGACAACTAACCAACATGTACCAACCGAATAGGAAAAAAACACAATTTTGTTAGTGTTATTGTTATTTTATTATTTCGTTAATAATATACAGTTTGCTATTGCACAATTTACATTATTCGTACAGAGATATGATTTACAAATGTATATCTTTCTACTGAAAAATTATTTATATATTTTTAAGTAATGCTATAAATTTACAAAATAGAACCTGAGGAAACAACAAAAAAAAACTCAATTTGAAAGAACAATGTCAATTTTAAAAGCAGCAACTTTAAAGAAGTTGCCTCGAAGTAATGACAAGCTTCACGAATTATACCTTATAGGAAATCCGACCAAGAATTAATATTATTATTAAATTACTATTACTAGAAATTGGGACCGAGGAAAAAATATTATGTGTTCCAGGTTGTGATACGAATTTCAAACCACTCCCCTGATACCCTACCCATATTCATATCCCCCAAAGTAGGCATGGTATTGGGTTGAGAGTCTTTTCCATATTGTAACAATTTGTTTACTATATCCGGTATTATAATTTTGACTAATAGTTTGAAACATGCCTTAATATTGATTATTGATAAAATTTGTGATCATGATCACTGATTAGCATCGAAAGATATGTTGATCTAGTCACGTACGTCCGCCCGTCACCAATTTTGAGACCTTAAAATTTGAGCTTGAAAGCTGAAAACACACTGACACAAAAAAATATTGAAGAAATTGATCGAAATTAAGGTCGTATTCCTCGCAAAGTACATGGAAAAAGTCTTTTTTAACAATTCGTGCAAAAAAGAGTTTTTTGCAACATCCACTTTTTGGTGGCATTTTTAACAAAAATGTTGGTTCTTCGATTTGTTGATTAAGAAACTATAATAAAAGTTGGAGCAAAATATGAAGACAATGTTCTTCTTAAAAAGTCGCCTAAGTAACCTTTTTTACCACGCTCACTTTTGTAAGGCGTTTAAACCAAGTTTTCAAATTTTGATGTTTTTTTTTTAAACAAGGAATGTACCAAAATGGACAAGGACTCTCATCGCAATGCCACGCTTACTAGGGAATAGAAATATGAATAGGGTATCTAAGCGGACTGAAGTCTTCCTTTTTTTTTGCTTTTCTAACAAAGTCAGTCAATAGCCTTGTTTAAACGAGTTGTAAAGTCAATACTTTTTTCGTTTTTTAATAAATTCATTGCATTTTGTTGAAAACTCCCTTAAAAAGCGGGCGTGGCAAACAGCTTTGTAAAGGTAAACTATTGAGAATGGCCATCTTTCGTTTCCATCACCTTTTCCGATAAATCTATTATTTTTACATACCGAGAATGCTAATAGACGGATTTCAAAAATCCTTACATTTATACATTTGGGCCCCCAAATTACAGCTTCCAAGCTGTCATGGAGACGAACGGACATGGCTTTATAGATATAATTTTGGATGCTGCTCACAAATATATGAACATACTTAAAGGGCTAATATAATGACACGTTTCAAGCTATATATCAATATAAGTAAACACTTAGGATACGGTAGGTATACAAATAGTTATTGACCCCACTTCTCACAATGATATAATAAATCAAACCAAACATCTGCTATCTTGGTCAACAAAGAATAAGCTATGTATGTCATTTATACTATCCAGCAAATTATAATGCAATAAACTTTAATTGATGATTGAATAATGATACCGCACGAAAGCTCTTAGTCAGGCACGCTAGAATTTAATTAAAATTTAATTATGTACTCTTAAATATATACGCGTACTGACACTCAAATAACGTTTAAAATGACCGTTGTTCTAGGTCCCATCTAATCCGAAAAGCAAATGATTAAGATTTTGAATGTAAATCACATTAACCTACTCCAAAGAATGTTGAGGAAGTACTGTTAATAGGTGCTTACAGAAAATACTTTAACTTTCTCTCCAAATCACAAAATTGAATTCTCTATGAACAGAACAAAGTAGATTCAACTTTGTAAGTCATGCCATTACTCAAAACCCAGAACTAGGGCATGTCAACCACAAAAGAACCTACGATGCTGTATATGTCTTAAATATGGAAGCAGTTCCTATTGACTTGACAAACTGGCTAATATTCTCATCACATCATGTTATACAAATTCATTATAAATGTGAAATTAGAAGCTTCTACCTCCTTAAAATAATATGCACGATTTCAAGATTGTCTTTTGACGCATTTTGTCCATATCTCCATAAATTTTTTTTAACAATAATGAGGTTTACGTCGATCGATCTTAACGCAATTATCACTAGAATAACTAATGTGGGTGTGTTTGTTGTCAATGTCATTTGTTGAATTCGTAGTAAGTAAAAAACAAAGCTGCAATAGTACCTACGTACAAACTACAAATAATTTGCTGGCATTTCGAATGAAAACGTTAAAACTTAATTAAATCTCAATATATATATACATATTTGATATAACTTCGGAAAGAATCAGTTCCCATTAAATTAATTTGGCCTCACTCCAAATTTGTTTTAAGTAACGCATCAGATTTCCTGATATTCAAGTTCAAGAAATGGTAATGTTGTGACAGTTAAATGAATCTCTTAGAGCGCAAAAAAGTTGATTTTATTTATAACTGATCACCGTTCTACGATATCTAAAATTGTAGTTCGATGTTATTATGAAATGACGGCGCTGTCATATAGTAGATAAAGTTCTTATATGACATTTAAACAAAGAATTGTTGAATGTAAATGATCGAACTGTGTCAGAGACTAATTTCTTCTCATTGTTTATGCGGAAAATAGTAAGCTGTTCTTGGCATTTAAATTACAAGTAAATTACAAGGTTTTAGGTGGCAATCTCTTTGTAATTGTTGATCTGCAGACTAAGATCTTAATAGCTTGTGTAGCTTTTGGTATTAAATGCAATAAAAATTCCCAATGAATTTGTGATCTTCTTCACAGTCTTCCTATTTTACTGCATCGCTATACTGGTCCGTATGTTGAGTTCGCCGGTTCTTCCTCGTGAATATCTAAGGGATCTCGCAATTTTGATGAAAGTAGTTTTTTTACGGTTAAAAACGTCATTCTTACATTAAGCTCTTCAGTTACATATTTTTATAATGATTGCAACAAGGCGTCAAATTTTGTTTCGTTAATTACTTTAAAGCAATGCTAACTTAAACCTTAAAATGGCGCCATGAGATACCAGAAGATACTGGTTAACGTATGGCCTCTAAAAGCTGCGTAAACCTTCAATGGGCGAATGTAATAATTAAGCTGGCGCTGTAGGCTTACGACCTTCATGCGTTTATATTGGGACAATAATTGAAATATGAATTTGCGTTTAATTTTTTTATTGGGACTCTCTGTGTTTTTCCCCAAACTATTCCTAAAGCATAATATGTGAACACAGTAAGTACTTAATTTATTTTTACAGCTCTATAATCGAAACCTACAGGTACGAGCAATAAGAACATGTTTAACTAGGCAAAACGAAAACCTATACACCAATGCTGGAAAATAAAACTTGGGTGAGCAGTCCACATCATATTGTACAACTAAGGAAGGATTCGTTGTATGTATTTCGCTGTGTTCAAATACAGGATTAAGTGTTAAGTGGCGAGCATTGTTAAATTGGCGGGTTTTGCCGCTTAGATTTTTAGAGATAAAACAATGACGGCCAGGAATCATGACGTTGTCGGAGTACTTTCACTTCACAGTTGTAAAGATTTAAAGACCTCAAGAAGAGGAAGGATAAGTTTTCATTTCATCGCCAGATGCCGCATTTTAAGGGAGTTTCGTATGAGGCACTTTGGTGTTACTTCGATGGAAAAGAACGAAGTCCTTGTAATTTTAAACGGTAACCTTGGCTGGGAAACATTTTATCAATACGCAACTGCCGCTCGGAGTTACAGACAACGTATCATTGAAGGGGGCTTTTAAAATAAAATATAATATTTGCATTGAAAATTGAGTATAAAATCTGTAAGGCGCCATTTAGTCATATCCTGGAAACCACGCTGTATTTCTGTGTTAAATGTTATTTCATCAGAAATGCTTGGAACCCTAAACAAATTTCTTCAGACCCAAAAAATTAAATTTTTGTTTATTTTTACTTCCTCTTCCATGTTCCTTGAAAAACTAAGGTGTAGATCCATAATCTTTTTTGAAATCCAACTTTTACCCAAGTTTAACTTTTATTTCTTTCTCTGCAGCTAGTTTTTGTACTGGCTAATCTGCACGACAATGATTATAATCTCGACGATTATGAAGACAAAGGTAATGCAGTTTGCCTGCGGGAGATCTGCCGATAAACTGAATTATTTAAGGAGGGTAGCGCAGTTCTTTGTTAGAATGACGTTTATGAATGCAGGGATAGTATGAGCGCTCAGTTCAAAGTCTGGATGAAGTAAATTGTTTAATACTTAAATAGATTTAAGCACTTTTGTCATAATTGCTTCTTCTTCTCTTTTAACGGCGAGGTTATGACCTGGATTAGAGGGATCATTACCCTCCTAATCCAGTAATTTGCAACTAGTTCGTCGTTTCGATTTCAAATTTTATCGGTATACCTCTCGGTTTCAGGTCACTTCACTCAGAACAATAAAATGTTGGTGCTGCTGCTCTTGTCTGACCCCGGATGTTTGTATGTGTGTTTGTTAAGATAATTTCTAGGATTCAGAATAAATTATTAAACACTTGAGTGAAAAAAATTGTTAATTTTATTTAGAAAATAATAAGGCAAGGGGCCTCCACTCATTTGTTGCCCCAAGGCCGCCAGACCTTTAAATCCGGCCCTGGCTCGGCCACTTCGAGCAAATGAACACTAATGATCCCTACCCCTAGATTCGAGAGAGGCCAAATGAATGAATCGAACCCCGCTTTAATGGCCAACCCGTTGCAGATGCTAGAACGGTTGGACTGGACAACTCGAAGCAGACTGGCCTAGATCTGGGGGATGGAAGACTGCAGTTTGTTAGTTAGACATGAAAATTATTAATTTATCTACGATGGGGCTATCATCAGAGATAATCAAACGTGGATGAATGGTTTGAAGGGGAATTGGAAGGTATTGTATAAGTCCGAAAAATACCATTATACCTGAAATGCCCTTACTCTGATCCACTCCGAGCAATTCCAGACATTTATATGTGGAGAAAAGAATCCCCTACTGCGAAGAGTTTAACTATCTGGGATGATCATTAGCGAAGTAAACTATGATGACGACATCCATTATTGCGAAAGCATAGAGTTGATGAGGTGTCGGAAAAAAACTCAGTCATCTTCTGTTCACCGCAGGAGTGCTTTCGGCGCTTGCATAAAATGTTGGACAACGAACAAAAAGTTTGAGGGTAACAGCAGAGCGAGAAGAAGATTCTTCGCATGACAGCAGGAGCAGCAAGGCTTGATCAAATAAGAATTTCAAAGATCGGAAGAAACCTTCACGTGAAAATATCTGTCTCAAAAAAATGGAGCATTTAGGACTCTCAAAGGCGAAATCCTACGAACCCCATCAAAAAGGTAAATTTCAATCAACGTGCACATACAATCTGCTTTTGTTCATTCTTCTGCATATTTAGTAACTGCAGGTATTTATTTATTAATCGATTGAATATTGTATTTACTTATTGCATTAAATTAATTCTATTGTGGGTCGATAATTATTATTTCCTTGAGGCTAAACCTGGGCTACGCCGGCATCCATCAGGGATGCATGAAGTGGGACGATTATCTCTCTAGTTCATATCATGACCTCGACGTAATAGAAGAAAAAAAGGCGTCAGTTGCGTTTTCTTTATCGGTGAATGCCTTTGTAAGAATAGTTTACAAAATCGTTTTTAGGCCAAAAGGCAATAATTAAAGGGTTACAGTTAAGCATATGGGATCCGAAAAAGGAGCATTAGTTTAGAGTAAGTTTTTTGTTAGTTTAAAGTTAGAATGAATCATGTTTGTCTAGAACCTAAGTGGATATATAAGTAATACATAATACAACATAGGGACGGGCTTCAGTCCGCTTGGGCGAACTGTTGGATACCCTATTCTTATTCCTATACCTCATAAGTGGGTGTGACAAAAGTCTTAGTATGGTTGAATTATTAAGAACGCTTTACACATTTTGTTATATAACATTTAAAGGATTTTATCAAAAAAAAACGAAGCTTTTATAAAAAACGCTCCCTAGCTCAAAATTTGGTTTTTCAATAAAATGTTTTATTTAATTGTGGGCGTGTCAGTAGGCGGATTTAAAAAGAATTAACACATGAGCATAGAGGGCCCCTAGAGAGTATATATTATAAATGTCAGCTCCCTAGTTCAAACTTTGAATTTTCAAAAAAAAGTTGATTTTAAATTGTGGGCTTAAAGGGCCTCTAGAGAGTATATATTATAAATTTCAGCTCCCTAGCGCAAATTTTGGTTTTTCAATAAAATTGTTTTATTTAATTGTGGGCGTGTCAGTGGGCGTATTTTGAAAATGTTATATCCCGAGCAGTTTTAGGAGTCATAGATCATATATAAAAAATTTCAGCTTTCTAGCTCAAAATTCGATTTTTTCCAAAATTTTGTTTTTTTGAGTTTGTGGGCGTGTCTGTGGGCGGATTTCAAAAATTCGTAAACTTTATTATTTCGGCACCCTAGAGAGTATATGGTTAAAATTTTAGCTCTCTAGGCCCAGTTTAAAGGCATAATTTTTGCCGACGGACGGACGGACGGACGGACATGGCTAGATCGAAATTACTATCGATGCTGATCATAAATATAGTAACTTTTAGGGGTCTACGGGCAATATTAAGGTATGTTACAAACTATTCGTCAAAATTAATAAAAACGAATGTAAAAGTTAAAAAATTAACACCTCCACACGCATATATTATCCAGATCTTGGTTAAAACAGATGATATGTTCACACCCTTGACGACGTGCAGTGCTTGGATTTATAAGCTCGTCGTCATTCTCTATCCGAACGATATAAAGGTGCTTCCATTAGCAAAACTATAAATTGTATTATATGTATGAATGTTGACTGCGGAAGGTCATTAATATGGATAAGAAACAAGGATTAAGAAAGTATCGATACTTGCGCACTAACAGCAAAGTAGTTCAACTTGAATTAATCGTCCTTAAAAGAAATTCTGCGAACAACCACAGAGTTTATTCGTTCTAACTATAAACCATTTTTGCAACCTACGAACATACTTTGTAAGTTTTAAGTCAATCTACCAAGTGGCTTGGTTTTAATGATGCCTCACACATTCGCAAAAAGGATTATATTTATAGAGATATGGATAGATATATTTACAGGATGTAATATATTTTTGGATATAGTCCAACGTCTTGTATTGATCTTATACCTTCAACGCCTGAGCCCTCGGGCTACAGTGCCCCCAGGTCGTTGTCCTTTTTCCAAAAAATCATATTTTTTAAAACAACATAGCTATTAAAAATTTTATTTAAATAATTATCTAGAATCCTTACTCGTGTAAAGAAAAGTAAATTAATATGCTCACTTATTTAGAATGCCACTCCATTCATCAACTAAACGTACAAATAGATGTAAGAATATCTCTCATTTAAATTGTTACTTGACAACTTGATTTATACATGCAACTTTCATAAATGTTTCAGTGTTAATTAGAAGCATTTGACGGCAAACAATTAAAATCGACTCAGCTTAGATTCTGTTATAAATTATTACATTAAAATAAAGTGTTATTTTCATAATTAAAAACGCAACGATTTAATCACTTAGATAAAAATTATAAAGACTCCATTAACGCCATAAAGTTTCCTTTTATTAGCTCCATAATATGTAACCAGCGGGAAATGCTTGTCTTCCAGAATTAATCTTCATGTTAAAATTAGGAATAGATGCATTGCTGCCACAACAAAAAATAAAAACCTCATTCAAAAAACCAAATTAGAGATGATGACTGAAGATGTTTTGCATATTATTCTTGTTTTAATCGTAATTGTATAGTACAATCTTAAGCGCGGTTCAGAAGGGATTCAGTATGACGGTAGAAGTTTAAATTTTTTCTGATTCTATTTCAAAATGAAGAGTTTTAAAATAGTCGATGATGAACAAAACATTAAATAAAAAGTAATAAAATACTATATGAGGCGGGTTTGTTTACCAACTAACCTATAGTGAAAATTAGGCAATACTTGTGGGCTTTTAGTTGTTTATCATGCATTAGTTTTTTTTGGCTTCGGATTAATATAAATTTTTGCATTCCAATTTGTTGAAACGAGGTATTTTCCCTTTCAACCTAAAATTGAATATAATCATTTCTACTTCTTACACTTGGGGGTAACGATAATTGAATTGACTTCCTGACTGCAACTACAGACTTTTGACAGAGTTGAGAAGAAAGTATCAATTAGTCAAAAGCTATTCAAATAATAAAAAAAATACCTAAAAATAAAACGCAATTTTAATTTAAACTCGCCCTGAAAATATATATGAAACTATTGCAGAAAAGAGGAGAGCAAGAATATATTGGCAAACAAATAATAGCTCCAATCGACGAAACTAGAAATAATGATGGTAGTACCGAGTAGTCCCTATGGAAGGCAACAAACAAAATGAAAAGACCAATCAGGCTCATTCTGCCGGTCAAAACCAGAGAAGACAACTGGGCAAGGAAACAATTAAGGAACATATAGACAGGCTACAGTCAAACAGTTGCGCGAACGGTTGGATAGCCTATCGATATTCCCATCCCCCAAAGTGGGCCTGTGCCTTTATCCATTTTTTACATTTTTTTTCGGTTTTCTAACAAAATTACCAAGAAACAATTTTTAGTAAATAGTGATACCTACATAATTCAAAAAAACAGATTTAAGAATACATATAACAAAATGTTTAGTAAACATTAAGACAAGTTAAGTTATGCAGTTTACTTAACGGAATCTCCTGTGCTTCATTCTAAAACAATTATTCTGCTCTTCTATTACCCTTTCACCAAAACAATTCTATTGGCCAAGCTCACATGTGAGGAAAGATGGGTGTTCCAACATGAGGAAGCTGATCTTCCTAGACTTTATTCCATTACTTTATGTGTTTTTGTATGAAGAAAGACAAAGGAATATGAACTAGTTCAACCAAAATAAATAGTATGTGTTATTTATTTTGGTTGAATTAAAATTCAATCCTTTATAATTCTGCCATGATGTGTGGGCTCTGCGTACAAAAAATCGTTAGGTACTACGTTCCTCCCGTGGTGTGTATGTGTACGAATTGAAGAGGAACACAAAAAAGAACGTCAAATTCACCCATCCAATGTTTTTAATTTTTCTGATTTTTTCACTGTCACACCTCACACGTCGTCCTCAAGTAACCCCTCTCACCCACACAAATATATGAAGAAGTTTCGTGCGATCGCCATTTCAATCCCTTAGGAACCGGGCCACTAATGTCTCTTTCTTGTGTCTGTCAGACATTAGGTTAGTATAGTTGGAATTGGAACAAACCTTTGGTTTCAGAATCAAGCAATGCTAGTTTTCGGATAACCATCCCAACGTGGAAGGTAAAATAAAATAATAGAGAAAGGGAGTGAATAGTGAACTGTTTTAAAAGTATACTTGAGTTAATAAAAACTTAAAAATTTAAAAAACAAAATTACTTACACTATTATATGATAAATAAGTGTATGTAGATACTTTTCATGTTACTTGATGTTTTCCAGAACGATTTTTTGAACGACCCAACTTATTTTGTTTTTTATTTGTGCTTCCTGTTCGTAATTTAAATATGTGTATAGTTTTGGGTTGCCAGGCAAGCAAGCGAGGCAACTACGTTTGTGTTATACCTGGCAAAAGGTCCTTGTACTCGTATGACTTTTAACACTTCATTCAATTAACCATTTAGTTGTTAACCGCTTCAGATATGCTTGCACTTCCTGCCTTTTATTTCTTTACTTTATTAGAATTTATATTTAAATTCACTAATGGGTTCCACCACTGGTGTTTAGACTCGCACGTTACAAAAATATATTATATTAAAATATAAACTACATAATTTTGTGTATTTTTAACTTATTAATGTATTTAATATGTTCGCCGTGTATTGTATCACTGGAACCTTATTCTTTAATTGCTTTGGTTGCACTGCTGCCTGCCTATTTAAACTAATAAAATAGCGTTCCCCCACTCCAATATTTTTTAACATTCAGTACTACCTGGCGAGATGTTATCCTAATCTCGTTCTTAGTTATTATATTCATATATAATTCCTTAATGACAACAATAAAATAAACCTGTATCTATTAAAGAGCCTCAATGCTCGGTTATGCCAAGAAACGTCATGTCCTAGGAGACAGGTATATTTAGATTGCGTAGAAAAGAGAAGTCTTGATTGCATAGAAAATCCACTTTCAGAAATAGAAGGGCGCGTTCAATTTTCAAGGCAACTACGAGTGCCGATGATTAGCTCACGCTCACGTGATTATCAGCTGTTCACTGAAAATTTCCCCTTCGAGCAAATGAAAATGAACCTGTACAGATGTCGAAAACATTTCATTTTGCTCCTTGGTTCGTAATATTCTAAGGTCTCCTACACACGAGCGTCTCGTCGTCATTGAAACGATTTAGACGCATAGTGCCTAGAAAGTATACGCTTGTGTCCTGCTCGAATTCGTTCCAAGTGTAACTGCACACGCGGACTCAGCCTACCCGAATCCGCTAAGGCTGGTAGGTTTTTTATTGAAAATTTCCTTAAAATGGCGGATAAAAATTTGAAATTTGTAAAATTGATTAAAAAATTTAAGCACATTTACCTATTTATACTTATTTATACCTATTAGATAGTGTTATGATACCATAGAAGGATACCCCAGAAAAGAATTGTTTGCAGATTATAGGCGGATAGGAGTCTTCGATGTAGGATGAACCTCATTCGAGTCATGATGAGCAGCTCCTATGCACTGAGTGTGCAGAAGGTGTAATTTTCCACTTTTTCAGAATAAGAAAACATGAGTAAACTTTGTCAGTAATAACAGATACAATAGAAATGCGTTCAAATAACAAGTCGTTAGTTAACTTACAGGCGACTTGTGTAGCCTTGGAACTAGAACCTGCTCATTCTCGACATGTTCGTGAAAGCTCTTCCTCCAAAAACCGGTTTGTTCCCTCATATCTCCACAAGGATGTTATAGTATTCAAACTTGTGTGTAGCCACAACGTTCGTGGGAATGATAGTCAAGGGAATAACCATGTATTCAGGGTCAAAGAGTCATGCATATGTCGAGGTACGTTGCTGTAAATACGCGACATGTGGAAGGTTTACCCGGTTTTTATGTTTTCTAGGTAGGATATCTGTGAGTCTGAATCAATTTTTCAAAATGATGAATGATTACAAAATTGGAGCTAGATATAGTTTTGGTGGTGTTTTATAAAAAGAATGGTGGGTTACGAGGGTAGTCCTAGAAGTACCCATCCTAACAAAGAAAACACAAACAAAGTGGGAAAAATTGCATCAACAAACAGACAAGCATCTGTCACCAACTAAACTGGGGTATCAGAAACCTTTAGGTAGTTAAGGAGCTTACCTTCCTCGGAGTAACCATCAAATCCACGTATCTAATGATTGCACATTATGATAGCCACTCGGACAGAAGATCACATCAACTCATCATGTGCCTCCACATCAGCGCGCTAAACTATTAGATTAATTTTATTCATGATTCTTCCAGAATTGAGAATGGTACTTATCCAATATTTAAACAAAAACATATTCAGTAGGAAATACAAATAAAAGTTCTTAGGCACGTAATATAATTAATTTGTTAAAATAAACAATATGCCAAACCATATCGTTTAACATCAATCAAAAATCGTATAATTTATACAAAAATGATCTTAAAACCGAGTCGGGAGTTAAATTGATTCGGAGCCTATGCTTGTTTTTGTTTTTTGCTAACAAATGAAATGATTTATGTAAATTATTATATGGGGCTAAGCAATTCTACAAAGAATGTTATGATGACACAAAAAATACAAAAAAAAACACAGGAGAAGGCATAGCCGCTTAGGCAAACTGTTGGATACCCTATTCCTATTCCAATCCCTCATAAAGTAGGCGCAGCAAAAATTTTTAAAGGATTTAATCGAAATAAACATTTTTTGTAGGATAACGCCCCTAAATAGTGGACATGGTAGAAAACTTTGCATGAAATAATTGTTCAAAACGATTTTGCGAAGAACAGGACTTTCATTTCCAATGATTTCTTTCGTTAAACAAACATTAATTTTGAATAGGGGGCGTGTCAGAGGGAGGATTTCAAAAATCTTTGTACATAAGCATTTTGGGCATCTAGAAGTTTATCCTACGCGACTGGCCTTAACCTTTAACTCACCATCTATTTGGATTACTGCAGATCTTGACGAATGCACCGCGACTGCACATGACGACATTCCTTCTAATGCAATTCCATCCCAATGTCTTCCTTTATGATTAAACACACTCCTTCAGCACATATCCTGCAAATCGCATTCAGGTAACTTTCCATGCATGGCTAATAAGTAAATCTCCATCGAATGCCTATAGCTCTTATCCTAAGTAGATACATATCCGGCATCGATTATTGGAACAATCAAACCTCTCAAATGAGTTGTCATGACAAGAACTGAACTCTTACATCATTTCCGCGTTAGTTAAACTACTCACTTAGACTTATTGTAGATATTGAATGCTTACTAATTGGTCTGCCCAAGAGCCATTATTTATGCGGTAACCACCGACTTCATTTTACTTCAAAAGCACTTCCAATATTTTCCTTTTATAACCTTCTCGTATACTTTAGTATATTAAGGAGAAAGATATTGCAAACGTGCTGAAATTTTGAACTCAAACGGAGTATGACGTGATATTACAACTATTGGATGTCCAAATAACTGAGTCAAGCATTTCCGTCTGTGTGTCCGTCTGTGATCGAGGCTCTTGCAATAATCCGGTGACGTATTTGGGATTCCTAGGCGTTCGAGTATATCTCGCTGTCATTTGTTTATTCAATCATTTTATATAAAGGTATCCACCAATCCATTGGTTTGTACAACACTGTTTTTCTCAAAATCAGATCCAACGATAGTTGTGTTTAATGAACAAAAACTAGATTAGAACAGAACAGCACAACCCTTCAAGCAAAATCGCTGACCCAACTTTTCCCGTCATTTTTGGATCCGCGATATATGAGGAGTTCCACGCACACATTTGTAAATTCACTGTAACTACATTGCCAATAGGCCTTTTCACCAAGCTATCTCTTTCTGAAGTGAAGAATCCCTTTCTTAAACGTCAAAAGCAAATTGAATGATAAAATTGCAGAAATATATGCACATATCGTATGGAATAATCATTGTTATTGTTAATGAAGTCAATATTTAAGTGAAAACATCAGCTATTGAAGGTTGAAAAGTAACACATTATAGAGAAAAAGCGTAAGAAAGTATGTTAAAGTAAAAAAAGCAATAAAAACAGTGAACATAATCACCGAAAATGGAAAAATGTGTGTGAATTAAAAGTAAAAATGTACGCTTAGAAAACTTTTCAACTTATTTGCTTCCAAACAATTTTTTTTTTTGCCACAACGCGATTGTCACGGTTTCACTTTTATTTTTTGTACAGAATCTTAATATAATGATAACTTTTTAGTATTCCAAAATAGTGATTGGATACTCCTTCTTAGTTCTGAGAATTTGTTTTTGTTATAATTCGCTTTAATACAAACTTACGAGGTATTCGCAACAAAAACATTTTTTGCTACAACTACGCGATTCTCACTTTTTCAGTTTTATTTTTTCTACACAATCATACTATAATATTAACTTTTTAATATTCCAAAACGTGGTTTGGATACTCCTTCTTAGTTCCGGAACTTTTTTTTTTGTTAAAATTGGCTTTGTTATAAACTTTTTAGGAAATATCCGCGAAGAACGTATTTCCGGTCATGCAAATTCATAAAATTCAGCTGTTTGTGTTTTTTGTGTTCATTTGCCACTGACGTTGTCGTGAGGAGGTCTATATTTATTTATTTATTTATTTATTTATATTGAATTTATATTACTATAGAAAGAAGAGTCATCTGTCACTGACACTGTCTCTGGCTGCAGCTGCAGATATAATTTTCTTTGAAAGGTAAACTAAAATTAAATTTATTATTCCACACAAATGTTTGCTTAATTAAACTTTGTTTGAATTTAGATTTATCAAAATCAAAAAAATAGCAACCGATAAAAGCGTCGGCCGAATTTTGATGACTTTAATGATACCAGCACAAATTCATGCTGAAAGTAAGTAACATACATTGGTATAGATAATATACACATTTATTAGCTTTTTTTCTTTTGCAGGAGAATTTGTTGGAGAAATGGTAGCAGGTATACCTTATACCTAATGAAAAAATGTATTCCAAGAAATTAAATAAATATGAACAAACATTTTTGATTTTTATTTTAACGATACTCGATTCTCTTCTTATCTAGCCTATTTGTACCTTTTCTTCGGATCAGTCCTGGATTCATTTTTTGCTGAGCGCAGCGAACTCAATCTGTCGCAATACATACACATGTGAGTCCGCGGCTTATTATAATTTCCATACTAATTGGGAGTATGCGGAGTAGTCCATATATGTCATTAACTCCGTTTGCGGACGTAAAACGGAGTCTCTTGCTTAAAGTTAGCACGATTGGCTGTCCATACGCCGCACGAAAAGTGCAGGCGATCCACACGCGCATCCGCTTCGCATTCCAGCCCAGCGACAGTAACCAGAGCCAGGCCAGGGTCTATGTATTTAGATTTAGACGGGGCATTTTGATTCAAGGTCCCGTGAAGTAAAGACCATAATTATATCGTTATAAAGTCGTTTTATCTAAAGAACATTTCTCAGTGTTGCACATTTGCACACCCCAGCTAATACTACCATTTTGAACAAATTTGAATAATCAGATTTTCGAAATACAGGTTCGACCAAAAGTCTCTTTCCTATGTACAAAATTTATAACTCTTGTTTTTATAGACATTTTTGAGTTATTTTTTTTTTGTAGACATAAGTCTTGGGAGATTTAGCATGGAGCACTACACGACCGCTCAGTAGTATCTAGTATGTAGCATGTATATTTAAAACGCTTCATCTTTGATTTTCTGTCGATATTTTGAAGCACTTGAAACTATATAAAAAACACAAATTTCGCCTAATTAATATCGCGATTACGTCCTCGGTCGATAGCTAATTTTTCACCAAATGGTATCTTCTCATTGCGTTGAGTAATGGACACATTTTTAAAATAATTTGTCTCTCCAAGGTCGTATTGAAGCACGCGATATGTACACCGCCTTTGTTTTTGGTGTGTCATATCTTTAAAAGCGTTACGAGAGGGTAACTGATGAATATGGATCATAAGTTGTCGTAGGCTGGCCGGCCACGTAGTTTTGTTAAATTCCTTTAAGACCATTCAGTCAAAAGTGAGACCTTTTGCTGGATTAGCAGCCTTGCAATTTTTGCGGAATTCGTTGGCTGATATATGTCAAGACTTTGTAAATATACTGGAAATGTAGCTTCACTGTGTACCTGAATAAAGACGGGAGTCCTATTTCGAGGTGAAGCATGTACTTACATAGGTGCATTTTGTGATAGCCTGAAGATTTGTTTGATAATGTCATCAACTTTTTGACTTCATCGTATTGACGAAAACCTCATACCTGCGCCGCGCAGAACATAATGGAGCTTACTACCGCTCCGTATGCTTGATGCAATATCACTTTTGCGGAGAAGATTTTTTTCTCCTTCAATTTTTCCTGCAGATTGCTTTGGAAATCCACTTTAGGTGTTGCAACAACTCCAAGATACTTGATACCTGCTGCTTTATTACAATACTTTTTTCCTGATTTTACAAGAACCAATTCTTATAAAAGCGTGAACGTTCCATAAGACCCAGTCACGCACTTTATTTTCTATTGATTCTGCTTTATTAATTTTCGTAACTCAATTAGACTAAGGAGCAACAAAAGTGGCTACTTAAGCTGTGGGAAAAGAACAACCAAAGTGTAACCCACAATTAGGCAAACATTCTTAACTAGTTATTACTTTAAAGTTATCTTCAATTAACAGTCTTTGAATCTCGGTGGCCTTCAACATTTTTTTATTGCAAATTGCAATTGAAATTGTTTCTTTAAACGAAGCCACAAATTTTCATTGTGTTGTCACTTAATAAACTTGTACCCGTCCCGTCATGTTGGGAAATAATATTTTTTTATATTTTGGGGCTTTTGTTTGTTTTATGGCGGCGACGGATAGTTGTTAACATCATCTTCTTAAGCTTAACAAGAAACAGTGAAGAAGCAATTCTGTAGAAAATTTGTAGTTTTAATTAATCTAAAATAAAGCACCTCATTCTGTTTTTAATGAGTAATAGACACGATTTCTCCAACTCAATGGGTCTTAACTATAACAAATTTAATGTGGAATTTAAATGAGTGTTCTTGTTATTCTAAATTTGCTTTTGTGCAATAGTAAAGGGGACTACAATTTTGTTAAGTTTAACAATTAAGGCTAATTGCAAGTTCACAACACTCTTATCGAGATTAGTATTTAATAAGCTTGCCTGGAGATACGATTTGTGGATGGTTATCAAAACAAATCAACTTTCTACCTTCAACATTATCTATGTATCTCTTGCAACAAAAAAAAACAGAAAATTCAGATCAAATCGAAGAAACATATAGAAACACCCATCGATGAATTTTAATGATATATTTATGTAACTTACACAAATATTAATAAAAACATCCCATACATCCTGATGGTAGTTGAGTGGTGCGTCGCGCCGTTTAAAATTCAGAGTGTACTTCACATCCCACACATCATATTTTGCTGCATTAATGCCCACTTGGCGCATACCTAATTCTGTGAATACATTTCAAATTGCTGTATCATTTTAGTTGTGTTGTCAAAGAAGGTTTACTTTGTCGCCTTTGATATTCTCAACATCATTGACATTAAGTTGACAAGAAAAATAAAGAAAAATACAACAAATGGCTTTGTAGAATTTCAAGTCTTGATAAGCAGTTGGATGAACCATACTTAATGCAAGAATGAGCAAAAGCCTGTTAATTAAACAACCAGTAAATATAGTTCGGCATCAAAAGAGAAGCAAGCGGGAATATCTGCATAATTTAAGAAAAAAAAATGATCACGCTGCAGCGCGAACCGCCGGAAGTGGCTAAGTACTCGATCAATACGGTCCAAGTGAAGGTGATCTCGTACCAATACCTATCTACACGCCATGCCAGTATGAATATAAGCAGTTCCTTCTCCCAGGGTGAAATAAATGCAACTAAGCGACAGCGAGAATGTAATCAACTTATCGAAGGAAACAAATCAAAGGTAGTACTGGCTTTAAAAACCTCATTAAACAAATACTTTATCAACATTCATATCCCGCAAAGTGAGCGTGGCATTGTGTTGGGAGTCACCTACAAGTAGGGGTGGCAAAAAACGTTTTGTATGCGACACGTTATCTTCATAGTAAGCGAAAAACAGAATCTTCATTTTAAATCAGCGGGCGGATTTGAAGTATCTGTATACTTGCTCACTCTAAGAAGTATACTAAAATTATAGTTAGGCTTTCTAGCTCAAATCTAAGCGCCGAAAAGTTATTAACAAACCATCAGACGAGAATGTATATATCGGCATAACTTTTGTATATATCGACATAACTTTTGACGCTGATCACAAACATCGTATCTATAAGAGGTCTACGCCCAATATTAAAGTTATGTATCAAAATCAAAGTTGATATACCCTTCCGATGGGGTATAAAACTTGCATAAATATAAAACCCATTATTATTGGAGGTAAACCGAAGGTAGTATCAAAGCAACAACGTTATCCCACGCATTTTCGTAGACGAATTAAAAAGCGCCTGCAACTTGACAAGTCACAGATTTTCTGTCGAGGTACTCCCGTTTCCAAAAAAAAAACACCTAATGGCTATAGCATCCACTGCCATTTTTATTGCTTTTTGAAGTAGCAACAAAAGCTGTGGCTTTAAACGCCATTTTTTTGTGGGGTTGAATTCCAATTTTATTTCAAAAAAAAACTTCATTGGAATGTGAAGTTACTCAAGGTTTGCAATCCCGTAAACTTTTTACATACAATCCCGAGATTTCGGGATTTAAAAATTGTATTCCCGGCATTTATAAAAATCTAATAATAATTTAAGGCATATCATTTAATTTTTTTAATTTGAATTAAATATATTTTTTTTACTGAATAAAGATTAAATATACTGGTCTCAACTAATACAAATTTTTGGAATAGAAATATATTTGATGGTTCAATTTTTTTTTATTCAAAGCAAATACAACGATGGTACTATGAAGCGTCTCAATCAAATTTGCTTATCGATAAGCGTATATTTTTAAAACAAAAATTTATTTTTTTATCATAAGCAGCCATCGTTTTAATTTTTTTTTTTAATATTACTTTAAGCTGGAGAGAAATTTAAGGCAACGTTCATATAACACCTTTTCAAAATAAAAAATTATTCAATGCAAAGCGTTAAGAAGCAAACTGACATAACTCAAAAATCACAGTTTTACAGAAAACCCATTTGAATTGTTTTGTTACAAAAAATTGTTGTTTTCTTCTTTCAAGTGGTATAATAAAGTTATTTAAAAAGCTTTTTGACTTATGTCAGTATGCATACAAATAGCTACAGGATGGCCCACGAATCGTGTTACTAAAGCAAAACGTAATAATTTTTTTTTGTGGGAGTAACCATCTTATTTTTTTTTATTTGGCAGGTTACTATTTAGATTTTTATTAAAATGAATGCTTTGGATACCGAAAAGAGGATTTGGATAGTGCGGCGGTACCATGCTATGCAGTTCTTCATTTCCGTCCAAAGGGAATTTAGGCGGGAGTTTGGAGGCATTCCCATGAGTAGATGGACCATTATGACGCTCGTAAACATGTTTACCGAATCTGGAAGCATCGCACGAAGATCGTACCATCGATATTCCTATGTTCGGGTTCAAGACACAATCACGGCTGTAGAATCGTCAATTCAGGTAAATCCAAGCGTTTCGACTCGAAACTTATCGGCTCAAACGGATAATTCATGATGACTGAAACTTGTTTCCGTACAAACTCCAAATTGCAAGCAAGTTAAACCCTCTGGATTTGTCTATTCGCCTGAAATTTTGCCAAAAAATTATTGAAATAACCGAAGAAGACAACAAATTGGTTGTTTATATCTGATGAGGCCCATTTTGATCTAAACCGCAATGTAAATAAGCAAAATTGCGGTATACGAAGTGAATCTAACCCAGCAGCACTCCATAAGATGGTACAGAACCTATAACAACTCATTGTGTGGTGCGCGGTTTCATTAAGGTGCATTATGGGGCCATACCTCGTTGTAGAAAACGGTGTAATAGTAACTGTCAATGGGGACCGTCATTTAAAGATGTTGAAGGAGTTTTTTTACCCAGAACTGAGCCGAAAAAGTATCCGTTTTAACAGCATTTGGTTCCAGCAAGATGGAGCAACTACACACATAGCCAGACGGGTTATGGTGGAGCTCCAACGAAAACACCCAAACAAATTAATATCCAGAAACTAAACTTTCGGCTGGCCCCCAAGGTCACCTGACCTGACTGCAAAATACTTTTTTTGGGGTTATGTCAAGCAAGAAGTGTACAAAACGAAAAGAAATTTGACTGAATTGAAGCAGTCCATTAAAACAATAAGAGGCGATCCCGACTCGCGAGAGATAAGCGGCTCCTCCATGACGGGGACGTCGCCAATGCTCATGAGCTCCTCCGTTTTAGTACCGCAATATCGGAGAGGGATAGATTCGACACGGAAAAGCAATTCGCCGAATTTTGGTGGCTTGTTGAGGGGGGAGGGGTCAACATGCCCTCCCAGGACGGTGCGTTACTCTAGGTAACTTCCTCTTAGCGGGCTCGCCAACGTGTGGTGGTGCTTCTGGGAGTTGACTGACGCTGTAAGGCTTCAGTCGGCTCACGGCGGCGCGTGTGCACGTTGACGACTGCCAGGCGCTCGGAAAGCAATTGGGATTTTGACCACTTGTTGCGCAAGGCAACGAGTGCTCAGAATCCTAATTATAGTTAGAATACGTTAAGTAGTTTAAGTAAGTAGAATAGGTAGTTTGTAATTTGTTTTATATAAAATCTTAATAATGATACCGAGTTTTAGTAAATTTTCTCGAGGAATATATATGTAAGATTAGTTCGTAAAATAGTTCGTAGGCCGAAAGGCAATAATTCTAAGATATAGTTAAGTTTAGAGCGTTCGCATAAGGACCAATAAATAAGAATAAGTATCCTGTTAATTTTAAGTTAGGTTTAATCATTTTTGTCTAGTATGTAAGTAGATATTTATCAATGAATAAAAAAAATGAATTTCAAAGTCAAAGTCAAAAAAAGGCGATCCCGACTTCAACCCTTCAGGCCGCAATGAATAATTTTCTGATCAGGTGTCGCATATGCGTGGATGAGCATGGAGGTCATTTACGATCTACCATCTTCAAAAATATTAGTTGTATAAGAAAAAAAAATATTTTTCTATACATAAAAAACAAAAAAAATACATTGATTTAAAAAAAAAAAAAAATTCTTATTGTAACATAATTGGTGCGTCACCCTGTATTAATCTTCTAGTTTCATTTTGGATTATGACGTTCAGCTAGATCAGCGATGTTATCGACACTTTTGGCCTGTGTCGACAGCCTCACGCTGTCAGTTTTGGATATAATTATGACTTTTTTTTTAGAAAAATGGGTTTTTTCTGTATACTTAATTCAGAATCCCAAAGTTTTGCCTAATATCAGGTTGCACATCGAGCGATTATAGGTAGGTAGGTACTTCAAGAGAAATTCGTTATAACTTGTGTTGGTTGATGGTCCTATAGTCTTAAGCACAGACTTTCATTATTTGAACTGAGCATTTTTCCTATATGGAGAAAAAATACTAGGGCAAATAGATACAATAAATTCCCGCGGCTAGTAGGTCGCCAGAAAGTAGGCTCAGGCGACATCGATATGGCTGAATGTAAAGAGCACGAAGCACGTACCAAATGAAAAAGGGTTGATATCCCTTACCCTGCACACATATTTTACCTAGTGGTGCGGCGATATGTCACATGAAAATTCATTCGATAGCCATTTATTTGTGTTCAATCAAAAGAATACATTCGCCAATTAGTCAATTAGTTTCAAACGCACTTTGTGTGCGAAAACGGTCAACAATACGGCAATCGCAGATGGTCAACTATGTCGGGTGTAATATATTCTAAGTGCTCAATTTTGGGGCACAAACCCAGAATTTAGTAACCGAATTCCTAAATTGTGGTAATGTTGTTGACAATAAAATTGATCATGATAAAATTGCAAAGACTATTGAATAAAAATGGATCTGACAGTTTGCAATCTGACACTTAGTTTGACAGATTTAATTGTCTGAAGTTAGTAATGGGTTAAAGAAAATACCCGTTACATACATTCTCTGACACGTAATTGTCTGGGAATTAAACACAGTGCTGCGTAGTGGTATCACAAGCACCATGATGTGAGGCCGCTATGTAAGTCGAAAAAAATGCCTAGAGCTTGAAAATGTAAACTCACATTAGAATGTACTCGTATTACTAACGAGATTAGATTCTTATCTAACAAAATAATATATTAGGCATTAACGGCCCATATCGGGCCTAAAACCTAGTTTCTCCAACTATTTGCTTGCGTAAGGTGGAAGGGAGCTACAATTTTAAGCCGAATCCGAACGGCAAAATTGAGAAGCTGCTCATGACAACCGATGCCCTTGGAGATTTGTCAGATGTTTGCTAGAGGTGGAACACTGGAAAAACATTTAAGATGTTACTTGGCCCCGGCCCTGAGACCTTGAGTTTAGTAGTCCAACACACTAACCTCTGCGCCACTGTGCCCGCATTCTTATGTGTGCTTACATTTTTTTGGGTCCCGCTTCGCGGCTTAATGGAGTTTCAAGCTCTTAACATCTCTTCAAATCGCACACTGGGCAGCCTACGGCGTCACATGTAGGTGCTCAGGGCGCACTCCACCTGTAGCCGCGGAAATCTTGAATTCTTTTGAAGAATTCTGGTTAAGAACCTCTTTTTAATTTCTCTCCCATAATTGTTCTGTTTGTGAATTGTTAAAAATTTAGATCTTCCGAAAAACCTTTGTTATGTTGCAGAAATAATTTTCTATAGAGAGATACATCTTCGGTCTTTCATTAAAATGTGTTACTAGTATTTAAGAAAAATATTCCTAGAAAAAAGAAAAGCTAAAAAGAAGAAGATCAAAAATAAAGTTCATCAAACTTCTGTCTTCAAAGAATTTAACTGGATTAATGCCTTAGTAGCCACTCCCGCATACTCTAAAATACAACCCACACACTACAATATATAATGCATTTTAATGCGTCACTAATTACACGACACCTTGACCAACATCATTTGCATCTTCATTTTGCAAATAAGGAAAAACAAACTGAGCTAATTTAACTAACTTTCGAATAAAGTCAATAAAATTCATGTAATGTCACTTGAATAAGTCGGCCAATGTAAGACCGACCATTACAAGAATTCCAGAGTGTTAAGCGTTCACTAATTAACGCTTCTTCAACTCACAGAACTAAGATGAGCTATTAATTCTTTGCTGTACACATTCAGTCACCTAGAGTTGTTAACACAAATATTATAAATATTTACCCATAAACATTTTAATTGTTTTGAGGCGTAATGATACGGCGGTGTCTAAGAACCGCATTTTTTAGTCTTAAGTACCCATAGAGGTGTATGTGCTTCCATGATGATGGTGATTGGTGACCCTCGGTGGATATGCAACCCGTTTTCTCTCCTTCACTTCACGAGGCTGTCAAATTGGAACAGTTTTTCGAAAACCAGTCCACTCTGAAGCAATATACTCGAACAAAAATAAAGCAGACCAGTTTGTGAATTTCAATGAGGGTTTCACTCTCACTACGACATCCATTACCATAACGCTCTTCGTCAGTGCCCGTGAAAATAAGTCAATAAAAGGCTGATTTCCTCTAGTGCACTCTAGAACCAGGGTACAAAGAAAATAATGCAATGAAATATTTGTGCGACACCATGAAAAGGACGCATTAGAGCTGCAAACGATTGTTGAATTTATTTCTTAAGAGGACAGGTACAAGGGGTTGCCTCGTGGATAAGAACCATGTTGACCAAGAGTGAGTTATTGAGGAATGTGTATTCTTCTCAAATAAATTTCAATTTGCAAATGCAATGCAGAAGCAGAAGTTAATCTTGATTTACTTAGGTGAGACGGATGAAAGGACTGAATGGAGGAACTTTATTATTTATTCGAAAAGAAACTTGGATGCGGAGACATAGGTAATGCGCAGATGCATTTGTGTCAACATTGCAAGCCTTTTCGCATGTTCTTGGTATTTATTTTAAACCACGCACTCGAGCTGCTATATTATTTATTCTATGTATTATAAGAAGCGATTAAAAGAAGTGTATGTGCGTGTATTCCAGATATTTAACAGCACGCAGTACCAAGGTACCTATATGATGTGGAGTCTATTTATATTGGTCTGTCAATGGCGTTATCTATGTACATAAAAAAGCTACCTTCAACTATGCAAATGAGGTTAAGCTTTAAACTGCACAAATATGTTCGTCGGTCGTCGCTTCGAATAGAGCTTTCTGAATGGTTGGTAGATCGGCTTAATTTTCGATAACAAGTTGTAAAAGCGTAGTGTAGCCTTAGGCGCTCAGCATTTGATTCTAATAAAAATAAAAACTGTAGAATAACGATGGGCGAATGTCGTTAGTACTTTTTATGTAGGTGTGTGGGCTCTTAATCAGGTGTTTGGTGCCACCACAGATGATAATAGAGATTACCAGCTACCATGTAAAGAAGTGTTCCAATTCGGGTGCCTGCGAAGTAAACCTTGGCTGGCATAAAGCTCTGGTTCTACTCATGTTGACGAATTTATTAACTCAATTTTCCAATAATCAGAAAAATTCTTTTAAAAGTCCATAGTTTTTTTTATTATTACTTTTTTTTAAAAAAGGAAACCCAAACCCAAAAAAGGAAACCCCAGAGCACTCAGACTCGGTAGCGGTCCATTGTACTACCATGCAAAAATTGTCTTTTTGGTGTAGAGGTTGGAGCAACAAGGTATTATTCGTTTCTCTCTTTTAATGGGTGGCGTATTTTGTTGTTCCCCATGGGGATTGAACCTGCACCTCACGGATCACAAGCCAACACACTACCCTTAAGACCATCGCCACCACTTTGAAGTTATTTGTACTTAACATTTCTATGTATCATTATCATTATATCGGTGGTGGTACTTTCTTAATCTGATTGCAGTCGAATATCATCTTTTAATTCAGGCTAAATGGCACACCATAAGTTGTTCCTTTTTCGAGCTTTGAAAAGAGCTCCTATTGACACTCTATTTCTCAATCAATATGTTTTTAATTTTAAGATTTTGCAATCGTGCTGAAATTGCGAACTGTAACTGAGTATAGGGTATAACATAACGACTATAGAGAAGTTCAAAAAAGTGTGTCCCGCATTTCTGTCCTTAATACCGTCTGTCCATCTGTAGCCGAGGCTCCAGTCAAAATGGGTTAACATATTTTCTTTAAATTTCGTATTTAGGATTTCTAGGCTTATAAGTCTCGGCCATTTCAATTTTATTCTATGATTTTAAATAACGGTACAAATGTTTTTGCAACAGTGATTTTCTCAAAAATGGCTCCAACGATTTTGATCGTTTTTGAAATATAAAATAATTGAGGTAAGCGTAAGAAAATAGTGTTTTCAATTTTATCGAAAGAAGTCCAATAGCAGTAATTTTCAAAAAATTTAATATCTTAGAAACGGATCAAGTTATTTTAAAGATAATTTAGGCCATTTGGAACGAATTTGTATATTAAAATTTTTGAAATATTTTTTTAATATTTTTTTTATTTATAACAGTTTCTTAGATTATTGCTTTTCTGAAAATCGGCTTTAACGGTTTTGATTCATTTTGATGTCTTGAATATGTGGGTTAAGTGGAGAAGATGGCTCACTCAGTTTTTTCCAAAACAAGCTATAAACAGGTCTTTAAAAACCAACAATATCTCAAAAACGGGTGACGTAATTTCTAAGAAATTTCAAACACAACCTGATAGAAATATTACAAAAAAACGGCATAGCTACTTAGATTTTTGAAAATTATATTTTATTTCTTTTTCCAACACTGACTAAATTTTTGAAAAACATCACTTTGCTAAAAACGGCTCCAATGCTTTTTTTTTTTTTTGGGGGTTTTCAATACTTGGAGTAAATGTAAAAATATGGGGTACTCAGATTTTCACAAAAGGCTCTAATAACGGCACACGGCACATTAGAAAAACGGCTATATATCAAAAACCAGCTAGGAAATTAAAAAAAAAAAATAACGCTGATACTGTAAGAGATGGCCATATTATGCTATACATAAATATTTTGCTTCCTTCTCTCTCCGTTTCTTGTATCTTCTGCCCTGCTTCTTGCAGTGTCTTTTTCTTGTATCTTATCCATTGTTACTTATTTTTATTTCAGTCTCAATAAAATTCTTTAGCACAAAGGACGTGTTATTTTTATCTCTCTGCTACAACTAGTTCTTGTCACCCCTCACACTAAACCACCTGCTCACAAACAAAATTATTCGTGCCTGAGAAAAAAAAGGAAGAAGATAGGCAGAAAACTAAATCGGACGGACAAAAAAAGACGAAAGAGAAACGAAGAGAAAGATAGGACAGAAGAAAAGGAAAATCTCAATACCTTTGCCCTACCAAGGAGAGAGTCCAGGAAGTCAGATGCAATTTTCACTACCCTAACTATGCTAACTAATCCTATACTAATCTAAAACGTAAGAGCTAAACCTTAACATCTATCCCTAATCTAACTTATATCTAACCTAATTCTAGACTACTTTGCATCAACTGCTTCCTGATGTCGCTCCCTGATAAGGTTCGTCTCGTTCCTGAGACTTGCCAGATGATGACTGCTCTGGCTCGGCCTACCCACCCTATGTGTCGTTCGACACTCCATTGGCTATCTCTCTGGCCGGAAATAGTGAGAGACAGCCCCTTGGAGTGTCGAACGACACATAGGGTGGGTAGGCCGAGCCAGAGCAGTCATCATCTGGCAAGTCTCAGGAACGAGACGAACCTTATCAGGGAGCGACATCAGGAAGCAGTTGATGCAAAGTAGTCTAGAATTAGGTTAGATATAAGTTAGATTAGGGATAGATGTTAAGGTTTAGCTCTTACGTTTTAGATTAGTATAGGATTAGTTAGCATAGTTAGGGTAGTGAAAATTGCATCTGACGTCCTGGACTCTCTCCTTGGTAGGGCAATGGTATTGAGATTTTCCTTTTCTTCTGTCCTATCTTTCTCTTCGTTTCTCTTTCGTCTTTTTTTGTCCGTCCGATTTAGTTTTCTGCCTATCTTCTTCCTTTTTTTTTCTCAGGCACGAATAATTTTGTTTGTGAGCAGGTGGTTTAGTGTGAGGGGTGACAAGAACTACCCCCGTCCGACGAGCGATAGCCGTGCAACCGCGAGCGTGCCACCGTCCTCCTCCACTACTCCGAAGATGCCCCTGTGGCCAGCCTCGACTCATAACAGTGGCGCCCAACGTGGGGTAAAATTTAAAAAAAATAAAAGGAGAAAATATACTAAAAATCGCGAAAAAAAATTAAAAAAAGTTGAAAAAAAATTAACAAATCTGTTGCGGGTCCAAGGTAACGACCTTTGCAACTAAAAATCGTTCCCTTGGAAGCGCAACTGGACCGTCTTTACTCGTTGGGCGCCACTGTGGCCAAGCCTCGACTCATAACAATGGCGCCCAACGTGGGGCTTAGGGGTTTAGCTCTTACGTTTTAGATTAGTATAGGATTAGTTAGCATAGTTAGGGTAGTGAAAATTGCATCTGACTTCCTGGACTCTCCTTGGTAGGGCAAAGGTATTGAGATTTTCCTTTTCTTCTGTCCTATCTTTCTCTTCGTTTCTCTTTCGTCTTTGTTGTCCGTCCGATTTAGTTTTCTGCCTATCTTCTTCCTTTTTTTTCTCAGGCACGAATAATTTTGTTTGTGAGCAGGTGGTTTAGTGTGAGGGGTGACAAGAACTACCCCCGTCCGACGAGCGATAGCCGTGCAACCGCGAGCGTGCCACCGTCCTCCTGCACTACTCCGAAGATGCCCCTGTGGCCAAGCCTCGACTCATAACACAGGTTATGGGCCCAGACACGGACGGAAACTTTTAGTTTTTTTTTGTAGTAAAAGTATTATTTCGGATCACATTAATTTGAGATAAAGGGATTAAAAAGTGTCTGAGTTTTTTGGGTGTAAAAAAACCAAATTGGTATTTGCACAATGGATTCGGCTGATCTATGCAGAGTAGAAAAGCTTCAAACGGCGGAGCAGTAGAAGACTTGGAAATTCCAAATAAAAATTATTTTGAGTGCCAATGAGTTGTATGACGTTGTCTGCAATGAGAAGAAGTCGAAACTTAAAAGTGAAGAGGTAAAGGAGTTTGTTAAAAATGATTTTAAGGCTCAAAAAATTATTGCAACATCCGTATCTCGAATTACGAGTCGGCGAGAGAAATGTGGACGAAATTAGAAACGGTATATGAACAAAGAAGCCAGACAAATGTTCATATGCTGAAACAAAAGTTTTATGCATGTGTGAAAGAGGAAAAGGACGACATAGCGACACACATTTCAAAAGTTGAAATTATTGCACAGCAGTTGCGTGATTTAGGTGAGACGGTATCTGAACGCATGCTCATAACGAAGACACTGATGATGCTGCCGAGAAATACGTGCACTTCCACACAGCATGGGAATCTACAGCTGCAACTGACCGGACCCTGTGGAATAATTTAATGAGTCGTCTCATAATTAAAGAAACTCGTATGTCACTTTTCATCGACACGCACACCATCAAAACGCATTCGTGGCGGAAAAAGGAAACAGATATACTCAAAACAGCTCTCAGTTTCACTCTAACAAGAATTACAATGGTCGTAGTGGTAGCAGCGGTAAATGTTTCATTTGCAAGAAACCAGGACATTGGAAGCGAGAATGTCCGAAGAGGAGAAATGGCAGAAACGAAAACAATGACAACAATAGAGATGCATTTCTTTCTACGCATTTGTGTTGTGACATGGATGGCGATAACCAAGGCTGGTACATGGATTCCGGAGCAACAGATCATATGACGTTCGAAAAGGAATTGTTTTCATCATATAAGGTTTTTGATCAACCCCAAAAAGTACGTATCGGAAACGGAGAACTAATAAATGCTCATACAATAAATCTACTTGGTTAAATAAATTTTTAAAAAATGTTCTTTACGTGCCGGATATCAAAATGAACTTGTTTTCTTCGAATTCAGCCTTGGACAAAGGCCTACGTTTAGTATCGGATAGGGAGGAATGTAGATTACTTGACGACAACAAAATAGTGGCCGTTGGATTTCGTGAAAAATCGTTCTTCCGAATGAAGTTTAAAATTCAAACGCCAAGTGCTAATGCCTAGCACATCAGAACATACAAAAAGTTAAACTTTTCTTAAAAAACAAGAAAATTCCAGTTTTGGATACTGATTTCTTTTGCGAGGCGTGTGTTTTGCGGAAAGCATTCAAAATCAAAATTTCATGCAAGTGAGAACAGAGCAAAGCAGCCTGGTTAGCTCGTTCATTCGGATCTTTGCGGACCCATGCAACATTCATCGCTGTCCGAATCGAACTACTTCTTGTTATTTAATGATGATTTTTCAAACTACCGCTCAGTATACTATTTTCTTAAACACAAAAGTGAGGTTCCTTCCTGTTTCAAAAATTTTGTTCACAAACTCAAAGTAGAAACCGGGTTCAAACTTAAAACCATTCGAACTGATAATGGAACGGAATTTCTCAATAAGGAGTTTGAAGATGTGTTGAAGAATTTTGGAATACTCCACCAGACCTCAGTCCCATATTGCCCACAGCAAAACGGCAGAGCGGAACGTGAGATGAGAACTCTCGTGGAAGCTGGGAGGACGATGATCCATGCTAAAAATTTGCCGCTTGAATTGTGGGCGGAAGCTGTCAACACTGCTGTTTTTGTCATAAACAGAACATCACTAAACGACGACCAGAAAACACCTTATGAGTTGTGGAGCGGAAATAACTTACCCTCAAATTTTGTCGAATGGAGAGTTTTCGGAGAGGAATGCTTTGTTCGTGTTCCTGAACAAAAAAGGCGGAAGAGGGACATGAAGTCAGAAAAAGGACATTTCGTGGGATATATCGAAGGTGTCAAAGGTTGCCGAATCTTAATTCCGAAAACCAATAAAATATAGGTGAGTCGTAGTTCCAGAATACACGGACAGTGCAAAAGTGCAAAATGAAGACACCGTTAGCATAACATTTACTCCTGAAAATGATGTTGTTCTTGTTGAACCAAATGATCAGCCAGTGTGTTCAAACGGTGATGAATCTTACCATCCAGAAGAGCATCTCGAGGTGGAAGCAGATGTTAACGAAACACCACTGAAGAATCGTTTAAGAAGTTCAGCAAGGAAGCAGAGCAATACAGTATCAGCAATGTTAGCGGGCTTTGCATTTGTAGCTGAACGTATGGAACCGACCACGTTCGAAGCAGCATTGCAGTCGAGGGATTCATGTAAGTGGGAGCAGGCTATGGCAACTGAAATGGAAGCACTAAGGAACAACCAAACTTGGGAGCTTGTTTCACCGCCAGATGACCGAAAGATTATAGATAATAAATGGGTTTACAAAATTAAAGGTTCCAGCACAAAAGAACCAGATCGTTTTAAGTCTAGACTCGTTATTAGAGGTTTTTCTCAAGTAAAAGGTTTGGACTATGAGGAGACATTTAGTCCATTAGCGAGATTTTCCTCAATAAGAACAGTTCTTCGTTTATCTGCACTTAAAGGGTACAAAATGAAAAATGTTGACATCAAAACTGCTTTTCTGAATGGACAACTCAAGGAAGATATTTTTATGATGCAGCCCAAAGGTTTTGAAGCCTCTATAGAGGCAGAGAACAGGCTTCACGAGTGTGGCATGAAAAATTCACAAATTTCCTTCGATCTTTTAATCTAACAACTACAAGAGCAGACCAGTGTGTTTTTGTGGGTAATGACATCATCATGGCATATACATTGACGACGGTATCATCGCAGCGAAGGATAACGACACAATTCAGGCGGTTATTGACTTCTTGGGTAAAGAATTCGACGTCAAAGTATTTGACGCCAAATACTTTCTTGGTTTGGAGATACTCGTATTTCAAAAGGCAGATGGCACAATTTTGCATCAATCAAGGAGGTTTGCGGACAAAATAATAGCGAAATTCGGAATGATGGATGCGCATGATGTCTCAACATCTGCAGATACATCAGCATTTGAAATTTTCGACAACAATATTTCATGTAGCAGCAATTTTCCATATCGAGCAGCAGTTGGAAGTTTAATGTACCTTGCTGTTGGAACGCGACCGGACATCTCATATGCTTTGGGAGTTGTTAGCCGATATTTATGGAAAATCCATCCGAGTTGCACGTTAAAGCATTGAAGCGTATCATAAGATACGTTAAAGGAACTCGAAATTATGATATTGTTTTTAATTCAAAGTCTAAATTTACTTTTGAATCCTATAGCGATGCTGACTACGCTTCGATCGTAACACCAGGCGACCAACTACTGGATACGTCTGTTTTCTGGGAGATGGTCCTATCTCATGGGGTTCTCAACAACAGCGCTGCGTAGCGCTATCAACGACGGAGTCGAAGTACATAGCGGCTGCTGAAGCTGTAAAAGAAACATCATGCCTAAAGCTTTTGTTTGATGATATTCGTTTTTGCTACCAAAAGTCCACACCCTATCTGGACAACCAAAGCGCTATCAGACTTGTGTAGAACCCCGAATTTCACAAAAGGACTAAGCATGTGGATGTGAAATACCATTTCAGTAGGGAAAAGTATGCACAAAACGATTTTGACATTGAACATGTCTCATCAGAGTTGCAGAAAGCTGACATCTTCACGAAAACGCTACCCAAAGAGCGTTTCCAGACATTGAGGAAGATGATAGGCGTACTACCACAATCAGAAGGCTCAAATTAATTTTGTTTTATCCTAAGAAGAAAAATTTTGTAAACAAAAGTTTTGTTTAAGTAAAATATTGATGAAAGTGGAAGTGTAAGAGATGGCTATATATGCTATATTTGCTTCCTTGTCTCTCCGTTTCTTGTATCTTCTGTCCTGCGTCTTGCAGTGTCTTTTTCTTGTATCTTTTACATTGTTACTTATATTTATTTCAGTCTCAATAAAATTCTTCAGCACAAAGGACGTGTTATTTTTATCTCTCTGCTACAACAGATACTACTGAAACAAATTTGCATGCTTGGATTTCTTTAAAAAAAACATAGGGACGGGCTACAGTCCGCTTGGGCGAACTGTTGGATACCCTATTCTTATTCCTATCCCTCATAAGTGGGCGTGATAAAAGTATGGTTGAATTGCTAAGAACGCTGTACATATTTTGTTATATAACATTTAAAGGATTTTATCAAAAAAAACGAAGCTTTTGTAAAAAAAAACGCTCCCTAGCTCAAACTTTGGTTTTTCAATAAAAAAACTTTATTTAATTGTGGGCGTGTCAGTAAGCGGATTTAAAAAAAATTAACACGTGAGCATAAAGGGCCCTTAGAGAGTATATATTATAAATTTCACCTCCCTAGCTCAAACTTTGGATTTTCAAAAAAAGTTTTTTTTTTTAAATTGTAAGCGTGTCAGTAGGTGGATTTTTAAAATATTTACACATGAGCTTAAAGGGCCCCTAAAGAGTATATATTAAAAATTTCAGATCAATAGCTCAAATTTTGGTTTTTCAATAAAATTGTTTTATTTAATTGTGGGCGTGTCAGTGGGCGGATTTTGAAATTGTTTTCTCCCGAGCAGTTTTAGAAGTCATAGAGCATATATAAAAAATTTTAGCTTTCTAGCTCAAAATCCTATTTTTTCGACAAATTTGTTTTTTTGAGTTTGTGGGCATGTTCTGTGGGCGAATTTCAAAAATTCGTAAACATTATTTCGGGACCCTAGAGAATATATGGTTAAAATTTCAGCTTTCTAGGCCCAGTTTAAAGGCCTAATTTTTGACAACAGACGGACATGGCTAGATCGACATTACTATCGATGCTGATCATAAATATAGTAACTTTTAGGGGTCTACGGGCAATATTAAGGTATGTTACAAACAATGCGTCAAAATTAATATACCCTTAGAATAGGGTATACAAATTATAAAGTTTTAATTCATTCATATTCACCAGGTGAATTTGAAAGTGAAAATAAAAACAAAGTGTAAGTGTAATAAACACAAATCAAACAGTATCATCCGTATCCGTGGCTTGCTGTTGCTTCAGTCCTATATATGTTTTACGCAGTCACTCAGTTACCCCGGCGTAGAACCCCCAACCTGGAGGGTCAGGCCCTTTGTTGGACCCCTTGGACTAAAGGGGCCGGATTCCTCCGGTGTCAGTAACCCACTTCGGGGATGTGAGAGCTGCCGTTGGCCCATAAAGGGTTCATCCGCCACCATCTCTGGTTTAGGACCCTGACTAGTCCTGAAAAAATCCTCACTGACCTCAGCTCCAAATATGTCGAAGTGGCTCAAGTAAGGTAACTGACATCTTGACTGTTGACGACACCGTTGATTCAGTCTAATGAATTCATCCGCTGCACGTCCTCTTTCTGAGGAGCTCATGTAAGACTTCTGAGACTCTTTCAGTCAGTCTTTCCGTCTTTCAAAAGTCCGTCCATCTACTCGCCTACGCCGACGATATCGACAGCGGGATGTCACTGGCGCGTTCGTGAGTATTGAGACGGAGGCGGCGAAGATGGGTTTGGCGATCAATGAGGGCAAGACAAAGCATATGCTGTCATTAAGAAAGGACACCCAACACCGACGTCTCGGACAGAATGTCACTATAGACAGATATAACTTTGAGGTGGTTCAGGACTGTGTCTACCTAGGCTCTGCAATGAACTCAGGCAATGACACCAGCGCTGAGATTAAACGAAGAACAACTCTTGCCAATGGCTGTTTCTTTGAGCTAAGAAAGCAATTGAGTAGCAAAGCCCTCTCTCGAACAACTAATGTGACCCTTTATAAGACCTTAATAATCCCAGTCCTTCTCCATGGTGCAGAGGCATGGACTCTAGCAAAAGCGGATGAGCTCACTCTTGGTCGTTTTGAGAGGAAAATTCTTCGGGTAATTTTTGGTCCCGTCTGCATAGACGGTGAATGGAGGAGGACATACAACGACGAACTCTACGGGCTATACAGCAACATCGACTTAGCCAGAAGAGTGAAGGTCCAACGACTGAGGTGGCTCGGTCATGTAGCGAGACGTGAATGGTCCGGCCTGGAGATCTTCGAATCCACACCCGAGGGACGGCGCAGTAGAGGAAGACTGCGACTCAGGTGGCGCATGCAAGTGGAAGGTGACCTTAACCAACTTAGTGTGCGAAACTGGAGACGGCTGGCCAAAGATCGTGCTGGCTGGAGACGCTTTTTGGTTGAGTCCCAGGTCCACCCCGTACTGTAGCGCCACCCTAAGTAAGTAAGTAAGTAAACACAAATCAAATATAGCTATCTTCATATAATATTCATTGTTACGTTTTTTTTCCAAAGGAAAGGCGTAAGGAAAACTTTATCATTCTAGTCGTAAGTTCGGTGCAAAAGTAACCAATATCTAGTTTGGACCTAATTCCCATCGTTGGCCCTAGAGTCCATTTTACCCTCCCATACCATAGTTTTAGGGTGTTGTGTCTTAGATCTCCCTTACTCATCCTAACAAGTTTTAGTGCATTCGACTCTTCTCTGCCGTGTAGTTTACAACAAAATGTATCTGCATCTTAAATAGTTTCATATCACGAGGAAAGTCCCTGCGAACTCATTCCCTTATTCGATATTTTCTTACTATAGTTCTAGTTCGAGTCAAGACTCAGAAGACCTAGCCTTTCCGTTCAAAATAAACTTTACCTTCAATAAAGGCCAAGTTTACATTTTTATATCATGGCATCTAAATTATACTTGCAGCGAGGCCAATAGACTTCAGTAATTTAGTTTACGCGTTAAATATTCTTTGTTTTTCGTTTTAAATTCATGTATAAAGTTTTTAATGGATTTTATAAATATGAACCTCATTTTTTGAAAAAGGTGATTTGGTACACCGTCGTTTCTCCAAATTTCGAATTTTAAGTTGAAGGATGAAATCCAGTTCATCCAATTAAAAAACAAATACTTACTCTTCATTTCAAAAAGCTTATTTTTAGAGAGTTGCATAAAATGTATTGCATGGCTTTCGTTAAGGGTGTTACAAGATTTTTTGTATTCAAGTGTCATGTATCCAGTTAAAGCCTGAGATCTATTTATTTGTTTTTGAATGCGAATAACTTTCATTTTTCACTCCATCTTTAGCATAGTGTAAACCAACCCAAAAACAATATTTTAGCCAAGTATAACTGGTTTAGAACAACTTAAATCGTTCTAAAACGTTGCTTACCCACCTTTGCCTAAAGCCAACTATTGACATATTGACAATAATTTTCACTAATGGGTGCCGTATGATGTTGGTCCCAATGGGAATTGAACCTGCACCGCCGGGTCACAAGCCAACACACTTACCTCTACACCATCGCCACCCCTGTCCTTCACTTTATTATAGTGCTGCATCAACCAACAGATCTGAATGAATGAATGTACTTTAGTTAGCTTTAAAAGCCATTTAGATTACAATTTTACAATTTCTTCTTAAATTTATAATCTAATATTTTTAGAATTAATTTGTATAATCATATGACATTTGATAGCCTATAAATTATTAATTAACTGAACATATTCAATAATTTTCATTTTGAATTCGTTGATATTGTTTATGTTTTTTATTTCTCTCGGAAGATTGTTGAATCCATTAAAACCTAGGTAAAATATTGTTTCATCATTGTTTCGTAGGTTATATTCTAACAATTCATTGGTACGTACATTTTCACATAAATATCCTGGATACATATTGTTTTTAATTTTAAATAGAAATATCATGCATAACATAAAAAGACGTTGACGTTCACATTTTCAAATCGATTTGATACAATTACAGGAGTTCCTCAGGGTTGTATCCTCAGCCCATTATTATTTGCCCTGTTCATAGATGATGTCTGCGAGCTTCTTCCGGGTGGAGTTAATTTTGCTAACATTATAATCAAAGTCCTGTTGTACGCGGACGATCTAGTTATGCTTGCTGATAATCCTTTCACGCTTCAATTGCAAATAAACCGTCTAAGTTCTTTTTGCGAGTCTTGGGGCTTGCAAATTAATACCCAAAAAACTAAGATTGTTATATTTGAAAAGAGACAATCAAGAAGACGAGCGGAAGAAAAATGGTCTCTAAACAATACACACATTGAGGTTTTACAAGAGTTTAAATATTTGGGTGTCCTCTTGACCTACAATTTAAGCTATCTAAAGCACTCCAAAGAAAAAAGCAACGAAGCTAAATTGGCTCTTAATATAATGTGGCCAAAGTTTTTTTCGAACCAAAATGTCGATTTAACGTCCAAGTACAAAGTTTTCAACGCGACAGTAAATGCATGCATGGCATATGGCGTCCAACTCGTCGGATACACACACTTCGAAGCTTTTGAAACTGTATAAAGGAACTTTTTTAAGAGGATATTTCGTTTGCCTAACTCAACACCCAACTACGCCATATATGTAGAGTCAGGAATAGTCCCTATATATATACAAAATTTGAAGGCAAATGCGAACTTCATTACTAGAGTGATGAAAAGAAGTGAAACTTGTCTTCACAAAATCATCTTAAGAAAATTACTTCGAGTGAACGCTTCCCCGTTTAAAAACTGGAACGAACTAGCTTTATCTTACGAAGCAAGTTTAAACTTAACAGAAACTAATGTGACCGATTGGCAGGCTCAGTTTTCTGATGTGATTGCTAAGGTTGATCACAAAATGTTTCTGGATAACCTTTCCAGAGCATCTTCATCTACTTCAAGAGCTATTTATAGTCATTTAAACCATGAACTGCCCTCGGAAGTCTCTTACTTTAGTAATGAATTTTCAGCCTCGGTTATAAGTATTATTTTTAGAGCAAGAGTTGAAATTTTAAATTTGAACTTTATACCTCATCGATCAGACTTGCCCCAGCTATGTGATCTATGTAACGGAAGAGTGAATGAAGATATATACCATTTTGTTGCTGCTTGTCCTATTCTACAAGAAATTCGCCGGTTGCATTTTCGGGAAAGTTTTATATCTTTGGACAAACTTTTTGAAATTTTAAATGGAGCAATGGGCTGGCTCAGCCTCTTTAAATATTGCCAACATGCTCTTTCTTACCGTAACAGTTTCACATATTAAACTTAGTCGATTACCCACTTATTGCAGTTTTGACCAAATTTTATACCTAACTATTTATTGTTTTGTTGCTGATCATACTAAATTTGATAATATCTCTTTTGTGTTTCAAATCACGTTAAAATTGATAATATTGTATAAACAGCTATTTCTAACCAAATTGTGTATTATTTTGTGTTACAAATCATGTTAAAATTGATAAAATTTTGTATAAACAGCTAATCAAATTAACCAAATTGTATAATATTTTGTGTTTCAAATCACGTTAAAATTGATAGCATTGTTTTATATAATAATATTTCTTCATATCTTTTGTTAAACATTTTTTTTTTTTTTTTGTTTTTTCCTTTTCTTTATATTTTAAAATTTTTGCTTTTTATTATTTCTTTTATTTTTAAATCATATTATGAAATGTCATCTCAGGCAGACGGCAGTATTGCCATGTCCTTATTCTTAAATATACCAATTTGTAAACTTTATGATGAAAAAATAAAGAATCTATCTATCTATCTATCTATCTATCTAAAAAGACGTTGATTTATATTTAACCATTTTAGCGTACTTAGCATATTTCTAAAGCGGGTATATCTACTACATTTTAACATAATTCGCATTAATTTGTTTTGGTGTAATTGCAGCCTATCTTTATGACTTTGTGGACACATATACAATAAACTAGAACAATAATCAAAATGAGGTTTAATCAAAACATTACATAGATTCACAGCGGTACTCATAGAGATATTCTTTCTTATTTTTCTTAATGCTCCAACTTTTTTTGATATTTTCTTGCAAATATAACTTATATGTTGTGCCAGTACATGGCTCATATTGGCTAGATACAAATTTGATTTCCGTGGTATCCTGCCCGAGATAGAACTCCTTCCGAGTGCGGATTTTATGAGCTTTCAAACTTCTTCAAGAGTTTTTTCGTTTATTTAACATTTTTACCATATGGGATGGTAAATCTATATTCTTATTATAATTTTTTTATTTATGATACTTTATTCAATCATTAACAAAAATTATAAAGGTATATAGTACACAGTGTACATTTAAGCATGGCCTGGATGTTTTAAATTTTGAGAATTATTTTACAAACAAAAAAAGAAAAAGATTAAGCTCTATCAATACTTAAGAATTTTCATCTGATATTCTTCTTCTACACCTCAAAGCAGTCTGGCAATAAGGAGCAAGTGTACTCCAATATCTCTTATCATTTAGTACGCATTTTACATTATCAATCCCCATTAAGTCGACTCCATAGTGATTACGCCTTATTTCCTTAAAGATGGGGCAGGATCCAAGAAAATGCCTCACGTCTTCGTTCTATCCAAAGGCTACAGCATGGAAGAAGATCATCGCGATGGGGCATATAATTTGTTGTTGGTATTTCAGTTGCCGATATATTAAGCGTGAACTAGAGCTTTCCGCACGTTCTGTTCGACATCCAGGATACATTTTCGAGTCATATTTCTCCACTCTGCAATATTACTTTCTTCTATATCCTTTTCGATATTGTATCTGGTCGATATAATTTCACAATCCTTGAAAAAAAGGGTTTTCGCCCTCAGTGGCAACAACTTTGTTTAGGCGCGTGTCAGTTTCCTCATTTAAAACTCCTGTCATATAGCTCACGTTTAACTTGAGTTTGTACACAAAAAGGGGGGATATGCCAATTTCAATTTCAAGAAGATAGTTGGGCATGGTCGACGGAAGCCGAAAAAGCTTTTTCCAAAAGAAACGCAATAGTTTTTCTACGTCTTCGTGATATTGGCCTCCCCAAACTTGTGCATAGTAGCACATTACTGGGGATTCTAATCCTGGAGTTGGACATGAGGTTTCTCCATGTTGCATTTATAGCCTTTTTCGACTCAGCAAGTTTCAGTGCAAAGTGTTTTTTCATGGAAAGGTCGTGATTTATTGTAACCCCAAGTATCTTATAGTCCTCTCCACCATACTTATATTTTTCAAATGCAGCAACCTGTTCCTTTCCTAAATATAAGTACTTTTGATTTCGCTGTGTTAATGTGTAAACAATTGTACTTGCAGTAATCCTCTAACTTATTGACCATGACCTCTAGGGAGCTATGTGATTCTGCTAGAATGGCCACATCGTCCGCAAAAAGCAATGCTTTAATTTGTATTCGTTCATATAAAATTCCTGCTGGTAAATAGTTCGAGATATCGTCCACAAACAGTGAGAATATTAAAGGACTTAGCAGACATCCCTGTCTTACTCTAATTTCTACTCCAAACCAATCTTGAAAGCTCATTTCTGTTCCATATTGCTGATTCGTTGGCACTGCATAGATTGGAAAGGTCATTAAAAAACTTTGCCGGTACACGGATTTGTGAGAGTTTGTAGAAAAGACAGTTTCTGTTGATCGTTTCGAATGCCGCTCGAAAATCAATAAAAAACGCATATAATTTCTTAACAGTGGAGAAGCCTTCTCTCAAGTCTGCCTGAAACTGACTCAACTTTCTGTTTTCTTTAACCCATTCCGTTAACCTTGCATTGAGCAAACCAGTAAATATATTTGCTATTTTGTTCCTAAAAGAGATTCCTGTATAGATTGCCATGTTATTAGGATCCCCTTTTTTGAAAGGAAATATTATGGACTTTTGAAATTCCGCGGGTGCATTAGCCTCGTTGTAGACATGATTTAATGATATAAGCACTTTTTTGAGAAAATTATTTGTGGCATTTCGGAAGAACTCATAAGGGATCCATTCTTCCACCGGTGCTTTGTTTTGTTCTGCTTTTATTAGAATCTCGAAAGGCTCTCCCATCCTGAATGGTGTATCCGATAAATCACTTTGCTAGCTAACTTTTGTCACAAATAGAAACAAAACGCAATCAAATGTAATGATTAACCTTGATTTTATGCAACTAACTAAACAAGTTTCTAACAACAAATTACCACTTAAATATGTTTTTACATCATCGTTCCATGACCTAAAGGAAGGCTAAAATTACATCCTCACATTAAATGCACAATTACTTTCAACCATTTAAGTTAATTTTTTAGTCAGAAAACTTATTGCTTTACTTCCTCCGGCTTTGACTCCATTGTTTTTTGTTCCAAGTAGGCTTTGCGATATCCACCCAGCGGATCGTAAAGTTTCTCCAACCGCTCCCAATCCTCCGGTTTGTTGTCGATCAAATAGTGTGTTACCTTTTCCGACCCGATCTTCTGCTTCTCCGAACACTTGACGCACCCGGTTGATACCGCGTCTGGAAGTATCTCTAAAATACACCACAGGCAATATAATTTCTTAATCAAAATAAAATTAAATTCTAAAAAAAAAAAAAAATACCGGCAACCTACCTTGAAGCATTTTTCCATCCGGAGTGCATGGTCCTTGTCTTTCCAAACACTTCACATAGTTCCTGAGGAGTCTGTCACTGCCCAAAATTTCATCGATATCAATGTTGTCGAATTTTGTATCGTACGTATCAACCGAAGATGAGGTAGAGGGTGGTTGGGCTATTGCCACTGCAATCACCAGAATCAGGACCGCAAATACCAAACGGCAGAACATTTTTTAGAACTTTTTACAAACTATGCTCATGAATTGACTTGCCGCCCCTTTTATATATTTCATTGAAAATAGATTTCCATTCGTCAAATTGGCATAATTTGTGGCAAATTATTATTATTGTTCAGCAAATAAATGTGCCTAATGAGATGATTTGGTTAAGTGACCATTTATTGGAATGATATCGTGACAAGAGCTACTTTCAAAACTAAACAAAATATATATAAAAGCATGCCACAACACGTCCAAAATGTGTAGTTCTAGATAAAGTTAAAAAAGTAAGCCTCCAGTGTTCATTTAAATCAACACTGCTGCCGTGACCAGGATTCGAACCTGGGTTACTACGGCCACAACGTAGGGTCCTAACCACTAGACGATCACGGCTATTCGAGACTGATGTCTTTTGTCTGCGCTTGTGAAGTGTATTTCTTCGAAATTGGAGCAGGTTTTCGTGGTAGCTGGCATGGTAAAGTTATTTCTGCATTTAAAACTTTCTCCGACTGACTCACACATGTGGCACTTACTTCAGCTGTAGCAAGAACCAGCTAATGCTATGATTAGCCTTAAATAAAATTAAAAGTTACTCTGAAACTAATCGGATGGTTGAGTATAAACGTGCCGATATGAGTAAATGGAGCTTTGTGTGGTTCTGTGCTTAAAGATTGTCTTAAATATACATTCGTCACTTAGAAATCGTTTTTGAATAGTTATAGATATCTATTTAAGCTTAACTCTGTGCATTTGACAAATGATGTTGGTCTATCAACTCTTCGTTTAATGGGCCCGCATATAATAAGCAGATTGGGAAAGATGAATTGATTGGGCTATTCAAACTTTGCAGAAAACATGTTCAATTGTTCACCAATAGTAAATTTGTGTCCATTACAACTCAGTGAATGCAGCTTTTTATTTTGAGAACTGGGATTGTTTTGGTGCTTTCGGTCAAATATTATCAAATTTATAATTCAATACTTTGTATGCAACTTTACCAGCCGATAGTCAAATATAACACTCCGAGATAGCTAAACTCACTTGTCCGCATACAACTAGAGACCACTTGGGCGGTGCTCTGTGCTCGTTGGTGATTTCACAGCATTTGAAACCCGAGCCTTATCTTATCAAAGAGATCAATTCCACACAGAAGCGCCTGTCTATGGCTTAGGACAAAATCTTATTTTCGATGAGTTCTTCTTTAACGGCAAGGCCATGATTAGAATTGATTGAATCATAACCCCCCCAATTTCGTTCCAGTTGCGCCATAATCGGTCTGGCTATGTGTGCAGTTGCTCCATCATGGTGAAACCAAATGCTGTTGAAAAGGATACTTCTTCGGCGCAGTTCTGGGTAAAAGAACTCCTTCAACATCTTTAATTACCGGTCCCCAATTGACAGTTACTGTTACACCGTTTTCATCAAAGAGGTATGGCCCCATAATGCACCTTGATGCAACTGCGCACCTCACAGTGACTCGTTCTGGGTGCTGCAGTCTCCTGGAGTATTTCTGGATTCGATTCACACCATATACGACAATTTTGCTTATTTACATTCCCGTTTAGATCAAAATGGGCCTCACCAGACATAAACAAGCAATTTATCAAGCAGTTGTCTTCCTCGATCATTTCAATCATTTTTGGCAAAATTTCAGGCGAATAGGCAAATCCAGAGGGTTTAACTTGCCTGCAATATTGACTCTGTACGGAAACAAGTTTAAGTCATCGTGAATTTTCCGTTGTAATGACCGTCTGCTAACTCCAATTTGCGCCGATAAGTTTCGAGTCGAAACGCTTGGATTTGCCTGAATTGACGTTGCCACAGCCGCAATTGTGTCTTGAACCCGAACATAGGGATCTCGATGGTACCGTCTTCGTGCAATGCTTCCAGATTCGGCAAACAGGTTTAACAGCCCCATAATGGTCTATCTACTCGGCGAGTACCACCAAACTGCCGCCTAAATTCCCTTTGGAAGAAAATAAAGGACTGCAAAACATGGTACCGCTGCACTATCCAAATCCCCTTTTCGGTATCCCAAGCATTCATTTCAATAAATCTAAATAGTAACCTACCAAATAAAAAAGAATATAAGCCGATTACTCACACAGAAAAAAAGGTTTCAAGTTTTGTTTTTGTAGCACGATTCGTGCGCCACCCTGTATATGGTAATTGCTATTATTCAATTGTTGCTTTAGATCGCGTGATACAGCAGTCCAACCATATTCGACACAAAAAAATGAAAAAGAAACCACCATTGAACGCAGCACGCAAACTCAGCGACTTGATGTTGCAATAAGTCACTTGAGGTGAGTCGAGACTGGCATACTGTTGTCTTTTCAGATGAAAAAAGTTTAATTTGGATAGACCTGATGGATATAATTATTATTTTCATGATTGGAGAAAGGATGAAATAACCTTGGATAGAAGACAAATCAAGGGAGGTGGAGTAATGGTATTGGGAGCAGTAAGCTTTTACGGAACTGCAAACATTGATGTTCAAAGCTCCATATTACCGCAATCACCTACAAATCTATAATGGAAGGAGTTTTCCCCATTTTTAAAAATTGTTTGGTAGACAACGATGGATTTTCCAACAGGACAATACACCGATACATACCGCAAGAATAATCAAAACTTGGATTCAGAGTCAAAATGTAGACCAACTTGCATGGCCGCCATATTTACCGCACCTGCGCATCATAAAAAACGTGTGTGGATGGCTTTCAAAAAAGGTCTACGAAATACGAAAGCCATACTCCAACCCGGAAGAAACAGTTGAAACTATAAAACAAGCCTGGTCCGAAATGTCACTAAATTACTTGGAAGAACTGTATAAATCCCTTCATAGCAGGCTTCTTGATATGACTCAGCTATCGAGAGGTTAAAAACTATTGTTATAATCTTAATAAAATCCAAATTAATTTATTCCAAAAAAAAATTGCGTTGTTTTATTACCTTTTGCTAACTAATTTTATGAACTTATTGGAAAAAGCATCACATAATATAGCCTTTTCATACCCTATTCTAATGGAATATTAATTTTGATGCATTACAAACATACCTTAATATTGCCCGTAGACCACTTAAAGTTACTATATTTATGATCAGCATCGATAGTAATGTCGATCTAGCCATGTCCGTCCGTCCGTCAGTCGGCAAAAATTAGGCCTTTAAACTGGACCTAGAGAGCTGAAATTTTAACCATATACTCTCTAGAGACCCGAGATAATCAAGTTTAAGAATTTTTGAAATCTTACAGACACGCCTACAAACTCAAAAAAACAAATTTATCGAAAAAATCGAATTTTGAGCTAGAAAGCTGAAATTTTTGAAGTAAAACTTCTTTACGCACGCTTGACTTGGGGAGTAAGCTGGTGAATGCGACACGGAAGTGTAGACCAATGTAGACTTCTGGCGTAACGGAAGTGTAAGCCAATGTAGACTTCCGGCGTAACGGAGGTGTAGACAAACATACACTCTTTTGTTACAGCCCATACAATTTAGTCGGCGGAAAGGTTCGTGGGATGGGTAAACACTATGGAATCTCCTCAATAGAGGGCAATACTAAGCTCATCATCTATCCAAACCGATCCAAAGGAGAAAGCTATATCTAAAACAGTTGCCGATAGATGGAATTTACCGGAAGTGAGTAAAGTCATTGTGTCATTTTCAAAATTCGCCCACAATTCACAAAAAAAAACAATGTTTTGAGCTAGGGAGTTGAAATTTATAATATAGACTCTCCAGGGGCCCTTGATGCTCATGTGTAAGTATTTTCAAAATTCGCCTACTGACACCCCCACAATTTAAAAAAAAAAAAAACAAAGTTTGAGCTAGGGAGCTGAAATTTATTATATAGACTTTCCAGGGGCCCTTGATGCTCACTACACGCCCACAATTCACTCTAGGTGCCCTTTAAACTCATGTTTAAATATTTTTTAAATCCGTTTACTGACACGCCCACAATTAAATAAAACAATTTTATTGAAAAACCAAAGTTCGAGCTAGGGAGCGTTTTTTTTACAAATTTCGTTTTTTTCGATTAAATCCTTTAAATGTTATATACAAAAATATGTATGTAGAGCATTTTTAACAATTTAACCATACTTAGACTTTTGTCACTCTCACTTATGAGGAATAGGAAAAAGAATACGGTATCCAACAGTTCGCCCAAGCGGACTGTAGCCTGTCCCTATATTTTCATATCACATTTGGCTTTTCCCATATTATCGAAGGATGTAAAAAATTTCGTAAAATTAAATCAAGAAACTACCTGTTCGTTAATACGTGGAACGGATTGTCTGTTCCATATGTCAGCTTTCTAGCTGGAATAAAAAATAATATAATAAATATAAATAATAAAAATACATTAAGTAATATAAAGGTCTCTTGACCAATGAGTTGTAAATAAGACAACGGAAACATGTGTACAGCCGAAGGTTTAAAGAGCACACCCAAGCAAAGTAATATGAACTGATTTTCGGAAAATTGTTAGACGAAAAATATGAGAAAGTATCTACGAGTATATTGCAATTGGAAAATATGAACATATAAATACATCAGCTAAGCTAATACACACAATTAAAGCAGAAAAAATTTAAAACAGAACGTTTTGTTTTAAGAAACGTTGTTCTTATATACATACAAGTTCTTCTACTTCCTAAAAGGTTTGGCTTAGATAAACATTAAAGCGATCATAATCCTGCCACTTTATTGCATCCCTACTGGTGCGCCTGTGGGGTTCGACCTTAACGAATATTAGCACCCATCAAGGTTTCAGATCACTTCATCAGTGAGCCCAATCAAATGCTTGCAATTGTGTGACCTGCCTCTTTCGTACGATTTCAACACGTGCATGCCCTCAACATTGATCTGATATACATACAATTATGGCTAAGGCCATTGTTATGAAAACTCCATTCCAAGCGTCTGCTGCCCTCAACATTGATCTGATATACATACAATTATGGCTAAGGCCATTGTTATGAAAACTCCATTCCAAGCGTCTGCTGCTGTGATTGTGGGGCTCGTAATTTTATGTTCCATTTTTGGCTCCGGGAAATAACCCCCCAATGAAATAACCCCCCAAATGAAAAATGAAATAACTCCCCAAATCAAAGATGAAATAAGTCCCCAAAATGGTATGAAATAAGTCCCCAAATAAGTATGAAATAATTCCCCAAAATGGATTTCAAGTGTTCACGGTGTTATGACTCACTATGGCTTTCTGAAAGTGAAATAAGGCCATACGAATTCATTTACCCAAAGTGCAATAAGGCTAAGTGCTAAAATAAAACCTCGCACCTACTCCAAATCAAACAGTGACCCCAAGCAGGGGGGTGCAGGGTATGCACTGTTTATGGGATCCCATAATCCCATCCCATAATGCGTATGGGGGGCATGCTGCCCCCCTGCAACCCCATGCTTGGGGTCACTGTTTGATTTGGAGTAGGTGCGAGGTTTTATTTTAGTACTTGGCCTTATTGCACTTTGAGTCCCCAAATTTGGGGACTTATTTCATAGTTCAATTTGGGGACTTATTTCACTATGAAATAACCTCCCAATTTGAAGTATGAAATAATTCCCCAAAAACCTATGAAATAAGTCCCCAATTTTGAGGGTTTATTTCATCTTTCATTTGGGGGGTTATTTCCTGCACCCATCATTTTTCTTTCCATTAAACATAACATAGTGCAACGCCCAGACATTTGACACCGATCTTACAGCGGAATATTCAGCTTTGGTATTCTTCCCTTGATTTGAAGGCAAGACATCATAGTTTGACCCATTAGTTAACCTCATAATTAACCAACGGCCATACCACCATTCAGTTAATCGGTTCTCGTCAGATCACCGCAATTAAACGACGTTGGGCGCGGTTAGTACGTAGATGTCGGACCGTTTGAGAACAACCGCGTGTCGTTGGCCAGTCCCATCTACAGACTTGAGGTAGATAATTATACGTGGTATCACAATGGATCTAAATTGGTCCAAGTGTGTCGGCGACTGCCGACAGCCACCTAAACCTAACCTAACCTAACCTAACCTCATAATTAGGTAAAGTTACAGCATCGCAAGTCCTCTGTATCAGTGAAAATGGGTTAATTTCTCTAAGTTGTTGACCTGGGAGAGACGAACTCCCATTAATAACAGTAATAATCGAAATTCAGCTAATTCAACTTATTTTGACGTCTAACACACTCTTATATAAAAGAAACAAGTTTAATAACTGACCACCCATCCACTGTCACAACACTTCTATCATTTAAAAGCATTCATTCAATTCATCGAATTAAATTAGCTCCAAATTCAATACACATCTCGGCGTAATTTACAACTTAATTAGCAGAGGCCAAGTCCATGGTCAGCGGTTGTCTGACCTCTGTCATAAATATGTCACACCATCAGTAACAGGCTTGCACAATTCCCAACTACACTCTTCAATGACACCAAATACACATGAAAACGTACACAGAAAACCCTTGTTTCAAAAGTTTCATTGAATGGCCTAAGTCGAGCTTTGGTTGCCAATAATTACCACAAACGGGAACGTAACAAGGTGCAAATTCAATTCACACTTTCAAGTGGCCATATCTTGGATCAACAAATGTGGTAATCATTGTTGACACTCTGCTTGTTTTGGTAAACATGAATTATGAGCTTTGGCACCCATTGTGTTTTTATGTGACTCTGTTGCCAGCCATTTAAGGATTTTCTTTCAAGTTTCTTAGTGAAAGTTTCACACTTGCATCATGATGGTCTTATCTTCATCTTGGAATTAGCATAAAAATAAGAATCTGAATTTTGGTTTGATTTTTATTTATAAATTCTTTATTTTCTTCGCAACTTCGCAAATTAATTTTTTTGCATACAAACTAATAAAAAGCTGAAAACAGCGGTTTTTGTTTTTTTTTTGAATTGATGATTGTTTGCCTCCTTATGTTGCGTGGCGCTGCATAAAGCCCTACTAAGCCTAATTGGTTTTTTGAATGGATGAGGGAGTATTTGATTTTTATTACTTTTTGTTTACTTAATATCACACACAATAACAAAAGCTCAGTTTTGTTCTACGTTTAGGGCTTCACGCCAAGTTTCTTGGCCTCGGCTTCGTATTTCTTAAGGTAAATACCCTCTGGATCGAATTTGGCCTGAAGTGTTTTCCATTCATCAGGCTTGTTTTCAATGATGTACTTGAGGACACGTTCAGTGCCGGTACGTTGTTTCTCACTGCACTTGGAGCACTCAGTTTTGAGGGCGTCGGGAAGGACACGCTTCAACTCACGACCGTCTGAGGTGCATTTGATGTTTTCCGTCAGACATTTAAAGTAGTTGTTGAAGAGACGATCTGACTTTAAAATTTCCTCAATGTCAATGTTATCGAATTTGGTTGTGTATTTCTCTTCAGCTGCCACAATGCCAATTGTAAGTGCCAGCAATGCGATGACGAATACATTCATGATCTGGAAAGAGAGCAAAGGCAAAGCGATTTTAGATTCGGATTTTGAGAAGATTGAGAAGCGCTTTTTGTGTCGATTGAATATTGGAAAATATATAGAATGTTTGAGTTCATAAAAGAAAACAGTACAACAACAAACCAAGACCAGAAAAAGGTTGCAAGAGTCAATAGAAAGTATACGATTGAAGGCAAGATGTTTGAAATATGTTTTGAAGCTTATATCAACTCGAGGATATTGACGTTATCATTAAAAATCGTGACTCGTTGTCAAGCAAAGAAATCTTGATACCCTTATAAAGTAAACTCATAAGACAGTTACCGAAGCTCGGTAAGTTACCCATCTAATGAAGTCAAATCGAATTCGCTATTTGGAACGCATTCATTTGACGTAAAGACTCGTTACCTACATGAGTGTGATGTCGTTAGCAGAGAAGAATTATTGCTAATAAATCTTAGGCAGATCAGCGTGTTGTTTCTTTGAAATCAGAATCTGTTGTTTTCTGGTCAAGATTGGTATTAACAAGCAGTTTATTTATACTCAAATACACGGCGTTGTGGTACCTCAAACTTGTGAGGATTGGGAAATAATGGTTTTAATAATTAACCACTAATATTAAAGCATGTTTCAGGACGGTAACAAAGGTATTTAAGCCTTTCTTTAATCTCGCTTGCTGTTTAACTGAAACTTGAAATATTAATTGAACATCAAGGAATTCAACCTACATTTCGATTTGCTATACAATAATACATTGATTGTGGATTTAAATTTAAAATATTTAACGTGCAGCAAAGTCGTTAAAATAGTCCTTCGTAGCAGTAAATTAATTTCAATTAGTTAAAGAAATTTAAAACCTATTTAACAAACAGGTCAAGCCTTTAACAGATTTTTATGATGTAATGCAAGGCCGTCGCATTGAATGATATTTTATTGCAAGACTCATTAATATTTATTAGATGAGGTCAATTTTAATAGCCTTCTGGAAAACTTAATTTAGCCAAATATTCTTTGGAAAGTACGTTTTGATTTATCAACTTCAAACCATATCTTTAAGAATAGCATTATCGCAGTCTTTCTATAGAGCCTTTGAAGACAATGCATCAGTATTAATGGAATTCTTTGACTACAAATTACTGCATTTAAAACGACTCCGCCACTTTAAATCGCTTTAACTCCATCGTTCAACTGTATTTTTTAGCAAATAAATAGAATCGATCATGCAATATGCTATTGATTGCATGATCGATGCATGATATGTTTGTAATAAAAATTGCAACCATGTAATCAAGCAACAATCAAGTGCAAATAATACTGGACTGTCTTGGCAACGCCAACTCTTTTCCTCTTTCTTTCTTTTTTTTTGCCTTAAGACTTTGCGTCATGTCACTAACAATGGAGTGCAAATAATAGCTCTACTCCTTTTTTGGTTGTATTTCACTATTAGTAAATAGGAAAAAAAACGTCACCCGATTTCACTTTTTTTATACAAAATATAAACTAAATCACTTTAAGATTAAAAAAAAATTTGAAAGAGTTGTCTAACGAACTGGACTTAATTCCTTTTTCCTGCCGTTGCGCAAGCGAACTAGAGGAAAACTCACCAAAACAAAAAATCACTTTTTTACGAAATTGAAAAGGAAAAACTTCTGTAGTGTGTACACCCTTGGCTATCGGTGAACTGACTGCTATCAAAACTTTGCCGGCGGTGTGCTTTTATAGTGAAATATCTTCCGAACGTTAACCGAGAGATATGGAAAGCCCCTTTAACGCGTGAGCAGCTATTATATTTGCAATACGAATGACTAGGTCGATAGCATAGAGCTAAAGTGTATACGATTGTATGTATTTTGATTTGTTTGGTGTATTGTTGGTTGTCTCTCAATGCTTTGTATATATTTCCATTCATTATTGTTGTTGTCTTCACACCACCATCGATAATCACTCTCACTCTCTTTACCGTGATTATGGTTGCATGCAGTGTGGGATCGCTTGCAGCATATTTACCTACCCGTAGCCATCATCAGATTTCTTAGATTTAAAAAACATCTTTCAGTGGTTATAATATCAGCGGGGCTTCCACCTTTGACTGCCATCGGGTTTGGGTTTAATATTTTGTTTTTAACTCACTCGAATGTAGTTCAGTATCACATAAAGTCGTCACATGGTTAGGTAAGATAAAAGTTGCATTAAAGGGCAAGACAAGAAGTTATCCAAGTGAATTGAGGAGGTTTTTTTTAGGCAAAACGGCATTAATTTTGATCACAGTTAATTACCACTCTGAGGATGTATCATACTTGTATTTATATGGAATATGGATATGCAGCAGTAATATACAATTTGAATTGATCGCCACTTTCAATGCCCATAAGGGAGAAAATAGCAATTTTATTTTATTTTAATTTGTTATTCTCGTTAGCGAATGATGAGTGTATAATTAGTGTACGAGTGGAATATTTTTTTATTCATTTTGGAAATTAACCGAAAATAGTTAACGATGCGGATGTTTTTTTTTGAACGGAATTCCAATAAACGACAACCTGTAATAACTGTTACTCCTTTTCCAAGGGTTATAGCTAAGTCTTCCCTCTATTATCCGGAAATGCCTTGATTTTTGAAAAAAATTGTTTCCCTGGTTCTGTTTTAAATTGATATTTATGGAAATCGAATGCTGTAGTTTTCAGGATTGGTTTCATTCAAAGGCAAAACTGAATCTTTTCGAATATGTTGAATTTGCTTTGCAATTTTCACAAAATCTTTGGTTGCTAGCTAAATTGATTGATTTTTGAAAGGTTGAAATACCAATAAATCGCCAATCCGGCGGATCAAAGATCCACTTTACGCATTAGATCTACGTGTACTTACCACGTTATATTTTGTTTAGATATCAGCTCCCTTCAAAACTAGGCTACCTATCCAGAGTAAATATTTAATTAACCAAAATGGATAGCAAAGCTCTTTTATTGAAGATGAGACAATTAGTACAAAAGGACATATGGTGCCGATTTAAGAGCATGTGGTAAAGATGTTATGGATATTTCAGAGGCGTCGTGTGTGACTAAATTTATTTTTATTTATTATATATAATTTTCAAAAAATTAATTATCATTTTAGTTTCATGAAAAACGTTCCCCTAAATAAGGATGTGATTAGTGCCGTCCTAGAAGAGCTGACTAATCCCAAAAATCATTTGCAGTGTATGTAACCCAAACGCCCTCACCGGGCACTGTGCTATAGGAAGACATGCTCAAAGGCTGGGCATTCCCTACAATGACTTCTGCAGAAGCTGTAGGGACGAGGAGGAAGAGGAGACTATCAGTCACTTCCTTTGCACGTATTCTGCACTCGCCAACATTAGGAAGGCTACACTGGGTAAATATCTATTCAATGATATAAACGATCTCAACAGCGCCTGCACAACAAATATTAGCTCCTTCATTCAAAGGCGCAAATGGTTCACTGAGTAAGAGGGTGACCCACCCACCTTACACATCGGCAGCATAATGGACCTACCTCTGGTCTAAGTGCATCCTCATCGAGGGCCGGTTCCAACCAACCAACCAACCAACCCAAGAGCCAAGCGCCCTAAAACTCTTTAATCTGTTCCGTTGGCATTTTGGTGTTGTTTCTTGAGTTGTATGGAAACTGTTTCCTTTTAGCTACCAACTGCTTAAATTGATTTCTACTTGTTGTTCTTTTCCTCAATGTAACTTACAAGCTTAATAAATTCGATTTGTTTACAAATGTGAGGAAGAAAACAAAAATAAATACATACGTACAAGCTAAAAACTAAAGTTTCGTTGATGTTCGAAGTTGAAGGGGAGAAGACGATAAACCTGTAGAAAACAAAAACACCTCATGAATTTGTATTGCCACAAACGTGATTTCTGGTTACATACCGGGGCAAAACAATATACCAGCAACCATGGCCAACTCCACAAAATATCCAACACAACTTGAAACCTATAAGCTTCTATAGTAGCAAACAAAAAATACACAGAAAAAGATAGTATCCTCACGTCGAGTCGTCCGATCTTCGTACGGATCGTACATAAACGTTTCGCGTAGAACAAAAACCAAAACAAATCCGCAACGATATTCGCGCGGATGAGAAATGTAATAATTTTGATGAAGGGATTCGATCTCCGCTTTTTAAATTATCAAATGAAAATTAATTTATATTACCGACCTTATGTCCATTGCGGAAATCTTAAATAATACACAATTTCGAATTTCTGGGATGTGTTCCTCCGGCACGCGCGACAGATATGGGTTAACAAAATATTTACAGATTTTGCTATTTGACAAGCCTTGGTCAAAGACAGCAAGCAGGCATTTTCGGGCACTGCCAGCTGACTTGACCGATAATCACGCATGCAGCCAAACTCTACATTCTACAGAATATGCACTGCCAAAGCTGTATAGACGCAAACAAGAGTGAAATCTTATTTTATTTTCTTGACATTGTTAATAAAGGAAGTTGAATTCAATCGAATTCAAAAAGTGTTTCATTCAATCAATAATTGAAATTCAGGGGGCGTCATCTGTTATCGATCGCGAATGTTCGATCAAACAAAATAATTTCCGGTACAATCGTGAATGCTCGAAATGCACAAAAAATCAATTCTGTGCGGGACAAAGTCCGCCAGATCCGCCAGTTTCACATGAAAGAAGTCCCCACCTATGTACAAATTTTCGTTGGTTATTTAATTTTCCTTTAAAGAGCTTATGAAGCCTTATTTCCTGCAGCTAGCAAAATCGCTCAAAACCCAGAAAATGAACAATCACCCACGCAGGTCTAAAAAAACGTAGAGTTGTGAAATCGCAAGAATATCCCAACAACGTGCAACGTGTATGCAACCCCCTACTTCGGCTTACCGTTGGAGCCCAAGAAATGTCAAGTACTTGGCGATTTTGTTTTGGGCGATTATTCATACAGCCGGGTTTTCAACACTTCCGTGTTAATACATTTGCAGTGTGTATAAACACATAGGGGATTCTTTCACCTCAAAGATGGCTTAACTGGATATTAAAGCATACTCACGAGACACCTAAACTTCCTTCTTTAATTAGTTTTTATGTCGCTTTTAGTTGCCAGGTTTGATCACAAAAAAAGATTAAAAGAACCGAGAGAGTCTCATATCAAAGAAGCTATTTTTAAAAAATGCACAATCGACTGAATTCGTATTGTCATGCTTAAAGAAGCGGTCCTACTAATTCCGTAGCAATGGAATATCAAAAACTGTTTCAATATAGTCGCGCAAAAGAGGCAGACCTAAAAACTCCTTGATCAAACAGTCGATCGATTGAGTATTTATTAACTTCCCACTGGAAGTTCTTGTAATGGGGCCGATTTTGTGAATCGCATTTTGACATATTTCCACGTTTCAAGGTCAACAGAATCCAAATCCAACGTTTTTATAGAGATGTCTGTCTGTGTTTGCGTATGTACGTATGTTCGTTCTTAATTATTTTTCGCCACGATTATCTCGAAAAAGATGATATTGACATGGGACCGGGGACCGGGTTTAATCGAACCGTAATTACGTAACTCAGAACTGATTAAGTTTCCAGCGAAATCGGTCCAGCCGTTTTTTGTTAGTAAATAAATAACTAAAAAAACTAGCTGGATTTTGAAATTGATGATTTGTACTACTTATTATTATTATTATTATTGTTATTATTACCTTGGATACGGACACCATCAGGCAACCTGTAAAGGCACGGACAGAAAACGACAAGGGCTTTGTTTCAACTGTGGAAAAGAGGGCCATAAAAAGAGCGACTGCAGAAAACCACCAAAGTGCTGTCTATGTGCAGATCTGCAAACTCCAGCGTGTGCATTGGATCACATGCCTTGGTCCGGTAAGTGTCAAGTTTTCCGAGACGCACTTGAAAACGCGAAGAAAAAGGCTCTACAATGACCAGAATTTTACAGGGAAATATCCACAGGAGTCGATCAGCTGACAACCAACTGACTAAATTACTGAGGGAATTACAGATTGATGTCGCCATCAACAGCGAACAGTACACAGACAAAGAGACAAACTGGATAGGGGACACGTTAGGAACCGCTACAATCTGGATACCAGACACAAGGGTATTCTCCCTGAATAGCCAAGGTTCACAAAGAGGTTTCGCGTGGGTTAAAACCGATGGACTCACGGTTATAAGCATCTACCTCAGCCCAAACGACAGGATCGATGATTTCCGCCAAAAACTGGATGACCTGGAGGACTTCCTAAATGAAACGACAGGCGAGATCCTGGTTGCTGGCGACTTTAACGCCAGAGCACAAGAGTGGGGAATGCCAACTACAGACTCTCGAGGAAGGCAAATACTTGAGATGGCTGCGAAACAAGGCCTAAACGTAGCAAATGTAGGAAACACCCCGACCTTCAGGAGGCCAGGGCAAAGAGGCACCATACCGGATGTAACCTTCGCTACGGAATCCACATCCGCAAGAATAAAAAAACTGGCGGGTAATCGAGGATACACGGGCAGCGTTCATCAATACATTGTTTTTGATTTCGAAGAAAACCGGCGAACTCCTATCTGGAATCGTACACAAACACCGAGATGGAACATCAACAGGCTAAACGAAGGGTTTTTCAAATCCGTCATTGAAGAAGTAGAAAGTGCTGTGCTCCAAGTACAAGGACCCGCGGAAATGAAAGCTGAAGCCACGATGCAACTGATACAGCTCGCATGCGATGCTTCAATGCCCAGGAAAAGCTGCAACAACAGAACCAGAAATCCAGTGTACTGGTGGACAGACGAGATAGCTGAGCTCCGCATGAGATGCCTACAACTTAGGCGCATAGTGACCAGGGGAAGGAGAAGACACGCTGAAAATATAGAGGAAGCTCTAGCGGAGTTCAGAACCAAAAGGTTCGAGCTCAAGAGGGCCATCAATCTGAACAAAAGACGGAAGTGGGAGGATCTCCGCCGAGACATAAACAGCGACCCCTGGGCGCTAGGCTACAAGGTAGTAATGCAGGAAATTGGGAGCCCAATCGGCACCTCCTATTCTAAACGAAGATAAGATGGAGCGCATTGTAAACACTCTTTTTCCAACTCATCCGGTCAGGCCTTCCGACAGCATACCAGCCCGACGACAGGAAACTCCAGGTTTTAGTGAAGAAGAGCTGGGATTAGCCGTGCAGACAATGCAAAACAGAAGAGCACCCGGCCCAGACGGAATTCCAGCTGAAGTAATAAAAGTGACTGCCCAAACATGGCCTAACCTGCTGCTCAACATGTACAACAGCTGTCTAGAAGAAGGAGCCTTCCCAAAGAACTGGAAAAAACAACGACTGGTACTAATCAGCAAAGGAAAAGGAGACCCAGACTCCCCATCTGCGTATAGGCCCTTATGTATGCTGGACACTGCTGGACACTCATGGAGAGATTGCTGAAATCACGACTGACAGATGCAGTACAAAGAGCAGGAGACTTGGCAGGACGGCAGTATGGGTTCAGGAAAGGACGGTCTACCGTTGGAGCTATTGAAGAAAAGGTAAAGGCTGCCCAAACCGCCCAACAGAGAAGCCACCGCTCTAAGCAGATCGTTTTGCTGGCAACCCTGGACATAAGAAATGCATTCAATTCAGCTAGGTGGAGCGATATACTAAATGCGCTAGAAAATAGATTTAACATCCCAGCTTATCTATTAAATATGTTGAAGGACTACCTCAGGGATAGGGAACTGATCTACGAGACCACAGAAGGCCCGCGAAGGAAGGAAGTAACATCTGGAGCAGCACAGGGATCAATTTTGGGACCAGACCTCTGGAATATCTCCTATGACGACATACTGCGGATGGAGATGCCCGAAGGCACCTTCCTCGTTGGGTACGCAGACGACATCGCGGCAGTGATAACGGCAAGAGACTCTGAAAACGCGCAAAGAAAGTTAATCCAAGTCATGCGACGAACACCCTTCTGGATGGATGAGCACGGTCTTAGTTTGGCAGCTGAGAAAACTGAGATAGTCCTTCTGACGAAGAAGAGAATCCCCACGCAAATCGGCTTCCAAATTGGCTTTGAAGTCATTAAGAGCAAGGACTCGGTGAGGTATCTGGGATTGAGTCTCGACACAAAATTGACTTTCTGGCAACAGATAAAGTTCGCAGCGGAACAAGCCTCTAGAGTAACAGCATCACTCAGCAAATTAATGGCAAACATAGGCGGCCCAACTCCAAGCAAGCGCAGGTTACTAAGTTCGACAACTCATGCCATTCTCCTATATGGAAGTGAGATTTGGGCAGACGCGCTCCGACAAGAAAAATACCGGAAGCAGATGGCGGCAGTGCAAAGACGTGGAGCTCTTCACGTGGCTAGCTCTTACCGAACGGTGTCCGAACCAGCCGTCCTGGTAGTCGCAGGAGTGACTCATATCGATCTCCTAGCGGCACAAAGGAAGTACGTCCACGACAACAAGGCGGAAATTGGATTGGAAGCGGCAATCGATCAAGCAGAACAGCAAACGATACGGAAGTGGCAAGAACGCTGGAGCTCGGAAAGAAGAGGAAGGTGGACAGCGAGGCTGATCAGAAATGTGGCTAAATGGAATGACCGGAAACACGGTGAGGTCAACTACTTCGTCACTCAATTCCTCACCGGACACGGAAATTTTAATGCCTTTCTCCATTAGATTGGCAAAACGAACACCCCAGCGTGCCAGTACGGCGATTCTCCAACAGACGATGCATACGTCATACGTTTTTTGCCTGCAGAAGATGGGAAGCCCAACGCACAGCCCTGGAGAGCAGCATCGGTGCCTTCAACCCAGAAAACATTGTTGACGAGCGACTTGAACTGGGGAATAATTTGCCAGTTTGTGGAAGATATTCTCAGAAGAAAGAAAAGAGAAGAAGAACAATACCGGGAAAGCACGTGAGCCCGAAAGGGTGTATGATAACAGTCCCCTTGAAGTAATGCGAAGAGCGGTCCCAGGGGGGTGTGGCAGAAACCTCAGGGTTGGGAGGAGTTTTAGTCCGTATGCCCCGAAAGCATGCGGAGAGAGTCGGACACACGGGGATGGTCAACTCCAAAAAGGCCTCCTTACGGTGCGTAAAGCATTTCTTCTCCCCCCAAAAGAAAAAAAAAAAAAAATGTTATTATTACAGGTAGGGGAAGAAATGGTGGTAGCCACCACACCTCAAAAAGTGATAAAAAAGAGGCCCCGGAAGCAGGGCTATCTCTAAAAAAAAAGATGTACCTAGGGGCGGAGGTGGTGGCTGGGTAAGAAAGACTGGTAGAGAGAAAGAGGCAGAGGAAAAGGAGGAAGAAGAGGACGAGAAGGAAATAGAGGAGGAGGAGGTGGAAGAGGAAGAGGTGGTGGAAGAGGAGGTGGAAGAGATAGAGGAGATGGAAGAGGACGACGAGGCAGGGGAGGTGCCGTCTTCTACCAGAACTTCTATTAAGGATAATAATAATCATAATCATAATCATAATAATAATAAAATAAATAATAATAATTAATTAAAAAATATTGTTTTTTATTTCTTCTGGGAAGTTAGTCGTTTGGACATTGCGGGTCGCACCCAGACCACTTTTTTTTTAGGTGACGAACCCGATACTTTTTAAGAGAAAACCAACGAGCCGAGATATATGAGACCAAACTGACATTTTGAGGTCAGCGCCATGCTTGTCAAGATTGCTCTATCAACTTGTTATAAACTTATATGTGTTTGTTCTATTCACAACTTTAATAATATGATTAATCGAAAATTTATCCAAAAGTTACCTCGTGCTTTTTGGCAGACAGTAATACCTCGCGTGAGTCACCTTTTTAGGAATGTTTTTTTAATTATATTTACTTATCTTGGAACTTATAACGCTAAACCAGCCACTGAGATACATTGAAATAAGTGTTACTGCTTCTATTCTTATATCGGAATATTTTAATGCTTTAAAAAAATATATAAATATTATTCTAGTTTAAGTAGATTAATAACAAAACAAGTGTCGTTGCGCTCAGTTAAATTGTCGCGAAACGCGTATACTAAAAAATAAACGCGGGCCGAAGCCCGCGCGAACACCAACCGTTCGCTAATTTAAACCACGATAAGTTTATAGGTAAATATAAGATTTATTCAGCCAAAGCTCCGCACTATCCAATCTCAGAATTAAGACTAACTTAATAACTACAATATCTTCCTCTGGATAGCTCTGTTCCCAACATCAGAACTGCTGACTCTTCTATTCCGGTAATCGTACGCGCATCCGTTGAGTCGCGCATGCAGGTAATCCGATTCCATGCACTGTGATCGTGAGAACAAGTCTGTGCATGAAAGTGTCAACTCAGCGAATACCGTATGATTCGCTGGCATGCACCTGACTCGTGCATCGTGTTAACTCCTCCCCCTTTAAAGATCTACGTCCCGTAGATCATATGTGACGTCAGAGGTCGATGACCAAGTTTGTCCCGTCGGGGGCTCTTGGGCCCTATGAATCCTTCCGTCGGGTACAGGATCGGTTCCCCTACCGAAAGTGTGTATGGATGGGAGCTTCAGGTCCAGGTTGATCTTTCGCCATAAGGTCCATGCCACAATCATAACCAATAGGACAATTGATACGTACATGATGGAAGTTACCATGACATGACTGGTAAGATTCTTCAGTCGCTCTATGTTCTTAATACTTAGGCCGTGTACATGTTCGAGGTCAATCTTTTGAACTCGATTCGTTATGTTTGCAAGGACGGGCGGGAGTACCTGGACATGGGAGTAAGTGAAACTCGAAAATTTTTGGTTTCCCAATAGGATCGCTTCATTGTCCAGTTGAATAACGTAAGTTCCGTCGAGGGCTCGCGAGCCATTTGTAGCATTCAGTTGGCCCTTATAGTTTGTCACGAATACCATATCTTCCTTGACTAGTTCAACTACTTCCCTTGAATTCGAACGGAAGGTACATGCAGTATGTCGCCCCTTCAAGAGTCTGACCACACAGCTGTCCTCTTCCAATTTTTTCAGTGATTTTTCGTCGCATATTACCAGGCTATTGATGAAGAGGCATTTTCCAATAATGCCAAATGTCTCCCGGTGGTTAACCAACATCCTGTCAAATTCCAAGTCGATCTGTAATCCGTTGGTGATTGCTGCCCTCGTTAGAAGCAAGTTGAATTCCTCGTCCTTTACTTTCGGCATTGAAAGGACATAGAGTAATAATGACCCGTTCGTGTAGATAGACGGAGACCCGTACTCTATGGCTTCGATTTCATTAACGTATGGTAGTGTTTCGATTTCGCTAATGATCCTGCCGACCTCCTCCCGATCTAAGAGGTTTGTGTTTATCAGGTCGCTTTTTGCCATTTGACAGGCTCGCACCATTTCATCGACCTTGTCCTTTATAATCATGATCTCATTCAAAATGTCTTGCTCGTATCTTCCAACTGTGGATGCCTGGACTTCGTTTTTAAATTGGTCTATCATCCAGTTGACCTTCTTTGTAGTTTCGTTCATGGTACCGAAAAGTTCACTGTTGATTTTGTATTGTTGGTTGTTGTTGCTGATAATGTCCTGTTCACTTGAGAGGACTTTATTCCAATCCGCTGCGTCAGGGTTTCCGGCAATCCATTTCCAGGCCGATCCTATCCAATCGATTGACCTAGGGCTTCGATCCTTTTTGCCTTTGAGCCGGATCAGCTTTTGGCTGATTTCCTTGATGTAAAACTCGATAGTTGTTTTCTTCTCCGGGCTTCTAAAACCCTCCAGATTTATTGACACGTTGACTGTCTCCATCAGGCTATCGAATTGTGTCAGGTCGATCACGTGCACCAGTTTGAAGTGCCCGTCGATGATCCAGCCTCTGCCTTCTTTGATTGTGACCATTGGCGATTGGTAGTTAAAAATCTGATAACCATAGGAGGTAGCTAGGAAAATAAGTCTGAAAAATTCGATGTTTCAAGTAAAACTAAAAGTGCTGTGATGTGTTGGTGGGAACTTGAATCTTAAAGATTTTATTTTACATATAATCTATTTTAAATTTCTAGAATTAAGTCAAGTAATAAAATTTCTTAAACCTAATCTTAAATTTTAATTTTACTGATTTTACAATTTAAAACAACGCTATCAATTTGATAGTAATCTAATTCTAAGTTTAGAATAGCACAATTTTAGGTAACGCATAAGCGCTTAGCATGTGTGCGCTTTCTAGTGTGGTTTGTGTCAAATTTATACTTTAATTAACGCTTCAACCAATTAAGTACGGTTTTAGTGAGCACTTGGCGCTTGCTTTAGTTTACTTTATGTATATAACCTTTTATTCTTGCGTAAAATGCGTGATTAATTCAACGCTTCTTTAGCTTAATATGGTTTCGACAAACATATGCAAGCTGTACGTATGTGCATCTTTAGAGCGTGTTTTATTTGTGTGATATCGTTTGTGCTTAGAATTTGTGCTTTGGTATTTAATATAACGTGTGTGGATTTAAAATACATTATGTGCGTGTTATATTTGTGCGTACAATATTGTGCTCCCTTTGGCACATAACTTAATTTTGCATATTTATGTAGATTGTTAAAATATTAGGGTAGTGTGTGTTACACCATTGCCTTTTTTTTTTTTTTTTTTTTTTTTTTTTTTTAATAGTTAATGACAATCTTAGCAAAGTAATGTTACGTCCTTGGTGTGTGCTTAACATGGCTTTTGTGGACTCTACGTCCAGTGCTCGTGACTATTGTGACTTCATTATTCTTGGCCACTGTTTCCTTTCGGAATAAGGGTTTATTCTTTGCTCGAACCCCCTTATAGGCCGTGTATACTATGTCACCTCTTTTATAAATTACCGGTTTTACCTTTTTTTATTTAACCTAACGTTAGTCATATTTTGTTTTCTTTGTATCTCACCCCTCAATTCCTTGTTCACCCTTGTGCGAAATTCTAGCAATTTCTGATAATTTACCCGCTGGGTTCTATTGAAAAATATGTCAGAGGGTTTTCTCCTGGTCACAGAATGAATGGTGTTATTATATCTATCCACTGCGATGTTTAATAGTTCTTTAAGACGCAGGCCCTTAAGTTCCGCTTTCAAGCATCGGTAGATTTCTATTATGGTCGAATGAAACCTCTCGACCTGACCGTTTACCTCGCTACGGTAGACTGGCGTCAGATAATGTTTGATTCCTAAAATTTTGATAGAATTCTGAATTATTGGACTCAGGAAACTGCGCTCATTATCAGTCACCAATATTTTTGGGACTGTGAAATAATGGAGTATCCTGGTGATCTTGTTCCTGAGGTAAAGGGATGATCTATTTTTGACGTGGAATATTTTTCCAAACTTAGATAATTTGTCGATGCAGGTTATAAATTTCTCACCCTGTATCTCCATTATATCCATGTGCAGGATTTCACATGCATATGTTGGCACTGGAGTAGGTTGGAATTCGGGTTTGTTTGGGTGCCTGTCATATTTATTTAGCTTACAGATTTCACAGGATTCTGTGTATTTCTTAACTAAACTCATCATGCTAGGGAAATAGTATTTTTCGAGAAGTTGTTCTCTATTTTCCCTGGGGTTCCTATGTGCTCTCTTATGTTCTTCCATAATGAGGTGGCACTTCCTATCCTCGTCTCTCACGTCTTCAACAAATCTCTGCGTGACACGCAACTTGTAATTGCTAAAGTTTTCAAGAAACACCTGCTGGAGTAAGGCTAAGTGAGACTCCGGTATTTTGATGCCATTAATAACATTGGGTCTCAATTTCGCTTTCAGGAGGTCAATCAGACCCTGTTTGTCCTGATTTTTTATTGCGAAGTAGTGTCGGGTGAAGCCAGGATGGGGTTCCTCCAGGATCTCGACACCCCTACCTATTTTGACGAAAATTTGGTTGCGAAAGACATTAATTGGGGCTTCAACGTGAGGGATAAGGTCGGAGTTATCTTCATCCGCACTGTGGGCAGTATCAATTGAGGATTGTTCCTCACTTGCAGTCTCGGTGGACTGCGTTTTCTCTGCGCCACTGTCGGGGAAGGCACCAGGCGGCTCCGCGCGAGAATCGCTGTTCTCGCTAGCTGTTTCGGTTTGAGAATCTTGATTTTCGCTTGCTGTGTCTGTAGGAGAGTCGCTATTGGCGTCGTTCACACCTCGTGCTGGTTCGGCCTGTTCCGAATCAGACCCGGATTTGCCGGGTTTGTACACTAGCTCGTAGTTATATTCCTCAATACGAGATTTCCAGCGTTTTAATTTCGCTTTAAAATTCCTGTTGCTTAAGGCAAACGTTAAGGGCTGGTGGTCGGTGTGTATTTTGACCTTTTTGGCTCCGTAAAGGTATGACCTCAGATTGTCAAGAGCCCATACGATGGCCAACATCTCTTTTTCATTTGTCGCATAATTCTCTTCGGTTTTATTGAGAGACCGTGAGATATATGCTATTGGCCTGTCGGCATTGGGTTCACCTTGCGACAGGACTGCTCCTATCGCATAATTCGACGCATCGGTAGTGAGATTGAAAGGTTTTTCAAAGTCAGGGAACGACAAAATTTCGGATGACGTCAGCAGCGTCTTCAAATCGTTGAAGGCCTGCAACGCTTCCTCGTTTAGTGTGATTGGGACTCTCCTAGACTCATTTGCCTTGATCTGGGCGTTACTCCCACGAGTGAGGTTAGTAAGTGGCTTGGCAACCTTCGCATAGTCGCGAATAAATTTTCTATAGTATGATGTGAGGCCTAGGAAACTTTTCAGCTCTTTAAGATTTTCTGGAGGAAGGATCTTTTCGATGGCTATTACCTTTTTGGGATCGGCTTTTATGCCATCACGGGTAATGACATACCCGAGGAATTCCACTTCTGTCTTCATGAAATGGGTTTTCTCAAGGTTAACCTTCAGGTTGGCCTCCTGCAACTTTGAGAAGATCGTGTCGACATTCTTGAGGTGGTCGTCCTCGTTCTTCCCAAAAACTATGACATCATCGATGTATACATAGCAAATTTTCCCTATGTATTCTTTGAGTACGTCATCGATCATCCTCTGGAAAATCGCAGGGGCGTTCTTCAATCCGAAGGGCAACCTCAAGAATTCGTATTTTCCATTCATCGTCGAGAAGGCAGTTTTCGGTATGTCGCAGGTTTTCATCGCGATTTGATGAAAGCCCGAAGTCAGATCAAGGGTTGTGAAGTATGCAGCCTTGCCCAGACTGGCAAGAGTGGTGTTTATGTCTGGGATCGGGTATGTATCCGATATAGTGACCGCGTTAAGCCTCTTGTAGTCGATCACCATCCGATACTGTTTTTCCCCTGACGGTTTCGGTTTCTTGGGAACCACCCATATCGGTGAATTGTAGGGGCTCCTTGAAGGTCGTATAATACCTCCGGCCAAGAGATCTTTTATTTCTTTCTCTACCACTTCCCTCATACAGGCCGGGTACGGGTAACTTTTGCTGTAGACTGGTTCATCCGTACTCGTTCGGATTTCCGCTCTTACCGTTGTTTTAACAGCCTCGACTAGGTTAATAAGGCCAAAGAGGAAATCGTATCTGTTAATTAGGGAATGTAGCTTGACTCTGATATTCACATTCAAGTCTTCGCTTAACGTTATGTTTACCTCCCTGGACACCTTGGCTTTCAGTAGGATCGTTATATTTGGTTTTAGTTTAAGCGTATTTTCCTTACGGTCAATGACCGCTTCAAGTTCTTTCAGGGTATCGTCCCCTATGATCCCATCGAAAGAGGCAAGACCAGGCAAGACATAAAAGGTGAATAATGTGTTATTTCCCAATTTTTGGAAAAACCTACCGCAGAGCTTTTGCTCTATTCTTATGTTTCCACCTGCTGAATTAATATAAAAAGGGCGAACAAGTTGAGTCAAGGGGGATGCAGTTTTTGTAACAACGGACGGGCTAAGGAAGTTTTTGTTGGCACCCGTGTCAACGAGAAAGTTGAGGGTGAGCCCGTCCCTCGTCAGATACTCTAAATATGGAACGCTGGATGGCCGTCCTCCATAAAATTTACCTCGTCTTGGACTTCCTCCTCCGCTACCTGATCATAGTCAGATTCCTCGTGCAAATGGTATACCCTCTGTTGTTTTTGGTTCCGAATTTGCTTTCCTCTTAAAAGGATTGGAACCGCGGGGGCGGTTCATATAATTAACGTTTTTCGTTTGGATCGACTGGTCTACCTCCATTTGTTCATGGGGCTTGGAAGCAGTCGGCCTGAAGGGTGGATCACTTCCAGCACGCGGGGCAAAGTGATGCGCTTTTTGCCTCCATTGATTAGACGTGCGAGGAGAGGATCTCTTCGGTAGAAGAGGCGGTCTACACTCATCGCCGAATGTTTGGTTTATCGGAGCCGTTATGGTGTTATGAGCGGAATGGTTATGAATCGCATGACTGCGAAAATTGAGATTCTGCATCTCTAGGCATGCCGAATAGGCTTCTGGCAGAGTCCTCGGTCTTTGTACGATTAGTATTCTAGAGAGGTCGCCGTTAAGGCCGCGGATGAAAAGATCGAGGGCGCGATTTCGGTATGTTTCCACGAGCGCGGTAACCGTTTCCTGACTGAACGTCTCAGTCTTGATCTTATTGATCATCAGCGAAAGCTGGTGATTTACCGCCGCGTAGAACTCGTCCAATTTTGTATTTTTCTGGGACAGTTGATTGAGCTGATGCTCGAGGGTCCGCATATCTCTCTTGTCTGCATAGTGCAGAGAGAGACATTGTTTGATTGCCTGCCAGTCATCGTCAAATATATTGTACGATACTAGGGCAGCATCCGCAGGACCTCTTATTTGTTGCCTAATGTGTTGCAAAATAGCCCTATATAAAGGCTTTGCCCTAACGATTTCAAAATCCTTGAGGATACCCTCCACTACGTGCACCCATGTCACGTACTGCGTTGGGGTTCCGTCAAAGATTTGCAGTTCTTTAACGCAATCTGGTAATTTGGATATTTCTCTTAAATCCGCCTCGGTTCTCGGGGCACAAAGCTCAACCGGCTCTTCAGTGGTTGGACGTCGCGGTATTTGCCCATCCTCCAGAGTCTTTAGACGACCCTCAAAGCTTTTCAGCTGCGCGAGGATGGCGTTCACCGCTCCGATCAATTCCGTTAAAGAATTAGTAACAGCGTCCATTACAAGGGGAAATTCGATAAAAAAAAAGAAAAGTACCTTACCTTGGAACTAGTGACAGTTGTCAATATATATCTTTAATATAATTTTTCTTTTTTTATCACACCAAGCACGCACTCACAAGCACAATAAATTCTTAAATTTATTTATCGATAATACGATCTTATCTTTTATAATGGAGGCGATTCTTCTTCCTCTTAATAAGCTTTAGCTTTTACACGACTTGGGAGGTATCTTTCTCCCCTTTTATGCACTAACTAACACTTTTGATCACAACACACGTATATTCTTTTTTCCTCTTTTTTCTTTTAGAAAAAATGGTTTTCGTTTTCTAAGCACAATCTTTTTTCTTTAAAACAGCTTTTATTAATATTTTTTTATGTATGTTTTTCCTTAATCCTTACGTTAGGATTGCGACGTTCATGTTATTTTCGGTATTCGTCCGGTGGGAATTCGTTGTAACGTTTACGTTCGAGTTCGCTAGGGAAAGAAAAGCAAATGATTAGTTCGCATTCTTTTATTGGGTACAGCTCTTTCGGAAGGATCGTGTTCTCCGTTTTAGATGCGAACGTTTATAATTGTAGGCATCCTACTAAGGCACGATTTGCTTCACACGAATCCTTTTGATTCTTTCGTGATCTCCAATCGTGTTCTCATGGGTACGATGGAAGCTTTTCGAGTATCGTTCTATAAACACTGTGTTCTCATGGGTACAGTGATTTGCGTTCAATGGAACGTATAGATCTCGAATCCTGGTTAGAGGATAAAGCTATCACCAGAAAAAAGAAAGATGTCGTCTACAGAGCCGTCCCTGCTCGGGCGCCAGTTAAATTGTCGCGAAACGCGTATACTAAAAAATAAACGCGGGCCGAAGCCCGCGCGAACACCAACCGTTCGCTAATTTAAATCACGATAAGTTTATAGGTAAATATAAGATTTATTCAGCCAAAGCTCCGCACTATCCAATCTCAGAATTAAGACTAACTTAATAACTACAATATCTTCCTCTGGATAGCTCTGTTCCCAACATCAGAACTGCTGACTCCTCTATTCCGGTAATCGCACGCGCATCCGTTGAGTCGCGCATGCAGGTAATCCGATTCCATGCACTGTGATCGTGAGAACAAGTCTGTGCATGAAAGTGTCAACTCAGCGAATACCGTATGATTCGCTGGCATGCACCTGACTCGTGCATCGTGTTAACTCGCTCAAATGAAGTTATGATCAATTAAGTTTTGTTTCAGGCAAATTATGTTTATCTATGTAAATATATCTTCTTATTTCTCAACATCATTTGCAATTGAAGTTATTTGATAAAAATAAAAAGGAATTTGTTAATCCCGTGAAACAACCACGAAATTAAAGTAACCGTGCGTCGTTTACAAACCACGAGATCAACGCTCTACCCTTCATACCTAGCAAAAACAATCGATTATCGTAATAATTAAATAATAAAACTTGGTTTTGGACAACGATGCACCTGCAGAAACTTTTATTCATTATTGGGCATGCTGACAATTTGACCGAGTCGCAAAAGTAAGTGCGAGCGCTTTGTAGCAAGAACATATTTATCAAACAAGGCCGATCAAAATCAGCAATCACAATTATTACCCATGGCGAAATTTGAATTTATATTTATAAGCAAGCAATGCAAAGCAAAGCATAGTCACGCTCACCACAATGGATGTTCCAACAAATTAGCCAACAAAATAGCGTGCACAGTGGTCTACTTAGCAAGACGTTGCCACATTCGTTTAACGTACAGGCTGTCATGTTATAGAATCTACATACGGTCAGTGCTAAAAAGTTGTATGGGCTGGCTTATCTCTCCCCAATCGTCTTCAAGCAAATCCTTAATTTTGACGCTTGCATACAGTAGTAAAAATATAACAAGGTTCTCGATTAATTAATGAATGAACTGAACTGCATAGCACTAGGCATTTCTTTAAGATTAAATTGTTTCCATGCCGCCGTAAAATCATATCCTTGCCTCAGCAGCTAAGAAGTTGTTCACTATATTGAAACAATATCGAAGACATTTTACACAGAATGAAAAAATAACTGCAATTAGTTCATTGTTAGCAGAACTTATCAAGTTCCGTCAGAAATATGATGACGCCAATGATAATTACCCCATCCGGACGATCCCAAGAGCTTTTAGCTTTATTGGAGCATCTTATTAAAAAGAGTGACACGTATATGCAAAATGCAATTTCTTCACATGAAAGGCTCTCGAACACTTTGCGGTTTCTAGCATCCGGTCAAAGTTTTGATGATTTTACTCTTATTTCCACCCAATCTTTGGGAAAATTTGTTATTGAAACCGTCTGTGAAGATATAATAAAATTTCAAAAATCTTATTTTTTTATCTCTATCTCTATAATTGTCACACTTTATTTTCCAAACCTCAGGATATTCCCTATACCTATCTACCATCCAACGCCAAAACTCGCAATCAAGCACAGCAATTTTCAACTGTGCTCCCACATGCACTGTTGAAAAGGAACTGATAATCAGGAACTGAAAACACAGATACAACACTTGCTGTCAATACAGAATCAAAAAACTGACACATTGTACTATCTGGTGCACCGCGTCTGACACCGAAAATTTGATCACACACTGGCCCATACACATAACGCATTCGCGGCCATCGACACAAATGGCAACATATGTGCACACTCTATGCACTGCTTAACAATGCGCGAATAGTTCACATTATCAATTTGAAGTTAGCTGTGGTACACCCTATCCCGAAAAAGGGTAAAGATAGGACAAACCCTGCCAATGTCCGGTCGAACAGAATTGGTTTCTACCTATGGAAGTTTATTATCAAAATCATGTAATCGCAAATCCCTTAATTTGATTGAAGACACGCTAGAAAAGAAAAAGCCAACGAACAAAACTATTACAAGACCTGATTACAATACAATGTGTTACACAGTTCTGATGTGAATTGGCTATAATTATTGTTAATTATGTTTATTGTTTATCTATCCTATAAATATTTTCCTTGCGTGTTGCTTGATGAATTCTTTTGTTTATAATTAAAGTTTGTTGCAGAGGCTAAGCGTTGAGGAATATTCATTTCCTTAGAATTATAATAATTTATATTTATTTTATTTTTTTGGGTGCAAATCATGAATAGAATAGTAAATGGCCTAAGGCAGAACTAATTTGGTTTTCGTTATGCTCTTCATTGGTCACATACGAATTAAGCTCTATCAACACAATAAAAAGAATCCCCGAGATATTGGGATCGGATGCAGTGAAATAAACATGATTTGTCAAATGAAATAATAAAAAAAACGGCCATGTGCGAGTCGGACTCGCCCATTAAGGGTTCCGCGCGAATTATAATTATTATTTACTTATGCACCTATTACAGATTTATTATTAGAAAATAATTGTTCACGGTTTACGCATAAGGTTTATGTTTATGAAATTAAATGTTTTTTTTTTATATTGGAGTTGATTGAATGAAAGGTAAATTGCGGTTTACGATTTATGACGTATTCACAAAAAACTACTTGCTGGATCTCGTTCAAACCAATTTTCGGTGCAAGTTTGCATGGTAATGTACATCATATATTTTTTTTAGTTTTATCATTCCCTTATTTTAGAAGTTAGATGGGGGGGATCAACATTTTACCACTTTGGAAGTGTCTCTCGCGCAAACTATTCAGTTTAGAAAAAAATGATATTATAAACCTCATTATCATTTTTGAAGACCTATCCATAGATACCCCACACGTATGGGTTTGATGAAAAAATAAGTTTCAGTTCTAAGTATGGGGAACCCCCAAAATTTAATGTTTTTTTTCTATTTTTGTGTGAAAATCTTAATGCAGTTCACAGAATACATCTAATTACCAAGTTTCAACAGTATAGCTCTTATAGTTTCGGAAAAAAGTGGCTGTGACATGCCCGGACAGACAGACAGACAGACAGACATGACGAATCTATAATTTGCTATTTGGGTACGAAACCCTAAAAAGCTCTTATTATTATTTCAAGCTGATTTGATAGGTGATGTAAGAGCTTGATTAATACCCTAACCGAAGTCGATATCGATATGGTTTTGAGCATGATCATGAAGTCAAATGGATATACGAAAAAGCTGTAAGTAAACCATCTTCTTCGGCGGACCATGAACTAAACTGGAAGGGTTATGGCACCGTAAGTCCAGATCATAACTTCGTCATTAAAAAAAAAGAAGAAGACACCATTATCTAAAAAATAAATAAAGTTCACGACTGGGTCGCACGAAGCTCTCTCGCTTTTGTTCGAAGCGTTTTCGATTTACGTTCTGAAAAATTATTTGTGTTGATACTTTAAAAATCAAAATCGATTAACCCATTTTTGAGATATTTCCGATGTGAGATATATTTTTAGTCGTAGTAGATATGACTTTTCTTAAACTTACCAGTAGTATTGAAAATGACAAAACAGTTTAAAATAATTTAACCCATTCTTGAGCAAACAGAAGTATTAATAATCAACTCATTACAGATTATTTCGAAAACCTGCGTACTCAAATTTGTTGGAAATGGCAGTACGAACCAACAAAATAGTTTTTTTGAAATCACTTCACCGGTTTTTGAAATATTTTCGTCGTGCGAGTCTTTTGAAGAAAAAAAAACAGAAAAGAAAAATTTTTTACTTCCGCTCAGTATAAAAAATACAAAAACCTAAGAATGTAAAAGCTGTTTGTGGGAAAAGTGATGTTTTTCAAAATTTTGCAAACTGGAAAATTTAAAAAAATATTTCAACACAAAAGGAATTTGAAAAATTCATTTTATTCGACAGCTTAGTATGAACTTAAATATTTCTTTGAAATCACTTTACCCGTTATTTTTTTTTAAATACCGTTGTTTGTGTATTTTGGAGAACAGCGAATGCCGTCTTATTACCCTTACGAGGAGCTAGTTAAAAATAAAAAAAAAAAAAAAACACGTTCAAGCTGTTTTTAGAAACGGTTATTTAATAATAAAAGTTTTAAAAATAATAATGTTATATTATTATTTAAGGATTTTAACAATATTTTTTAATAGCAAAAATCTAAAAGTCCCCGTGGCAAACTTTGTATGAAGGAATTGCTAAGCACGACTTTATCTACTTAATTTGCTAAGAACAGGACTTTCATTTCCAGTGATTTTGTCGATAAAAAGGTAAACTTTCAAATTGGGGCGTGTCAGTGGGCGGATATCTGCACTTGAGCATTTTTGGCTGCTGAAGAGTATATTTTCCAAATTTCAGATTTCCAGATGAAATTTAAGCATTTCAAAATTAACAACAGACGGACGGAAGGACATGGCTATATCGGCTTAACTTTCAATGCTGATGAGAACAAATAGGACAACTTTGTAGGGGTCCGAGATCAATTTTAAGATATGCTACAAACTATGAGTCAAATTTATAATACCCTTAGCATAGGGTTTAAATAATTGTTTGGTAGGTCGCGTTATATAAAAACATATAACAAAACAAAAATAAAAATCGCCGCAAGGCTTTAGACCAAAACCCACAAATACGAAGTTTGAAAAAAATGTGGTTACAAAAATGCGGGCCTACGGGCCGAATTGGGAAGCAATCAAATCGAACCGAGGCCATTCAAAGTAAATTTATTCGATTTGCCCTAAGAGTACTTCCATGGGATACCGTAATCGTATCAAGCTTCTTCAAATGATACCCTTTCTTTGTTGGTTTCTGTTGTCATTAATTTCCGTGGTGGCGCCCATAACTTAGGTAGTGTTATTTATTATTATTATTATTTATTATTTATCCCGCATCATAGAACCAATTATGGCAGTCATGGGCCTCGATTTCAAATCGAGAGCCACCATCTTTTCATCGACATTAAAGCCTCATATGAAAGCATTCATAATCGGATGCTCTACGTGGCACCGGATTCCGCAAGGAGATGTGCTGTCGTGTGACTTCTACAATAATGTTTTGGAGCAGATAGTGTGCACGACAGGTGTTAATACGGAAGTCACTATCTTCAACAGCCCTGTAGAAATATTGGGATACGCGGACAATATCGACATCATCGGCCGATCTCAGCATGCTGTGTTAAGAGCTTTCATGGCAATTGAAGAACAGGCAAAATTGGCTGGCCTTGAAGTCAGCGAGGACTTGCTTTGAACAAACAAACAAATATCTGTCCACCGACTAGGACAAAGCGTCACTCTATAAAAGTTCACCAACTTCGGGGTAGGAAGAGAGTTCAACTACCTTAGTTTGGCAAAACAAATGTGTTCAAAACACCTATACATTTCAGTTCTGCTTTATGACGCCGCGTACTGAACGACAAGAAGGAAAGCAAATTTTTGCTAATATTGGTTTCAATCGAAAGAAAAATTCGCCGTCGGAAATTTGGTACGTTTTGCGAGGATAGCAAATGGAGGAGAAGATTAAACCACGAATTCTTTAAGCTGTGCCAAGATGTGGATGTAGTCCGAAAAATTTAACAACGTCAACTATATTGGCTCGGCCACATTAAGAGAATGGACAATAATGCTCGAGCGAAGAGGATCTTCGACTCGTAGCCCCGTTTTCGAAACTACAAGGAAGACCAAACCTCCGTTTTAAAGACCAAAATGTCGCGAATGCCAAAGCGCTTGGTTTGGACAACTGGAAGAAGCATGCCAGTGATCGCGGAGAATGGAAGGCTGCAGTGTCTTAGTCAGAAACTCTCATTATGTCGAGAGCCAGTTAAGTAAGTAAGTATAAAGGCGCATTATGTTGTATGTGTAATTGTTAATTTGTTTGTTATTATGAGGAGACGAGAGGCAAAAAAATCGGCTGAAGTAAAAATTATTTGCCACTCTCTGTGTTTCCACAATTAACAAGTAGTTGAAACCAATCTCCATCGGTTACTCCGCACTCAGCCTAATCCCCATTGTCTTCTGTCCGCACTTAACACATACTTCATCATAAGGGTATCACAAATCCCTTAAGTGCGCGCAAATTATATAAATAAAAATTTATGAACGATTTAAAAAACAAATAATATTATCACTCCTATCGGGAATAATATTTCCCCCGAAATGTTTCCCTTTTTCACAAAATAGGTATCGTGAACAATTTTCGAAAGGGAACAAAAAATTCCGTCGGAAAAAATAGGTATCGTGAATGAATATCCGATGGAAATATTGCCGTAATTTTCCCCGAAATATTCCGCTACCATTTCGTTTGGGAACTTTAGCTAAAGAGCAACAATATAAGTTTTTTTCTGACAAATATTTAGAAAAATAATGCAGTTAGCTTTGATGAAGGTCAAACGCAACAAATACAAAACAGATGCAGATTATTATAAGTAAATCATATGGAAAAATATCCGGATATAGCAAATCGATATACACAAAGAAAAAAAGAGGAAGTGAACAGCTTTTGGAGAGCCTTGGAGAAAAAAAAGAACATTGTTGGGCCATCCATGAAGTCTGTATTTGAGTGGAAAAAGGTAAGTTTCATATTTTAGACGTATGTTTAATTTTTAATTCCAAATTAAGGTTTGGAGTGACAAAAAAAGGTCCTTATAAAGAAAAGAAATATTCCCCCATCGAAGAAGCAGTCATCAACATTTATGCTATGAGTGTGTCGGTTGAAGGTTCTTCAGATGCAAAGCGATTCGGATTGGCTTCTTGCATCAACAGACGAAATGAGGAGGAATGCGGTGATTCACAAAAAGAAAACAGCCACAGGATCATCGCAAATCAAAAAAACCATGCAATCCAATGAGCTATCTTCAGATTTCGACGAATCGTACTTAACTGAATTGCTTTTGAATTCTGATGATGCGTACCCCCGGATGAAAGAGCTATGGATTTAAATGCAAATAGAAGAAATAAAACGAAACAAAAAGGCCAACAGAAAACAACTACAATCACTGATATTTTACAAAAAGAGCTTCGACTGCAACGTGAACTAGACCAGATTGGTGAAGCTCTTTTAAATTTTAATAAAAAATGCACACTTCTAAACATATTCAAAAATGCGCACTTTTAAACATATTGAAAAATGCGCACTTCTAAACATATTAAACTATTATTTTTAATTTTTTTCAACAAATATCATTCCCGTATCTTGTCTACTTGATGGTGTCAAAACATTCGAACATATTTTCGAAAGTACTTTTCTGATTCCCGGGGAAAAAACTTTCCGATGGAAATTCACGATGGGTAGATTTAGTTCCCGGGAACAAAAAATGTTCGGGGGAAACATTTTTCCCTCGGAATTCCTGATAGGGGTGTATATGTATAAGTCCGCATAGATTGATTACGCAAGTAAACTTAAAAGGAAAAAAACTAGATTGACGAGTTCATCGTATTATATAGGTTGCGTTCAATTGCTAAGATTTTGCAGTATATATTGCAAATGAAGAACTTGGTTCTGCTTTCGTGACTAGTGGTTTCACCAGGAATATTTTAAGACTCACACTAAGGTAATTAGTCAAGGTTCATGGAATACATAATGCCTTTAAAAAATTGAAAACTTTCGTAAGAAATATAAATATTCTCAAGAACAACAAAGATGTGTTATGCAATAACTTTGATGTTATATATGCTATTATGTCAAAGTACCTCAATTACATGCTCTTGCATTTGTAGGTATAATTACACGGCTTGATTATACGTATGTTATATGTTGGTCGGTCATCAACTAAATTTTCAATCAAATCTGTCATTTGTCACGATGATGAATATTAATATTATGCTAGTCTAAGTGCCCTTACAGGTCTTTCAACAAAAAAACCACACTACAATGTACAGCTTGTAGAATTCGATTAACAACATTTACTTTCAACTCTATCAATAATGTCAGATACAGGGTGGCGCACTGATTGTGCTACAATAAAAAATTCAAATAGCTTTTGTTTTAATCAATGTATTTTTTTTATTTATTTTTGTTGTATAAAAAATTCAATTTTATTTTATATAACTAACGGTTTTTGAAGATGATAGATCGTAAATGACCTCCATGCTCATCCACGCATATGCGACACCTGATCAGAAATACTCGTAAATTCATTGTGGCCTGAAGGGTCGGGATCGCCTCAATCAGTCAAATTCCTTGGTTTCGTTTTGTACACCTCTTGCTTGACATAACCTCATAAAAAAAAGTCTTTTGCAGTTAGGTCAGGTCACCTTTGGGGCCAGCGGAAAGTGGAGTTTCTGGATATTAATTTGTTTGGGAATTTCCGTTGGAGCCATGTGTACAGTTGCTCCATCTTGCTGGAACCAACTGCTGTTGAAACGGATACTTCTTCGGCGCAGTTCTGGGTACAAAAACTCATTCAACATCTTTAAATAACGGTCAGCTTTAAAAGTTACTGTTACACCGTTTTCTTCAAAGAGGTATGGCCGCACAATGCACCTTGATGAAACTGCGCACCACACAGTGACTTGTTCTGGGTTCCGCATCAGACATAAACAAGCAATTTATCAAGCTGTTGTCTTCTTCGATCATTTCAATCATCAAATTCGATTCTTAACTTGCTTGCAATAGAGACTTTGTACGTTTAAGTCATCGTGAATTTTCCGTTGTAATGACCGTCTGCCAACTTCCAATTTGCGCCGATAAGTTTGAAGTCAAAACGCTTCGATTTGCCTGAACTGACGTTGCTACAGCCGCGATTGTGCCTTGAAATCAAACATAGAGATCTCGATGGTACGGTCTTCGTGCGATGCTTCCAGATTCGGCAAACACGTTTACCAGCATCATAATGGTCCATCTACTCGGGGTAGTGCCGCCTTGGGCGAAATGAAAGACTGCAAAGCATGGTACCGCTGCACTATCCAAATCCTCTTTTTAGTATCCCAAGCATTAATTTCAATAAATCTAAAAAGTAACCTACCAAATAAAAAAAATAAGCCGATTACGATTACACACAGAAAAAAAGTTATTACGTTTTGTGTTTGTAGCACGATTCGTGCGCCACCCTGTATATGCGTATGACCTGTGAAAGATTGCTCATTGAGAGCTAACGCGCCGTTTTTTTTTCTACAGTCGCATTTATAAAGTGACAGTGCGTTAAAAATAAAAATAACTATTACCGCAAACAATTACTTACATATATATGTATGTGACGTTTCTACTAAAATAATATCGGGTTTAATGGTAAACAATCAAGGATTTATTTTAATATGCCTTCCAGGAAATACTGATTTATTTTTACATTTTCTGTCATAACGCTATTTAGCAGACAAACGGGCAAATAGTATCCCTAACTATACGGTATGTTTAGTTCCATCAATTGACTTCGGGATAGCCTACAAGACTGGTTTCTCAGACCGAGGAAATGGAAAGTTTGGGTTATAAGTGAATCTGTGATAGAAAAATACACGGTCGAATCAAAGGCGGCGAACGAGATGGGTACGGCTATCTTCTCCGACTACTCTCAACTCATGACGACAATACGTATACTCCCTTTGAGTTTGATAGACGGTAAACATGTCACGAAGTACAGCTTTGGAATTAAAAAAACAGGTAAAGCAACGCCAATAATCTCTTAACGATATCGACGACAGGTGCAACATCTTCCTATACTGGGTTTAGGGTTGCCAGTTTGCAAATGCACTATTTTTGTAGAAGATTATTTCTGGACAACATTTTGAATATCCGTGACTCGCCTGGACATCTTCACATTTCAGAAATCCGCTATTTAGTAATAAGTTTCTTTTCAATTCGAAAAAGTATTACCTAAGGAAATCGCTTACTCGTAATGACCAAGAGGTAGCAGTTCAGATAATTTCTCTTGAGCCTAGACCAAAGCTTTATGTGCTGCTTTGTACAAAAGAACCAATTTATTTCCTATTGATTTATTATTTTCCTTATTGTTTTTTCAAATAATTATTTAAAATTAATATATTACTAGCTGTACCCGCCCGGCCTAGGCCGTGCCCAAGCTGGTACTTATCCGGGGTACGCTGCGTCTAACAAAAACAAATACATGTTAGTAAGAAACAGAATTGCAAGTCATACTTGGTGGACCGATTTTGACCAAACTTCAATACCAAAGATGGCCTGATTTGAGCTCAATCGGTTCGGTGGTTTAAGGGACTCGCTTAGCCCGTTCACGCAACTTCGTTGCTCCGCTAAGGGTAGGTGCTAGTTGTCTGGCAGGCGCCTGTGTCAACTTAATTTTATGAATTCAACAGCAACACGAAACAAAGAAACTTCGATTTTTATTTTATTTCAATCAATTTGTTTATGCGCACGGTTTAACTACATGCAACAATTCTAATTGAATGTCAACAACGAAATCGACCAACATATACAAAAGTGGGAATACAACACCACCTACCGGAATAAAACATAATTATATATATATCGAATTTTACAACATAAGCTCCCATTAGTGTATAGAAATGGCGATTTGAATGATTTTTTTCTATGGTGCCACGCCCTTTTATCCAATTTCGACAAGACTTCACAGGAACACTCCCCGGTCAATTCCGAAGAATTGCCGTAAATTTGAGCTGAATCCGAAAAACAAATTCTGGAACCCGATCGCAGCGCCACCTACCGAGTCCAATTGTGAAGTTTTCTAATTCATACAAACCTTCCTCTTAAATCACTCTATCTATCAAAAAAATAACCGCATCAAAACCCGATGCATAGTTTTCGAGACTATAGCGTACACACACACAAATTTTGAATTTTATATATATAGATTCCTAAATTTAATATTTTTAGGTGGACTACATCCATTCTTAGGCTTTATTCCTAAATGATGAAGAATGAAATGTTATTTCAACTGTTGTATCAACAGTTTAATTAGTTCGAATTATTTATAACTTGCTGAACCCGCCCGTCTTTGCTCGTGCTCAAGAATTGTATTGGCCAATATCTTCGTGTAGACTACAAAATTATTGTCCATGGAAAAAAACACTTTTATTCGATATTTTTCTTTCCGTAGAAACCTTATTCGGACTATAACGAACATTTAAAAATAATGAATAATCGTTTCAGCCGCTCTCAATTGATATATATAGGTTTTATTATAAATTCTAATTCATATCATTCTCCTAAGAAATGTTCATACAAAACACAATACAAAACACTCTGCGAGTGAGTGATAAAAACTAATTTTTTTTTTATTCGACAGAACAAATTGTTTTTCAGCTGAATTCTGGACATCGTTGACCATAGACTGGGCTCCGGATTATAGTGCAATTGTTTTAATCATCATTAAGCTAAAGTAGGAACCATGTTAACTTTCAGTGGTATAGGGACCTATTATCGTTACCGATTCGAACAAAAAAGCTGGAGTCGCTATCGGCTCATATAGGGCGTAAAGCCCAGCGTGTCCAACCATTTACGTGTACAAAGTTATAATTTTGGCGCGAATATAAGCGACCAACAATTTAAAGCCGATTCCGAACGATTTATAATCTTGAATGTTTGTCAGACTTAAGCAATAGGTGAGGCAGTGGGATAAATGTTAAATTTCCTGAGTGGCTTTCTAACTTTAAACCCCTCGCTGAGTAGTCCACCACATTAACCACTAAGCCACTGCGCACGAAGCATCCAATTTGAGCAAACACATACTCCATTTTATATTATTTATTTTATATATTTTTTCGTCTCCGGTTGTGTTGATTATGAAGAAAAGATATTCAATTTTTTTGAACATGTGTTTTTATTGTTGTTCGTTTTTATTTTCACAACATTATTTTTAATTTTATTGTTCTATTGCGACGCGTTTCGGAGCTTGTGCTCCATCATCGGGCGTTTATGCTTTGTGACAAAGTCAATTTTTTTGAACATGTGTTTTTATTGTTGTTCGTTTTTATTTTCACAACATTATTTTTAATTTTATTGTTCTATTGCGACGCGTTTCGGAGCTTGTGCTCCATCATCGGGCGTTTATGCTTTGTGACAAAGTCAATTTTTTTGAACATGTGTTTTTATTGTTGTTCGTTTTTATTTTCACAACATTATTTTTAATTTTATTGTTCTATTGCGACGCGTTTCGGAGCTTGTGCTCCATCATCGGGCGTTTATGCTTTGTGACAAAGTCATAAACGCCCGATGATGGAGCACAAGCTCCGAAACGCGTCGCAATAGAACAATAAAATTAAAAATAAAGTTGTGAAAATAAAAACGAACAACAATAAAAACACATGTTCAAAAAAATTGAATATCTTTTCTTCAAACACATACTGTTCGTGATTCGTATTTTCCAGGTTTTTTTTATTTGCTTCTTATGCGCAATAGCTCAGAGGCCATCCGCTGGGCGAGGGATCTCAAGTTTAAATCACTCCGGGCAAGGCCGTAGCCAGGGGGGGATCGCAGGGGTTTGACCCCCCCCCCCCCACCCGAAATTTTTTAAAAATACATCTGTAAATCATACTTTTCCGCATCAGTATGAAATTTGTACTCAAATAATTATTAATTATGTTAAAAATTTCTGATTTTAGTTTTAAGCTATGAAAGGCAGTTTTTACGGAGTTCAACCTGTAGTACCCGAGTCTCATCCAGACGCCTTATACGGCATTCTTGTCAAATTCAGCCTATTCGCAAACACTATTGGTACCAAAAAATCCGTTGGATTTTTTATACCCTATTCTAAGGGTATATTAATTTTGACGCATAGTTTGTAACATACCTTAATATTGCCCTTAGACCCCTAAGAGTAACTATATTTATGATCCGCATCGATAGTAATAGTAACTGGGCCTAGAGAGCTGAAATTTTAACCATACACTCTCTAGGGTCCCGAAATAATCAGGTTTACGAATTTTTGAAATCCGCCCACAGACGCCCACAAACTCAAAAAAACTAAATTTTGGAAAAAATCGAATTTTGAGCTAGAAAGCTGAAATTTTTTACATACGATCTATGACTCCTAAAACTGCTCGGGATATAAAATTTTCAAAATCCGCCCACTGACACGCCCACAAAAAAATAAAACAATTTTATTGAAAACCAAAATTTGAGCTAGGGAGCTGAAATTTATAATATATACTCTCTAGGGGGCCCTTTATGCTCACGTGTAAATATTTTCCACACAATTTACAAAAAAAAACTTTTTTTGAAAATCCAAAGTTTGAGATAGGGAGCTGAAATTTATAATTAATTTTATTGAAAAACCAAAGTTTGAGCTAGGGAACGTTTTTTTACAAAAGCTTCGTTTTTGTTTGATAAAATCTTTTAAATGTTATATAACAGAATATGTACAGCGTTCTTAACAATTCAACCATACTTAGACTTTTGTCACGCCCACTTATGAGGGATAGGAATAAGAATAGGGTATCCAACAGTTCGCCCAAGCGGACTGTAGCCCACCCCTATGTTTTTTTAAATTATCGGTAAAGCGCACACATTTGTTGCAGGAAATGATTAAACAAAATTATCCTCAAAATAAATGGAAAAATTTAACAGCAATGTGTGAAACACGCTGGGTGGAAAACCATAATAGGTTGATGAGGTTTAAGGCAATTTTTGAAGCGATAATTGATGCTTTGGAAGAGTTGTGTAGTGATAAGGACTCTTATACGTCATCGAAATTGAGTTGCTTTTTAAGATCTATTTCCGCTAGTGATTTTGCAGTAAGTTTGTGTTGTATGGGTGTTTCGTTTACATATACATTGCCACTTTGTAAGATCTTACAATCCCTTTCATGGGAATTAGTGTCTGGATTGGAACGTGTGGAATTAATAACAAACACATTCCAAGGAATATCATTCCGGAATTCAAAACAATTTTTGAGACTGCACAAAACTTAGTAAATGTTGTGGATGATAAACTTAAATTTTCACGAATTGTGTCAAGGCAGCAGCACAGACAAAACATAAGCACAGAAGATCCTGAAACCTATTTTAGGATAAGTATAATGATTCCTCTTTTAGGTGACTTTTTAAGTCAGCTTAAAATGAGATTTGATAAGTCCATACTTTCCTCTTTGTGCATTTTGATTCCATCGATCCTTGGCAAAAACGAACAAAATTATAACGAAGAAAACTTCAAATTTTATAAATGTTTTTGGATTGGGATACTTTAAAAGCTAAATTTACGCTATGGAAGACAAAATGCCATACACAAAAAGATATAGAGCGTTCAAAGAGTGCAATAACAGCTCTTGAGGAATGCAATAAGGATCTGTTCCCTGACATCCACAAGCTTCTTACAATTTTGGCGACAATAACGGTTTCAACATGTACACCGGAAAGAAAATTTTCGACAATGAAACGTCTATAAACTTATCTAAGAAATTCAACCGGTGAAGAAAGAATAAACCGGATTGGCGGTAATGTCAATTCATTGACAAATTGAGATTGACACTGAGGACGTTTAAGATATATTTATAAATATATATGATTCCTACCTACATGTTATGTAATACTTTTTGTATTAATAAAATCTCAAAGAATGATAATATCTATCTAATAAATAATAACTTAAAATTATTTAAAAAAAAATAGTGGAAAGGTCTTAGTTTTTCAAATTTGTTTGAGAGTTTTCTTGGAAAAACTAAGTATGCAATAGTATTTTATTAGCAATAGTTTACCTAGGAAAAAAATATTGAAAATCGTTAAAGCAGTTTTTTTAGACCGTTTTTTTTTAATTTTTGAAAAATATTTTTCAATTTTTTGAGTACATATTTCAATACAAGGAAATCTGTAGTTTTCATCTGGAAAAAAATCTGTAAAAATTCAATATACCCGTTTAAAGCATATTCAAAAAACCAAAAAAGTTATGTATAAATTTGATCATAAAAGCCTTCCTAAATTTTAAATTTAATTGAAATCGGTTTTGTTGTTAGCGAGAAATTCTGATGTTAAAAATCGGTTCTATAGGAGGTACCGTTTTAGGATAAATTTCGCATAATCCATTCTAACCAAAATATAGACTGTTTTATCTAAATCGTTAATGCCGTTTTTAGAAAAATTAAGTTTTAACAAACCGTTATATGACATATACCATTGTTTTAGAGCTAAAATTCCAATTTCAACAACGCCTAGTGTGACTACTAAATAAACACTATGAACCAAGTTTGCGAATCGGCCCATCCGCTTAGGCTGCAGATCTGCAAACAGGCAGACGGACGAACAGAATTTTCCAGCACATTTTTTTCTACTTCCCTATCATCGTAATGCCATGTTTAATTGTTATCTCAATTTTTTGTTTGCACCAATCCATAAAGTGCCTTATATATAGTATAGTACCATAATCCCAATTAAAAAACGTGTTTGGTCGATTTTCGGCTAAAATGGGCTGTATTAATTTTATTTATTACATCTAGCTACCATTCAGAATTTAGAAAGGTACACACTGATTGGTGTATTGAAAAAATATAACCGCCCCCCCCCCCCCCCCCCCAACCGAAATAATTGTCTGGCTACGTCCCTGACTCCGGGGACCAGGAGAGCTTATTTTTCCAATGTCCCAACTCTTTCGAAAGTCGTGACCAAATTTCAAGAGCAACGATTGTCATGAAAAGCTTCCAAAATTCTCGGTTCGGAGTCGGCATAACATAGTAGGTCCTTTCCATTCGTGCCAAAAATATGACTTTGCATTTACAAAAGTTCGGAGAAGCTAGGTTTTAGGCACTGAAATGTTAATGCTTAGTAATTACTTTTATTATGCCTTAAACGCCAAATTTATACAAGTAGATTTCAAAAATTTGCTGACCCTATTCCAGTCGCCCAAGATTTTGGTTCAACTCACTATCGGAAAAGACCTTTTCATAATTATGTTGTAATTTAATGAAAAAGAAATAAATAAATGAATTAAAAAGTTAAGTGTCGATAGATTTAAGAGTAGTCTCGATTCAGCATAGATGGAGTCACACCGCTCTGCTCTCCTTCTGGAGAATGAAGAATAGTTTGGCGTTCGATTGTTTCAGTCACCTCAGTCTTATCTCCATTATCCCACCTGTCTTCCGGGAGCTAATGAGCCATTGTGCGAGTCAATCTAGCCTCCAGCTTCTGCCCCTTACGTACCCATTACCACTACCTCACTTGCAGGTAAACGCAGGATTGCCTAGAAGGCCGACTGTAACCTCCGCCTATGTACAAAAAACTCCTCAAAACTAAATACATGGATTTAACATTCACCAACTGTATATGTTTTTCTCATATTTCTCAGCTCCTGTATGACCTAATGGCATTTCCGTAAGTTTCACCTTCGCAATCATATTAAGCCGTTATCTTAGAATTTCTCATTAAATACTAACATAAAGTTGATTGCAAATATCGCGTTCAGAAATCAATTAGATGAGATTCTGAAACTGATTACACATTTGCATCACAAAGATATGCATGTGAATTACATCTCTAATCATCATCGACCTCTATCCTGCACTGAGGGTAATCACCATTAAAACAAAAACACACAAAACTCAGAAGTCAAGAGGCGTGTATAAATTAAGTGTAAATGACTAACCACTAAATACATTAAGAATTATTCAATAGATGAAATGACTAGTGCTCTCAACCCCTGATCCTGAAAATTAGAATTTAGTTAATGGTATACGTTTTAAGTACAATCATCATTCGCTGTGATTATAATGTTTTAGTAATTCACTATTGGTATCATCTAAAAATAATTTTTCAAAAATGCTGATAAATACTTTACCATCAAATTAGTGTTCTTACCTTGCTACAATTTTATGTTTGTCCGGAAAGCTTATATTTTTATGTAATATTATTGGTGCAAGGCACCATTAAAGTGGATTTTTGCAACAGAAAATATTGAAGCGAACTTAAGGTACGGTATTTTATATCAACCTTTATTTTGGAATGTAGTTCCAGCAGAACGGAACAACGGCGACATTAAGTTACGGGTTTGTTTTACAAACTCTGGCAGCCCTCAAGGAGAACATATATCAAGAACTGGAGATTGCCTGAAGATATGAAGGAAACGATGGAAAATGCCATAAAAAGATTTCAAATTGTAATCAACAATGGCGTAGGCCACAAACTTAAGCGATACCATTTTCAAAAAGATGATGAAAAAACAACTTGAATGCCTAAATAAACATTTAAAACAAAAGCGTTAACTTTGTATTCCAAAGATAAAACCCAGGAAAATAGGGGCATACATTCCTTTAAGAATATATCACACTTTTAAAAAAAAAAAAAAATTGATATGCAACCAAGAGATCTGTTGGGTGGCGCTTAGACAACAAGAAGTTCGAGAAACGTGTGAACAGGTGATCATGGATATGCACTTGCTTTACGTAACGGGCTCCCGACCCTTGAAGGGGCTCTGCCTACGACCCTGCAGCCTTCCATGCAATCCCGGGCACGCTCTTTCCACTTGTCCAAATTAAGCGCTCTGGCATTCGTAATGTCTTGGTCTTTAAAACCTAGGTTCGGTCTTCCTTGTCGTCTCGAACCTGTGGGCTGGGAGACGATGATTCACTTGGCATTATTGTCCATTCATGTACATGTATTTGGGAGTGAAGAAGTCACCGAGGAGTTCCGAATCAAATTCGCTGTACACCAGAGAAGCGTCCTTACTCCTGTGCTGCTCGTTTTAGGCCTTGATCATCAGCTTGCACGCAAAGTGACGGACTCCAAAGTGCAAAGGTGTATCATATATTCTTTGCTGACGATGGAGCCATCATATATGAAGCGAGTATCAAACGTCCCTGCAACGAACAATTGATATTATGGGTGCATTTTAGGAACAGAATGGAAAAATAATTTTTAAGTACAAAAAGTTTAAATATCTGCGATCTATGATCAATAGCGAAGCAATCTGCGATGACGACATCAATCAGCGTAGATTCGATGAATTGGGGGAATTGGGGGATTGATACAGTACCCTTATAATGTTACCACAGCGCAGGCACATTTTTCATGATTCATTGCCTGTTTTTGGGTGCTGCTTACTACTTGAAAGAATAGGAGGATAGGAAAGGAGTTTTGGTGCGATAGGGTTTTTTCTCCACAATTGCTTAAGGGAGATTTTGAATTGTTGTGTGTATTCAATTTTAAAAAGCACTGCTCTGTGCGGGATTCGAACACACGACCTGCCAATCACTTTGTGAATACACTACCATCCCACAGAACCGGCGATACCCATAGGCGGACCCGTAGTGAAGCAATGAATCGGGAGGGATGTAATGATCAGAATTTGACATTTAAAAAAAAAAGACATTACATTGCTCAGTACCAAAAATTAATTTATACCGAAGCGTAAATTGTTAGCCCTCTTAACTCCTGTTCAAAAAGAAATTATGTAAAATGAACGGAACCACTTATTTAGGTAAACCCTATATTTAATTTGTTGTTGGTACGACCTATTATTTTCCCAAATAAATGTCCGTTGATTTGACGATTGTGGCCACTATGTGGCGCCATGAATTAGATTTAAATGCAAAGCACCGCAGCGCGCCTATATGATGTCAATAAATATCGTTCATTTGTATCTACAAGAAATTTTAACCAGAAAACCAGAGCATGTTGCGATAATATAACTCATCGAAGGGGACAGACTTGACACATTCGATAGTTTGGCACTTTATTGCTTCTATCTATCTTTCACGTGCATTTACAAGTTATGAGATTAAATTTGTCTCTGCTACCGATCTACGGTAGTATTTCCAGTTTCTGCCGAGCATGTCTAATAGATAAAAAAAAATTGATTTGGCCGTCGAAATTATGCTACTGGAGTAGACTTAATTTCAAGTATAGCGAACATTATTTATTGAAATGTCTATTCAAACCGAGAGTGCGGAATGTGGGTTAACATTTTTATTTGGCTTAGTTTTTCTCGAAATATGCAATTGGGGAATGGACAGCATTAGATACCAACCGCAATAATATTTACAGTGGTAAGTTCCCATTGATCGAACAAGAAGCAAACTTGTTACCAGAGAGCATTTTGATTCGTATATCTTGATAAATGTTGGAGGGAGGCAACTTTTTCAATTGCCTTAAAATATCTCTTTCTCTAAAATAGTCTTGATTTTAATTTCTGTAGAAATAATGTTTACTAGAAACAAATTCCAGGATCTAACTTTCAGTATGAAAAGTTACTTTATAATAGAAAATTGGCCATAATATTCCACGGAACCACACAATCAAACTAAATCTGGACGAACACGACAATAGCAGCTTGCTTTCGCTGCCATTATCAGAGTATCTGTCACTTAAGAAACCGAACACTTAGAAGCTACTATAGGGTCATCAAACAAGAACTGTCATTTGAAATTTCGCTCCATTGTTTAACTGTATAATTAATTATCATTGCGATGACTATTGATTATTAAAAACCAGGACCTTCCTAAATATGGATCCATACATGTGTTGAAATAGTGAAAATATCGCGGAAACGTGTCTTCTATAACAGCTGTAGTGAATTTAATCAAAAAATGTAAAAGTCTCAGATAGGTTAGTGATGTGAAGACTCCAACTCGTGAGATCAGCGAAAATCATCCGCCATGGCCGTAGCTGAGAGTGTAACTATAGAACCAGATATGTCCATTTAGAGGCTCATCACAGGAATTAAGCCTAACCGCAACCACTGCGCCCCTCATTTTGCATATCGATCTTGTGCTATTAAGGTCGACACAAGAATATTGAAGTTATACCAGAACTTTCTGAAGTCTTACTGTGAAGTAAACTAGTCCGATGTGGCAGTGACGTTTTTTCTAAGGTTCGCAGATGTTTACCGCACACCCCAACGAAATTCGCCTGATTCTTTAATGCAACAATGATTTGTACACACGTGTTTACAACATCCTACTTGAGTTGCAAAAATGCTCAGTTAAAGATACAACTTTAAATTCAATTTGTGTTTTTCTGTTGCGTTGCACCATCATATCAAAATCCACCAACACCGCATCACAATCGAACCAACGAACACAAATTGAGGTCCAACAACCTATCCAAACCAACTGTGTGACGTCGATTCGGAGTGTTCTCCAGTTGCTCGAGCACCAGCTCAAAGTCCCAATAACCGAACCGCCTATAAAACGTTGTTTGGTTGGATTTGTTCTGATTCCCTTCTCTTACTATTATAAAAGAGAATACGTATAATAGTGGGTAATTTTTTATGCATTTGGTTTTTATTTGTCGAAAAAAACACAGAAAATTGCAAAACTGTATAATTTTTTTTTTTTGTTGATAAATCAATGGTTGCCATTTACTTTTTTTAGATTATTTCATGTAAATGTTGACCACGACTACATTTTAAGTGGTCCGTATGGAAAGTCCAATTTTGAGTCACTTTTTCAAGCATGTTGGCTGATTCTGCGCTTAAGCGAATATAATCTTATTGTACATAGAAGCATTATGCCTGAAAAAATATTATCGGAGTCAGCTTTGATTTCCATAGAAAAACCATCCTTTAAGGAAATAAAAAGGAAGAACAATTTCTATGATGAGGTTTTGTAAACTTTTGTCAAAAAACTAGACCTATTAAACGTACGTACAAATAAAACATGCATACTTACGGTATAATATTGTTTCTTAAAAGAAAAATTAAATAAAAACAAAATTGGACCCTAGTCTACCATGTCCTCCTCGTGGTCATGGCGAAAACTAAGAACTATCGAACAAAAAAAAGTGTAGAACAACCTGTTGAGAACATCCCGGCACGTCGCTGTTGTAAATGTATTATAATTTTGACTCATACTTTGAAACATACCTTAATATTGCTCGTATACCAGGGGGCAAAATCAATCATTAACCAATATAAATGCGATATTTTAAAATCTTATTTTACTTTATTAAAGTTATTTTGCCAAAATAAAAGCCACTGAAATACACATACATTACGTTCATCTAAATTAAAACATGCCTGCTTCTTGTACAACATCACACAAGTCCAGTTTTTCTAGATCTTCGGGGGATGAATTCATAGCTTTCCAATGATTGTACCATAATTCAGCCTCGCCATTAAAACTTTGTAAAGCGTAAAATTCGATAAAGTTTTTAAATTTTTCTGTTCAATTTCAACATATTGGATGGATGCAAAAGAAATAATGCTGGTAGGTTTTCATCCGGGAATCTACGTTCAAGTGCCGAAGTGAAGGAATTCAAATACGGAATCAAGAGCGATCTCTTCCAAAATTTGACTGCATTTGATGAAGGATGATTAGACCGATGTTTTTGATTGTTTGATGATTTTATGAACATGTTTTGTGCAATTGAGGAGGTCCAACTTTATTGACTGAATAATATTTACAACTGGCAGAATATTTTGCTATTAGTACAAGGCATGTAATGAACGTTGTTTGAGTGATCGGACAATGCAGCTGGGAAGCGGTTGTCTTTGTAGCAGAGTTTAATTCAATAGAAAGTTCTTTCAATCCTTTGATTATGCTGCTGAAATTATCTTTGAAGATTGCAATGCTTTTGTATTTTTCAGGCCATCGAGTTTCGCAAAAAACAGGAATGTTTGGAACATACTTTCTTCTTGTGATGGAACTACGATAGAAGTTGATGACATCCGTGATCGTTCCGATTGTATTGCGAATTTCTGGTACGTCATTCAGATCATTAACTACCAAATTTAACTTGTGACTTGCACAATGAAAATACAAAGCATTAAGGTACGAGTATTTTTCTCTCAAAATGGCCTTCACACCGTTGTCTTTTCCCGCCATGGTCGAACAAGCATCATAGCCTTGTCCCTTGAATTTAAGTGGATCCAGCCCCAAAACACCCTGAACATTTTGGGGTGGGAAAATGACGCAGTACAAGCACAACGCACCCTACAATTTTTTGGAGTATTGAAGCCAAGGAGAATACGTTTTCAACCATTCAAATTTAAATATCCTGTTCGTATCTTCAATATCGTCGCGGAAATTATAATTTGCCTGTGGTTTCCAACATCGTTTCAAAATATCCATTTTTTTATATGTAGACATATATCATATATCATATTTCATCCAATTTCGATGCATTCGTAAAAAACTCATGAAAATGATCATATTATAATATTTTTGATGTAAATGCTCAAAAAAAAACTGTGTTGTATACTCTTTCTGCGAGTTCGTACGGAATGTACCCCAAAATACGATGCATTTACATTTATTTTCTCTTCCACTAATCATATGTTTTTAACCTAGGTACTCACGTGCAAAAAATGTTCTGATATCCATGATTTTTTGTTTGAAGTTGTTGCCTGTTGTTAGATACTGTTGTTCTATTGACTGCTGAACAATATAAATGAAAGAATCGTTGGGCAAAAAATGCGAAACCAATGAGAAAGGTATATGCACTTAGTTGATAATCAGACTAATATCTATATATATATTTCACAGAAAAAGAAAACCTACCATGTTCACTGTAATTTGTCTTCAATTCTGCACTGAAAATTTAAATGCGTACCAACTATCAACAGCAACAGATCGCAGACTACAAATACTGAATGCAACTTTGAACTTTGATGGCAGTTGCAAATCACAATACATACAGAAAATAAATAAATAAAGAATTAATAGACTTATACACCAATAGACCTGATCGCGTTTTTAATAAACTTTGATGTGAGAAATATACTGGCAAAAGAAGTATAATTTTATAATTCCTTAAGAAAAATATAAATTTTGTTTAGAAGATTATCTAGGAGGGCAAATGCCCCCCTCTGCCCCCTCCCCCTTGTGTTCGCCCATGTCGTAGACCCCTAAATTAACTACCTAAATTTGTGATCAGCATCGAAAGTCATGTCCGTCCATCCGTTGTCCATTTTTATGCCCTAAAAGTCGAGCTAGAAAGCTGAAAAAATACTCACTAGAGGCCCCAAATGATCGATCAAGTGCAACAATTATTAAAATCCACCGCGATTTAATAAACAAATTTGTGTCGAAAAAATCAAAATTCAAAATAGGAAGCTGAAATTTGGAACCTATAGGGACCCCGGAACCCACAACGATCAGATGTAAAGATTTTTAAAATTCGCTAACTGTTTGGAAAAAAAACTTTTATTGAAGAAGTCAATGAAATAAAGTCGGATTTTTCATACGTAAATTTGTAGATATAATCATTCTCAACAATTTTCTCATACAAAGTTGTTTGGTGTGACTTTTAGGGGCGTTTTTTTTTTATCAAAAAAAATCCGTTAAAAAATATAAAAAAAACAATTTCGTTTAATGTAAAGGGTCTTTCATTAAGGACTTGACAACTTCCTTTTTAAATAAAATGCAAATTACTTGAGATATCTCAAAAAAATATATTGGCTTAAATTACTATCAAAACATTTATGAATGGAATTTGACTTCGCTCACAATATGTCCAGTCCACCACGGGAATGTATGCAGCGGTCGATACCTTGAACCCAATTTTCGATGACTCGGACGCACATTTCTACCAATACGGCCGCTATTTCTCGTTCAATATTGGCTCTGAGCTACTCTAACGTCGCCGGCTTGTTGGAATAGACCAATGATTTAATGTAGCCCCATAAAAAAAGGCTAGAGGTGTTAAATCACACGATCTCGGCGGCCAATAGACGGGTCCGTTTCTCGAGATAACACGTTCACCGAACTGAGAATTCAATAATTCGATTGTTGCACCCACTGTGTGGTTTGTGCCACCGTCTTTTTGGAACAACATATCACCAAGGCCAGCCGAACCATATGTGCAAGATGTGCAAATGCAGAGGGCGCCAAATTCCGGCGCATTGCTAGGAGTAAGACAAATTAATTTTACCTTGTGCGGATACTGCCATTTGCATTTAAACTAAAAAAAAAACCCCAATTCGAGAACGTACGTTGCTTCATATGATCAAGTGGCTTTAGTTTTTGAGTCAACTTGAGCTTGTAAGGGTGTAGGCCAAGATACTTACGCAAAATTCACCATAATGTGATCTGGGAGAGGCACAGTTTTCAGCAATATTCTCCACACTTCGGGCAAAACTTAGTCTCACTGGCAAGGCAACACCAAGCCGCAAATATTCTGACTCAAATTTGTTCACTAGACTATGAATTCCTTGTCTACTGGGACGAGAATTGCGGACGAAAATTGGAGTTAACGCTCTTAAACGTTATTCCTTCGTGTACATTCACCATGATGAAAATGTTGATTTTACTGAATATTTTGGCATTGACAGTTCGGTAATCGGTTTAAGGGTGAATTCACACTGAAAGTTTGAAGTTGTCAAGTCGCTAATGAAAGACCCTTAATAACAAAATATGTAGACAATATAATTCTTAACAACTCACCCATACTTAGATTTCGCATTTTTTGGGGGATAGGAATAGGAAAAGGTTAACCAACAGTTCGCCCAAGCGGACCGTAGCCTTTCCTTATGTTTCTTACACATATAAAACAATTTTAATATAAAGAAAAGTCAAAGCTAAGTACTCCTAGCTTCACTACATTCATTAAGCAAGACCTGAAGGCATAACAAATCCGGCTAGTGCCTGTGCCACTGCAACAACCCGAAAGCCTTTGCTTACATCTTTACTGACGCATGCCTGTTCTTCTGTATCTAAATGGCTTTAAGTATAAATATGTATGCTTAACTATCGAAACAACTTGTTTCACAATAAAGCATCTCTTTATCTCCACCTACTAAAAAAAATCCATGTTTCCCAATTTGCGTTCGATTTCCAACAAACCACACCTTGTCATCAAATCAAACAAAACTGCAAAATATCACACGTTTATAATAACTCGTTTCGAAGTTTAAGTCAGAAAATAGACCACATCAATCATACGCTAATCAGCAAAAATATAAAAGCAATATGAACAATATTGTGCTTCTCAAAAGTGTTTTCCAACGAATTTCCACTCATTAAAGTCAACCTCAGTAGAACCTTTACTTTTAATTTCCATAGAAAACTATAATATATAACATTAATCCATGACTTTATTGTTTACAGTTCCGTAATATTAATGCCAAGGTACACAGCCAGTATTAACATTTTACACACATATACAGCAACAGACGATCTTTTATCGGACACAAAAAAAAACATATATGTGATCTTTACAAATCGCTTTGAGTGATGAGGTGACTAAGCTCTTTGGTTATACACATACAGTTGTTTATTTTGTTTACTTCTATAAATAAAAATGTGATACTCGTAAATCATTGAAATTGCGTTATTTGTAAATAAACAATTAAAATAACTACGATTTTAATTGACGCTATCTGTTGCTTGCATATCGACTAAATTACCTATTTTAATTGATCATCAGTAGGTATTGGGACCCTTGGGACTGGGAATTCTGAGCTAGAGCGAGAGGGAAGATATGAGGTTGGAGCTAGAGCGAGAGGTAAGATCTGACCTTGGAGTGACGCGCCGGCCGCCGGTGGTGGTTGTTAGTTTTTGTTATCAGTTTTGTGTGTTTAGAGTGAATAGCTTGGAGATATTGACTTCCATAGTAATTAAACGGTTGATGCGATAAAGAAACCCCATGGATATTGGAAGCAACGGTGAATAGTGAGTTCAAGATCGTCTTTGTTTATACGACTAAATTGTGTATTGTAGCGATCTTGAGCTCATTTGTTTGTTTAGGACATTGCATTGTATATGGTTTCTTAGTTTGATTAATGTTAGACATTACATGTGTATGGTTTCTTAGTTTGATTATTTAATGTTTTATTTGTTCAGGACAATACATTGTGGGGCGAGATAATATAATATTATCGGCGTCAGATATGGCTCGCTCCCCCTTAAGATTCGCTGACCATATTGCTCTGTGTTACTTTTATCTTACTGACCACATTGTTTGAGAAGAAATTGTGATATTTTCGGAGGTATTTTCATGTATAAAAGGCGAGTGTTGAAGGTACTAAGTAACAGTTTATTTCAAATTAGACATGCAAAGAACATGAATTTCCTTAACCAACTGGGTAAAGTAAAGCCCCTAGAGGGTCTGAAAATGGTAGAATTGGGGAAACGGAGTCGTATCTTGAAGGCGATGCGGTGTCAGACCAAGTATGGACCAAAGATCCTGGTAGAGCTGGAGGCGAAAAAGGTATTTTTGCCTCTCAGATTCAACGCAATGGAGGAGGACACCATTACCCAACTCCCCTTATATGAGATGGAAGTCATCAAAGCGGTTGGAAATTCCTTTGAGTTGGCGTTCCATCCTGTTGCAGAGGAAGACGATGAGGTGCAAGTTCCCTACTCACAACCATTTTTATAAAATAAAAAATAAATTAAAAAAAAAAAAAAAAAAGTGAAACAAAGAAATTAACTGTTCTTTTTCTTTTTTATTGGTTTATTCGACTTTTAAGTGCTTTGAGGTGGTTAAAGATTACCCAACCTTTGTGAAAAGATTCAATTTGCGTGGTCGTAAAATTGAATTCCGGATTAGGGATGTAGCAGACAACTTTGAACCATCTAGCTGGATTCAGAATGCAGTGAAAGGGATATTTAAAAAAGTGACTAACGATTTGGATCCTTCTGATATGGTGGGTATAACATTTACAGGGAAGAATTTCGAACACCATGGTCCTGGTTGGATGAGCTATAGAAAGGCATCCGATTTAAAGTGGAGCGAGGTATGGGATTTAATCACTAAAATTTTCCAAAGCAATTCCGAGGGCTTAAGCACGGATACTTTCCGTATAAATCTTACATCGATAAGGCCTCCTAAAGGACAAGGAAATGATCGAAATAAGAAATACTCGATGACAACAAGGAATTAGCTATTCGCTGCACATATGATAGCAATTATAAGCTACGATCTTTGAGTATTTCATGCTTCGAGTATCGAGAATATGAACAGGAAAGGATTTTAAGTAATGGTGAAATCGAGTTCTTTACAAATCAGGAATTGAGGCATGAGCCCAACATGGAACTAGTGAATCTCAAATCGATGAAACAAGCATATATAATGACCATTTCATAAAATAAAAAAAAAAAAAAAAAAACCATTAAATTAATTGTTTTTTATTAATCCATGAATTGTTAGTGGATGGGAAACCCAACCATTTGACATATACTTTTTCGTCTTTTGTTGCAAGAATCTTTTCCACGAGAAATATGTTGGGAAAATTCGTCTTTTGTAATTCGTGTGCATAGAAACTCCCTCTAATAGGCTGACCTTGAAAATCTTCAATTAGATATGTAATAGGGTTTGTTATCTGAACTTTTCTTATTTTGAATATTTCAGTTGTCCAGTTTGGTGTGTATCCTTTTTCGAAAGCATGTTTAAACTTGCTTATTCGAACGTTATTGCCAACTTCGTATTTTCCCTTCTCAGCAATTTTTATTCGTTTATAAACTCCTGATAGTAATTCTTTGACATTGTTTTTATTTATATCAACGGGACGTTTTTTTATTGTTCTATGTACCGAGTGATTATATGCATGCAGCAAATCCTTATAAATGGGTAGCCATTTGTAGTTCCCATTGAAACTGAATTCTTTCCACATTTTCTCCTTAAGGGTGCGGTTAAAGCGTTCAACAATTGATGCTTTTAATGTACTGTACGTTGAGTAGTGATTAATTTTGTAGGTATTCATCAAATTTTGGAAGGCCTTGTTGAAGAATTCTTTACCATCGTCGGTTTGCAAATTTTTAGGTGCTCGATTTGAATTGGTAAAAATTGTTCTCATAGCTTGTGTTGTAGCTGATGCAGTCTTATGTTTCAAAGGAACGACCCAAGCATACTTTGAAAAAGTATCAATTACGGTTAGTAAATAGTTGAACCCCTCATTCTCATCACTGTATGGTATCATTTCAACCAAGTCTGCTTGCCATAGATCATCAAAACCCTTAATAATAACTCTTCGTCTGGTGAAATTCCTTCGGGCTGGCTTGTGCAGCTCACCAACAACTTTTCTTTTACTCATCCTAAAAACGAGTGAATAGAAACAAGGAGAGGTTTTGTATTTTATTAGATATTTTATTTGACCAATCGTCGATAAAGTAACATCAATTTCTTAATTCTAATCAATCTGCTTTCAACCATATAGCATGCGCAAGTATCTGGTCCTTCTTGACAGAGATTTGCAGACCAGGGGCAATTTATAAAATGACACCCATGAACAGAGGTGGTGGAAGATACGTTTTCAAAGTTCCTCAGAAAACTAATGCAATCAATAATTTCATTGAAATGTTCCTCAAGAAGAGTTTGGTTATTTGTTTTTAGAAATGTTAACATCTCATCGAAGATCGTAGACGTATTTACTGCAGACATGATTTCAAATCGAATTCCGAATGCGTACTAAATTGGTGAAAAACTAGTTGTTGCCTCTCTAATAGGTTCACCACTATTTTTATACTTCTCGAAAATATCCAACATATACTTTCTAATTTTGTTTAATAATTCAAGAGTCTTCAAATTTTGCTCATCGGTGTATGACCGCAAATCCGCACCCATTTTTCCCAGTTTATCTTCGATGATTTGTAGCTTCAGTGCCTCATCATTTATAGTCCCCATGAGTGCGTTGAAATTGTTGTCTACATACCGTCGATGATTTAGCATGTTTTTATCTTGAACATCTATGTTGCTATCTACGTATTCCTTATTTGCCGCCTGTGTTGGGTTTACAGGTTTTCCAACATTGTTTAGACATTTTCCCTGAATATCGAAATCACCATTAGGTAGTAGTCTAAATCCTACGCCAGCAGGTCCTCGCGAACTCTCGGTTGTTCTATGAAATTGGTTGGAGCTTCGTCCGAACTTGTCAACACTCATTTTATTAATAATGAAGATTATTCTCTAAACGATGTCTAATATATAGATAATGTTCGTTTCCAACGCGAATTGATTTTATATAGGCCAATTCCTGAACCAAGTGTTGAGGTTAAATCCATGCAGGGCGATTTCTATCCGGTCGGTTCCTATCCGGTCGGTTCAGGTGTGAGGCCATACTGATTTGCTTGCTTTTAATGGATTGAATTGATTATTAGTGTATGATATCTGATTCACGTAATTCTTCTACAATTGAGTTAACCTCATTTTGAAGATTATTATTGCCGGCTCTTTGAGATGCAATTAAAAGCCTTAATCTATTGACGAGTTCATTGGGGTTATCCCAATACACATATTCGACGGGTTTATTTGAATAACTCATATCAGTTGAATTACTATTGTATGCTTTTCCAATTTTCTTTATGACTCTCTGCGTTAGGTGCTGAAGTAAAGGTTGGATTATATGTTTATACTTATAACCTCTGTTGCCTTTAACCTGTAAGTTACTATCATAGTTTTTCAAGTGTGCTTTTGTTTTTTTGTAATATCTTTAGATATTGATCCAAGTCTTCATTGGTATATCGATCTTTTCTAGGGTTTTTTCGAAATATTAATTCATAAAGGCCATTCGTTCCATGGAAGATTTCATCATCAATGACGAAATTCTTGTGTTCGTTAATTACAAAACTTGATCTACCTAATTTCGTTGAATTTGATTCCACGTCGAAATGTGGACCATAGATTTTGTCACGATTCGAATCTGATGGGGATGATCGATTAACTGGAGTGCTTTGATCAAAGCTATTGTCGTAGGGTGTCCTAAATGAATTATCATTGTTCGTTGTCTGATTTGATTCTGGAGATGAGAAGTCAAAACTTGCATTAGAAATGGATTTTTTTTCTTCTTCTGGGTATTGTAAACGTCGTCGTAGTAGTTGTTGATTCTTTATTTTCATATCTATATTATTGTAAGCAATATCTGCAGCAGCAGTATCATTTTGAGTATGAGCACTTTTGACATTTTTCACGATTTCTTTTAAGGGTTCAACTATTGGTTTAAAAGTAGTCTCAAGTTCCGCATCCTTCGTAGTTTTTCCATACTGAAGAAACATATATTTTCTCTTTAAAGCTTTTTTAGTTTTTACTAAATCTTTAAGTAAATTTTCATCAACATCCATAATTGTCGAATACAGGGACGAATGCTCTAATCGTATGTAATCATTTAAACCGCTGATTTATGACTGAATAGATTTATATAGATACAGTTTCTTTAAATGAATTATTATATCGGCCTTTATTCAATCTAAAATCTTTATTAATAACCAAAAACCCATATGTATCTTTACAGCATTTTTTACACAATTCCTTGAATTGATTGAATGTCATGTCAGAGTTGACATGATCGTTGTATATATGCTTCAGGTTAAGTTCGTCTTGCTTAAAAATAACTAAATAGTTTGCATTGTCTCGAATCAAGTGTTTTGGTATATGTGTATAAGATTGACACAAGTAGAAACTATCCACGTCATTATGTCGACCCATGCAGAAATATTCTCGAATATTGTTTTGCTTATCACAAGCCACATCATCGAATATAAAAACTGAGTTTCGATTTGCTTCAGAAGGCGTAATAATTTCACAATTATTTGAAAACTCATTATATCCCATACCCGTGATGGACTCTATTAGCTTTCTCAGGTATGCATACTTTGGTTGATGCAGAGACTTTGAGTATATGTAGAGATTTTCAAATTTTAAACCATTTGGATCGAGGAGAATGCTCAACATGACATTGGTTTTTCCACAATTTGATGGACCCACAATTATTCCTCTAATACTATTAGGAAATATTGCTCCATGTTTCCTGCGTACTTTAATTTTACTATCAAAGTTCTTAACTTTAATAAAATCTCGTTGTTGTTGTTTTATGAACCTCATTCTGCTATTGAATGAAACTAATCAATATAAAAGATCATGTTTTATAGTTGAGAAATTCATAATTGTTCAACATATACAACAAGAAAGTCGTATAAAATGATAAATTATAGTGTGAAAGCCAACAGTTGGAAAGATACATTCAAAGGGTACGGATTAGTGAATTCCTTAATCGAAAAATTACCAATTGAATTACATCTTCCCTCATATAACTTCTGTGGGCCAGGGACTAAATTGAAAGAACGCCTTGCTAGAGGAGATAGGGGAGTTAATCAGTTGGATGAAGCCTGTCGCGAACACGATATTGCATATGCTAACAATAAAAATCTACCTGAACGACATATTGCAGACAAAATTTTAACTGAAAAGGCCTGGCAGAGAGTAAAGGCAAAAGACTCATCGATAGCAGAAAAAATAAATAGTATATTAGTAACGAATATGATGAAAGCTAAAACGAAACTTGGTATGGGTTGCAGCAAAGCCAAGAGAAGGAAAAGAAACCCACGCAAAAAGTATAATTTATTTAAAAAAGCCATTATGGAGGCTAGAAATGCTATTCGAGACACTAGAAACGAAGATCATAACATAATTGCAACAACTGCTCTACAAGCAGCTAAAAAGATCATTAAAAATAAACGAAAGAGCATTACAATTCCTCGAGTAATACCTCTACCGAAAATTGGTGGTTTCTTACCATTGTTACCTATTTTAGCTGGGCTATCGGCTATTGGATCAGTAGTTGGAGGAGCTGCGGGCGTAGTTAAAGCTATAAATGAATCAAAGGTAGCCAAGAAACAATTGGAAGAGAATAAACGTCACAATCAGACTATGGAAGGAATTAAAATTAAGCATGGTAGCGGACTTTATCTACAGCCATATAAAAAAGGATTTGGACTTTTCCTTAAACCATACGATTCAAAAAACTTTTAAATTCGCTACCTAATCGTCCACTCACCAATATTGATATTATGAAATTTGGAAAATTGAATATACCATGCTTCAGGGGTGTTTACATGAGTGATAAATTACCAGTAAGATCTGATAACAAGGAATGTGGTGTAATTAATTTGGACAATGAGAGTGGGCCAGGGACACATTGGGTAGCATACATTAAGAATAAAAATATTGTCAAATATTTCGATAGTTTTGGTAACTTAAGACCACCCATAGAGGTTGTACGATATTTAGGTGAAAATATTCACTATAATTATAACAGCTGTCAAAATTTCAATACATTTATATGTGGTCATCTATGTTTAAAGTTTCTAATTGAGCAAAATATAAATAAATAGAGTAAAATCAATATATTGTGTTTCATTTCTATTCCAATAGTTATGTCGTTAACACTCACTTTAAGCGGAAACCAATCTACTCTCACTGCAGAGTACTTTCCTCCAATTGTCCTAAATTCTGATTATGTATGTGGCTTAGTTGATCTGCAGACCTATAATTCTATACCTAATGTGGATAAATTAAATAATTTATTTCATTGTGGTGATGGTGGTGGTGGTGGTGGTAATGGAGAAATCAAGACTGAATTTACAGAGGGCTCTTATGAAATTGAGGATATTAATAAAATAATTCAAAAGGTTCTGAACACACACAATGAGAATAGCGTTGAAAAAGTTATAATCAAATTAAAAGCCAATAATAATACTTTGAAATGTGAACTGTACAGCAATGTGGAAATCGATTTTACACAAGACCGATCTATTGGTTCTCTTTTAGGATTCAGTAAGAAGAAACTAGCTCCTAATATTCTGCATGTATCTGACCAGTATGTTAATATCAATAGAGTGAATATTGTACGAGTTGAATGTAATTTAATTGACGAAACATATATCAATAGTCAACCTGCTCATATACTACATGAATTTTCAGTCAACGTTAGTCCAGGATATAAAATAGTTGAAGTTCCACACAATGCCATCTATTTGCCAGTGAACGCTAAGAGGATAAGTTCTATAACATTGAATCTCTTGGATCAGGACGGAAATCGTATAAACTTTCGAAACGAAATCATAACAATTCGCTTGCATTTGAAACCACAATAATGATAGTATATAATTACCCCTCAAGTTATAAAAGAGCAGGTAACACTACTAACTCTAGCAATATACTATCATCTTCTGATAAGAGAACATCAAAACTTACTATAGAAAATCAACAATTTCTATTGTCACTGGGATATAAATTAAAACATTAAATCAATCCTAACAACATGCTGAATATTTTCGAAGAACCAAAGTTTGAGGAGAGTATCTCAAAACTGAATTATCACACCTATTCACCATATCTGAATAACTTTGAGAAAAATGACATTATACAAATTTGTGTCCAACATCAAAATCTTAATATTTTGCCTTCAGAAAGTTACATTTATATTGAAGGTACTGTATCGAAATCTGATGGATCGGCAGTTACGAAAACAAAACTTGTAAACAACGGAATAGCTTTCTTATTTGACGAAATACGTTATGAATTAAATGGCGTGGAAATTGATAGCAATCGTAATGTTGGCATAACATCAACTATTAAAAACTACATTTCTTTAAACAAAAACGAAAGCGATATGCTATTGAATGCATCTTGGTCGCCCAACTCTTCAATTAATCTGGATAGTTTCTACTTTAATTTTTGTATACCTCTAAATAAATTACTGGGTTTTGCTGAAGACTATAAGAGAGTAATACCCAATGGACGCCATGATTTGATTCTAACACGGTCACGCACAGATGATAATTCATTAATTGCTGACGATGATGAAAAAGCAAAGATAAAATTACTTAAAATACAATGGAAAATTCCTCATATTACACTGTCTGATTCTTACAAATTAAAACTTTACAAACCTATTAATAATGGTCAAACTATGAAGCTTGCCTTTCGTAACTGGGATCTGTATGAATATCCTACTTTGCCCAGCACCAATCATCATATTTGGAATGTGAAGACAACCTCACAAATGGAGAAGCCACGCTACATTCTCCTTGCATTGCAAACTAACAAACGTAATCTACTAAAAGGAAATCCAACTTATTTTGATCATTGTGATATTACAAACGTGAAGGCATACTTAAATTCTGACGCTTACCCCTGTGAAGATTTAAATTTATCCTTTGATAAAAATAATTACAGTTTACTATACAATATGTACTGCGACTTTCAAAAAACCTACTACAACCGACTAGTTGCTGAACCACTCTTACCAAGAGATACATTTAAATCTCAAGCGACAATTTTCGTTATAAATTGCAGACATCAGAGTGAAATAATCAAAAATGGTCCAGTTGATATTCGCATTGAATTCAAAACAACAGGAACAAAACCAATCCCAGCAAATACGTCAGCCTACTGTTTAATGTTACACGATCGCCTCGTAAATTATAATCCACTCAGTCAAATAGTTTCGCGAGAAATCTAATTTCTTAGTTCAAAGTTAACTCTTGTGGGGAAAAGACACTCATGCATAAACCATGTATTTTATACTTGACGTACAAGGTTTCAAAGGACCTAATAATAAGTTTATCGCTAAAGAAATAGCAATACTACACAATGGCCATCATCATCATTTCATCATCAAACCACCATTCAACTCTGACCAATTATCATCTGCATTAAGAAGACAAGTTCAATGGCTTTACCAAAATCATCATGGCCTAGTTTGGGATGGAGGTTTCACCGAATTTAAGAAAGTTCGGAAATACCTTCGCGTGAAAATAAAAAATACAATTTTGTACGTCAAAGGAGTTGAAAAAGTTCAATGGATAAAGGAGTTACTTTGCGATGAAAATGTTGAAGTGATGAATATCGAAGAAGTTGGCTGTCCTAATTTCAACGAATTGAAGCGACTCTATCCTTGTGAAATAAAATGTTCGCTCCATAGCAAATGCTGTGCCCTACAAAATGTATACCTATTGGACAAATTCTTATCTGGAAATTAAATAAAAACCAATTTCTTCTTTTTTAAATACAAATGTTTTTTCTTTATTTACGTCTTTTATAACCATATGGAAGGGAACTATTGTCTTCGAGAAATCTACGTTTTTCTGACCTGGGTTTGTATGTTTTTGTTTCAGCAATTGTTATGACCTCGTGCTCTCGTGTCCGGCGAATATTATTTGATAAAATTTGGATATCATCGGCATTCGCAGCATTAAGTACAGCTTCTTTGATTGTCTCAAAATTTACTTTCTTCGATGCTGAATAATTCAAATTGATTCCTTTTACTTTACACACGATTTTTTCAGTGCCATCTTTTGTACTAAAGACTTTGTAGGAATAATTTTTGGGGCCTCCACTTACGAATTCAGTAATATAACTTCCATACCCATAGCATTGTAACTCGTCAGTCATATCCCCTATAAATTCACCAGTCTGTGGATCAGGTTCTCCTTCACGACTTACATAGATTACAGAATCGGTGTCGTAGTACAAGACTCTAGCTCCTAATATTTCCAGGTAACTATACAATTTCAGACGAGCTTGTGTGGTAGTATAAGCTGCAATACACACATTAACAGTTGATAAGGTCTCCGCTTCTTGTTCTTTATACAACCAACTTACTATAACATTTTCCTCATTTATAGGTAGAATGTGACAGACTTCAATAGTTGGATTTGTAAGCATTTGGAATAATTCTGATGGACTATTAATTATACATGTTTTCGATTGATTTTCTCTTTGTCCAAATTTACCCCAAAATGAATTAAGTATGAGCTTAGCAAAAGATCTCTTCCCAGGGTTATCACAAATTTGTGCAAAATCGAGTTTAACATCTTCATTACTCAAAAAGTCAGCTACATATTTCTTTTTCTCTTCCATTGTAGCACATTTATCTGGCCACCCTGATGCTTCCTGTTTCATTTTAATGAATTTATTCATCATTTGACTGAAAAGGCCATCTGATTTTTCCATTTTATTATATTGAATCATAGAATATTCCCATATTTCGAAAATATCTACTATCTTATACCCTTTATCCTTTGCTTTTAAGACCTCATCAATAATCCAGGTTCCGTGTATAGCTCTTTCATCATCAGTATGGGCGCAGCGTTCGTCTTGAGACATTTGTTTGCTGCATGTTCTACACAATGTAAACATAAGCTTATTATTTTGTTTAATAGGCAATACCGGATGTAACAATTGCTCTGGAGGTATTATTTTACATTTTATAATCCCATTCGTGTTTTTTAAGTCGATTTGAGAACAATCGGTGGTGTGAACTTTAGGGTGATCCACTGGATATTTCCCGTATTTGCAAACCCATGGGTATAGGGAGCATACATCTATGTACTTGATTTTTTCACCTTCCTTACATTTATAATAATTATATGTGTTCCCCGTACGGCCCCCATAAAATGCGTCGCGATGATTTAATGGGCTTTGTTGTATTAAAGGATGTGTTTTTAAATATTTGACATCATCAGTACTCAATTGTTTCTCGAATTCACAAGCCCACATTTCAATTGCCTTGTACCCGAACTGCCTTAGCCGTGTAGATTTAGCCATGGTTTTTTCATAGCGTAGATTTAACGTGTCGCACGGATCTTTGCTTAAAGGCATGTCGCGAAACGTTTTCAAACATGAGTGGCCATGATAATAACAACCGTGGAACTCAAACACCTCTTTGGTTTCCTTGCAAAAACCGTCAACTTTCACACCACATACTACCGCTTCTCGCTGCTTAGCTGCATGTTGAATGTAACAATTCCGTCTCCTTTCTTCCAAAATAAGCCATTTAATTGCCTGGATCGACTGATTATCAGTTTGTCTGTATCCATTTCTAGGTATTAAGCCTATAGTGTTTGGTTTAAGAAAATTACGACGGTACACCAAGTTGCATGCTGATGCTATAGTCACAGCTTCCAAAAACGGTTCCACATTACACTGCTCAAGGAAAAATTTTCTGAATTTTATACATGCTTCAGATAAGATCTGTACATCGCTTTCACAGTATGCAACAAGGTCTCGCTGCATATTAAATTCACTTTGTTTATTTTCTTCATACCATTTAAAGAATACATCCCGATCATTTATCTTCATGGCATCCGGATTGTAATATTCTGCAGGCGGCAGTGGACCAATATAGTTTTCATTTTCGATGGTATTAAAGAAATGCGGAAAATACCCCTTTTTTAACTCTTGCGGTAAATCGAAAGCTTTTGGAAGAACTGATAGAGCCATGGGAAAATAGTTCAATGAGTCTATGAATTTCACATTCCCCAATCCCATGAGTATTATTTTAGTTCCCCTCATAATCAATTCGGGGTGAAATTTTGTATTTTGCAAGATATAGTTTAAAATAAATTGGTGATCATATGCCTGCCCATTATGAGCCAAAACAATAACTTTTGTGAAACTTTTTCGGGCGTTCAAAAGGTGCTCTAAGAACTCGGATATAACATTCTGACCCTTTTTTATATTAAGTCTGAATTTACATTTCTGACAGAAGTGTAGATTATTCTCATCCAAACAAAGGTCACATCTTTGCTGGAAAACACATAAATTCGGTTCATGAAGTTTTACTGGAACAGCATAGTCTTTTATCACTTTTTCAGCAATAATCGTTTCTTGACGACTCTCCAAATCATAAAACACATAGAGAACATTGCCTAATTTTGGTCTTCTAGTGTCGCATCGAATATAACACAAGTGTTCTTGGGAAACGTGTTTATTACAATTTTTACAATAGTATTCATTACAAGTATGTTCTCTATCTCTTCTATATGTTTTCAGACAATCAACACATTTTTTAACTGTTTCACAAATTGCTCGGTTTCCTGTTGACCCCGAAGCCTTATGGTTATCAAAACATTCCTGTCCTCTAAAACTTCTATTGCAATCTTTACATACAATTTCGGATAGATTTTGAGGACATATAGGTGATTGCTGACATTGAGGGCATGACTTTACACATCTATGATCGGTTTTATTATTGAATGGTACACTACAAATTTCGCAAAAATAAGCACAACCAAATGCCGCTGGAGGTAAACATAGGTTGTCTTTGTTTCTTATTACAATGATTCCCCTCCGCTTTTTGCATTCTTCATCGAAAGAATTGTATTTCTTATTTCGATCATTTCCTTGTCCTTTAGGAGGCCTTATCGATGTAAGATTTATACGGAAAGTATCCGTGCTTAAGCCCTCGGAATTGCTTTGGAAAATTTTAGTGATTAAATCCCATACCTCGCTCCACTTTAAATCGGATGCCTTTCTATAGCTCATCCAACCAGGACCATGGTGTTCGAAATTCTTCCCTGTAAATGTTATACCCACCATATCAGAAGGATCCAAATCGTTAGTCACTTTTTTAAATATCCCTTTCACTGCATTCTGAATCCAGCTAGATGGTTCAAAGTTGTCTGCTACATCCCTAATCCGGAATTCAATTTTACGACCACGCAAATTGAATCTTTTCACAAAGGTTGGGTAATCTTTAACCACCTCAAAGCACTTAAAAGTCGAATAAACCAATAAAAAAGAAAAAGAACAGTTAATTTCTTTGTTTCACTTTTCTTTTTTTTTTTTTTTTTTAATTTATTTTTTATTTTATAAAAATGGTTGTGAGTAGGGAACTTGCACCTCATCGTCTTCCTCTGCAACAGGATGGAACGCCAACTCAAAGGAATTTCCAACCGCTTTGATGACTTCCATCTCATATAAGGGGAGTTGGGTAATGGTGTCCTCCTCCATTGCGTTGAATCTGAGAGGCAAAAATGCCTTTTTCGCCTCCAGCTCTACCAGGATCTTTGGTCCATACTTGGTCTGACACCGCATCGCCTTCAAGATACGACTCCGTTTCCCCAATTCTACCATTTTCAGACCCTCTAGGGGCTTTACTTTACCCAGTTGGTTAAGGAAATTCATGTTCTTTGCATGTCTAATTTGAAATAAACTGTTACTTAGTACCTTCAACACTCGCCTTTTATACATGAAAATACCTCCGAAAATATCACAATTTCTTCTCAAACAATGTGGTCAGTAAGATAAAAGTAACACAGAGCAATATGGTCAGCGAATCTTAAGGGGGAGCGAGCCATATCTGACGCCGATAATATTATATTATCTCGCCCCACAATGTATTGTCCTGAACAAATAAAACATTAAATAATCAAACTAAGAAACCATACACATGTAATGTCTAACATTAATCAAACTAAGAAACCATATACAATGCAATGTCCTAAACAAACAAATGAGCTCAAGATCGCTACAATACACAATTTAGTCGTATAAACAAAGACGATCTTGAACTCACTATTCACCGTTGCTTCCAATATCCATGGGGTTTCTTTATCGCATCAACCGTTTAATTACTATGGAAGTCAATATCTCCAAGCTATTCACTCTAAACACACAAAACTGATAACAAAAACTAACAACCACCACCGGCGGCCGGCGCGTCACTCCAAGGTCAGATCTTACCTCTCGCTCTAGCTCCAACCTCATATCTTCCCTCTCGCTCTAGCTCAGAATTCCCAGTCCCAAGGGTCCCAATACCTACTATCATCCATTTAATATAATATGAACTTTGATGTTTGTATTTTTTTATTTTAAAATCAAATGCAGGATCATTTTCCATTTAGGCCTTCCTACGATGATGATGCATCATTGCAATTTGGAGAGATTAAAAATTGATTCATAAGATGAATTGGCTATGAACTATGGTAGATGAAGTTTGTTAAAATATTAGTTTCAGAATAACCTTCCCATGCGCTCAAAAGTTAAAGGTTATTCTCGCATTTTTTGCAATTAGTTATGAGCGATGGAGAAGTGACTAGGACAGTAAATAAAATCGAAAAGTACGTATTGGCAGATAAACAAATAGAGCGGTAAGGGGAAAGCTCCTGTAGCGATAGTTTTGTCTATAAAGTTTGTATACAAAGCCTAAATCTTGAAAGCAAATGTGAATGTTTTAAAAACTTTGTTTGGTATTGTTATTTTGTTTTTAAAACCCTTGTTTTTGTTTTGAACTTGTTTATGTATTTAGTTTGTTATTGTTCTTCTTTTTAACTTCCTGTTTATTTTAGTAGACTTTACATTCCAATAATAATGAGTTGAAACAAAACTATTTTTTTTTAGTTTGTGGTCATTTTTTGCTTTATTAATTAAAACAAACAAAATCGAGGATTTCGCCTGGACGAGTCCCGAATCGGAGTCATCGAACAATATTTTTTCACAAATTAGCCTAATCAGCGTGTTACGGTCAACGGCGATATTTAATGACTTTTTTGTTCTCTGGTTGAGTGGCATGAATGTAAAAGAGATGTGGTTGCATCAGTATGGCTCTACATGGCATGCAGCAAACGAAACAATTTACTTATTTTAACAACTTATAGAAGGAAACATTAGATGAAAGCATAATTTCGCCTAATGAAAATGTAAATTGGCCTGCAAGATCTTGTGATTTGACGCATATTGAGTATTTTCTTTGGGGATACGTAAAGTCACAAATCTGCGCTGACAAACCAACAACAATTGACGCATTGGAAGCCATCATTATTTATTATTATTTAAAAATTGGTGGAAAACTTTGTCTCTCTGATGGCATTCATCATATCCAGCAGTTGGGTGCTTATGCCCGAAGTTGTGTTTATAAAATAAATGGCTATTTAATGAAATTTGCATGTGCTTTTTGTCAAAATCAAAGTCAGTACTGGCTAAAAAAAAATACAATTTATTTTGAACCCTGTTGTCCTAAGGTCGCGAAATGTTATTTTATGACAACCAACATCCACACCATCCCTTTGTGATCAGCAGGGAACGGATTTTATTGAACTAAAAAATCAAAAAAAGACAAAACTAAACTGTGAAAAAGGCATAAATGCCTTTTATTAAAAAGGAAACTTTTTTAATCATTATAATAGCACTGTACAACCATACACATTTTAAAATTTTCTGGCAACAAACACCTGCGATTATTCTTCAGGAGAGCTTTGAAAGAGCTGAAGGACCTCTCCACATTGGCAGAAGAGTGGATCCTAGTTGAAAGATGTCACTTCATCGACTGCAACACAACATTCAAAGGGAGTTTGGAGTCAGCGCCATTTAGCTTATTCGGACCAGTCTGCGAAGAAATATAAACCTAGATGACAGCGTTCGCACTTACGAGAAAATATCTCACAAATGTCTAACGGTTTTTGTCAGACTTATATATACAGCTGCAACAAATACCAGAGAAATAAAATACATACTGAAAATTGCACACACGACACAAAACACTAATAGAATGTAGATATAGATATTTTGTACAGCGCAGTGAAAGCTCAAACACAAACCAAGTTGCAGTTGGTAAGAAACTTAACTAAAAATTTTGCTTCGACACGTAAACAAAAATGCGACATTCTAGTGGCATCGGAGTACTCTATTGGCGAGATTAGTAACTAGTGCAAACTTCGGTGGTGTTTTGGGCGATTTTGATTTTTTTTTTTAATTTTATAGTTAAGAAAAAACTTAATTGATATGGCCAAAAAAGGCAAAAAAGGCAATATGGGTACAAAAAGGCAAAAAAAGGAGAGGTCAACAAAATCCGTTCCCTGGTGATCAGTATCGAAAATCTTGTCGTTTTAGCCATATTCGTCCTTCACCGATTTTGAGGCTTTGGGTTCGAGCTGGAAAAATTAATTTTGAAACATTTGCTCTCTATGAGAGATAATCTTCTTCCTTTGCGACAATAGCCGTGTTTCTTTGCACGCGGATATAGGGATGGCATCAGAAAACGACTATCGCCGCTTAAGAATTCATCAAAAAAAACTTGGCAGCACACATGCACCTATGACATGCAACGTGACACAGCTGTAAGTTAGTTAAGAAATTTGTATTGAAAATCCTGAAATTGAAAAATATTTACTTCCGCCAATTGAAATTGATGCCAAGCATATTCTAAAATTATGAAAAACTATTTCACATTAACAGATTTGCTAAATTCAATTAGCTTTATAATGAAGTTTAAAAAAAAAAAAAAAAAATCACGAACAAAATATTCGGCGGGATGTGTTAGTGGACGGAGGGATGTCAAACTTTGACATTTCCTGAAAAATTCATCGCATCGGTTCATCAGAAACGAAGAAAATGGGTTTTGGAAGCACTGTTTATCCCCGCTAACTGACTTAGCGGCGATAGCTATCCCCGCTAAAGTTAGCGTATAAAGGATAAGTTGTTGTTGTATTTTACATGCAAATTTCAAATTATCCCTATATCCGCGTGCAAAGAAACACGGCTAATATCACGATCAGGATTAAGGGGATCATAACTTTCCCACTTAATTGCATCCCTACTGGTCCGTCTCTGGGGTTCGCCTCAATTAACACCTGCATCCTTCCTGGTTTGGAATCACTTCATTATTGAGGCCAATCCATGAGAGATTATGGGTCGTATTCTAAAAATTGAGTTGAAGCTGTTTACTTGAGTTTTTGAGATATTTCTTAACGTGGTATGCAAAAAAAACTACACTGACCGAGGTAGATCTCATGTTGTGAGCTCGATCTTTAGTGTTGAGATCGATCTCATATTGAAATCTTAATGTGGAACAGAGCTCATTTTGATATGGAAAAAGATGAGAAAACGATTGATTGCATGAGATCGATCTCATAAATAGTTGAGCATGGTATCTCCTTCACTCAGTTCATATACCAACATCAAGATGGCCGAATTTCAGCTTAATTTTATTATCGTAGAAACAGATCAAAACTTGAACTTCGACTTCGCCCTTGACAGAAGTGAGAACTTCAGAGCTTGAAGTCGAAAAATGAAACTTCGCGAGCGAAACAAAAAATTATTGTAAACAAAAGATAAAATGCTGTCAAAATTCAAAAAAGAGAGAAAATTCGCTCGAAATAAAAGCATTTGCATGTTGGGAAAACTGAAAACACCGCCACAGGATTGTTGGGATTTGCACTTGAACTTTGAATTTAGGATTTAGGTCGACCGTTGAAGTTGAAGTTTAGATTGAGGTGCTAATGTGTTCCATCCCATTAAAGGGCATTGGTTCTAAAACGAGCGACGTGGTCGTCAAATTTGAAGTCGGGGTTAAAGTATTTGTCTGTTTCTACCATTCATTTCATCAAATCCTTTATTTACATCTAATAGATTATTTTAACAAAATTCATAGAATTTACATAGACATGGCGATTATGCCGTCTGTTTTGTGAAACCCTTCAAAAAATAAAGATAAAAAAAACATATATATATAAGCAAAATTAAGAGTTTGTTTTATGTTAAATTTAATTAATTTGGAAAATGTGAAAAAAATATTTACTTTACTTCAATAAAAGGAGAACTGTCTGTAACTATTAAAAATATTAAATTAAAAAATTTCGAAACTATTAAGTAAGAGAGAGCTTGCTAGCAGTAGTGAAGTAAAATAGGCCAACCAAAAGAGCCATTCAAGATGTCCCTACACACGATAATAGAAAACGAGCTGACATTGAAATAAAACCTGCGGATTTCTTGCAAAAGAGGGCAAACAGCGAGAAAATGGTAAATATCCTCTCTCCTCTCTCATTTCTGTTATAGAGAGTACACAGATCAGAGATCGAGTTTATATGGGGTAGGTTAAGAATTTCAAAACTACCACTACAAATGCTACTTATGTAAGAAGCCGGGTGAACATTACAAAAGTAACTATTATCCAAACGAAGGCTTAAGTTTTTGTAAATATGTCTGGAGTTCGAGGAGGATGCACGGTCCAGACATCGCAGATACTTCGTTTCATCAGTTTTAGCTATCACATCAGAAAACATTCCGTTCCATTCATCAACGTTGGAATCACTCAAATTTAGGCTTACTTCATGGGAGAGCGCAAGTTTGTCCCATTCCTTGAACGTGGAAGCATTAGTTCGGAAGAGAGACGCCATTGTCTTGTGCAAGTTGTTACCATTCTGGATGTAAATCGGGGCAATCCCACCTCCACATGTATCGCGTAAGTCGGTGTGGAATTTATTAATTTGAATGAACGTTTGAAAAAAAAAACATTGAACTATCTCGAATTCTTCAAAAGGGATGTAACCAAATTCCTGCACCCCATAGCACATACAGGTCTTAACTGTTGCATTGAACACACGATACTTACACACTTAGTCTATGTGCGGATTCCCGAAAAACTTAGGCCAAATAATACTAAACGCTGCCTTAGCTTTGATGCTTTTTACCTTTGCATGCTTCGCAAGGTTTAAATTACTGGTAATCAGTACTCCCAAATATTTGAAGTCTTTGACCACTTCGATACGATCACCATGATGAAACCAATTCTCTTCTGCCAGACGATGGCGACGATGACGCTGTTCAAATATCATAATCTTAATTTTTTGGACATTAACCGGTAAGTCCCATATGCTGCAATAGTCTTGGAGCCTATTGATGAGATCGTTAGCATAAAGTAGGACCTTTATCCAGGTTCCAGAAATATGCACTCCTCCTGGCAAACAATTACATATGTCATCGATATAGAGTGCAAAGAGGATCGGACTTAAGATACAACCCTGTGGTACACCAGAGGATGTATCAAGCCAGTTGGACACATCCACTCCATCATACACCGTTGTACTAGTAGAGGCGAGTAGATGAGCATAAGTCGCTAAGAATTTCTTAGATAATCCCATTGTTGACAGCTTGTAAATTAGGGCATTTCTATTCACGGTGTCAAACGGCGCTTTGAAATCCACGAAACATGCATATAGCTTTCTCTTTTTCTGTATAAATTTTTAGGCGATATTAGTAATAGCAAATATTTGATCGATCGTAGAAAATCAAGCGCGAAAAGAACCTTGGAACACGCTCAGACGACTGTTTGTTTCAATCCATTTTGCAAGTCTATCATAGAGAACACTAACAAAGATTTTTCTGATTGTTTTGAGGATTGAAATTCCCCTGTAATTTTCAGCTATATTAATATTCCCCTTTTTTAAGATAGCAACTATCAGTGCCTTGTAGAAGCTTACGGGGACGTTGGACGTATTAAAGAGTAATAGATACTGTTTAAACTGCACAGTTGCATTTTTATAAAACTCGGAAGGAATTCCATCAATACCTGGGGCTTTGCTATTTTTCATTTTGAGTAATACAGTTTCTAGTTCCGACATAGTATAGTTTGTACCATTACAAATTGAATTTATAAACATAGGGGCGGGCTACAGTCCGCTTGGGCGAACTGTTGGATACCCTATTCTTATTCCTATATCTCATAAGTGGGCGTGGCAAAAATTTAAAGGATTTTATCGAAAAAACTAAGCTTTTGTAAATAAAAACGCTCCCTAGCTCAAACTTTGGTTTTTCAATAAAATTGTTTTATTTAATTGTGGGCGTGTCAGTAGGCGGATTTAAAAAAAATTTAAGTATGAGCATAAAGGGCACCTAGAGAGTATATACTATAAATTTCAGTTCCCTAGCTCAAACTTTGGACTTTCAAAAATAAAAAATAAATAATTGTGGGCGTGTCAGTAGGCGGATTTTGAAAATATTTACACATGAGCATAAAGGGCCCCTAGAGAGTATATATTAAAAATTTCAGCTCCCTAGCTCAAATTTTGGTTTTTCAAAAAAAATATTTTATTTAATTGTGGGCGTGTCAGTGGGCGGATTTTGAAAATTTTATGTCCCAAGCAGTTTTATGGGCCAAAGATCATATATAAAAAATTTCAGCTTTCTAGCTCAAAATTCAATTTTTCCCAAAATTTGTTTTATTTAATTGTGGGCGTGTCAGTGGGCGGATTTTGAAAATTTTATGTCCCAATCAGTTTTATGGGCCATAGATCATATATAAAAAATTTCAGCTCTCTAGCTCAAAATTCGATTTTTTCCAAAATTTTGTTTTTTTGAGTTTGTGGGCGTGTCTGCGGGCGGATTTCAAAAATTCTTAAACTTGATTATTTCGGGACCCTAGAGAGTATATGGTTAAAATTTCAGCTCTCTAGGTCCAGTTTAAAGGCCTAATTTTTGCCGACGGACGGACGGACGGACGGACGGACATGGCTAGATCGACATTACTATCGATGCTGATCATAAATATAGTAACTTTTAGGGGTCTACGGGCAATATTAAGGTATGTTACAAACTATGCGTCAAAATTAATATACCCCTAGAATAGGGTATAAAAATAGGAGGTATCTAACTGGTAGAGACTTTCGACGTCTGCATCGATTTAGTAAAGAGGGTGCGAACTAGAGAATTTTTGGGGCGACCCTGGAAAACAGCGCTTGTGCTTTGACGATTGAGGAAACAATGAGAATTCATATTGGCCACTTTTTTATTTGTGTTTTTTTTTTTATTTATGTCTTCACCCAATTGGGTTTTATATGCAGCGAAAATCTTGAACACTGTATCACTCTTCCTCGCTTTAAACATTGGTTATTGCAATTTTTCCTTAAGTTCTTTCTGAAAATTGATAAAAGCGATCCAATTCGATTAAAACCATACTCTCATCACTCTCAGACGTAATTTTTGCTCCTTTAATAAACTTGGCGCAAAGAAATTATAATCACAACTAAATAAAATAGAGAGCTTTGAGAACAATCTCAAATCAATAGAGTCAGAGCCGTTGAGAACGATCTCATTCGTTCGCATATAAAACTGAGTCCGAGTTACGCTTTGCACAATCGATCTGAAATGTAAGTTCAAGCTCGTCGGCTCTGACTCTGAGACCTTGCTCATTTGTTACTATACGACCCAATGTCTTTCTTAATAATTAATTAATCCGCACAAATTTGTTTTACAAATTTCTTAAAAATAAAAATACCGTTATAATAAAATATAAAGACATTTTGGAGGCATTTCGGACAACTTTTCACAATTTTGTAAGAATAATGTAACAAAATGGACATAGACTGTTATGCCCACTATGTGGGGTATGAATATTTATAGGGTATCAAACAATTTGCCCAAGTGGACTGTAGCCTTTTGATATGTTTCTGTTTTTGCTAGCGCTCATTTTTCAGACGTCAGAGTCATGAAGGAATATTCCATACTGGACCAGGTACCAACCTACCTATTCAAAAACCTATAACTAGGGCTATAAAAAATTAACAAATTAACGTAGAATCCCATTGTCAAATGATCTCGTAATGATCATAATAATAACAAGTCCACTACCGATTCATTCATAAAAAAAGCAGACTCAGCCAATGAACAAAACCTCATGGTTAATTAGTTTATAATAAAACGTAGTCTAAGGCATTGATTATCAATTAGTTACAGTCTTATTGCACGGAAATGCTCGCTCAATGCTGTTTATTGACTTAAAGTGTTATTTTGTTTTTTGTTTATCATACTTAATGTCCGCATTACGAGCGCAAACTTCTTATTGTTTCGTCTCTAATTTCAATTTGGATCACGTGTCGCCATTTTTGGTGAGGAGGGAAAAAGCAACAATAAATACATGCAATTGTTTTTGGATTGTCAACCTAGCTAATGAACTTCAGCCAGTGGCCATTTCAACCCACAGCCATGTACTTCCTGTTGGCGTTATATTCATCAACTCTCAAAGTCACAGATTTGCAGGAGCTTAAAACGCAGATCACCGTATTGAATTTGATTTTTTCAACAATAGATCTCTTCTCGTTTGGCATGCAGAGGTGGTCGCTCGACTGGCATGTAAAATTACAGTGGCTGGTCGGATCGAACTTCGCAGTGGGTTGACCGGTGCAGATGACTGACGCGGACGGCATGCTTAATAAATGAGTGCTTTGAAGTTGTTGTATCAATTGTTGTTCGCAGGTTCATGCATATTACTCGACCTTGACCATGCAAGTTGATTAATACTCACTTGCACTTGGCCGGTGCAGCAGCTGTGGCATGATTGGCTTACGTTTCGTGGTCAACTGCTTTTGCAATAACTATCATTAAGCTGAGATGGTGTCACTCTAGTGACGTCAAATTAATGCGTGCAATGAAGCATATTTGAATCTGAGGGTAAGACTCGAACTGGCTGATGGTGCGTGATGAGTGAAACCTTTGAACTGATGTGGTAGTCCTTGTTTAGTAGCTTTTTCATTTAATAAGAAATGTCATTTACAAGGCGAAAACATTTTTTTCCGGCGTTATACTGGATCAACATACTCTTTGGACTCAGAACGAACTTTGATTCCTTGATATATCCACAAAAATGACTACTACTTACTTTTTGTAATATGTATGTAATATTCTTTTGTTTCACTATCCCCAATACCCGAGGAAGATGCTCCAAAGTTCCGAATTTATCCAGATAAACGCGCTTCCACTGAAGTATGGTTATGTTTTGTGGTGGCGCAGGGAATATTTTAATATGCCACTGATGACAATACCATTGGCTTGTGGGATATTAATGTCACTCCAAAGGAACATGCCGTCATCGAAGCATGCTACTATGACCGATTCCGAATGGCATTTATTGTAAAGATCTGAAGACTATGATTGGGAATCTACGGAAGGCTAACTACATCAGGCTTGCACACTAAGTTGGTTGAGGTCCTTCTCCACTTGTGTGCACCGCATCAAGTGGGTGTCTACCCCTGCTAATTGGTACTGCGCTGGTTTTTCCACGCCTTGGGTTCCAGATTTACAGCCATATCAGCACGCCGAGGATTTTTCTTTCAAAACAATTAAAGAGAATTTTATAAAGTCTATTTCATATATGTCACAGATCATAGCTGGCACGTTAGGATAGGGCTCGGTCTAATATTAAGTTTCTTTGGTCTTTAGAGATAGCTTAACTTCTCAGATGCCTTTATAGCCTAAAGAAACAGCGATTGGCAATGGTAATTCTTCCAGAAATTCCAGAGCATTCTCCAAAATCTGTCGGAGTGCAAATATAATGTCCGTTCATTGGAAGGCTTTCCTGGCTTAAAACCACACTGATAAAGGGAACTATTTTTTTTACAAAAAGTTGGAGGCCTTCACACAGAATAAACTAAATATTAGGCGTTCTCCAGCCATTTTGTATGTGACGTTATATCTTTAGCGCGAATGGAAGGGACCAACAATTTAACGTCAACTCCAAGCGGCAAATTTAAGTGGAAAAGTCTTAAGGTGTTACTGGATGCTGGCGTGATTTGAACCTGCATTGCAAGTCACTGCGTCCCATTCACACAGAATGTCTTTCAAGATCTTGCAGGTAATATTATGCTTCGTATATTGGGCTGCTTGGAAAAGCTCGGCCGGTAAGCTATCCGCCTCAGTAGCGTTGTTTGATTGTGGCTTCTAGGTATATTGCTATTTTGCCTGTCAGCGGAATGTTTTTGTATAAATCATAATCCGATATGGCGTGTATTCGTACGTACTTTTTGACCCTAAACTCAAACTGAGAATTACATTCAAACGAAAGCAGCGAGTTCTAAGCAGAGAAATATATAATTTGACAGTCTATATTTGTCTAGACCACTTAACAACAACGTAACGTTTTACGTTCTGGTTTTACGAGTATCATTTTGAACTTCAAGTAGAAAACAGCTTTGTGATGCGATTCCCTGATTTCCTATGATTCCACTTAATACGTCTGTCAACGCGATGCTCCGAATGTATTTTAAGCATTACCTTTGGTCGAATCTGCAGACTATTTTGTTCGTTTTTGTCCATAGAGCTCTCGAGCATCTATCTTAGCAGCTGTGGTCCTCCTTTGCACCGCTCCTTTGAAGATATCGTTTTTAGTTGCATATGCATACAGGCCCTCCTCATTGAAGGTGATGTAGTTTCGTTGTGACATCCCTGCATCCTGCATCTCAGCAGCAATCTAATGGCTTTTAAGCAGTGCTACTATTTGTGCCCTGCACTTGATGCTGGTATTGGGCTCTCGATAACTGCCTTTCGGCGTTGAATCTTCTCACAATGCCTATTCTGTGTCGTTTCATCGTGACGTTGGCTACCACCAAGAAGGGTTTCCTTTTAAAGTTGCATGACACCAGTAAAAAAATGGCTTGAAACCCCGTTGTGCACGCTTAAACTACTCAGATGACCTTGACTTGTAGTCTCTTTGATATTTCATTGTTTTCATTTCAAACATCTAATGAAACTCACACAAACTGACTTAATCACACCGTGCTGCCATCTATGGACGACAATTAAGCATTCCATTAATATTCATACAGCTGAACCCATATTTCTTTTATTGGTCAAGTAATTTATGCAAATGGATTTATTGCGAGAATTATCGCCGCAGTCACGATGTTATCAACTACTGTTTAATTAACACATTTATTGTGCATGTGTTTTGGGCGGGTATTAGTTAATGATTTTATTTTCCTCTTCAAAATGTTTAGATTTTTGTTTTTTGTTCTCTTAAAATGAATCATAATAACAGTTTTAGGTTTTGTATTTATGAGTTTGAATTGCATTTCGTCGGTGGATTATACAACGCGTAAAAGGTTATTCTGAATGCATCCAACGCGTTAGGAGGTGCTAGGTGAACTGTGGTGGTGTAATCGATAATGGTTGGCGCCAACGCATTGTCGGAAATATCTTCCGCGGTGTCACCATTGTATCGATGCAGATGATGGTAGTTACAGGGTAATCATCACTGCCACCTCCGTAGAAAGTGGGATAGTGCGAGCGTTATGCACACAACTGAATTAAATATCCGATGCTAATTGACAGATTTTGTAATAGCCGAGAAAGAAATGTCGAAACTCCCTTGCACATTTAGAAATGCAGATATGATCTTAATTGTTGGTAAAGGAGTAATTTATGTTGTGGTTATGTTAATGTGAATAATCAATTTTTATTATAGCTCGGATCAGAGATAGGCAACTTGGAAAGACATTATGGCAAGTAGGTGCAAAAGGTGAGGATATTGCATGCTGGGTAGGTGTTTCGGCAAAAGTGAAATATAGAGAACTACAGTCAGTCGTGTTTTTTTATGAGTAATCGTGAATTTATTTAAGTCCTCGCAAACGGTTGCCTTTTCTATATAATTTTGGTTTTTATTCACATTAATCTGATTATTATTCGCTGCGGTTGACGGCTATTTAATGGAATACTTGAATAAGATGCTCTACTTTATTTATGTAAATTTTTGGTTTAACAATTTCTTAAACATTCGAGAGATGCCATCAAATCATATGCAGAAATTAAAAGTATAAGTCACTCCTTAGTAGAAACCCCGCATTTTTTGCAGTCTAGTTAGCTTACACACTCACAATTTTCGAAGATCATTCGTAAACTCTTGCGAACGTCTGACAAACATCTAAGAGTATCAATTGTCATGAGAAGCTTCTCTAAAATTGTAGGTCCCTCCACTTCGCACATGCAAGTGGTTGGATATAATTTTTTTATTCGTTAACAACTTAAACTTAAATGAAAGAAAGGAAAATTATTTAATCAACATAAATTGTGCTCTCAAAAGAACGCTCATAGACGCGAAGGAAATTCTCCAAATATCTTTGGCAGTACCGACATATATATGGCATCTATTATAAGGAGAATAAGAATAGTTTTAAACAGCAATTTTGAATAAAGAAAGAGAAAACGCAGAATAACCTTGGCCTACATAAAACACCCCGCCAGCTGCGAGAACGAAGAAAACTCCTGCAATTAACCGCAGTACATCGCAAAGAGACCGACTTGCGTTAACAGTCAGTGAAGACCGCCTTCGATAACGTGCAGTGAACATGAAGTAATATACGCCCAAAGACATCAACACTTACCCACAGCTGATCTACGACTACGATGCCAGTCTTGTCAAATCAATCATCCTTCAACTAAGCGAATGGTCACCTCCGAGAAGAATTATGACGGCGTTCTGTACGATTGGTAAAAAGGAGCGGTTCCGAGCTGAGGACACTTCGATACCGATGCATAACGTATTCCAAGATCTTCGTACCCAAACCGAACATTTACATCGCAGCCGAAGAAAATCTTCCAAAGCGATATCTGAGAGCTGTGGTTCCGTCAGGAAGATGCATTCGCTCTGTCTGATGCTATGATGTATTTCGACTACATCTTGTCGCTGCCTTGCATTAGTGTCAAAAACGACATCATGACCGCTGTACGTACAGTGCATCAAGTACGACCTTACTGGCAGATGGTGGAGAAATTCAAAGTTCTTACCGACATAACTGCAGACGACATGCAGGAAATTGTAGGCAACTTCACGAGCCAGCTATACGTAAGGACGCCAGTGCAGGCAATCTAACAGAGGAGACGGCGCATAATGTCATGAATTCCATGCTAACCACCTTCAATTGCAACAAAGAATTATTTTTATTCAAATTTACAATTTTTTCAATTACATACCTTTAATCTTGTGCAGACATTGTTAATATTTTTTTTTCTGAAGTTCCTATATTTGGCGTTTATAGCTAACACAGTTAATTGAATTTCTTTACATTTTCTGAGAGTTCACAGCAAATACCTCGAAAATGATATGATATGGAAGCACTATTCTTATATCTGCGTTGTCGGTAGCTGAAACCCCGCTATCGTTATCGAATTTTGGTTATCATGTTGTTGTAGTTAACATCCACTATTATTGGAAACAAAAGAGTTCACGTAAGAACTGGGTTTTCGAGGATATGCTCAAACAGTTTTTGATGACAGCATTCAATGATATAAAATAATAAGTATGCATGATGGGGCATTTTATTTTTCCTAGCTTCCTTAACCAAACGTGGAAGAGGATGATAGTTACATATAATATTTTGTCCTCGCTTATATTTAAATGTATTTATCAACTAAAGCGGCGTCATTTGCGAAGCCCCATTCTGGTATTTGTGAAAGCAGGCCTTAAACAAGTAAATATTAAACTTCAAGTTCCACATTTTTGTACGTTATTTAGTGATCTCATCTTCTTCTTTTGCGGTAATGACGGGGTTATGATATGGATTCAAGGGATCAGCCCCTATCACTATACTGCATCCCTAATGGTTCATCTACAGGTTCGCCTGTTCAAAATCAAAAAGCATCGGCAGACCTCCCGGTGATGAGCTGCCAAAGAAAGGAGGTTCGTGTTTCTTTTTTAGCACAGAAACATTGGAGCATTGAAATCGTATTTTCTTTTCCATTCAGAGATTGATCAGAGCACTTTCTAAGGCTTAGAATAAATTGACTGATCGGTCTGAGTTAAAAGCTGAACACTGGCAACGGACTGACAGGAGGGAAAATAAAAGAAAAGCAAAATCCAAAACAGTTTAAATTGCAGTTGGGGCTTGTTTTTCTAGCGTAAAAAGTATGTTATGTTGCGAGCCAAGGTCGAGCTACAAGGGCAACTTCTATACAGGTGAGGAGGATGCGGCATGCTTGTGGTTGTTCGGCTCAGCTCGTCTGACGGGGGTAGTTCTTGCCCGCTCACCACCTGCTCAAAAAAACGTTTTTTTCATGCCAAAAAGTTGTGGAAAGAGAAGAAAAAAAAGGAAAGAAAGCTACTCTACCTAGACCACGGACGGACCAAAAAAGATAGTATAGTCAAAATAAAGGAAAAGAAAATGTCCAAGTACATAGCCCGATACCCAAGAGAGAAAAGGGAAGGAGCACCCTAACTAATCTAGCTAACCTAAGTTAAGGCTAACCTAACCTAAAATTTAAAGCTAAGCCCTAAAATGAACCTAAGCTTACTTAAAACTACACTAAAACTATCTTACCATAACCGCAACTCACTTTCCCTAAATCTCTCTTTGGTACCGGGTTCGTTATGAGCCCGAAACATACAAGATGTTCTTGGAAAGGTTTGGCCAGCCCACACTTGTTTCTTTCGACACAACCTTAGCTATCACTCCGGCCGATGTTGTTAGTGATAGCCCCTCGACGAAACCTCCAGTCACAATTAAGGTCAATATGTACGTAGGGAAAAGTTCGTATGTCGTCGCGTCATGTCGTCAAAGTTTGTGTTGTCCTGTTATGTCATTGTCGATCTATAGAAGGACGTCCTTCACAGCCGTCCACGCACCAAATGCGAAAATTTAGCCGCGCATCTTTAAATGCAAAAGAAAAAAAAATCGATGCCATGAAAGGCTATTTTAAAATTTAATTAGTATAAAAACTTAAACTATCGCAGAAGAATTCAAAACTTCAAAAAACTAAATCTAATATTCTGAACTTTAAGCTATAAAAATTTAAAAACAGAATCCAAAAAAAAATATATAGAAAACTTAAAACTACTTACGGGTTTTATACGGTCCCCCGCTGTCCTGGTACCAGCACGACGAAGAACGTAGATGGATGATGGCCAATACGGCCTATAATAAGTAATACAATTTAATAAAATAATTTTGTATTTGAAAATTAAAATAATTGCTAATCATATGACAGCATTCCATATGCCACTAACAGTTCGCACTCCTAAACTGTCCAGGGTCCATCAGAAACACAAGTGAACACATTGGACTCGGTTAATTTGGATCAATGCCAAGCAATCGCACCGACATCAGAGAAGTCAGTCCAAGGAGGTTGAGGAGATCGTCAACATGGTATTGCGCTCCCCAAAACTAACAAAATTAAATACATATCGGTTCAGGAAACTCATCCTCACCACCCAAGGGTAGAAAAGGCAAGCAGATCCACGCCTCCAACAAGGCATTATTGCACCTGATGCTCCTCGTGGAGTATTCTCGAGAGTCGAGCCTCTTTCAGAACAATTTCCAAAAAGCTCATGCCATCAATTAATGCCATCGGCGGGATAAAGCCAGACCGGAGCGTACCCTCGAGTTAAATTTATAGGGGTAATAAGCCCCTTCGAATCACCTTAATAAGGAGATTGTCAATCCTGATTAACTGAACCCCATCATATTGGACCTTTTTTGATAGTATTTTATGTACAGTGACTCAGGAGTTTTAAACAACCAGGGACTTTCTAAGGCAATGTCTCTAGAACACCCGAATCCTTTTTATATAACTAAGAGATATATTAAACCATAATGTCCACTACCTGCCCAACGCATCAATTTTGTATTCAATGCATCAAACTTTAATGTTCGAGGCTCCTAGCTCTGTTCAACCAACGCGTTGGAAATAGTTGGAGAGCGTTGCTTAACGCGTTTCTCAAATAGTGGACGCATGGTGTAAGAGCTCGTGTTGCTCGGTGCGCATCGCGTTCCATCAGCGGAAGTGTATGCGTTGTATCCGTAGTAGGTAACTGCTCCCCACACCATAACACCACCCTCTCGGCTATGATGCTGGGCTAAAAAAAATGTTCCTCCTTTCTCACATCGTGAAAATAGTAATTGAAGCCATCAGGCCCATCAAATTAAACTTTTTTTCATCTGAAAAAACAACGTAACGCTATTCTTCTTGCCATGTCATATGGTGCCCAGAAAAATCTAAACGCATACACTTCCGCTGATGGTTTAACGGTGGTTTTTCTGAATTTTAAGCCGTTTTAAATGATTGGCACTGTTGATCACTCTTCTTACCGTCGAAACACTAGCACTAACGCCCGCTTTTTGCTTTATTTTCGCAGCTGAGTCGCAGGAATTGGACGCACCTCGCAAAATTGCTCTTCTATCAGCCGCTGTTGTGGCCGTTTTATAACCTCCTTTCATATTTTTCCCGTACGACTCTTTATTTCTCAAGTACGAATAGATCAAGTTAAACCTTCGTCCAATTTTGGTAGCTATAGCACGCCCGGTTAACCCTTGTTCCTTAAGTAAATCGATCTTAGCCTTCTCAACACTGCTAAGTGATTTTTTTCTACCCATAGTTCTCCAAATTTACAAACAAATAACAATTAAATAAATTAATTCACTCAGAAAACTTTAAAAATTGTTTAAACGGGTTAATTTTCTCGGAACACACATGAACAATGAAGATAATAGGTCCGTTCGCGTACTTTATGTGTAGAAAAATGAATAGTGTCAAATCTACAAAATCGAGAGAGAGTCCTCTCATTTCTAAGAAAAGTACGCGAACGCTTTTGTGTAAAAACTTCTTAGTTTGGCTTGAAAAGAAGCAACAGCTGTTTTTTTTTGCTGGCAAACTCATAGGATTTCATCATTTGACAGTTTTCATTTTCTTACCAGCTGAAATTCTGTGTGAAGAAAAATGAACGAAAGTACATTTTTCTTTCGTTCATCTTTTTTACATTTTCTCAGTACGCGAACGCGTTTGTGTAGTTTTGCAAGAAAGTTTATATAAATTTACGTTTGCATATTAGTTCGCGAACGGACCTAATGACTATGTGCCTATTCAGTTGACGCAAAAAAAACTGAATTTTTCCGTATGAAATGCTTTGCGAGAGAGCCAGAGAAAAAGTAACGGTGCTTTTTGAATTATTCTTTCTCATTTCTTTTGGCAACATTATAGACAAATAGTTAGCAGCATCAAATTATAGATTCATGTACATTATGTGGAAATAGTGAGCCATATAGATTTGAAAAAGCTTGTACCTATTCAGTTAAAGCGGAGTGTATGTACGAGTAAGTACCTACTTTGGGAAAAAATAATAAATTGAATTAAACTTCGTCTCAGAGTCTCGTCCATAAGCTGTTGGTAGCATCAGATCTTTACGACTGGATGGTAACATCAGATCTTTACGACATCTTCACACCCACCTCTGCTGACGTTTAAAATTGTGTTAAATATTTTAAACAAATAATCATACTTTAATTAATTAGAGTATATTGTATATGGCTTCAAATGTTTCATGAAGAGAAACTCATTCGCGTAGTTTTTTTTTTTAATTGCCAGTGAATTCGAGTTCATAGGCGCAGTACAACCGTATTGGATTTTTCTTATATTTCATTAAAAAACCTAGTTTCTTCGCAAGCTAAAAACGATTCAGCATTGGGCACAGCTGTTTGAATGAATTGGGCACGTAGTAGACGCCCGGCATAATATGTAACCATAAGTGATGATTGGATTTATCAGGGCCACATAGCATATGACTTTCATCTTAATGGCAAGTTCGCTGCTGTGGCACAGTCTTCTTGTCAAAGCAAATGCTACCTTGGCTTGAGCAAGACACACATCTATATGTTTATAAAATTACAGGTACTGTACTGATACCAAGGAAGCTCGCTAATCAAAACGTGTATGTTTTATTTTCTCTGCATTAAAAGCTCTGCACGTTGTGGTGCGAACAACTTTCCTTACCAAACCTTGGTCGGTAGAAGCGTCAAATGATTCGAACCGGGACTGCTTAAAGTACATAACACCTTTTCCTAAGCTTAGTTCTTGTCCTGGTTATGTCCTCCCTTTTAAGTAGGCAGTGTCTTATAGCCCTGAATCCTAACACCTATTTCCCTTGGTTAACTTTAGCGACGATTCTGGTACGGTAACCCTCTCGATACTGAAACCACACATCCATCAGTAATGTCACCAATACTTTCATTGAGTCATCGTCTCAAAATGATTTTTGCTTTTATTATTCTATTTTACCCAAACAATATACAATACACAATTATGGTTACATTCTCATCATACATAAAAATCTGACAAACGCACTTGTTCGTCTTAGACAACTTAACAGCCATGTTGTAACTTTAACGTCTGCACCGCCTTCTTAATCTGGGTGCAGGTGTTCAATCTCGACGTGATTCCCAGCGAAAATGCGACTCTTAAGATTTCCTTGGCGTACTCCTGCAGCAGTACCGTCATCTCTACTAGATTATCTACCGCTGTAGCTGCAACAGTTGAGTTGTCATCCCGCAGACACTGAATGTACGCGTTTACGGCGCAGCGGTTTACATCCGACTTGCCAGGGTGATGCTTTAGGTGTCGAATCAGAAGGATGTAGGCGTTCAAACGGATCTGTGCCGAATGGGAGAATATCAACTCGAGTAGGCGATCAAAAAGTTCGCCCAAAAAGGAGTAACGCTTTGAAGTGAGACTCTCGATCTCCTGTAGGGGCCCGAGGATGGTCTCCTCCGCACTGGAATGTCGCACTAAATTGATAAGGTTCATGAAATGCGGCGAAATGTGCAATTGTCTGCTCTGCGGACCAGCTAAGGCGAATGACGCAGCACCACGGGATTCAATGTCTAACTGTGTGGATTGGGGTGCGCTACTGGTTGAGGGTTCCTCCACGTCGAGTGCAACAGCGTGAACCTGGGGCTTAATTTCTGCTTCCTCTAAGTCGAACTCCTGCTTGACTTCGTCTTCTTTGAGCTCACTGCCAGACGTTTTGTGCTTGAGAAGCGATAGACCCTGAACGAGTTGATGCAGGTGAGCTAAGTGATTGTTTTTGGCGGCCAGCTCCTGCAATATGCCTGTGTATTGTTCGATAAAACTGAGTGCGCTGGAGGGGTTCGTGTTGATGTAGGCCTGCAGAAGTTCCACCAGTTTAACGAGGATGTGATAGGCTTCCTTGGCTCGACTGTGATGTTTGAAGAAGGTGAAGTAGCACTCGAGAGCTGTCTGTAGACCCTGTTTGTAGGCATCATCGAACAGCATTGGTTGCAGGAGCTCGAGAATACGGATAACCTGAATAAAACGCTGGATATGATGTTCATCGCGCAGTACTCGTAGTCCCATGTGCGCCTTTCCGTGCAAAAGAGACGATAGAACACCTAGCTGTCGAAGGAATAGCGCGGGATGTGAGGCGGCTAGTTTTCTTACAAGCAACTCGGTATCTGTGGCCAGAGCCTCGTAGTCTTTTTTCGTCTGCAGATTGCCCAGGCAGGTGATTAAATAATTAGTCACCTTGTCCGCCTTGCAGCCCTTCAAGTTTTGTAGATTGGAATGGTATACTTCTTGTTGGTCGTCCTCTTGGAGGAACTTTATCGGCGGATTCATAAGGTACATCTGCTGGATGAACTTCAGTTTCAGTGTCTCCGAACAAGAGTACCCTATCACGAACTCGATCAGGATTTGAAGATGATTGTAGCGCTGTTCCTCAATCACCTTTAAGAGCAAATTCATTCTCAAACTTAGTTTCTCGGCGTAAGCATCTGGACCATTGAGTTCCATTTCTTTTACTCCTTCCTGGAGCACGTATTCCGTGAAAACCTTGATCTCCTCCGTGTCTAGCTCCAGAATAATCTCTGCTTGGTCATGCTTTGAAATGGCTTTGTCGCGGCCCTGCCACAGCTTTGGGTTGTTGATCAAAGCTTCGATAAAGTTCAAAACCGAGCTGCAGTCAAAGTTCTCCCGATATTTCTGTAGCAGGTAGCTTACTGTCTGGCTGAGTGTGGTCCAATTCGCCTGATGACACAGCAGCGACAGCAAATAGAACCGGAAATCGTCTCGATTCCTTGAGAACATTACATCGATCTGAAGTTCCTTATCGGCGGTGATCAGCTCGGCATCGACTTCGGCCAGCCAGTCCACAAGGATGCCCCGCCTGTCGTATCCAATGACGGATGGATCGCTGGACTGCGGCAGACACTGGAGGGTGGTGATAATTCCATCGACCAAGTGCGTTGTTTTCTTGCAATCGATCATGTCGTTGACGAACTTCCTTCCCTCCGATTCCAGGTCGGTTACTGACGCCGTTTTCAAAACCTGCAAAAAATTCTCCTTTTCCGTGTACTTCTGCTTGGGGGCGGCCTGTATCTGCCGCGAGAGGGCCTGCTTCTTGCCCTGGAGAATCTGCAGGAGGGTGGCGTTGTTCAAACTCTGCTGTAAGTTCAAATTAAGGATGATCTTGTCCATGACGTGTAGCATGAAGTTGTAGTCTTCGAGCTTTTCGGGGATGTACGTCAGCAGCGCTCGGAAAAAGGTACATGCATGAGCTTTTTGGAAAATGTTCTGAAAGAAGCTCGGCCCTCGAGGACTCTCCACAAGGCGCATCAAGTGCACCAATGCCTTGTTAGAAGCGTGGATCTGTTTGTCTTTTCTAGCCTTGGGAGTGCCACCATCGCGTTCCAGCAGCTGATGGATGAGTTTTCTGAAGCGATATGTATTTAACTTTGTGAGGTTAGGAGCCCGCAATACCATATCGACGATCTCCTCGACCTCCTTGGAACTCTTCGACGAGCTTGACGTGGCTGGCTTTTCTGATGCCGGTGCGATTGCTTGGAATTGATCCAAATTAATCGACTCCAATGTGTTTACCTGTGTCTTAGGTGGATCCGGGACAGTTTGGGAGTGCGAATGCAACTCTAGAGCTTGAACTGTTATGTGTCCGTTCTTGGCTCCCCGTGCCTGCTGGATTTCGATCAACTGCGCAAGGTAGGCCTTGTTCAGAATAGCATTCTTGACCGCGTCAAACTGCTCAATCACAGCACGGTCAAGAAGCGCCAACAACTTTGACATTGAACTGATAGGCGTTCCGAAATTTTGCACAAACAGCACAATTTGATCGGGCGTCAGGTCATACATCGCTGCCTCGACCAGCCGCTCCACTGGACTGCGAATCATCTTCAGCTTCAACCAGTCGGGCAGCAGCTGAACAGCTTCGTTCGTTTCTGGAAGGTAGGCCTGGGGAGCTGGGCGTCCAGGCGGAAACCAGTAGTCAAGTATAGGAATCGATTCCGGCAGGGTAATGGACGAGTGCGTGAGCAGTATTACAAAAGCGTGAATGATGTTTAAGTGAAGTGGAAGCTGTGCTCCATCGTCAAAATCTACCATGAGAAGGTCCGGGTACTCGGTCCATTCGTACGGCTCGCGGTGCTCTCTCAGCTTGATAATGTAGTTGTTAAACATGACAAAAATGCAGTTCAGCGTTTGAAGGCGACACTCATCCAGGGCGTCCGATACTTTGCCTGCGAGCGGCGAATCCGGCTGAATGGGGATTATGTGTTGGAACATGGTGCTTCGCTCAACGATCAACTGAGCCATGTCCATGACGTGATCCAGCATATCGGTCACCGGGTCGTGCAGAGTGTGCGCCGCAATGAACTGGATATACACCATGACAAGCTCAGGATTGTTCTCGATCTGGCAGGCTGCTCTTAACTGGGGAATAATCGAAGCTCGTGCGTGTATGAAGTGAGGAACCTGCGGCAGGGAGCATAGCAGCCAATCCTCCTCTTCATCGGTGGTGTTGAAGACCTTAAGGATTATCTTGATTCCACTCAGTGCCGACACCCTGGACTGCTTCACAGTGGAGGCAAGGCGTCGAAAGATGTAGTCCAGAACCTCGCAAACAGTCTGCTTCTCCGAGTTCGGGTCCTTGACCAAATTCCGCAAATAGTTCAGCAGCTCTGCATCGCGGCTGTTTTCCTCATTGATTGTGGATGAATTGGACAGCAGAAACTCACATAGACACTGCACGGGCAGATGGTTGAAGTCCCCGTCGCTGTTTTGGACCAAATCAGATAGCCACGGCATCGACTGAGTGGTTCCTTGCCGCTGGATAATGTCCAAGAGTAGATCTGGTTTGCGGCTCCGGCACAGAAGGTGACCCAGCTTCAGTGACTTGTTCAAATGCTTCAATTGCTCCAGAACAGCTGGCGGGACACGTCTAGCTGGACCCATCGGGTCCATTAGCATTACTTGTGAAATGAGAATCGCGTTTTCCTCAGTAATAATCGCCTGCGATGTTTGGGCTGCTAAATGCGTCTCAAATTCGATGATCTCGTCACGTTCCAATGCAATTAGCTAAAGGAAAAAGAAACAAATTAGTACTAAACACTATAGACTTTGCCCTTTTAACGCACTTGCAACTCCTCCTTGGCGACCGCTGTTTCATTTAACTGATTTGTGATGCACATCTCCATCAACATCCGCATCGTTGGATAGTGCTCCCAGCAGAACGCCCCAAACGTCGATGGATTGTGGGCTGAAATCATCAGCATGATGATCCACGCTTTCCAATAGAGCACCGTAATGGCCAACTTTGGCGGTTCATACTTATCAGGAAGCTTGATCTTCTCTGGGTGATGGTACTCAGCCATGCTGAACAGAAAGTCAATAATGTCAAATTTGTTCGCCTCCACAGCCGGACAGTCCATGCTCCGAAGCGCCGAGGCCCTCTTGATGGCTAACACAATCACCTCAATTGTGTCGGGGATGGTGAATGGAATCTCCTTAGTAATTCCAATAAGTATGATCCGCAATAGGGAATCCTCATGGATTGGCGTTTCCGACACCATTCGCAGCAGAGTTACCCTTTCCGGCTCCGGTGGCCACTGATCGCACTTGGAATACTGTTCCGGCGACTCGAGCAGAAGAATCTTGTGCAGCGCTTGACTGTAGTCGTTGGCTTGTAGTTTAAAAACCACCGGGGCCGACTCGTACATCCACGAGAGCGCTTCCAACTGAATTTGGGACATTTGCGCGTAAAAATTCAGCAGGATCGGGCTGCATTTCATATCGCGGCCGTTGCGCAGTGAAAGATTGGCTTCGCGGACTTGCGGCGAGACGGTAAGCAACATGCAGAGGCAAGTCAAGTCGACCATCGAGTGGAAGATGCGATCTTTGTACTCGGACTGCTGTATGATAGGCGTCAGATCTGGCCGGCTAGTGAGGAACGCCTTGCAAAACTCCACAATGTTGATGTCGTAACGCAGCGTCCGGACGAGTTCCCGCAGGAAGACGCGCAATGTTCGCAGACAGTCCTCGCGCTGCAGGAGGAATTCCTTGTAGATCTCGGCCAGGTTTCGTGCTGATTGCTCGCCCTTCGTCTGAAACATGGCGGCTGCAAAAAAAAAAAATCAGCGGGTGAGTAAGACTATCGATTGAATGGACCTAAGATCCGTGCAATGTGCAAATTGAACCTTAATGGCACCGAGTTAACCCCATGATTGAACACCAAGGAACAATTGAAGTCCGCACTTACATCTACTTACCCAACATTCCCATATTATTTGGATTCCTCGCGTTGGAAAGTTCATTTTGCACGACGTACTTCAAGGCGACCGGTAAAATATCCGGCTGCAGCAAAATCATTTCCTTCAGGCAAAGCATGTACACGTTTATCAACGGCTTGGTCTTCAACCGCATCTTTACCAGCGTCGCCAGCACCTCGTGATCTTTTACAGTCTGTCCAGTTATGTTGAAGCAGATGTAGGTCAGCAGTTCCTGGGCTGGTTTCATCAGCTTCCCATTGTGAATCCATAATTCCAGTCGGGTAATGCACAGCGAGCGAACCTCGCCGAATCCGGCGGTCGTGCAAAGAAATTTCAGAAAGTTCCTCGTGTAGCAATCCTGTTGCTGGCGCTTGTTCAGCTGTTCCTTGATCGCGTCCATTACGTACTTCTCGACAATGTGGGCACTCGACCCGTATCGATTCTGCACGGCGCAGTCCAACTTTAAGTCGCTGCCCCTCAGTGAGTCGCCATGCAGCGAGTTGTCGTTCGAATCATCATCAATTGAAATGGCAGCATCGCGCTGCGCCATAGCCGTCGGCTCGGCTTGTAGCATATTTTTGGGGGGTACGCGAGTCTTAAACGCCGAAATAATATTATCAACAAACGGAGCGCAGAACTCATTATCAGCCCACACCCGCTCGTTGGATGCGTCGTCGATGTATGTGCGGAGAAACATCTCGGGCCAGTGGCGCTTATCATGGTAGCCGCGCGCAAGCAGATTGCAGGCGACTATATGCGCCAGCGGGTTCGATCGACTTTTGAACGCGTGTTGGCTATCGCGTCGCAATATTGAGATAAGCGCGGAAGTTACAATGTCATTACAAAACAACGATGGGCGTAGTTTAGACAAGTAAAGCAGCGACAAGGTGAGTACCGTGTCGTTCTTGGTACGTTGCGATGCCAAGAGCTTGATAGCGCCACAAACGATGCTCACCACAGTGTCCGAATCTTGCTGGTCTAATGCCGCGTATACAGTTTCTACCAGGTCAACCGGTTCACAGTCGATTGCCAATTGCTCCCAGGGTTCCAATACCGACGATGAGCTACTGCTACCTTCTCCAGAGAGGCGCGGTACGTTTCCTACACTTCCACTCAACTTCGGCTTCTTTGCAACATTGCCCAAGGAAGTGGAAGGCTCACGCTTCCGATCTGAGACTCCCTTGACCGATGATATAACCTTGCTCTTATCATCACGGCTTGTTGAAGATTTTGTTCCCAATGCAAATAGTTCGCTGCCCATGTGTGGGGCTCCAATTTTGGGTTTTGGACCCCTGGAGCCCCCAATTTTATTTCGGTCCATGGGTTAAATAGTAAAAATCAATGCTTTTCCGCAGCAATAAAAATTTGACAACAACCTCTACAAGAAAACAAATGCAAATAAATGGTTTTTGACATTTCCAAAATTGTTCCACCACAGGAATTTTGCTGATCTACTCCATTCGTGAAAATGCTGTTTTGGGTTTGTTTAAATAAAAAATGAAGGCTGGTGCTATGGTATAGAGATGTCCAGGTGACTGTCAAATTTTTTTTTTGTTATGTGTCAAATGTCAGAAAACCAAGTGGAGGTCAAACAAAGAAAATCATTGGCAGTAGAATCATAGGAATCAGTAAAGAAAAGTAAGTTTTTTATCAATAATCAATAGTTTCTCAATATATTTTCAGGAAAATCGATTCATTTAAACATGCAAAGAAGTTGGAAGCAGTAAATAGAAAGAACTGTACTGCAAAGTTGTCCTTATTTGCAAACTTTCAGGTGATGGCGAAGAATGAGCTATGGCTTCGTGGGAGTAAAGTGTTAAAGACAGTCTTCTTGAAGATAAAGGTAATCCAAATACCAACATAGAGTGAAAATTCTCATCATTTTTCAAACGGCTGGTCAATGAACTTGGCAAAGACCTATATGGACCCGATACTCATCTCGTAGATTGACATCGAATGTAATTTAATCAAGAAACTGATGCCGTTCAAGAGAAAAAACCTGGTGAAAAAGTTCATTCATATCAGGCCTTTGGCAATTTATAAAGACATAAAATACAAGATGCACGCGAGCGTCAATAAATAAACTGTGAAAAATATCTGGAGCAAATATTTGGTTATCCACGAATGAAGTTTGCTGATCACCAAAGCTTTTGAACCCACTGCTTCATCCGTAGATATAGTTGGGATCAATAAGTTGATTGATTCACGCTCGTGTGCATCTTATAATTTATATATCACTAGGTTTTTTTCTCTTGGGCGGCATCAGTTTCTTGAATAAAATACATTCCATGTCAATCTACGAAATGATTATCGGGTCCATATAGCTCTTTGTCAAGTTCATTGACCAGCCGTTTGAAAAATGATGAGCATTTTCTCTTTATTTTGGTATTTGGATTACCTTTATCTTCAAGAAGACTGCCTTTAACACTTTACTCCCACGAAGCCACAGCTCCTTCTTCCCCATCACCTGAAAGTTTGCAAATAATGACAACTTTGCAGTACAGTTCTTTCTATTTACTGCTTCCAACTTCTTTGCATATTTAAATGAATCGATTTTCCTGAAAATATATTGAAAAACTATTGATTATTGATAAAAAAAACTTACTTTTCTTTACTGATTCCTATGATTCTACTGCCAATGATTTTGTTGTTTGACCTCCACTGCTATTTGTTTACATTCGATTTGGCAGCTGTCAAAGAAGTGGAGAGCTCTATATGCAAGAGGTGTGTTCCTTTGAGCTGTAATAGTAAGTACTGCTAAGTGCAAACACTGATTATGCGATTTTTTCTTAATTTTGTGTCGGTTTAAGGTCGGTAAGGTCCACATACGTTCCACAAAAAAAACTGACATTGCAGAGTGCAGACTTATATATTTTTGCAATGAAGTGTAATGCTTACATGTTTTTTTCTTTTTTGCCTATACTTGAGTGACTTATGCACTCAAGTATAATATAATATAAAACTCGAATAGCGAGAAGTTTTCTTTCTGTTTTTCTCCTTACGCTGCACAACAGCGTGAACCATATGTGACCTCCGAGCATACAACTGCAGTGAAGGTCATTCCATTTAGTTGAGGGGCATTTTTTGGTCACAGAGGATGGTTGAGATTTTCCAACACTTCATCCACCCTTCACTTACACGATGCTTAATGTTGTCATCACGGGTTACATCGTTTTTGATCATAGATCCCAGTTATTTGAAATTTTTGCATTTGGAAATATCTCATTTATATAAATGTCTGGAATAGTTCGGAGTAGATCAGAGAACGAGTAGCAGAAGCATTCGGGTTTTCGAACTAACGCATTACCCATTCTCATCCAAAACGTCCACAAATATATCAAGTGCTCGTTACGGGTACGATTGATCCATACTTATTATAGCTCCATCGTCTTCCTGTTACCCTAAGGTTTCAGAAGTTTTGCTTAAGCTTTGGCCGTTTCATTCAAGATTTTTTTTTTGTCTGAACCGTCTTCAACCGGTGGCTGCTACATCGCCTTTAATGAAAACAAGCTTCCTCTTCACTTTAAATTTGTCAGCGATTTTCCCTAACTTTATATTTTATATAAATGACTTTAACTTTATATTTTATATAAGTGACTTTTACTTTATATTTTATATAAGTGACTTACATTTCGGTATCGTCACTAATTTCTTATAGATAAAAACAGGCGTTTAACATGGCGTTTTGCCACACTAAAACGACAGCCATAATAAAGATGTCGACTGTCGAAAAACAATTAAAACAAAAAAATATTATACAGGGGCTAAAACCTAGCTTCTCCAACCAATTTCTTTACGAAGTGGGAGGGACCTACAATTTTGAACCGAATCCGAACGGCAAATTTGAGAAGCTTCTCATGACAATTGATACTCTTGGATGTTTGTCAGACGTTCGCAAGAGAACAAGAATTATGTTCCCCAAAACAACTTCGTTTTTTGACGAGGCGTTCAATGCCAATCGTAATAAGGGTGATTAGAAGATTTCAATTTCTTTTATAATTTGATTGACCAAAATACAATTGGGAATAAATAGTCCAAGCAATATAGACGCCGCCGAAGTGGGAAAATAGCCAAAAAATTGACAGAAAATGATAAAATGAAACTGACCCGGGGATATTTTTTTTTGATTCAACATTTGCGATCGATAACAGATGAATGAAACACTTTTCTAATCGATTGAATTCATTATCCTTTATGTACACGGAATGTAAGGAGGTCGATGGAATCACATGTCCGGTAAATAAAATGCATTGTGGCACACTACGTTCTACGTTTTATTGTTCGGCGCGTAGATAAACAAAAATGAAGCTTTTCCAACACGCGAACATGCCACATATAATAGGCCTCGCAAGAAGCATGGGAATTCGAGATTAATTCCATACACTTCTAAAGTTTGGCCCTGTGATTTCTTGATTGGTAACGTCCAATGCAAAGCGAACCGGAAATTGAATGCGCTGAAACTCGAAAGGTTAATCCGTTGGAATCAGTGGAATTCTCGGAATGAGCCTTTCCACGCCCTTGAAATTACCTTGGAGTATCGTTGCTTGAATGACGTTATTCTTCAGTTTGTTCACGAACAATCTTGTTCCATTGCACAATTTCAGTTGATTGACGTTCCGGATTCCAGAGCATGATGATAACAGTTTCAACCTGCCGTAAATTATGTGGTGGTAATCCTGTCAAATGCAATGAATTCAGGAACTCTGTTGGATAATTGGTTGCTTTGTCCAAATTAGTCACACAATCAACTGATTTGAACGAATGCAATTGTCGGGCTTAAACGAAATCAATCCGACTGATTCTTTTCGTTTGCTAACCGTCAACAATTGATTGGAGAAAATCTCGATCAGCAGATAGTAATCTTACGACTCTGCAACACTTTCACCACATCAGAATTCTTTGAAATGTTGCATGTCGGTTCGTCAGTCACTTGGAGATTCAACGGCAGCCTCTACGTAGAATTAGTCATTCGACCCAGAAGCGGTCAATCCTCTCCATGGCAAAACATGAATGGACATTGCAATGCGTCCTATGAGCGATGGGGCTCATAAACACGTTCCAATTGGCCATCGTTACGGCGCTTCAGAACAATGTCACGGAAGTCCACATTTTTACCAACGATGACGACAGCAATTTCATCAATTATGGTGGCATTAAATTGACGTTCATAACTTCCAATGGGAAGTTTATCCGCTCTGATGATGATTTTGTGGTCGTCAGAAGGCATAACTTCCAGCGCCGTCTTGAATAACCGAAGCAAATTTTGTGTTCGTGAAAAAGTTCTTGCAATGCTCCAATGATCTGACGTTTCATAGCACGGTTAATCGCACAACGCTAATCAATTTCGGTATAAGAATTGCCAACGAAATAAATATGAAGTGTGTTCCTCATTCGCTGGTGGCAACAATGATCTGCTTCGATGGTGAATTTGCCCTTGAATCTGTATAGTTGGTGGGAAATTCTAAATGGGTGAGTATTGTTTATCCATAAATCCAATTATAGATTTATATGAGACGAAATTATCTTCAATGTCCACTTTCTTCAACAATATTCGACCGAATGACGTCATTTAAAAGGAACCGTTGATTCAAAAAAAACAAAATAAAAAAAATAAAATTTTATATCAGGCAAATAAAAACTTGTCATACATTCGATGAACATATCCTTTACCTTCCCCTTATCACGAGAAACAGAGAACACCACACCTTTCTTGTTGGCAGCAACAAATTCGCAGTTTCCTTATCGCACTTATGAAGACCTTTGCAAAAATGACAGCTGAACCCCGGCGATGGCAAAACATCCTCACTTGAGCAACCCGTTTAGAATTCTTTCAAATGTTTCGTGCGTAGGACGCCCTGATAAGTCGTTCTTGGTATAATTTATATACCCGCATAAAATCGCGCAAACTATTTAAAAAGTACACAGGCGTACTTGTAGTGATATCAGAATCTTTTATTAACTAAACTGAACGTAAGTTCAATATAATCGCGGAATTCACACAAATTTACTGCGTCACTATTGTTATCTGTATCAGTAGACCTACCCCTCCCCCTATCCTCGTGAAACAATCAATCGAACGAAGCGCAAAGCATCTAATACTTCATATCTCTGTATTTGTTTTTAGGAAATCAACAATGGCAAGTGGAGATTTAAGCCAAAGGGAACATTTGCAGCAGCAGACCGATCTTTGGCTAAAGTGGGATAAAAATGAGAAAACCAAAATGGAAATCCAAGGGCTTTTTGAAGCTGAGAACTGGGCAGAGCTCGGTCAACGGCTTCTTAACAGATTGGCCTTCGGAACCGCTGGATTGCGTGGCCCAATGCGAGCCGGTTTCAACTCGATGAACGATTTAGTAATCATCCAGACTGCACAGGGACTTTGTGAGTATATTTTGAAAGAGTTTCCTAACGTCGAAGATCACAAGCGAGGCGTAGTCTTCGGCTATGATGGACGTTACAACAGCAGACGGTTTGCAGAGCTGTCTGCGTGTGTGCTGATAAACAAAGGAATCAAGGTCTGGTTATTCAGCAAAATGGTGCCTACACCTTTTGTTCCATTCGCAGTGCTGCAACTGAAGTGTCTCGCTGGAGTGGTAGTCACTGCTTCGCACAATCCCAAGGAGGATAACGGATACAAGGTGTACTGGGCAAATGGACCGCAGATTATTCCGCCGCACGACAAGGGCATTCAGAAATGCATCGAGGCGAACTTGGTTCCGCTAGAGTCGTCTTGGGAAACTTCAATTCTGGAAAAGAACGAGCTACTTGAGGATCCTTTTGCTGATATATTCCGTCTATACTACGCGGGGCTTATTGAAAATATCCCCGAAAAGTTCCTTAAGTCAAACGAAAAGAGTAATGTGAGATTCGTATACACTGCGATGCATGGTGTGGGTTATCCTTTTATTGAACGCGCCTTTGAGATGGCGAAGTTGAAGCCAGTTCTTGCGGTTGCCGAGCAACGTGATCCGGACCCCGAGTTTCCGACTGTCAAGTTCCCCAATCCCGAGGAGGGCAAGTCCAGCTTAGAGCTGTCTATCAAAAAGGCTAACGCTGAGGGTGTCAATATCATCCTTGCTAACGACCCGGACGCTGATCGCTTGGCTTGCGCTGAAAAGGACCCCGCTACTGGCTTATGGAAGGTGTTCAATGGTAACGAGCTCGGAGCCCTCATCGGGTGGTGGGCAATAAGGAACTTCCAAGCCCTAAACCCCAACTTGGATCTTTCGAAATGTTACGCCATCGCCAGTACCGTCAGTTCAAAGATTTTGCGGTCGATGGGCTCCATCGAGGGATACAAGTTTGAGGAAACGCTCACGGGCTTCAAGTGGATATGCAACCGCGCAATCGAACTCATCGAAGACGGCAACCAAGTCCTCTTCGCTTTCGAAGAAGCCATTGGCTTTATGGTCTCCACAACAGTGTTAGACAAAGATGGCATCAGCGCTGCTGCCCACCTCGCCACAATGGTCGGCTACATCAAGGCCACTGAAGGTCTCACCCTGACGGAGAAGCTGAACAAAATCTACGACCAGTACGGCTACCACAGCACCAAGTGCTCCTACCTCTTCTGCTACGAGCCGCCTATCATTAAACGAATCTTCAACAGAATCCGCAGCTTCGACTACGGCCAGCCTGCCACCTACCCGCAGTCTATCCTAAATGGGGAGTTTAAGATCAAAAACGTTCGAGACCTGACCAACGGAGTGGACACCTCCGAGCCTGATGGCAAAGCCAAGCTGCCGGTCAGCTCCAGCTCAGAGATGATCACGTTCACCTTTGAAGACGGCCTCGTGGTCACGCTTCGCACAAGTGGCACCGAACCAAAGATTAAGTACTACGCCGAAATGTGCGCAAAGCCCGAGGAGAAGGACTGGGATGAGCTGCGCCGTCGGATGGACCGCATGGTGTTGGCTATCGTCGAGGAGTTCCTGCAGCCCAAGTTAAATAATTTGACACCAAAGACAGATTAAACAGTTTGCTCCACCGAGCATAAGGGAGGTGTGTCTATCTCATTTGCAAAGCATTCCACGAGGCGACGTCCAAAACTCTTTGTACTTCCTCCACCTTTACTCGGCTCGCATGCTACTTAAGTATATTATAGTTTTTTCGCAGCGCAAAGCTTGCATGTATTTATTTTTCGTTCATAATTACAAAACTATTTGTATGTTATATTAATTAGCGTTCCGCAAGCCGCACATCGCGTCGGTCTGACGAACCTTTTTTTAATGGAATAAACTCTTTTTTTTTTTGTGTTATCGCAAAAGTCAGAGGTTTTGTTTTTATTAGGGATTCCGGTGTGATTAGAAAATTGACACTTGCGAATCGAAATCGAATACTGGCGATAGTTTAGATTATAACGACGGTGCATGGACGGCTATTAGTGTGAGTATTTTTAAGTCTAATCTTTTATTGGAATCGGTTATCTTTTACGGTACGAGTTTTTTTTTATAGCTTCAACCTTAAGGAGATCTTCCGTTGTTGATTGCAACTAAAGCAAACGATTTATGTCTTGTAATTACGTTGCTGATTGCGCGATTTCAGATATGAAGGGTTGATCGATGAAGGCGGTGATCCTATGATCAGGATTCAAGGGTTCATAACTCACTGAGTTCATCCAAATGCTGCATTTGTGTGATCCAGGAGTTTTTAGGCCTACTTCTCTTTCGCGTTTGTATGGAAACGTTGATTGATCTTGAATTTTTGACAGGGTTTGTATGATCTTTCCTTTGAACATAGGACCAACTGAGCCGGTCGCGCTCCGTTTTTTCAAAATAGGTTCTTTTACTTGAAGGCTTCCTCGGATCTTGGAACTTCTTATTCGATTAAAATTTATTACTCCTGCTAATATACTGCCGCTAATTTGCCCTCATACTTTTTGTACGCTGTCCAACATTGTGAGCCGTATGTGTGCGCCAAACGCACAACTGCGGTAAAGAGCCTTCCTTTCAGCTAGGAGGCATTGTTCGGTTACAGAAGATGACCGAGTTTTCCCGCCACTTCATCCACCCTACGCTAATCCGATATGAGGAGGTAATATCAAGCCCAAAAGACATATTTGGTCTTGTCAGTAAGCCTATTACGTAATACGAATTTTATTGGTCAGAATTTATTTTGTGAAGTTATCAATTCTGTTTTATTAATCTTTATTATTTCTCTATCAATATCTTTTTTAGTATTTCTTTGGTGAAACAATCAAATCTCTTATTCAGTATTTCCTCCCTTTCTCTTATTTATATAGAATATACCAGAAGAGAAATCCTTATTGCGAAGATCAATCGACAATTGATAATTGACTATTTTCAATATGTGCTATTGTGAACGAACGATTTATTTGGTATTTTTGTCAATTGCATTTTTTTAATTGACTGCGATTGACAAAATCCTTTAGAATCGTTCGTTTACAATAGCACACATTGAAAATAGTCAATTATCAACTGTCGATTGATCTTCGCAATAGGGCTAATAATTGATAAAACTTCAATTTAGTGAAATTAGCCATGAACAAAGAAACACTGTGCGGTTTCTAAGGACATTTCGGAAAAATATCCTTTTTTGGGTTCCAAGGAGCTCCTGGTAAAATAATAATGTCAAATTAAGGCGACATTCTCAAATTGGCCATCATCCACGGTACAAATTTTGTAAAATCCACCTGGTACACCGACTGGCTACGACTCCAAGTTTCTGACCTTGATACGAGTGCAATTACATGCTCTACCACGGTTTTAGCTTCTTGGTTAGGGATAGCAAATGCTTCAGGCCATTTAGTGAAGTAGTCCATTACTACGAGGATATAGCGATTTCCATTGTTGTTTTCTGGAAACGGTCCTGCGATGTCAACTGCAATCCTTTCAAAGGGCGCTCCAACGTTATATTGATTCATCTTGCAATGCTTTTTTACTCTCGGGCCTTTGCGGGACCAGCTTTCGACATCATCTTCTCTCTCACCCATTAAAAGTGTCTTATTTACTCCCAAGTGGCCTCCGGACACCCCATCATGCAGTTCCCTATTACTGAGTTACCTTTTGATCTGGGCACCACAAGCTGAATTACGACTGATGTTCCACCGAAACTTTCTCATTTTCTTCTGAAAATGCCATCTTGAACATGAAGTGAGCCCACTGTGCTCAGTATGCCTTAAGTGCCGGTCTCTTTTTGGAAATCTGCTGCCAGTCCGTCTTTCCCTCATGTTCCTTCCAGCCGAGAATCGACTCTATATCCGGATCTTCCTGTTGAGCATTCCAGGAACTATATCCTACTATCCTATCCTTCATATATCCATTAGAAAAGTAGGTTTGCACGTCGATTGTGTCTTTCCGGACATGTATAGTTCCGGAAACTATGTTGCTTCATACTGTATGCAGTATTCACAGAGCTCTTGTACTTGTGTGCGCTTGTGTAAGTACATATTAGCGTTCACAATAGCATTGTGCTTGTTTGTTCACATTTTTTTTTTTTTTTTTTACTTTTTTCTTCTTGTGTACCTATTTGTTAATATTTTTTGTTTTTTCTTGAAAACTGAGACATGTATTCGGTTTCCTTCTTTATTCTTTTATATTTGTATATTGCTCTGGAAAGTGTTAAATCGGAACTGCGGCAGGTTTTATTTCAGTTTATGGAATGAAAGGAAATGTTTCCGATAGAACAGAAGATATAGTTCCTGGAACTATACATGTCCGGAACGACACGACTCTATAGGGATCCACACTTTTTTGACAGATGTCAAATCGATGCCAAATCGAAAAACAACAACAGTGTGGAGGGTAAACAAACAAAATAATTATCAGCGATAGGCGGGAAAATAATAGGAATCAGCAAACAAAAGTAAGTTTTTTATTAATAATCAATAGTTTCTCAATATATTTTTAGGAAAATGGATTCATTAAAATATGCAAAGAAGTTGGAAGCAGTAAAGAGAAAGAACTAATCTGCAAAGTTGTCTTTATTTGCCAACTTTCAGGTGATGGCGAAGGCGGAGCTGTGGTTTCGTGTGAATGAAGTGTTAAAGGCAGTCTTCTTGAAGATAAATTTAATCCAAATACCAAAAGAGAGAGAAAATTCTCATCATTTTTCACACGGCTGGTCAATGAACATGACAAAGACCTATATGGACCCGATAATTATCTCGTAGATTGACATCGAACGTATTTTACTCAAGAAGCTGATGCCGTCCAAGTGAAACAACCTGGTGATATAAACGTTCATTGTACAATTCGCTTTCTATATGCCATTGCATTTCAATTTGTACCCAGGTTTGGCGCGTTTGCTGGGAGTGCATACTCAGACTTGTCCAGTAATCACATCAGGCCTTCGGCAATTTATTAAGACATATAAATTATAAGATGCACACGATCGTCAATAAATAAACTGTGACAAATATCTGGAGCAAATATTTGGTTATCCACGAATGAAATTTGCTGATCACCGAAGCGTTTAAACCCACTGTTTCATCCCCAGATATAGTTGGGATCAATGATTGATTCACGCTCGTATGCATCTTATAATTTATGTGTCTTAATAAATTGTCAAAGGCCTGATGTGGCATATAGAAAGCGAATTATACAATGAACGTGTATATCACCAGGTTGTTTCACTTGGACGGCATCAGTTTCTTGAGGAAAATACGTTCGATGTCAATCTACGAGAGGATTATCGGGTCCATATAGGTCTTTGTCAAGTTCATTGACCAGCCTTTTGTAAAATGATGAGAATTTTCTCTCTCTTTTGGTATTTGGATTAAATTTATCTTCAAGAAGACTGCCTTTAACACTTTATTCACACGAAACCACAGCTCCGTCTTCGCCATCACCTGAAAGTTGGCAAATAAAGACAACTTTGCAGATCAGTTCTTTCTCTTTACGGCTTCCAACTTCTTTGCATATTTTAATGAATCCATTTTCCTAAAAATATATCGAGAAACTATTGATTATTAATAAAAAAAACTTACTTTTGTTTGCTGATTCCTAGTATTTTCCCGCCTATTACTGCTAAATGATTTGGTTTGTTTACCCTCCATTGGTGTTCTGACATTTGTCAGGGGAAAAACAAAAAAAAAAACAAAAAATTTGATAGTCAAATGAGAATCCCTATGCCTTAGTCTCGGCCGCTGATTGGTTGAAATGGCTTAAATAAAAGAACGGTTCACAATAAAACTACGAAGTTAAATAAAAAAGAAAACATTAGTATAACAACGCAAAATGAATTCGTGAGTGAAAGCTTACTTACTTAAAATCTCAATTTTAAAATCATCGATTGTAAAACATTAATTAATCTTATTCTTCAGAGTTATACAAAACTTGTCGGCATCCAGTGTACAAATAGACAGTGAAAATATTCGTCTGACATTAGGTCCGTTCGCGTACTTTATGTGTAGGAAAATGGAAAGTGTCAAATCTCCAAAATCGAGACAGAATCCTCTCATTTCTAAGAAAAGTACGCGAACTGTGTAAAAAGTTGAAAAAACATCGTAGTTTGGCTTGAAAAGAAGCAACAGCTGTTTTTTTTTGCTGGCAAACTCATAGGATTTCATCATTTGACAGTTTTCATTTTCTTGCCATCTGAAATTCTGTGTGAAGAAAAATGAACGAAAGTACATTTTTCTTTCGTTCATCTTTTTACCATTTTCTCAGTACGCGAACGCGTTTGTGTAGTTTTGCACGAAAGTTTATATAAATTTACGTTTGCATATTAGTTCGCGAACGGACCTATTTTGTAAGATCTTGGAATCGGGTTAGCCAAAAGACATACTGAATGCGCCCAATCAAACAAAAACCATAACAAAAACTCAGGCACTTATCCAAAAGTGTCAAATTTCCCTAGTCTCAGCATTTCTTTTTCTAGTTAAATTTCCAAATGATGGATCAGGAAAATATAAAACCGTTCGATGAGGATTTCGAGGATGGAGAAGTGAGTATTATCCTGATTTTGAATTACCAACAATCGGCTAACAAATGGTATACTCTTATATCAGCTGTCGGATAGCGATGATGGCTACACTCCATTGCAAAGACCAGCAACCACAACGAATGCCATCGAAATTACTCCGCCACTCGGCGATGCCAATGTCCCTATTAAAATGGAGGAAGCCATCGAAGACAGTGTTTCTGACGATTTCGGTGAAAGCACTTCATCGGGCTCGGACTCGGATGATTGTCTAAAAATAGGCAAAAATCCCGATGACCCAGAAAAGCGACGGAATAAAAAAAACAAACGCACTGTACTCCTTCGGATGAACGCCGAGATGCAGAAAAAGAAAACAAGTTTTAGAAAGTATGACATCTGGGCATCCAGCCTTCAGGAGGATGCACTCACAGAAGATATGCGAGTTATCGATGTCCGCCGTGATGTCCGCTGTGATAGAAATGTTGAAAGTTATGACTACACTTTGAAGTATCGCCTGAATGGCGAAAACTCGCTGAAGCGTAGATTGTCCACTTCGAGCGAAGAGCACTCGGAGAATGACTTTCATCAGCAGGCGAAGCGATCTCGTGCAGGCGGCGTGAAGAGTCGCCTTGGTCAGAGGTCGCACCGGCCGTCGGAGAGTAGTTCGGACTATGTCAACGAGCCGCGACACATTGTGAACTTGGAAGAACCAGTTGAGGGGAAGCCGCCGCAAGAAATCGCCCGAGAAATGGCAAACAAACTATACGAGGATAAGGATGAGTTGTTGAGTGAGTTTTTGACAATAAAAAGTGGTGTTGGGGTATATTGACTTTCGTTCTTATTTCAGTACGAGTTGTGGAAATACTGGGTCGGGAGTTAGCTGTGCAGCTGTTTAAGGAGACGCAACAAATCGAGAAAGAGGGCGGCATGATGATATTGGTAAGGAAACTCATGATTCAACTTAGGCGAAGTCTTAATTTTTCTTCTTAGAATGGCCAACGACGTCGTACACCAGGCGGTGTATACTTCTTCCTTTTAAAGAATCACGATCGTATAACTGCTGACGAACAGAAACTTATCTTTCTTAATGAACGACAAGTTGCTAATAAATTCCACAAGGAGCACCAAGCTATGAAACGTCATCGCAAGGTGGAGGAACTGAAGAAAAGGTTGAATGCCAAAGAAAAAAGGCTCCCAGCGTTGGCCTCATTGCGAACAGAGTTGTTTTTAGGTTCCGAATTGAAATGTGGTCCTCAATCCACACGTAAGTCGTTGTTTTTTGTCTCGACTTTTAAAATAATTTTCCCGTTTAAGTGTCCAATCCACCACCATCGCCTGTCGATCAGGAACACAGTCCAGAATACAAGTCACACGCTATTAACCACGTTAGCGCTGATGCCAGTCCCGAGAAGCCGTGTTCATCGAAAGACACCGCCTTGGGCGAAGGAGCGATCAGCTACGAGGATGACTTCCTTGACATACACTGCGGCGACATGGAGTTTTTCTAGATACATATAGACAGAGCTCAGCTCTTTGATTTATAGTCTTGGAATAGATTTTTTTGTACTTCCGAGAGTTCTAGTGTTGCGATCGTTTCCTATTTAAAATAACAAATTGTCAGCCCAGTATTTGAAAGAAGGCTGATTAGTTGAAGGTGTGAACTGAACAGTCAACAATATGGAAGCACCCTTGAACTGAAAGTATGCGAAGTTGGTATTTTTAAACTATTTTTCCCTCTAAAATTAAGCGGTTGTTAGTTTTATATGCATATATGTATGCATAGCGACACAAATTTTATAACATTAAAAATAAGAAAATTAAATCGAGTAAAGAATGGCGTATTTAAGTTATAGGGGAGGGGAAAGTTGCTTGGAGAATCATTCAAATCGGTGTCTGTGGAAATTCACTGATTCGTCTCAAGGAAGGCCTAAAATGAGCCGTAAATTTAGGTTGATGTCAAAAATCTCCTTCCGGGTAAGTATGTCGTCGCCTGGATAAAATATTGGTCAACGTTACGTAATCAAATTTCAGAAATTTGTTTCTTGGGTTATTTTTAAAATAATGTGATAATTGCAGAAAACATATGGCAACGGAAATGCATGCCATTGTCGTATGTGACGTTTTGACCAACACTATTGGTCAGTAAAACACATACGACAAAAGAAAGAAAAACCAAAATAAATCGAATACGACAAAACTTATGTCGTTTTCGGATCTTGCTCTTAAGGCCCATTTAGACGATCATTTCAGTTTCAGTTTGAGTTGAGCTATCAGTCCAGCTTTCAGTTAAACTGATGTCTAAATGCAAAAACTGAAGCGTTTAACTGAAACTGAAACTGATGGAATTCCCATAAGTTCTCAGTTCAGTTAAACTGATGTGTAAATACGTTTCAGTTCAGTCGTCATTTTAATCGCAGTTGGCGTTGAATCGATATGTCGAAACTGAATGAAAACTTGGTCGATTTAATTTTTTTTATTTTTTTTTTAGTCTACGCACGGTTTTTTTAACTGGACTGACAACTGAACTGATAACTGAAATGATAACTGATCGTCTAAAAGGGCCTTTAGATCTCAGATTTTTCTTTCCCAATCGCTAAACAAAGCCAGATTAATTTTATCTGTAATAGTATTAGTGTGACAACTGACAAGTGACACCACGCTTGTTGTTGACAAACAAAGTATTAAAACAGCTTAGCTTATACAACCACATTCATTGTTGTTAAATCATTTAAAAAAAATCTGTACCTTGTTCGTTTTGCTTCAGTTAAAATTTACTTTTTATTTAATTTTTGGTGTTAATAAATTTTGTGATGGATTTCGTTCATGTTTATGACCTTTGTGATAAGTTTTTGTTGAAGCTCATGCGTTTTTCGATTACTTTTTGTTTACGATTTTTATGGAACTGAAGTTCCAGTTATAGAACACTTCACGAAGGTATCTCTTTCTGTAATGTCGCATCTTTTTCTTGAACGCAAAAACAAATTAAATGAAACTATTTCAGTAGTTTACACAAATCGTATGGAAAAATCGTTGTGGTTGTTTATAAAGTGTATGTATATTGAAGTGGAAACAAAAGCTATTGAAGAGTAGAAACTAGCAAATTAAAGAGAAACAACCTGAGAAAGTAGGTTAAAGCAAAAAATAGTGTTCTTCTTAATCTGGAACCTTTTTTTTTGTTAAAATTCGCTTTATTTTTACAAAATATTAAAGCAAAACTCCCGCCATACAAATTCGCCAATGTTTTCCTTCATTTCATTCTACTGGTTTTTTGTCATTTGGGACTGACTTTGAACCGAAGTACTCTATTGTATTTATTCAATACATAATATTTTCCCCATAAAACAATTATTTTGACCACATTACGTTTTGAAAATGTTGTTTTGCAAATAACGACGAGTTTGTCGTTGACTGAAAACTTGATAGCTATCAATATTTTTGACAACGATAATACCAGATTTATCAATAGAGGTGTTCACAATAGATCAAAAAACCGAATAAAATTCACAGTTGATCAAAAATGTTGATGATTGGCAATGATAATACCGATTCATCAATTCTGTTGACCATTGTCAATTTTCGTCAAATGTCGTATTGATATTTAACAACCATAATAGGGCCCTTAATTGTTTTTCTAAAAAGTAAAGAAACAAACTTTGGTTAAACAACAAAAAAAACTTTTTATTTTTAAAAAAATTCGAAATAAATTCACAGTTTGCTATAATATATAAATTTAATGAAAAACGTACGTACATACGTAATATAAAATAAAATCACTCACAGCTTTTGTAACAATTTAAATTAATTTCTGTATTATTTTATTTATTATTTTACAAGTTAAATTAATTGGTGAATTATTCAGGTTGATAAAGTTTACATACAACTCGGTATAAGCTTGTCTTCTGCGGTTTCGAGATAAGGAACCGCTCTTTAAATGTTTTTTTTTTATTTAAATCAATTTTGTTAAGCTAAAGCAAAGCATAAGTCTTCCTCCCATACTTTAAGCAAATAACATTGTTTTGCACAGCGTCCCCTACCCCCTCTCTTTGCAACAAACTGCACATAACAGCCTCGTCCCTACTCCAAATCCAACAGTGAGCACTGTTTATGGGGTAAATACTTAGAAAAAAAATCTTCCTCACCTAAATTCATCAAAATTTAACACACAAACAATTTGAGTGATTTTAGTCTAAAGCCCCAATCCTAAATAACTACCGTATTCAGATTGCGCTTAGCTCGAGGTTTCCCTTTCAGAACAAAATAATAGCTGCATTTTATTATCGTCCAGATCAAATCACAGGCGATAACAAAATGCAGCTAATGTGGTTTTTCATTAGCCAAAAAGGAGTATTCTTTTTGTTTTCCCGAGAGAAATAGTACTTCCGCATCGGATCACTCGGCGTACTCTTTTGCGAGTTCTTTTCGCCAACGATTATATTTCAAACGACCTCGACCATACAAACTCGGTCATTTAACATAAGGTATGTTCCTTACTTTTTCATATTACTAATGTTGTTTTCCATTAGTTCCACTCAATAAATCCCTCATCTAGATTCCCATGGAACTACGAAAATCGTCCTCTGCTCTATTGTGTATTTTTTTGTGAAATCCGAACTGAGAAAATAAACAAAACATGCGCTTTTTTTTATATCGGTTCGACAAATAGTCCGACGTAATAGTTTATATGTGTTAATGAATTCGACTGGATTCCGAAATAAAATCGGGAAAGGAAAAACGCTCTGGAGAGAGTACTCCGAGTGCTCCAATGGAAACATTTTGGGAGTGCTTTTACTGTCCGGAAGACAATAAGAGTAGTTACTCCGGGTGCTCCAATGAAAAACGACATAATTCACCCCTTCTGGATTTCAATGGAACATCGAAAATAAATCGTCTTCTGGTCTATGATGTATGTGTTCGTAAAACCTAAACAGGGGAAATGAAATAAACAAAAAATTTGCTTTTTTTTCATATATCTTTGAAAAGTTGTCCGATGTAAGAGTTTCTATCTTTCAATGAATTCGAGTGGATTCCGAAATGAAATCGGGAAGAAAAAAGCACTCCCAAAAGGGTACTCAGAGTGCTCCAATTGAACATTTTGGGAGTGCTTTTACTATCCGGAGACAAAAAGAATACTCTGAAACAATTTGGGAGTGCTTTTTCTGTCCGGAAGACAAAAGAAGTACCCATTTCTGCCGAATGGAAAACGACATAAGGATTTTTCCTAAAGTGGGGAATGCTGTCACTGTGATCAATGAAAAAGCTTTATGCCAGTTACACAATCAAGCATTGGACTTGATTCCCTTTGAGGCATAGGAAGTCAATGAATCTTATCACAATGCTGCAATGCATTTTGACTTTCAAATGAGACACGTAAAAACAGATCGTTATATTAAAGTATGGACTTTCAAACTTTTTCTTGATTTAGGATTCGTGTATATGGTAAAATTTGAGTTTTTGGTTGGAATGAAAGGTCAAAGGTTTTTGGGAATAAAAAAATAAACTTATTACGTCTGCTATGGATTCTGGTAGTTAAGTGAGGTACACCAAAGAAAGTGGTAGTGATATAGAAAGCGGTTGGTGGTACCGGCAAATATTTAGTCCGTTGCATTACCTATGTTACAAGAGCGGGCAAGTAAAGCGGGCAAATCAAGAACGTGACGGAATTTTTTTTTTTTTTTTTTTAATTCTGGCTCTCCAAGGCGATTTCGACCTAAAAGATCTTTTGTACCGTATGGGCCAGAAAAGTTTAAACTAGTAGATTTTCCACTTTCCGTGTAAAGCGGACAATTTTACCAGTAGAAGAATTCTTTATGTCCTCGGGGCTCATTTGCTCCCTGAAAAAGATCTTCTTTCTAATTCCATTAAGGGCTGGACATTCACATAAAATGTGTTCAGCTGACTCGTCCTCTTCAAGACAGAGTCGGCACTCAGGAGAGTCTGATATTCTCATTTTGTGTAGATGATATCTTAACCCATGGTGACCAGTAAGGTAACCTACTAGGTTTTTGATATAATGCCTGCTTAGGTTTAGACATTTGCTGGCATTTTTATTGAAGGGCCGAATGGCTCGTTTGGCCTGTCTTAGACCTGGGATGCTTTCCCAAAGATAGATACATTTTCTATGTTCCCAGCTTTTAATTGCTGCCGTTGCTGCTGATCTAGGAGTGCAGCAGAAAGGTTCGGGACCAATGAAAGGTGTTTCTGAACCTTTTCTGGCCAGTTCGTCGGCCTTTTCGTTACCTTCTACCCCGACATGACCCGGAACCCACCATAATTTGGTCTTGTTTCTTATTCCGAGTGTTTGTAGGGTATTGAAGCAGTACATGACTGATTTGTAGTCAATGGTATACGAGCTAAGGGCGTTTATATCTGCTTGACTATCCGTGAAAATATGGATGGTTGCACCTTTTATGCCAGATAAAATAATGTGGCTGGCGCATTCTTGAATGGCGTGGAGCTCCGCTTGAAATACGCTGGGACTTTTTCCCATGGGTATCGTAAAGCTTTTGTGTGGTCCGTATATTCCCACTCCTACCCCCGTTTCCATTTTAGAACCATCCGTATACCACTTTATACCGTTGTGGCTGTTTGGTGGGTTATTACTAGCCCATGCTTCTCTCTTGGGGATCTCCGTGGAGAACCGTTTGTTGAAGCATAGTGTTTTTTGAATGCGGTCTGTGACCGCGCAGTTCATGTTAAGTTCTGGCAGTTCATCGAGAAGGGTCTTTAGTTCCGGGTGATCATTAAGACTTATCTCGTTTAACTGTATTAGACTTATTGCACTGCGGATCGACACTTTTTGAATGTATATGTGGAGAGGTGTAATTCCTGGTATTGCCTCTATGGCAGCTGTTGGACAGGTTCGAATGGCTCCGGAGATACCAAGGCACGCAAGCCGTTGTACCTTTTTGAGTTTCTCTATTGCGACCTTTTGTGTGGATTTTGTCCACCATACTATGCAGGCGTATGTTATAATGGGTCTTATCATCACTGTGTAGATCCAGTGGACGATCTTTGGAGAGATTCCCCAGGTTCTGCCATATGTGCGACGACATGCCCATAAAGCTCTATTAGCTTTAGTGATTTTGTTATTTATGTGAGAGTTCCAGTTAAGTCTCTTGTCTAGGATTACTCCAAGATACTTCACTTCGTCGGAATACTCTACGACCGTGTCGTTTATTGTGATTAGGCCTAGGTCTAATTTCCTCCTTTTAGTGAAAGGAACGATGACGGCTTTACTGGGATTTATGGAAAGATTTTCCTTGATGCACCAGTCTATGGCTGTCTTTAGAGCATTTTTAATTTTTGATGTGACTCCATTTGAGTCTTTGCCCCTGACTATGATGACAATATCATTGGCGTACCCAATAGTAGTATACGGTATTGTGTGTAGACGGGAAGTTACGAGGTGTACATTTTTACAAAGAACGCGACGGGCAAATGAGATAGACATGAAATTAAATATATTCCTGATTTTTTGTTTTATTTCAATGGTTCGTGACCAAAAAAATGCGTTAAACTGTTAAAAAATTGATGTTGCCCGTCTAAAGATATATTATATATAATACACGAAACTAGAAAGCTAGCTAGCAGCTGCCTGTGTTCTGTTTGGAATCAGAGATCGCGACGTGCAAACGTGTGTTCTGCCCGCACCGCCAGCCCGCGTTCTGTTTGACCAAGACTTAATAATTGTATTGTGTACACATCCTTACAAATTACAAAAAGTACACAGCCTTATAAAAACCACTCAAAATGTAGTCACTGCATAAGAAAAAAAATTCATTAAAATAAGGGGAATTTTGTAGAAAAAATAATTTTCTAATGTTGGTTATACTGCTGTTTGGATTTTAGGTACTAAACTAATTCCTAGAGGACTTCGCCTAAAAAAAACCAACAACCTACAGAATGGACTACCTCTTTATCGTTGTCAATGAATTATAAATTAAAATATTAATAACCGTGCTTGCGCCTTTCTGTTGTCCGAGTGAAAATCAAAGTGTTACACGTTTTAGTGCAGTACCTGGTGCAAGTAATAAAATATAACTTAAATGCGAAAAACCCGTTCACAGACCCAGGCAGAAAATGCTACGGCCCCGCGAGGCCCTGCATCTTCTCGTGCCGACAGTTCTGCTGCTGTCGCACAGAATCAAATTGAAAAATCCACAAATAATAATGATACCGCTGTAACTAGATCGGCGAATCATCAGAACTGCCTGGCGCCAGAAGTGGATCCCGCAAAGATGAAGGTATGTTAGCCTCCGCGGATTTTTCATCTTTGCTTGTTGGTGGTTTTCAATACTTTTTAGGTATCGAGCGGCATTAATTTCCCTGACCATAATCAATTGTCATCCATTTGTCAAGCTCCGTAGCATCAGCTGCGCGGAGATGGGATATTTATTTATTTTTTTTGTCTAGCATGTGTGGGATATTTTTTAGAGCGTGCGGCGGTCAACTTGCGAATTTTTTGTGATGATTTATTAGGATGAGATTACACCGAAACCAGCGAATAGTTGGTATGTCATCGGAGTTTATTTCAGCTTGTTGCATATAAACTATTTTTTAATTCATTAAATGGTAGCCTTAACTTGTATGGGCTCTTTGAATTTCCCGGTATTTCTGTGGCTATGGGATATTCGTTCTCATTGGTCAGTTCCCAAACCATCCGCCATGTTCAATTTGTTCTAACTTTGCGACAGACAGGAGATTTCTTTTCCTAAATTTTGTCAAATTGCGGGTTTGTCGCCAAGTTGATATTGGTAAAACTTTAATAAATTGAAGTGAAACAAGCAAATAAACATTTTTTATGGAAATATTGCTGCGTGCTAATTGAGGTAAATTGCAAGTGAACTGAAAATGTCTGATTTCGAGGATGGGTGTCTGGAATGAAAAAATGCATTTTATACCCCAGTTCTTTTGTTATTCGGTTAACGGGCTTTGATATAATTTTTCATACGACTAATGTATTTTGTTGTGATTAAAAAAAACGCTTCCAAAGCTCATTTGAAATTTGCTTTTTGCCGGCGTGAAGATTGAAATTAAGAAGTTGCTAGTGGTTTGTGGGAACTTTTTCTGTGACGCCACCTGCATTTTCTATTTCGAAGATTGATTGAACTGACAACAATGATCTTTGGTGAATGGGGACGCGTGCTCGGTGAAACTTTTTCTTCCATTTTTGTTGGGTTCCTGTTTGTGAGTAATGCGTTTATTTTAGAAGCGTATTAATATATGGTGGTTCCCCTTGGTTTATCCTAATAAAATGCATTTCCATAGTTGCAAGCTCTGCGTAATGGCGGTTAATCTGTGCCTCTGAAAATGTCTATATATTCTCTGCATTTTTGTTCGTTGTCGTAGGAACATGTCCACACTCCACAATTCATGCAATGGCGGTGTCCTACTAGACGATGGTACTAAAAAAAAGCAGTGCATGTGTGATTCGTGTGGCAATCAATACAAAAAAACAACACTTCTTTAAATACAATGAATATGGCATACAGGATTATCGATCTTTTGTATCGAGATACATGCAACAGACAGGCTTCTGCGTTGCACAATTTGTTGCCGCGGCAAGTTTTCAACCTCACACTTAACACACAACTGATTTTACGCTGTTGTAGCATTTTCAGCACTTCAGCTCATGGTTGACTCTGTTCAAAGTATCGTCTTCTTCTCAGCAATGAGGTTATGTATTAGACGGAGGGATCAAAACGCTCTAACTTTGCTGCATCCCTAGTGATCCACCTATGGGGTTTGCGGTTTGAATCGGTATCTGCAGATCCCCCGATTTTGAATCACTTCGTCATTGAAGCCAATTAATACTGGTGTTGTTGTATTTGCGTGATCGAGGAGTTTTTAGGCCTGCATCCTTTGCGTTTGTATAAAAACGGTGATAGATGTTAGTCGCGATTTTTGTGAAATGCACAAAAGATCGATTACAAGAATTACGCCCAACAGTCTGTTTTTGTTTGCAACAGAAATTATTTTTTGTTTTTGCAGCAAGTATCCGCAACAGCCCTGCTGTGCATGTTATCGAAGGCTATCACCAGTATACAATATTGTTGCTGTTTAACGTGTAAATTCGAGTACTTTTGTGGATGAATTTCTCAAAGAAACGCGCCTATTGCCTTGTTGACGGAGTTCATATAATCTTCATTTTGAACGTGATAATACCGACTTGCTGGACGCGTTTAATTTTTTTGAAATAGGTTCTTTGAAGTGAAGGCTTTCTCGGATCGTTAAACTTCTTACTCGATTAAGCTTTGTTGCTCCTGAAGGCACTTCATCTCAGCTGCCGTTAATTTGCGCTCTTACTTTTTGTAGGCTGTAAATTAATAGGTATAAGCATTAAAGGCTCATAAAGGGCCAAAAATTTACCATTTGATTGTACAAAGGGGAAGTTTTAAGCCAAATCCGAACCGCAAATTTGAGAAGTTTCTCATGACAATACTTTTCGATGTTTGTTAGATGTTCGCAAGAGGTGAGCAGCAGATACAGTGCTGTTTGGCCCCGGCGTGATTTGTTCCTGAGGTCGTTAGATCAACAGACTAAACCACTGCACCCACACGCGATGATTGATATCATCAATTCATGATACCTGACCCTTTTGTACTAAGAAATTAATTTTCGAATGAATTAGAAAACGGGAAGCACAAGTATTCTGTCTTTTTCGGACTAATACGATATCTATTACACTCTGAAACATCCACGCATACATTAGATGCTCGTTGCAGGGCTGTTTGATCCTCGCTTGTGGTGGCTCAGGCAAAGAATGACTGATGCATTTCCTTCAAGCAGATAATCAAGGACTAATAAATATCAAATAAATTAAGACGATTTACTTGCGTTTTGTGGAAGTCTTCGTTGTCTTAGCGCCATCCGTAACAGATTTTTTTGTTGTCTACCAAGGCCTTTAAAAATCAACCAACAACATTGCATACTGCATGCCAATTCTTGATGCACATTCTCTATTTTTAATATTGCTGCACTGATTTGAAATATAATTTTTCGTTTGGACGTTCAAAAATCGTACTGTGATGACATTTCACCTAACATTTTAGTCTGTTTGGTCGTTCAGTTGTTCTTCGATTAGGTTAGGTCAAAAAATAAAAAAAATGTCATTAACGGCCCATAAAGGAGTCTAAAACCTAGCTTCTCCAACCACTTTCTTTGCGAAGACCTCCAATTTTACGCCGAATCCGACCGGCAAATTTGAGAAGCTTCTCATGACAATTGATACTCTTGGATGTTTGTCAGACGTTCGCAAAAGGTGGGGCAGTGGAACAAAACTCAAGATGTTACTTGGACCCGGCGGGAATTGAACCAGGGACCTTTTGATTTTTTTTTTATTTTTTTTTGATTTTTTTTGTAAAAAAGGAAATCCAAATCCCAGAGCACTCAGACTCGGTAACGGTCCATTGTACTACCAGGCAGAAATCCTTCTTTTTGGTGTAGAAGCATATAAATGGGTGGCGTATGTTGTTGTTCCCCGTGGGGATTGAACCTGCACCGCACGGGTCACAAGCCAACACACTAACCTCTACACCGTCGCCACCTCGACCTTTTGATTAGTAGCCCGAACACTAACCATTGAGCCACTGCGCCCGATTAGGTTAGGTCAGAAAGATACAAACCACCCCTATTGCGAGTGTCAATCGACAATTGATAATTGACTATTTTCAATGTGTGCTATTGTGAACGAATCATTTTTATTGATATTCTTGTCAATCGCATTTTTTTAATTGACTGCGATCGACAAAATCCTTTAGAATCGTTCGTTCACAATAGCACACATTGAAAATAGTCAATTATCAATAATTGTCGATTGAAATTCGCAATAGGGGTGTGAATGCGGCAAATTTCTATCTAAAAAAAAACATTTTTTTGCTGAAAAGTCAACTTTTACTGCACTTGTATTACATGTGCGTTGATACATGTAGTACGGCGTGCGTCCCTGCTGCAGATGGTGTTTCAGAATAGAAAAGACAGAATTTTCAAACTGTGTATCCGAAACATTCAGAATAGAATGAATAAAGAAACAGAACTGGAACGAATAAAATGACAATCATTTGTCTCATAAGCAGCGGTCCCATTTAAATCGACAGTATATGTAGTCCATAAGCCAACTAAATGTAGTTACTATAATTACATTTTTTTCTATTTATTTAACTCGCAGGTAATATTCAATTAAAACATAACAAACAGTAAATGAAGGGTATTTCATTAGCGACTTGATAACTTCAAACTTTCAGTGTGAACGCACCTCTAAACCGACTACCGAACTGTTAATTTCAAAATATTCAGTAAAATTAACACTTTCATTATGGTGAAGTACATGAAGGAACAATGTTTACAAATAATTAAAATTTACTACCGTAATTTTGAGTCTGTGGTCGCAACTTTAAGAGCGTTAACGCCAATTTTCGGCCGTAATTTTCGTCCCAGTAGACAAACAGTTCGTAGTCTAGTGAGAAAAATTGAGTCATAATATTCGCTGCTTGATGTTGCCAGTGAGACTACGTTTTGCACGAAGTATGAAGAATATTGCTGCCGTAGAGGCGGCCGTTGCAAACCACCAGTATACAATGTTGTTGTGTCACTAAGTGATTGGCAGGTCGTGCGTTCGAATCCCGATCAGGGCCATGATTTTTAAATTGAATACACACCACAAAACAGTTCTTCCTAAAGCAATTTAGGCGCCACCTGTGGAGAACAAATTCCATCGCACCAAACTTCTTTCCTATCCTTCCTTGCTTTCATGCAGTAAGTAGCACCTAAAAACAGGTAATGAATCATTTGCTAGGTGCTGCTTGCAGCAACAAATAAAACAATGCTTACGCTGTGGTTACATTAAGGTAAGGTAAGAAAAAAGAAATCTCTTTAGCGAACGCCAGTTATAAAAAAAAGCCAAATCAGTCAATTTCACGGCGTTCTCAGGAATTTGGCACCTCCCAGACCACATTATGGCGAATCTTGGCCTACACCCTTACAAGACCAAGCTGACTCAAGAACTAAAGCCACTTGATCATATGAAGCAACGTACGTTCTCGAATTGGGCTCTGAACATGATGGAAGAAAATGAAACATTTCATCGCAAAATCATCTTCAGCGAAGAAGCGCATTTTCGGTTAAACGGCTTTGTCAATAAGCAAAATATGCGTTACTGGTGAGAACCCTCATGTGCTTCATGAAACAGCACTTCATCCCCAAAAAGTAACTGTTTGGTGCGGTTTTCATGCTGGTGGAGTCATTGGGCCGTTTTTTTCGTCGATGAAAATTACCGTCACGTTACGGTAAAGGGTATTCGCTACAGAGATATGTCGGAAGGTTATTTCATTGAGCAATTGCATGAATATGACATCAGTGATATTTGGTTCCAGACGTTTCACCCAGATGTGGTGGAGAAGGATCGTCAGTGGATTACCCAACACATCCAATCCATAGGCCGCTATATTGGCCTATATAGAAAAAACAAACTTTTGTACTAAATTAGGGGATAACGGCAGACTATTGAGGTTTCGCTTTATAACCAGAAGACATCATTGTGTTTTGGAAGCATTTAATTCCAACCTAATGGTTGTACACCGCTGAACTTTGCTGTCAAGATCGGAATTCAATGCGCTTAACATACGTTGCCGTTCCAGTTCCACACCCGAAAATGATTGGCGTGACCCATAAAACGGATATAAGAAGTTGAGGGTACTGTCATCTGTGAATAAATGAATTCTATTCGAAAAAACAGACAAGAGATCATTTATTAAAATGAGAAAGAGAGTCGGAGATAAAACAAAGCTTTTTTGAGGAACATTTATTTGGTGAGTTGCAGACTTGTAATTGTCCAAAACAACTTGAATAATACGGTCCGAGAGTTTTCTATTCCATTGAAGAAAAGTGTCATCTAATCCAAATGCAAGCGTTTTCGACAAGAGAGCTTGATGCCAAAAATGCCTTTGAAATATCAAACGCACAATCTTACTTTCACCACCTCTAGATAAGTCATCAAATCACCAGTGGACCTGTTGCTGCGAAAACCATACTGCCGGTCATTAACAAGTTTTTGGAATCATTATGAAGTTATTCCATAAGCTGACGTTTAATTAGCGTTTCCAGTACTTTGGAAAGGTCAATTGGTGGGTAAGAGGAGGACAACCATCCTATGGATGTCATGGCTTACACTGTTTACATATGAAATAGATATCAGACCTTTTGTTTACCAAATCATAATAAATAAGACCCCTGCACAGCACACTAGCCAGTTATCGTCGGTGCACTCATTTTTCTTTTTTAAACAACCGATACAATATTCTTATTGTACGAGTATTGTAATTTATTCATGTTTCTCTTCCTCTTCTTCGACCTGTGTAAACATTTTATTCATACGTTCACATTATCCACACAAACAATTTAATCGTATTTAAGCAGTTATGCAAAACACTTTTTCGCGTTGCGGCGGTTAGATATTTGATATATATAAGAAATTATTAGCATCGCTATTGTGTAAATCGCATTTGTTTGCCGCAATAGTCTTTTTTAAACAAACACATACCAGTAATCATTGCTAACGCCTTGTTTTTTTTCTTCCATCTAGGAGTACCAGGATATGATCCAGACGCTTCGAGTCGTTGATTTACATAAAATTCTACAGTTTTGCTGTATATCGGTTGCTGGAAAGAAACACGAACTTAAACAGCGTGTTCTTGAGTTGCTGAAGAGAAATTTTGAGCTGATTTCAGCGAAACTCCGCGACATCTACAGGTCCTCATTGTAAGCTTGAGGCTTATACATTTTATATTTCATTTAATGTTATTAAAATAGCTTATCAGAAACTTGGCTGCGCAATTGTTCGTTCTGCGCAATTTCTGCGCGAAGACACTTGTTTTCTGTCAAAGATCAAGCAACTGTGTCGCGTTTCACTTATTCTTTACCAGAACTAATCTATTTATTAAAATTCATTTAAAACTGAATCCTCCCATTAACTGTACGTTCAATCTCTTTCTTTGCAGAGCTGACTTCTATCCAGATATAAACCTTCAATACGGGCCGACCGAACCTAAGAGAATGTTTACGCAGATGCAGATGCCCACGGTGCAATCGTCGGCGGATGTACGTTCTTCTATGGTCGGTGTAGGCGGAGTAGCCGGCAATATGGGTGTTCCGTTTCAACATGCAATTGGAGCATCGATGCCTATACATCCGGATGTGCGTCTCAAAAAGTTGGCATTCTATGATGTACTTGCCACCCTCATAAAACCATCATCATTGCTGCCGCGCACCAATCAACGTATTCAAGAGGTCCCATTCTACTTCACACTCACACCGCAGCAGGCAACAGAAATTGCAACAAACCGTGACATTCGTAATGGGTCCAAAGTGGAACATTCCATTCAAGTGCAACTAAGGTTCTGTCTGCTGGAAACATCGTGCGATCAAGAGGACTGTTTTCCATCGAATGTTGTTGTTAAAGTAAACAACAAAATGTGTCCATTACCAGTAAGTTTATCCCTGATCATTAAAAGCTTTATTAAAAGTGTTAATATTTTCTTTTAGAATCCCATTCCAACAAATAGACCAAACGTCGAGCCAAAGAGACCACCACGCCCGGTCAACGTCACTTCGAACGTTAAACTCTCTCCCACCGTGACAAATACCATAATCGTAAGTTGGTGTCCAGATTTCACAAGAGGCTATTGCCTTGCGGCTTACTTGGTAAAGAAACTAACATCAGCCCAATTATTACATCGTATGAAGACAAAAGGTGTCAAGCCGGCCGACTATACAAGAGCGTTAAGTAAGTGTTGCCATAAGTTGCGCCCAACAACTGGAACTATATTGATAAATGTTTTCAGTTAAAGAGAAGCTAACAGAAGATGCTGACTGTGAGATTGCCACAACAATGCTGAAGGTCTCCTTGAACTGTCCGCTAGGCAAGATGAAAATGTCCATCCCATGTCGAGCGTCGACCTGTTCGCATTTACAATGTTTCGATGCTAATCTCTTTCTACAGATGAATGAGCGTAAGCCTACATGGAATTGTCCAGTTTGCGATAAGCCAGCGATTTATGATCATTTAGTTATCGATGGGTAAATTTGATACTTGACTTGGCTTCCTTCTCTGGGCTTATAAATCTATACATTGTTTCAGATATTTCCAAGAGGTTCTCGCTTCGTCATTGCTGGGATCAGAAGACACCGAAATTCAACTTCACAAGGACGGTTCTTGGAGTACACACAATCTAAGAAATGAGACGCAATTGATCGACACACCATCCAAACCTATCGAGAAAGTTGAAGTTATTGCAGATGATATTGGTAAGTATTGCGGTCCTAAAATAATGATGCTCTGATTTTGTCAAGAGACGGTTTACTACCAGTCTTTTCGAGAATAAAAAATAGTCCTTAGTTGTACAAAGTTCAAGCCGACCCAAGGTTTTATTAAACGTGTTACCAAATGCTAACCAATATGGGTGAAAAGTCCTCGAAATACTTCTCGAGTAGAGTCACTAGGTTAGGTTTAGGTGGCTGTCGGCAGAAGCCGACACACTTAGACCAATTTAGGTCCATTGTGATACCACATATGTATTATCTACCTCAACTCTGTAGATGGGACTGGTCAATGACACGCGGTTGTTCTCAAAAGGTCCCCCATCTACGTACTAACCGCGCCAAACGTCGTTGAATTGCGGTGATTTGACGAGAACCGATTAACTCGACATGGTATGGCCGTTGGTTAATGAGTAGTCACTGTTTCAAGTGATTTTGTTTGACGAAGATGGTATTACCTATCACGCTAAGACCATATGACTTGGACGACAAGCTTGGCATGTCTTTACCTGCAGAACTCCTCGTGTCGTATTGCAGTCTTTTTGACAGTATTAAGTCTTTTTGAATCATTCAAATTACTTATTGAACGGGCTTCCGACCAGTGGAGAGCACATCCAATCTCTTCAATACTGAGCGGTGGAACAGGTTGTTGATAACATGTATGTATTTGTTACCTTTTAAGCAATGTGAAATGTCGACAAATCGTTGCGAGAAATGAGCGGTCGGGGCCATCCATTTTATCGCTACGAGAATGTAGAACAGTAAAAGTGAGAAAAAAGTTCTAGAAAAATTAATTTCTCTGTTAGCGACATTAATGCTCTTGAATTAAGAATAATGCATGATGATGTCATAAACCGCGAAAAAGAATCGAATTCTTCGTCATTATAAGCACTCTTCTCTATATTCCGATTGGATTCTGAATGCAAAGCTTCCAAATGAAATTAATCTTTCTTCTCAGTTGGAAAGCGACACTAAATTCGTCGGCGTGCCATGTGTATGTGCATTCAGCGATGCCTCGTTGTCGTTCCACAAATTCTGTAACGAGGAGAATAAGCCTATCAAAATTTTCCAGTGCCTTTTGTTTGATAAGTGATAAAACACGTTCAGTTATGATGATGAAGTTTTGAAAATACATTACATTAGCCTAGCTCTCGTCGATTTACATTGAATGGTTGAATTAAAAAAGCAAATTTGTGATTTCTACTACGTGAAGTGGGGGCTGGAGTGCTGTTTCGAGAATTGCCGCAGCCGATCATCAGACTCCTTATCAATTGTAACGTTCAGACACAGTGCTTTCCCGAAGTAACGGGAGAGAAGGGTCCGACTAAGATTAAAATAAGATTATGGTTACTATTTTGTATCAACTTTATATTATTATACATATTATGCCTTACTGCCCCATACAGGGCCTGAACTTAGCTTCTGCAACCACTTTCATGCGAAGTGGAGGGGACCTACAGTTTTACGCCGAATCCGAACGGCAAATTTGAGAAGCTTTCTTATGACAATTTGATACTCTTGGATGTTTGTCAGACGTTCGCTAGAGGTCTCTCAAGTGGTCCACCATCTAAGTACTAACCACGCCATACGTCGTTTAATTGCGGTGATCGAACGAGAACCGATTGATTCGATGTGGCAAGCTCGTTGGCACTTTAGAACAGGTCCTTTTTCTTTGTTTGATTTAACTCTGAACTATTCTTGGCGACCTTTGATAAGTTACATGTTTCCTACTTTTTACCAATTCTTGCTTACGTGTCGCAACTTGCAAGACCCCTTTTTATATATTAAATTTTCCCCACTATCTTCTTCTATACATCTCTTTCTCTTTATTGCATGCAGATGCATGCCCTGCGGTCTTGGGAGTGTTATTGCCCTGTATCGGTGCCATATGTCGCTCATTAGTAAATAAATTAATTGTTTCGCAATAACCGACTGCATATGGCGCTTAACAAAGAAGTTGATTTCCCTTCAATGAATCGATTCGATGACGACGTTCGGAAGTCTGTTGTTGCGGATCACAACGTAATGATTTAACTATCAAATATCAATCAATCCATAATAATAATTAAAACCCTCTATAAAGTAAGAGGGTTATCCAAAAATTCCGACCGACGAATAGTCATCGACCGGGGGTTTTAAATGTAATGGTTGTCAGCATCAATGTCCTCACTAAACGTTCATTGGGCATTATGCTCCCCAGGACAAGGAAGAATGATTGGTGTATGTTTTTGGTACTTAGGAAACATTTTACTCAAAGTGAGTGTGAAGTATATTTCAGCAAATGTTCACTTCAAAATGTAAACCCTACCAAAATATGAACAGCCTTTGCAAAAACGCCAAGTTTTTAATAATTATTATATTGCCTTTATATGGAACTGGAGTGTTTAATTTAATTAAAAGTGCGTCAGTGGGAAGAACTAGATCTTGTTGGAATCTACAGTAATTGAATCTTATTACATGCAAATCAACACTAAGGAGAGCTAAAATTATCTCTTACATCTTAATGTATTTAATCTCTTACAACCAATCGGTTTCTTTTAATTTCAGAACTAATCACCGATGACATCAAACTACCGACAAAGGCTCCTCCGCCACCAATAATTTCCAATGAGCCGACATCAACAACCAGCAGTGAAACGGTAAGTTCTATAAATTCAATATCAATATCACCAAACCCATATCGCATTTACTTAACACTAGGTCGATCTAACACTCAGCGATTCAGATGATGATCTCCCTTTGGCTAAACGAAAGACAACTGGAGCATTGGCAAAGAATGCAGCGACTTCATCGGCCGTATCCACAAGCAATGGACAGAGATTAGCGTCTACGCAACAGCACTTATCCACAGGCGGTACGTCCTATAAAAATATGTATTAGAGTATTTTTATTTTCCTTATTTCTTTATTTAAGTTGTGCTTATTTCTTTATGTTTGTAGTTTTTAGTTATAACCGGAAATTGATTTAATGTTTGCTGTTAGTGAGTTCATCCAAATTTTTTGTAAATCGTTCGTTGAATGGAATAAGTTTTGGGAAAGAAGTTTGAATTGAATCCTTATATGTAGTTTTCCACTATTCATATTCTTCTATGGTGATGGTCGACAAGTTAAGCAACCATAGGGCAAACACCGTTTGTTTTCTCATCCACTGTAGGCGGAAATAAATTTCAACAAATTTCTCATTTTCTTTTTTTGTCAGTCAGTCAGTGCTTTTCTCAATTTTTCGTCACGAAATTTTAAATGTATTTTTGCGGAATTTTTTTTATTTAAAAATATGGCAAATTATGGCACTATCGTAGAAACGCTTCTCATCATCTGGGCTGGAATGTACATGCATTTAAATCGAATAAGTTTTATCGACTTGAAGCCTTCAAAATTACCAGCTCTTGAACCGAATGCAGCGTCGAGCGTATTTGTCTTCTCGACATTGAACATTTTGGCAAAATTACGAACATATATCTGGCCGAGTTGTCTGCCAAAATCCAAGCGAATAATTAAGTTCCTGGTTGAGTTGAGCGTGTCGCTATATACAACTGATTTTTTGGTTTGGCAGTTTTGGATACCAGCATTAAGGTGTTTGAATTGGGGTAGTGATGTCTTGGGGCGCTATGTTCTGGTGGAAAAAAAAGAATTCCCCTGGCAAAACACATTGTCCATATCCAATTGGATACGCAATGAGGGATATTATGGCGCTCGTTTTGGTCTGGCATTGTGCACTTTTATCTTAATGACTGAATTGACTGGATTTTTTGAAATACTCAAGAAGCTTGCAGTGACATTAGTTCAAAATGTTGAAGTTCATGCGAATGACGCGGTCCAGTTGTCAATCTCAAAAGTTTTTGATTCGAGGGAAAATGCAGCATATTTACAAAGCGTCGACGAAGAACAATACTACAAAGTGACTGGACGTGGGAACCGTAAAATAACTGTCTCGAAAAAAGTACGTTTGCCAAGGAAAAGAGTTAATGTTAATTCACAGACATGAAATTAATATCAATGTTGGGGGGAAGAAGATAAAATGATTTTGTAAATAAACATTCTGTAATTGATGTATTCCTGGATGCTTTTTGACAATGTGTTGGTTTACTTATGTTGTGAACGATTCTGTTAAGGCGCATAGTTGTTTTGATTTCTTAAGTTATACTTCGTTTGAAGCGATGCAGGGACGGGCTAAGAATATCTACGCCGCCCCGAAATAACACGTTGGCGACTACGCGCGGTAGAAGTAATACTTTATGATGTATGGATCAACATTGTCAAAAGCACTAACACATCACAAACCATTTAAATACATCACAAACTTGTGAATTTTTATTACGTTTGATATGTATATTTTAAATATATGTACACCATTTATATTTACATTAGTAACCATCTTTTTTGACGGCAATTTTGCGGGATATTCAAATGGGGAAAAATCGATTATATAAGGAAATCAAAAGTAAAAAAAAATTCTGAGGCGAATTCATATTTTATTTGTCAAAAATACTTGTACGCCTATACCAATCAATTAAGCAACATTGTTACAACTTCGTCGTTGTCGTCGCCATCATCTTCAAGGTCAATCGCATTCGCATTGGTTATTTCTCCTTTTTGACAAGTTAGCGAAATAAATCTGGCTTCGTTTTTATTGGTAGAACTCTACGCATGAATATGTCAAATTGCAATTCACCATGTCGACTTTCGAGACTTCTTCCGCATATATAATATATGCCGCGTGCTGTCATCGTTCAGTTCGCCACAAATCAAACTCAAAATACTATATACGTCGACAATTTTGTATGAAAAAAATTATTTAGAAAATGTTCGCGGGATGGTGAGCTGAGAAAAAAAAGAGTATCTCGCGAAATAAGGATAAATGAGCATAATGCAAAATTCTTACTTAACGGGCTGCCGACCCGTGAAGAGTTTCTGCCTCAGTCACTGTAGCCTTCCATCCTATGAGATCCAATACACTGCTTCCAGTTGTCCAGACCTAGCGCTCTGGCATCCGCGATGTCTTGGTATTTAAAACTAACTTTCGGTCTTTCTTCCTTTTCCAACCTGGAGGTTGGAATTAAAAGATTCTCTTGGCTTGAGCATTATTGTCCAGTTGTTCGATGTGGCCGAGTCGATCTTTGAACCAATTTGTTTTGCTAAACCGAAGTAACAATAATTTCCTAGGCAATTTTCCGTCGGATCTCCTCTGAGGTGTTATTCGTGGCGTTGATGTTTACTCCAAGTTAGATGAACTCCTTTACTACCTCGAAGTTATTGCAATCAACGTAGACGTTTTGTCCTATGCGGGGGAAAGATATTTGTTTGTTGGCAGCATGTATTGGGTCTTGTCCTTAGACCAACTAATTTTGCGTTTTCGATCGCCGTAAAAACCATCTAAAATGGTACGCTAATGTCTCTTTCGTTTTCATACCCCATTAGCTAGAGTGATCTATTGAAGAAATTGCCTTCTGTGTTGACATTTACACACATATGGTTTGTGAGTATGATCTACATTTCCAATAGCACTACCTGATTGAACTCTTTGTCAAAGAATCACTGCACTGATGTACTGATTTACAATTGATCTTAATGTTTTCTTTCTTCCCTACACTTTCGTACACATTCCACTGATGTCAGTTTGGTGTTTTTTTCTCTGATGTCAGTGTTTCTTTTTCACTGGTACACCGAGTTGTTTTGCTTCAGCTTCTTTTGCTTCCTTTTCCACAGTACTTCCGGTACTTTTCAGAATTAGTACTTGCCTTCTTTGCCCTCTTGCGAATGCCTGACAAACATCCAAGAGTGTCAATTGTCATGAGAATCTTCTCAAAAATTTGCCCTTCTGAATCGGCGTAAAATTGTACACTTCGCACAAGAAAGTGATTGGAGAAGCTAGGTTTTAGGCCCTCCTATATGGTCCGTTTATGCCTAATATTTGTATTTATTTTTTTCTTTGTACGCAATTTTCAGAAAAAGTGCTTGCATTATTGAAAACTAGAATAGAGACGAAATATATACATATTAATGATGCTCAAATTATGGAGTTGTCAAAATCTACACTGATCATTGTCAATTACGAGTATTATTATTGAATTTCATGAAAGGTCTTTAAACTCATACTTACGGATATGTAACCTGTTTGAAAATATAAATTATTTGAGATTAATAAATCGTAAAAATACTGAAACACACTTATTTAGAAAAAAATTGATTTCAAATATTTTTAAAACACAGTCAAATTGATGATGAAAAATTAACCTCAAATATTCAAAATTGGACTTGGTGAAAATACAGTAAAGGTTAAATGTTCGTTGTTGCTGAAGTCGCGGGCGAAGCATGTAGCGGAAATTCGACACCATAAAGTCAGTTGTTAAGGTGAATACGCTTAAGGCGTTTTTTTGTATATAATAAAATAAACTAGATGTATTGTATACAATACAGTTAACCCTCGTATAACGATGTAGTAAGGTTCTCAAGAAACGGCGCGTTATACAAAATCGTATAACTTGATACTTGGGGCACACACTAAAGGTGTGGTTACGTTTACCTCAAAAAATGCATCTAAATTTTTTAAATAAGTACAAAAATTAAGCTTTCATACCAAGCGCAGAATATTCTTACTAAACACGTATCCTACCTACCAGACATAAAAATGCCGCATAAATAAACAAAACCCGATGGGTATTTCAGCGAGCCAACATTAAATGTAATTTTTACAAGTCATACATACTGAATATAGCCGAGCACCCCGATAAACAGCGCTTGTCGTAGAAGGCGACTAAGGGGAAAATATATCCAAGCAATTAAACATTCAGGTGAGCCTAGCGTCACGTTTCACATGTTAATACTGTCCAGTAAGTGTGCATGCAAATCCGTGGGTTGACACGAGATCACCGGTGTCGTAAAAGGACGATCAAACAAAAATCAATAAAGGGGTATGCACATGTCAAAATCATAGAAAAGAGGCAGGCCTAATAACTCCAAATGCAATAACACCAGCATTTGATCGGCCTAAGTGATGAAGTGATCTCAAACCGGGAAACCTGCTGATGTCGATTGAGGTCGAAACGGCGAACCTCACAAGCAGCCCACTAGGGATGTAGTAAAGTGAGAGAGTTATGATTCCCTAATCCTGGTCGAAACCTCGCATTAAAGGAAGAAGAAGATACATACTGAATAAAACACAAAACTTGTGAATGTGTTAAATGATAATTCTCCGAATCACAGTAATGCGATAGGCATATACATTTTTCGCGTTATAAAAGAACGAAAATCGCGTTAAAGCGAAACCGCGTTTTGAAAATACCGCGTTAAACGAGGGTTTACTGTACAACCAAAAAGATAGTACAGAATAAAAGTTGCAGTTAACAATATTTGTTTAAATAAATACATAATAACTATTATGCTATGTATTTGTAAAACTCCGCTTGCGCTTTGCGACCACTTATAAAGGGTGTCCCAAAATGTACGCAAGTTTTGAATAAAATAGAAAACACTTTTTATTCCTTAGGCTTAGATTATTATTTTTTTATTGAATCATTAGCCGTGTCCTGGTTATGTATGGAAAAGCACATCGGACAAATGGCCTCCACGGCTTTGCTGGCACATACAAACTCTTTGGTCGAAATTTTCCTTGAACATGTGTCTGAATTTCCTCTGTCAATGCAAGGGTTGTTGTGCCCAGTCTCTCTGAATTTTTCAATAACATTCTTCACAGTTGAATACTCGTAAGTTAAATCAACAATCCGAAAATACTTTGTAGGGAATTTTCGAACTGTGGCCGCCAAACTTTCATTATTTTTGAAATATTGTTCAACAATTAAAATTCGTTGTTCTCTCGTGTAATGCTCCATTTTTATTAATCCTAATCTGGCAGCTGTCAAATTATTCGTTTAGGGTTGCAAATAGTTAACTGCACAAATTGGCGACAAATTTAAATCTTGGGTTAATTTTGGGACATCCTTTATTTCGGAATAAGCTGGACGGGAGGTAACCTTTTAAAGCCTAATTATTAATAAAGTATTAAATACCTAGCGCGTTGTAAATTTTCACTATTGTCTATTTACGAATATTTGGGGTTAATTTTCCATCAAACAAATATCAATCAATCGAATTGTTCTCTTTTTTCATCTTTATACGCAATAACGTTCTCAAACTTTTCTTTGAAATGAGAGGATTCTCTCTCGATTTCGGAGATTTGACCATTTTCATTATTGTGTACACACAAGAGTACGCGCACTGGGACGGGACCCAAGTGTGTTTCAGTACTTTTGCTATTTTTTTTTATCTCGAATAAATTGTATTTTCAAACATCTGACGTTACTATTCCGTTAGGATGACAATGATCAGTTTAGATTTTTACAACTCAATAATTTGAGCGTCATTAATATGTGATTTCGTCTCTATTTTAGTTTTCGATTGGGCAAAGTCTAATTCTGAAAAGTGCCGGAAGTACAGACTGCGGAAAAAGGCTGAAAAAGAAGCTGAAGCAAAACAACTCGGTCTACCAGTACAAAATAAACACTGACAGCGGATCGCCTTCAAAAGTGTAGCGAATTAAAATCAATTGTTAATCAGGATCCATTAACTTCAAGTGCTTTAGTGAACCCAGATGTGTGTGCAAAGATTCTTGGACCAGCAGTTCAATCAGTTAGTGTCATTTGCAATGTGTACATCACAAACCATATGAATGTAAATGTTACATACATATGAACCAACTTCTTTCTCTATTTCATGACGAGGTTATGATCTGGACTTAAATGATCATAACCCTCACACTGTACTGCATCCCATACTGGTCAGCCTGTGGGGTTCGCCAGTTTGATCTCAAAAAGTTCCTGGCTCTCTTTCGGGATTGTAAGGAAACGTTGATTGATATTGCCTTTGTGACGAATTTAATTTTTGGAATAAATACTATATTGCATGCTACATAGGCCCAAGCTTTAAACATTGATAATTTGTGTACACTCGATAAGGGAACATTATGCCAAATGTATAACTTAAGTCATTTCAAACTTTTGAACCGACAAACAGCACCCCATATATGATGAGCCTTTCCTGGCAAGTACATCCGCTCTTTCATTAACCTCGATACCTACGTTGGTACAAACTCATGCCAGGGTTACATAGTCTAATACCATGCCAACCTATTCAGCTTAATTATAGCCTCCTCTGTAACTCTAGATATTCTTATTTTCAAGGGTGAACTATTAATAAAAGTTTCGCTGTTTTGTTTTGTGAAATTCCAGTAAGTGGACGACTAAAAAATATGACAAATGCCTGTCTTTTTTTTTTAGTGCTGGAAAAATTTTCTTCGTTCCATGCAAAATATTTGTCGACAAATATAACAGATTCTGTGTTAAGATACAACTGCCGTTTGTGCGAGAATTCGTTCGAAATGCGTATTTAGACTTCAGGCGAACAAATCGTATTCAATTTAATCAAAGTAGATTAAAAAAAAAAAAACTATTCAATTCCATTTCTGGTGATGGCCTGGTCCCATTGTGTGTATTTCAAAATTAGTAATGTGTTCCATGTTCTTTGTCGTCCTGTATATTAAAAAAATTTATTCCTATTTTTTTCTTTTGTTCTCTCCTCATTTTCCCTCTCATAGCGGCTTTCATGGACGCGTTGATAAGATCACTTTTAAATAAAAAATAAAAATGCATTTTCTGGTGGCAAGCAACTAATAATTGAAAGCCTTTTAATTTAACAACTTCGTAGTAGTTAAAAGTTGTTTTTCTAGTTCAAACGTTTTAGTTTGCCTGGATTTGTTGAACAGTCCTTATAACTTTAACTTACCTCAAACTGGCAAATTATATGGTTCAAGGTGGCGAAAAACAATACAAACAAAATTAGCATAAGGTGTTTTTAATAATAACGAACTGGTGTAAAATGTTGTTGGTAGTTTAGATTATTCAGACCAGAGTAGGGCCACAATAAAATAAAATATTCACTAACAACAACTCCTGTGGATTTCAGTCGACGAGCATATGATTTGCATATGTTTTCGGAAATGTTAAAAAAATCATTTTTCCGCATTCTGTATGTCTTTTGACTAACCTAACTTAAGTATCACTGCCTACGAGCTTAGGAAATGTCACATGAGTACGATTTTTGAAATTTCTCGTCGATTGCGTATCGTATCGTATCCATAAAATCATTTGATTGTCTTCGTAAAAGCTTTCAATTCCACGTATGTTAGAAATCTGAAATCCAAAATATATATCACATATATATAATACTCTTATCCCTATTCTCTCTGGCAGAGATATTTCGTCTCGCCAATGAACTGATCGACCTCACACTTGATAACATGAAACAGGATTTTAATCTCGAGGTGACTTTACTTTTGCAGAAATTCAGATAATGAAGCCTCTTCCACCACGCTAATTAAATTATAAAAGAGTTTCCATTTTTAACTTATGTTTTTGCTTTATTTATTTATATTTCTTCTTCTTTTTTCACTGTTTGTATTGCTATGATTATTTATATTTTTTTCATTTGCGATAAATTGTTGTTACCTTACCAATTGCCAATAAATTTATACATTTTCTCTTATACATTCTTTTTGGCCGAAATAAACAATATTTACTTACCAACTATAGTGGATGATAATAAAGTGGAAGAATGTGATGAGGGTGTACAATTCATGGAGCATGATTCAGCTAGTAATAACTAGAACACATCTAGTTTATTTGTTGTTTTCTTCTTCGTTTTCTTCTATCACAATTTCTCTCTCTCTCTCCCCGTTTTTAGCCAATTATTTAGTTGTAAAAAACCCGAAACGGAAAAATTAATACACATAGAACAAAAGAATTTATTTAAGTTAAAGAGAATACGATTTTTTTCTTCTTTTAGATGAGGAATAATCAGAAAAAGTTTTATTTTTAAATTTATGTTCCTCTTAAAAACACTCATCATCATTCGTCATTTCTGTTCATACGCTTTGTTTTTTTTTTTAGTTTTGCTTAACAAAAATATCATTCAACGCAAGACACGAAATAGAAGAATTTAATTATCATTGTTTTTTTTTTATAATTATTTATTAAACAGTAATGTTCCTCGAAAACAGATTATCAAAATGTAAATATTAAAATTAAAATGAAAATTGAATACATATTTATACATATATTTCATTTTTAAGAAAACAATAATGAAAAAATTACAGTTGAGGCTTTTTTTTATAGTTGTTAATTGCATTAGGAACTGTTCTAGACTTATTTGACAAAATTGAGAATTATTATTTTATTGTTTGGTCACTATGAAGGTACGAACTGTAAAGAAATCATTTCTGTAGATGGAAACAAAAAAAAAATATTGAAATTAATGAATTATATTTTATATAAGAAAATAGAACAAGCGAACAATAAACTAAAAAAGAAAAAAACAAATTGTATTGCAACCTTAACAATTATTTATATTTAAGTAATTATACTGTTAAAACTAAATAAGTATACATGTATGCCTCTGTTTGTGTAAATAGTTTTGTTTTCAAAAAAAATCATGAATAAATGGAAAATTTAAAACAAAAAAAGTAAATATACTTTGAACAAAAAATGTTGTTTTATTCAAAAAGCAGATAGACTTAAAACTTCTGCCGCTCCACACTATTGAAATGGTTTCTTACAGTTTTTATTTATAATATTTTTTTAAGTTACATTTAATTCGTATTTATTATCTCCCTTAGAGACGCCTTTTTGAAATTACTCCTCTGAAATTTCCTCTGTCCAAAAACTGTCGAAATTTTCGGGTCAAACAGAAGGGGATCACATTTTCCGTATTGGGGCGTTCTACCTTAATGGCGGTGAGGCTATGATCAGGATTAAAGGGATCATAACCCTCCCACTTAACTGCATCCCTACTGGTCCGTCTGTGGGGTTCTTCCGTTCGACCTCAGATATTGCTGCATTTGTGTGATTCAGGAGTTTTTAGGCCTGCCTCTCTTTCGTGTTTGTATGTAAACGTTAGTTGATATTGGATTTTCGACAGGGTTCGTAGGATCTCTCCTTTTAACAGGACAGTACCAACTGAGCCGGTCGCGCTCCATTTTTTTCGAGACCAGTTCATTGAGGTCATAGGTAATTAAATAGAACAACTCAACAGCATGTGGGCGTTAGGCAACAAAAATGATCAGCCCCATGACAATTTATCTCCGATGGTCCCTGACAAATATTCGTATGCCTTTATGCACGCTCGAAAAACGGTAATATGAATATAAATTGAGTTCCCGACTGGATTTACAAGGAAGACTTAATTGTTGAACTGAAAACGCAATATCAATCTCCTAACTCCTGGATCGAAAAAAATCCAACAACGCCAGCATTTGAATGACCTCAGTATTGAAGTGATTCCAGATCGGGAGGCCTACCGATAATTTTTTAGGCCAAATCGGCAAACTCTACATGCAGTGAAATGGGATGGGGTTATGGGTGTTTTCATAAACGTCGAAAATCTGCGCTAGTACAATCGTCTTTCTTCTTTGTTGCATTATTGAACACACTTATTCTGCAGAACGTGAGCAGGCCTGCTTAAGTACAATTTTAAGTAGTCACAGAACGTTCATAAACGTCAGATTTTTTGATATCCAAGACATCAAAGGAGAAAAATGTATCAACTTTTTTCATTTCATATAGCATCGTCCTCCACAAAGAAATCTTTTTCTTTTTTCCAGAGTTGAATTCTTTTTCCATCAGAATTCTTTTTTGAATTAATACATAGCTTAGTTTTCGCCATATTCCACGCCGCAGCTCCTACTTCCCTTAAAAAAAAGTTGAATTTGGTTGTAAATAAAAAATTATTAAAATATTGCCAATAAAAGTTACATTTTTCGCACTTTACATTTTTGTTTTTACCTCCCGCGCTTTCTGCAGTCAAAAACTATGGATGCACAATCTGCAGGGTGCTGATGACATTTATGACGTATGAACATATCTTCTGCAATTCATCTAAGTTAGTTCGATCAAAAATCTGACTTTATGAACACGTCTAACGCAGGTCTTCGTTAGGCAGACGTTTATGAAAACAACATGGTCAAAACTATGACAATTCCTATTTTATGTGCTGGTAAAGTGCAATGCTTACTTCATTATTATACACTCCCAGCAGAGATAGGTATGGTTAGGTTAAGATGGCTGTTAGCTGAAAGCCAACACACTTAGACCAATGAGGTCCGTTGTGATGCCACGTAGATCGGGAGTTTCGACCACTACTCGCTAAAACCATTTGGAGCTTCTAATGAAGCGCGATAGACTTCTAACATCTGTGTTAGCCAAGTCACTGAGTTCATTAAGGAAGAAGGCTCCTAGATAGAGATTTCTTTTATGGGAGAGTGCAGGACATGTACAGACGTGTAGTCTCCTCCTCCTCCTCCTAATCTCTGCAGCTTCTGCAGAAGTCATTTGAATAGACGCCAAGCCTTGATGCGTGTTTGTCTATTAGGCAGTGTCCTGTGATGACACCTATGGCAGAGCCAATGTGCAGTCGCTTTAGTGAGATCAAACTCAAAGAGCGTAGCAGATCCGGCTTTGGCCAGATATGCTTAGTCGCTAAACACGTATCACTACCTGTCCACCTGAGGTTTGTACTCTCCACTGCGGATAGCTTGAACATACGTTTAGTTTAGCGATAGGCATACCTAGAAAACCTTTCTCAGGTAGAAGAGGTAATGCGGTTCCATTTTTGGCGAGTTCGTCTACCCTACAATTCCCTGGGATGTCTCTGTGCCCCAGCACCCCAAAAGTGGTGAATATTGAACTGCTCTGCCATCTATTTAAGAGATGAAAGGCAGTCTATGGCTAGGCTGGAGTTTGAAGAGACTGAGTCCAGGGACTTTAGCGCGGCTTGTCTATCCGAGAATATGCGGATGTCCTTAGCGGATATCACATTTCGCTTCAGCCAGCAGAGATGATATTGGAGTAAATAATTATGGAATTCAAGTGCTTTTTGTTCAGTTAGGATGCCCAAACGTTGGTCAATTTGTATTTAATGGTTGAATGAAAAGCATTACCTTGTCATTGCTATCACGTGAAGTGGGGGGCTGGACTTATAACGCCAAAAGGGGAAAAATAATTTAAGTAGTTGGGGGGAAAGGAGGTAGAGCTGCGCGAGTTTCTGGATGACTCCCTGAAAAACACGCGTTTGTTTACGTTGCAAAAAAGGCACAATTTTCCATCATTTTGAACCGCAACCTTCGCGTTTAATGAGAAATGTCAAAAATAAACCGAAATATAAGGTGAAATGATTAAAGAATTGTTACAAATTTGTTTTAAAATGCAATAACAACGATCATTGTTGAAATATTGACCAGGAATTAGATAATAAAAAGGTGGTCCAATAAGCCCTTCAATCGACGTGTACAAGTACCTATATATAGCAACATTAACAGTGCAATATTAAAAAACTTTTTGTTTTTGATATTTTTAAATTCAAACAACTACTGTGTGTTTCGGGATCATGACGTACAACCCTATTGCGAGTGTCAATCGACAATTTATAATTGACTATTTTCAATGTGTGCTATTGTGAACGAACGATTCTAAAGGATTTTGTCAATCGTAGTCAATTGAAAAAATGCGATTGATAAGAATATCAATGAAAATGATTCGTTCACAATAGCACACATTGAAAATAGTTAATTATCAATTGTCGATTGACACTCGCAATAGGGGTGGTAATCTCGAATGACAAAAATCTCGAATGCAAACAATCTCGAAAAAACAAATTTTTATTCTAGAATGCAAAAATCTCGAAAAAAAGTGAATTCGAGATTTTTTTCTTACCTATTTAAAGAGTTTAAACTTAGAGAAAATGCATTACATATTTAGTTTATTCAGCAATTTATTTTTTCGTTAAATTAACAACAAAAAATTAATATTTAACAAAAAAAAAATGTAAAAATTTCAATAGTATCTAAATAAGGTGCCGTGAAATAACACCGAGTAAAATAACGCCGAATTATGAAAGCGAAATAACGCCGAATTTCAATGTTCGGTCTTATTTCACTTTGCCAAAGTGAAATTCGTGCGAATTGTAACCATTGTCTTAAAAATTTATATATTCATTCGAGATTTTTGCATTCGAGATTTTTTTTTCTAGATTTTTATATTTCGAGATTTTTTTAATTCTATAGCCCCTATTGCGAAGAAGTAAACATTGCACTTCACGAATTTTCCAATTTCACTTTTTTATTTGAATTTATTTAATATACATATATTCTTTTTTCACTTAAGTATTTAATTTATTTGGAGTTGAAGCCGAGGTGCATACCTGTGAAAATAATAAAAATGTATGAAAGCGACACCTAAATAGCGGTCACATGAAATTCATCGCAAAAAGGTGATTGTCAATTTGATTATCACCTTACGTGGACGTAAAGGTATGATTTTGATTGTCAACTATCACCTTAGCCGATTCCACCCCAGGATTTTGTGTTCCATGAGCAAAAATCTTGCCCCAAAATGTTTTACATTCTGTCACTTTGTGTTCCATGACGCTGTCCAGCTCAGTTTAGTACAGGATTTTCTGCACCGTTTGGAACCGGTTAAGTGCTATCTTTACTTGTAGCTTTGTGGTACATAAGTATTTGCAATTTGTTAAAAATCACCTCTTGGCTTGTAAATAGTTGTCTGGTACAGGGCCCAGATGACAAGACTTCCTTAATTAGGCTGATTTGCAAGTCATTGGGCGTGCGGTTTTTCGCTGATGATTGGTGCACGCGTCCTACCAGAAGAATATCTTCGCATTAAATTAAAAAAAAGAGAACGACGCTGGGAACCCATTATCGACATTATTTTCGACACAGGTTGGACAGATTCTACATTGACTGAACTAGGGTTGTCCTCTTGTCTGGGTTAGTTAGGTTGAAGTGGCTGTCAGGAAACGACAATACACTAAGCACTCAGGCCAATATGAAGTAATGCAATGTTTATATAACGTTTCGAATCGCAGTGTAAACGCAAAAACTTCGTGAAAAACAGTAAATAAAAAAAACATCAGTACGTACGATGCGAATTTTGACATTCAGCCGTTATTTAAAGCGCGTTCTATGTCTAAGAATGCAACCAGCAACTGGCTCACTTTTTGGAGTGTATGTAGCCTTCAACTTCTTTTTGAAATGTCTGCATTTCAGATACCCATTTTTGACAGCCAAATCCAGAACTATGCTCACTTACCGTTTTTTTACAGAATGCCGAGCGCTCATTTATCAGTGCGTTAGGTTCGAGATTCGAATGCCATTACCATCAAGGACACCTTGAAAATTGTCCCTTGACATGTGAATGTCTAACGAAATGTTTCACCCGGAGTCTGCGTCATAATGTAATTATTTCTATTTTCCATTCGAAGCAGAAAAATAACCTATATGGTCTGCTTAGGCCTAATATGTGTGTTAAACAACGACTAAGGATTTGGTCCGCACTTCGCATAGATTACTTTTATGATTTTATAAAAGGTTCATCCTATTTAATATTTTTCAGTAGTTACTTGAAATTAAGATCCTATTTAATGTCGTTCGAATTCTTTTTCACCCCTTGCAGACTCATCAATAATATCCCTGGACTCCCCTTCACCACCATCAAGTCCAGTTCAGACATCTGAAGAAAACACAGGTATGTCATAGAGCTAACAACGCTACACGACGCCTTAATCTCTTACCTATGGTGAGATGTTAACCAAAATGTACGCTCTCTACAAAGAATCTCAATTCTTTAAATACGTGAAACCAATTCTCTCGCACAGGCGTTTCATCGACTACCGCATCAAGTACAACAACTGGCTATCAGACGATGAATTCCAATGAATGCACTGGATCCGGTATGATGATACTTAATCCGCTGGCATTAAATAGGTAAACTTTTAGTAAAAGGATATTTCCAACCAAAAATGATCGAGAAACTAAATTTTAAATTTTTACGCAACGTAGCGGCCATAAAAATAAAAGAATGAAATTGCACAGAAATCCAAAGTCTTCGTGAGGTGATCCTGATGTTGTTGATTTTTCAAATTGAAAATATTACTGTGTTTAGATAAGTAGTGCCCTCTGTGCTATTCCACGTTCTTCTCTTCTATCAGAACCACTGCTACTGTTACTACTTCTACGTTTTATATTAAGTAGTTGCTAAGTGCTTTTTTTCTTTTATTTTTATGAATTTCTTAATTTTAAACGCATACAAAACACAAAATCATTAATCACCACACTCAAAAAAATGAAATCAAAAAAATTAAAAACATTCTTTGTAAATTTTGATTTATCATTTTCATTTTTTTTCCAAACTTTTGTTGTAAAAAGTTTTTGAAAATTAAACGGAATACCTATATGAAAAAAAATAGTTATATTATATATTTTTTTAAAACTGACAACCCAAAAACCTGATGTAAACTTTAAAAAGTACAATGAAAATCTAAATCAAATAAATTACAAAATCAAATAATAAACAAATTAAAATCTTGTGGACAAGTTATGTACGAGTATAATAATTTAGTTTTTTATTTTGTTTTCTTTTCTTTTTTAATTGTAAAAACAAATATCTGTATATTGAAACAAATGTTTATGAAATCAAATATAAACATATATACATGCGTCTAATAATGTATGTACATACTATAAATAAATCTTCTATAACATGAAATATTGTTCTTTCGATTTGTATAAAAAATGTAATTAATTATGTTTCTTTTAACACTTCCAGGACAATGCATTTGCAATGTCTAGGATAGATAGTTTGACAATTCACTTGTGATTCATTTTCGTAAATCTTAAGAAGTCCTTTTGCAACCTATCATTTATTGTTTTTGATGGCGGGGAAGGAGAGCTATATACTCGTATTTCGGAGAAAATTCAATTTCACGATAGCTTATCTTGCAGCTATTCATAGTGCAAGGCAACACCTCTTTTCGCTTGTCTCCAGGCGCTATTGAAGCGAAAGTTTAATTTTTTTTGAGAGAAATATACAGTAAACTCTCTCATAAGCGGACACTGACGATACCAAGAAATTTGTCCGCTTATTAGAGGTGTCCGGTTATAAGCAAAAATATTTCATTGACAACCTTGAAAAAAGAAACAAGACATATGCATTAATGGTACCTAAAACATTTTATTTTAAAATGAAATGCATTTTTTGTGATAAACATTAATTGTAGGTAATAAAAAGGATAATAACAAAAAATAAACAAGAACAAAGTCTTTAAAACATACACTTATGCATACACTTACACACAAACCTACGTATTGCGCCACGAGAATTTTAGTCCGACAGACGGCCGCCGGCGCCGCAGCCTACTATGTTTACTTTCTTTACCGTTTTTTTTTTTCTAATTTTTTGCTGGGTATCAATGGGAAAGCGCAAAGAAAAGGAAAAAAAGCAAACAAAATAAAAGACAACGAAGTGTGCCAAATGCGTTTTGTCCGTTTAAGAGAGAGTGAAATTCTATTGCGGACGGTGTCCGCGTCCGGTTATAAAAGAGTCCGTTTATGAGAGAATTATTTACATTAAAAATTGTGTAGATTATTCCGTTCTTTGAAATTTGTTCGGTTATGAGAGGTGTCCGCTTATGAGGGGTGTCCGTTAGGAGAGAGTACACTGTATATGCTTATTTTGACATTCGACTTCGACCAAAAGTTTTTCGAGTTAGAAGAATCTTAAGCCTCTTTGTCTCGTTTCAAAAGTTAAAATTATTCGAAAGTGCCTTTCGAATCGAATTTGAATACTGTATGCCACTTTCGAAACGAATAAAATTGCTACCAAATCCATGTTTGTACCTTTCGGAATTTTTTTTCCAACCCTCATATAGGTATATGTATATACATGTGAGAATTGTCAAAAACAGGGTTAAGCAAGTGGGGTAATTGCGATTTGCGACCCAGCAGGTCCACACGATCAACTTCCCAGCGTGATATGAACAAAAAAATAAGATTAAAGGGATGAATAGGTTTGAAAAAGAAAATATGGATGCATTTTTTTAGCGGGTCTGCTGGCAATAATATAAATAATAATAAAGGAGAGTAGGTACGCGAAAAATCAATAAAATCAATATTATTGGATGCTTCTCCTCATTCATTATTAATATTGATTATTCAATGTTTTTTTTAACTATAAAAAAAACTGTTAGTTGTCCTTTGATAAAAAAAAACTCAATGAAAATATCCGATTTTTTATAGTAAATGGATTGCCGTCAAAACAAATAAGATCGGATAAATCTTTCTCAAGAAATTTTAAAATCAAAATGTTTCAGTCTTTTTTTTAAAACAAAAATGATGTGTTGGTAGGGCGCATGCACCGTCATCAACCAAGTATGGGTGGAAGAAAGCATCCCCACCCAATGACTGGACTATCAGCTCCATATGCCCCATCTTCAACAAAGGCGATCCTATGTCTTCCAAGAACTATCGAGGCATTGTATCCAACGTACTGTTTGAACGTCTGAAGCTGTTCTGCAACACCAGTGTGGCTTCCGGTCTGGCAGATCGAAAATAGACCAAATCTTCACACTAAGGCAAATCCTGAAAAAGACTAATGAATTTCAAGTCGAGACCCCCCACCTTTTCATCGACTTTAAAGCCGCATATGATAGCATTCATCGTCAGAACTCTACGTGGCGATGGCCGAATTCGGGATCCCGGCAAAACTGCTCCGGTTGTGTCATAGGACACTTAAAAACACACGGTGTAATGTGCAGTTTGGAAGCAGCTCTTCAGAATTATTCCAAACTTGTACCGGATTTCGGCAAGGAGATGCACTATCATGTGACTTCTTCAATATTGTTCTGGAGAAAATAGTGCGAAGGGCAGGTGTCAACACGGAAGGCACTATCTTCAATAGATCTGTCCACCTACTGGGATATGCGGACGATATCGATATCGACATGGTCGGCCGTTCCCAGCGTGCCGTGTTAGAGGCTTTCACGGCGATTGAAGAACAGGCGAAATTGGTTGGTCTTGAAGTAAATGAGGACAAGACAAAGTACATGCTATCAACAAAAAAACAAACATCTGTCCACCGCCTAGGACACAACGTCATTGTTGATAGCAATAGCTTCGAGCTAGTTAAGGAGTTCATCTACCTAGGAGTAAACATCAACTTAGTGGAGATCCGGCGGAGAATTATCTTATGAAACCACCGCTACTTCGGCTTAGCAAAACAAATGGGTTCAAAACTCGTCACTCGAAGGACGAAATGCATGCTCTATCGAACTTTAGTCCTACCAGTCATACTTTATGGTGCCGAGTGCTGGACGATAGATAAGTAGAAAAGGGGAGCTTATATTGGGTTCTTTTGAAAGAAAAATACTCCGCCGGATATTTGGTCCTGTGTGCGAGGAGAAGATACAACCGCAAACTCTATGAGCTGTACTCAGATTTGGATGTAGTCCAAAAAGCTAAATCACGTCGACTGCATTGGCTCGGCCACATTGAGCGAATGGAAAATAATGCTCCAGCCGAGAGGATCTCCGACTCCCAGCACATTGGTTCGAGAAGGCAAGGAAGATTGAAGCTCCGTTTTAAAGACCAAGCCATCGCGGGTGCCAGAGCACTTGGTTTGGTGAACTGGAAGCAGCGTGCCCGGGATCGCAGAGGATCGAAGGCTGCCCGACCATAGTAAATATTTATCAAAGAAAAATAAAAAAAATATCAAGGATTAACGGGTCAAAGTCTAAAATCAAGCATTTGTGTATGCAAAGCTTTACTTTTGGCTCGATTGAAAGGGACCTACAATTTGCCAAGCCGGCACTTACAGCGGTGGCGGAAATGAAACCAAGGTTGATTACCATTTGGTAGCCCGTTTCATGAAGCCTCGGGTAAAAGATTTCAAAGTGATCCTCCGCAATCGCCCAGGAACACCGCATCCTCCTGGCAGAAATTTGTATGGCGGCGGGGAGGAACAGAACTAAACCAACAAAAGTCTCCGCGAGAATCAAATGGTACAATCTGTACAAGAAGAAAGGCGAACCATTTATTGTAAATATGCAAAACTGTCACCATCACATCATCAACGAAGTTGCTTGGATAGAGCCAAACCACTGCTAGGGGCTTCAAAAGGACACGATCAATACGGCAAGGAAACGTGGTGGTGGACAGATAAAGCTAAAGCAGCGAAAAGTGACATGTAAGCGGCATTAAAAGCTTGGTCAAAATGCTTCATTAATCATAGAGATGAAAAAACTCACCTTGAATTTTCGTAATAAAAGGGCGCTACGCGAGATTGTGATAATTACCGCTCAATCAAACCGGTGATGTCACGCTCCATGAAGATCGTTGAGCGGGTATTAGATAGCCGAATGCGGAAATAATACGGCTTTCTGAAGAGCAGTGCGGGTTTCTCGCATGTAAATACACCACACAGGCGAACCCCACAGGCAGACCAGTAGGGATGCAGTTAAGTGGGAGGGTTATGATCCCTTTAATCCTGATCATAGCATCACCGCCATTAAGGAAGAAGAAGAAGTTGGCATTCCGTTATGTGTTCCTTGTGTCACTGCCTTAACCATAAAAAAACAGGAACGGCCTACAGTCCGGCGCTGCAAATGAGTTGTCACAAAATCGAACATTTTAAAAAAAAAAAACAGGGACGGGCTACAGTCCGCTTGGGCGAACTGTTCGATACCCTATTCTTATTCCTATCCCTCATAAGTGGGCGTGACAAAAGTCTAAGTATGGTTGAATTGTTAAGAACGCTCTACATATTTTGTTATATAACATTTAAAGAATTTTATCGGAAAAAACGCTCCCTAGCTCAAACTTGGGTGTTTCAATAAAATTGCTTTATTTAATTGTGGGCGTGTCAGTAGGCGGATTTAAAAAAAAGTAACACATAAGCACAAAGGGCCCCTAGAGAGTATATATTATAAATTTCAGCTCCCTAGCTCAAATTTTGGGTTTTCAATCAAATTGTATTATTTATTTGTGGGCGTGTCAGTGGGCGGATTTTGACAATTTTATATCCCGAGCAGTTTTAGGAGTCATATATAAAAAATTTCAGCTTTCTAGCTCAGCATTCGATTTTTTCCAAATTTTTTTTTTTTTTTTAGTTTGTGGGCGTGTCTGTGGGCGGATTTCAAAAAATCGTAAACTTGATTATTTCGGGAACCTAGAGAGTATATGGTTAAAATTTCAGCTCTCTAGGCCCAGTTTAAAGGCCTAATTTTTGCCGACGGACGGACATGGCTAGATCGACATTACTATCGATGCTGGTCATAAATATAGTAACTTTTAGGGGTCTACGGGCAATATTAAGGTATGTTACAAACTATGCGTCAAAATTAATGTACCCTTAGAATAGGGTATAAAAACGGCATGGCTTTGCAAACTCTTTTGGTAAACTAAAACAATTCGCTTTTTTCAGCAAACCAGGGGCCACATGACGTTAAATAAAAACAACGAACGATCTTGTTTTGATAATAGTTGTCTCTATTTTGGGAGGGATCATCTCATCTCGAATGACAAAAATCTCGAAAAAAACAATTTTTAATCTAGAATGCAAAAATTTCGAATGCACAAGAATCTCGAATGTACAAAAATCTCGAAAGACCATATCTCGAAAAAAATCACGAAAACAAAAGTTAATTCGGGTTTTTTTTCTTACCTATTTAAAGAGTTTAAACGTTTAGAAAACGCATTACATATTCAGTTTGTTCAGCAATTTATTTTTTGGGATAAATTAACAACAAAAAATCAATATTTTTTGGTAAATATTAAAATTATTATAAAACATAGGGACAGGCTACAGTCCGCTTGGGCGAACTGTTGGATACCCTATTCTTATTTCTATCGCTCAGAGAGTAAATATTATAAATTTCAGCTCCCTAGCTCAAACTTTTGAGTTTCGAAAAAAGTTTTTTTTTATTAAATTGTGGGCGTAATTTGTAAACTTGATTATTTTGGGACCCAAGAGAGTATATGGTTAAAATTTCAGCTCTCTAGGCCCAGTTTAAAGGCCTAATTTTTGCCGATGGACGGACGGACGGACGGACGGACATGGCTAGATCGACATTACTATCGATGCTGATCATAAATATAGTAACTTTTAGGGGTCTACGGGCAATATTAAGGTACTCGTATGTTACAAACTATGCGTCAAAATTAATATACCCTTAGAATAGGGTATAAAAATATTAAAAACAAACAAAAAAGTTTTAAATTCATAAACATAGGTATAAATGCATATGTAGGTATAACAAAAAAGGATAAATTATTGTGTTATAAGCTCGAGCTGTACGCAAGACTCCTAAGGTACCCCACATAACTCCTCTCTTCTTTTTCGTCTAGTATGTACTTTTAAAATTGGTTTTTCTTTTTTTAAATACTCCCGACAGTCAATCCTGGACGTTTAACCCTAGACACGTGTATTGGGCACTGAGTTCCCAAAGCACATTTGAAATAGATATTTCACTTACTTGTTGGTCCGCAAAGTGCTTAAAGAGTATGCTATTTTAAAAATCCATTTCCCAGCTACACGAAAAGCTGGAATTCAAGTGCTTTTTAATAAATAGTTTTAGTTACCTGGAGCAGTAGGTAAACAAAATTTGTCGATATCGTGTACTTGGGCACTCAGTGCCCATATGCATTTTCAGAAGATTTTATATGAGAAGCTATCTTCTGCGACGTTACTTTCATAGTTTTTTTTGTATTAGGGGCCTGAATGTCACCTATTTTTTTGACATCGCGTGCATGCATTTTCAATACATTTAGACATTTCTTTTCCCAAGTTTTAGGGGGTTTCCCTCATTCATGCAACGGTTTTTTTTGTATCCAGTTTTTTGGATATTATGTATTTGCATTCTCTCGCACTGGTCGGAAGTGATTGGAAAGTGAACCTGTGAACTCCTTAGTGCACAAAATAAGTGTGGGTTTGATTTGATAGAGTGGAAAAGTGATTTTGGTACATTGGTAAAACTATAAAACTATAGTATAGTTTATAGTAAGGTAAATAAATAAACTATTTTCTTATAATTGCTCTTGTGTATTTATGACTATTGCTCTTCAGAGATATGGATGACATCACAGCGCGTGTTTTGTTTCTGTTGAATGTTTCAACAAATCGCGTTTTGAAGACGAAGCAGAAGTTGAAGTGCAACAACAGCGTGGAGATCAACGGCAGGAACTCGACATTGAGGCTGTTGAGCCAAATAGAGGTATGCGTTATGCAGCTAGAAACATAAAATTTAAAGATATTTGGTGGTCAATGCATGACGAACTAGAACGACGAGGAAAAATTACCGCTCAAAATGAACGATCGCAACATTTTCCTAGTTGTTTGGAAATGCGTTCGGGAAAATTGAGTACATTCAAATCATTGGTTACTAAACATAATTGGAAATATAGTGCTCGAGACTAACAAAAAAGCAAAGAGATTGTACGAAGCCAATCGTCTGTCAGACACATCAGTGAAAATGCGTCGCTGGTATGATACGTCAGAGGATGAAATTTATGCGTACATTGCTATTTTGTTACACGCTGGTGCTGAAAAAGCATACGGAGAAGAAGCGAAGGATATTTTCAATCAGAGCAACATGCCGTTCTTCCAAGCAGTGATGTCTTTGGAAAGGTATGAGCAGCTAAGCCGATTTATTCGATTCGACGATGGGCGAACCAGACCATTTCGTCTTCAATCTGACAAGTTGGCCGCAATCAGATACATATGGGACTTGTTCCAGGAGAATCTAGTAAGATTCTATCAACCATCAAAAGAACTAACAATCGACGAACAGTTAGTCGGCACAAAAGGAAGATGTGCGTTCAAGATCTTCATGCCCAATAAGCCTGGTAAATATGGGATAAACATTTTCTGGATTGTAGATGCAAAGACGAACTACCCACTCCACGGAGAAATTTATGTTGGGCAATGATAATCGCAGGTGATAATCGATCTGAGGGTATATCGCATCAACTAGTCATGCGGTTGGCACATAAATATCTGGACAAGGGATACAATATTACGACGGACAACTATTTTACGTCAGTGCCGTTAGCGTTGGAGTTGAAAAGCAGGGATACATCACCGATTGGTACAATAAAAAGCAACAAGCCTCAGTTACCTATGCAATTTACAAAAGCTGATAAAGATTTCAAAAAAACGAGGGAAAAGTTTTCTTCGATATTTTGTTATTCACAAGGAATGCAATTATGCAGCTACGCAAGCAACACAAAGAAAAATGTGCTTTTATTGTCAACTGCACACCATGAAGACAAAATCGACGAAACAACCGGAAAGCCGGTTGTGATTTTGGATTATAATTCTACCAAAGGTGGAGTTGACACCCTCGATCGCATGGTCACAGTATATACCTATAAGCGGAAAACTAATCGGTGGCCGGTAACAGTTTTTTTATAATATGCTAGATTGTGCAGGTGTTGCCGCTTATAGACTGTTTGACCTTAGTAATCCAAATTGGTTTACGACTAGAAAAAGATCAGAAAAACGAAAAAAATTTATAAAAGAGTTAGCCTTAGAGCTTGCGGATAACCACATAATAAGTCGTATTGGGAAAAAAAATGCGAGCTAATGTCAAAACGGCAATTAAATTACTTGGGTACGAAATAAGAACTGCAACCAAATTGCCTGGAGTTCGAAAAAACACTCTAAAACAACGCTGTGAGGCATGCAAAACTGAAAAAAGACAACAAAACGACAGCGGTTTGCGATTTATGTAATTCAGCAACTTGCATAAGACATTACATCCGAGTGTGTGAGAGATGCTACGCAAATTGTACTCACTACTCAACATTCTGACGATAATAATACCAGCTCCGATGAAACATTTCTTCAATCCACGTCATCAGGACCACCTGAAAGGCGTTCAAGAGGAACCACACCAACTTAGTTTTGTTCGGACTAACAATTTGCCATGAACCGTCCTTTTTTCAAATTATTTATCGAAAAAGTAAATTTTATTTATTTATTTTTATTAATAAACTTTTAATAAATAAAATATGAATTCTTTTATAAAATAAAAAAAAATAATGGCTTTCTCTTCTTATTTTCCAATAGAAATTGTTCGTGGGCACTATGTGCCCATGTACACGATATCTAGGAATTTTAGAGTACACGGGTCTAGGGTTAAGAGTAGTAAATGAAAATCGAAGTAACTAAAAGTAATGAATAAAAATGTTTCCTCCACTGTCACTCGCCTGTCGATTTCATTTCTACATTACAACCGCTAGCTGATATGCAGGCCTATCTCGAATAAATCTTCCCGGAGAACCATCTAGCAATTAGATTTGCATTGTTGACCGTGGAAATAATTCCTTCGGAAATTATTCACGATAACCCTGATGGTGTGATAAGACTTGTCGATACCTGCGACCGATCTCTTAACTTGTACCTAATTCCCTTTTTGTAGTAACGATGCTGAGGCAATGTGAACCGGTATTCGTTAAGGCCCAGCGGTTGATGATTATTTTCCTTTGAGCTGTGTAACAATCAGCGGTTCCGTTTGTCCCGTATTTCGACTTGCGAATTCGAACATCGTATTCCGTTTGCTCATTCTTATTCATAACCAAACCATAGTCCATAGTTGAGATTCATCGTCGTGCCATATACATACATATATATGTATTGATTTACGTAAATGTACCGTCCTACACACATAACATGTATGAAAGTACTTTTGTCACGTAAAACCTCTCGAAAAGTTGTACAATATTGTTGAACGCCTTCAATGTACAATATTAGCTTAAGGGAGGCAATATATTCTGAACAATAAATCACATTTCACTTGCAGCATTTAAAATCATCCTCAATGTATCAATTACTTATCTACAATCCATTTAAATCAAAATACAGGAAGCGACAGAAGAATTATAATTCCTGAAAAACTACGAACCGTATGCACGACAAAGCAAGGCATTCAATTTGCAATCCCCTGTAGCATATGCATCCCCACTTTCCAGCGAGCATATAAAGTACTCAGACCAAACTAAACCACTCAAGGGAATATGACCGCACAACGATGAATCCTACCTAAATCATCTATATCACCCCCTGAGCATGTAAAACGGGGGAAGGAGATCTTATTTGAGGCAAAATAACGTACGGATAGCAACTACCCATATAAACCACACACATGCATGCACACGAAACTACATGGGACCATATCAGCCGAAGAGGCAACCCCATTCGAGTCCGCATTGGGAATTTTCAGGATAAAATGAGCACACGTGAACAGCATAATTAAGGATTCGCTTACATAAAACATCAGTGATAGGAATCTATTTGGGATTTGCGTAATAAAGCGTGTGTGTCCTTTTTCCATGTTCGACCTTCGACTTTATTGCTTTGATTGATGTGTGTGGCAGTTTTTACATGGACTAGGGATAGATAGAGTTGGTAGGTTATTATATCTACTGCAACTCAAGGTAAGCTGACAGGATAAGTAGAAGCAAAAACCTATGCGATTGTGGTCATTATGCTTGCCAAATTGAATTCTGGCTGGATGAGAAATATTATTGCGGTATTAGATTTTCGGTTGTAGAGTCAACATTGTGGCTCGGGCTAAATATAGTCGAGATTGTAATAGGTATCGATTGAGTTGACTGGATTTTTTAATCAAGGAAAACTTATGTGTCAGATAAAGAAAATGTAAGTATGTAATGCGTTTTGCCGTGATGAAACTATGCAGCATTATGGTTTATCCGAATCTCTGAATATCTATTTTACATTTATTCAATCGAATTCGAAAACTACAAAATCTGAAACATTTTCATTTCACCATAAGTCCATGAAATGATCATACGGGTAAATGACCACACAACAAAGACATTCCTTAAGTCCAATATTTCATCAAACCTTTTGATAACCAAATTTCTTCTCTCATCCATAAGATATCAAAAAATCCATTCAACTGTGACCAATTAAGCTAAGCAATCTATCATTGATTGACTGTCAAAATAAGGTCCTTCCTTCTCTTAACTTCTAATTCATTCAAAATGTCATTTCTTTCTATGAAAACTAAATTCCAGCCATAAATCTCCTCAGAGCCAAATAAATTTATATGTCAAAAGGAAATCACCCATCAACAGAAGTAGCCGAGTCCTTGAGCAAATCTACAACCGGAACTCACACAAAGGAAACGGAAAAGAAATTACATTTTTCTTTTACTTAATCAGCTCCACTCGGCCACTCCTCCACTAAATGTCAATTCCGCCCCCTATGCATATATTACTGTTGGATAAGAAGACTAGAAAAACCAAACTCAGCATTACAGAACATTATCCGAATGACCGAAGGATATTATTTGCTTCTTCATTTCTACCTTCATTCTAGTATTTATGTATACTATCTCTTAAAGGACGAAGGCAACATCTTATATTTTTAAGCTTCAATAAACAGATTTCTTTTTCAGCATTACTTCTCTGTTTCTTTTTCTCATCTTTATCTACTCCTTCTTTGGTTAAGTCGTCTTCTTTCTTCACTACATCTTTCCATATAAGGATGTAAGTACTAAAATTTCGATCTGTGATGTAATTCCCTCCCTTAAACGATTCCAAACTTTTAACCCTCTAACTCTCCAAAAAGGACGAATAACGAAAGGATTTTTCCTTTGATTTTCGGCAAACGAAGTAGGTATATTTTTTTTATAAAAAAATCATTTTGTGTACTTTTCTTTCATTTCTCTTTGGGTTGTACGAGTATGGCAGTGGCTCTGGCTTTGCCCTCCTTATTCAATGTGAAAAGCATCCTTATCGCGATACGTATAGTTCTGCGCTACTTCTTGAACTTAAACTCAAAATTCTATCGTTCAGAATATCCTTTTGCAGTTTTTTGTTTGCATTCCCTTCCATCTCTTTCAGCGCTTTTCGTTCCTGCCGGTACTTTATTTGTCTATTTTTAAGCAAGCGGATGTGCGGTGATGGCTCTGTGTATGTGCAACGGATTCGAATATACATCTCGAAGGACCTTTTGCTGTGAGTATGGATGCGTGTGTGTGTGTACATGTTATTCCATTGAGAGTGGGTGTGGCATTTAGATCAATATCAACATTGGTAGTGCAAAAGCATAAGGAATATCATTTAAGGGCTTATTTTGGAAAGGTAAGCTTCTCTGCTTTATACGTGTTGAAGGGTTGAGGGGGGAGAATCCTTTAGAATGATAATGTATTTTTTATTTTTTTTTGTAAAGAATCACTTGGCTGGTAATTAAGGCAATGACTGCCAGCATTTTATGTTCGTGGTTGGTGCACGTACATACCACATAGAACACATCCTTTTCGGTGATTCCGAGGATGAACTCAGACACGTGTGTGTAATTGTTGAATGATTAAAAGAGATAAAGAATTTGTTTTTTTTTCGTGGTCAACTGCAACTAGTAATAGAGATATTTTGGTGTAGGAAACTTTTTTAATTAATCTCAACGAGGGACATGCTTTGTGGGTAGTGAACATTTTAAATTCAATTAGTTTGTGTGGTCGAGCGTAGAATTTCTTTAAAGTGGATCATTATAATTTGAAATTCTATGAAATTGGTCTAAGCACATTTGAAAATGTGGGAAATAAATAAAATATAATTATGTACGTAGGAGGTGCATCGATATTACCTATATTAACATACAGTTTTACTAACTCAGGTGGGTAGTGGTTGTAGGAGCAGGGTATTGATCTGGTACCTATCAACCTGACGATGCCCAGTGTCGTAACAAAGACTACACATCACTTGTTCTTTTTTTAATCTCCACGCGGTAACCACCGGGTACTGGTCATTTCTCCTAGACTTGACTTGCAAACTTATAAGCGCGATTGTCTAACAGGGAGAAAATAGCAACACTATAATGCTCTGTTAAAAAAATGACTGGCTGATGAGTCTCAGAAGTTTGAAGATCGCGACCACGAATGTCATCGGACCATAACTTAAGAGTATCTACGTACCAGGAACGTACGTACATTGTACACTCCTGGTGCTGCTCAAAAACTTGAATCTGTTCTTGAACAAGGCAGATAATACCGCGATATAGGAGATACGATGGATAGGATTAAGTATGCAGAAACGTAGACTTCCAGTTCAGTAAAAGACTTAACGTCATAAAATCTGGACCGGCCACATTTAAGCAAATTAACCAAATTGTAGGAAAAAAATCTCCTATACTTGTCCAAGTGCAATACAACAACGCCGTTCTAGCGTCAGACTTCTTCGAAAGTACATAATTTTAAACCAAATCTCCCTACCCATCTACCCGACTTTTTCTTCAACGTGAATGACTAAGTAATGGGTTTAATATTTCAGAACGCAGGCCATCTTACAAAATCCTCCGGAGCTGACAAGATCTCCAACCTCGTTATTAAAAAACTACCTTTAACTGCAATTGTTATCCTCACAATTATTCTGAATAATTGTATTAACAACAATTGTTTCCCAACCAAATGGAAAATAGCTGAGATATTTCCAATCCCAAAAAAGTCAGGGGAAAAATGTATGAACAATTTTCGGCAAATTTCCCTCCTCCCTAACCTTAGCAAACTCCTCGAAACGCTGATTCTTATCAAACTTCGCTCACTATGCTCTTCAATGGGAATAGTGCTGCATAACCAATTTGGGTTTAAACCATCCCACTCTACCTTTGACCCGTTGTTGAAGCTTCACGCTAATACAACTCTGGCTCTTAATAAAAAAGAGACCAGCGTGGCATGTCTGCTGGATATTCAAAAAGCATTTGACACTGTTTGGATAGATGGGCTTGTTTGAAAGCTGATGTCACTTCACTTGCCTTATCATCCATAGCTTCCTCACTAACCGCAAATTTTACGTCCGTGTGGGGAATACTAATTGAAACATTAAAAATATCCTAGCCGGAATCGCCCAATAATCATGCCTTGGACCCGAATTATTCAACCTCTATACCTCTGACCAACCAACAAACCTGTCATATAGCTCATCGCTTAGCCCAGAAATAGCCCTCCGTAGAGTTAAGGCGCTCATCCTTAGACTCTGGAAATATTTCCTACAATTGGGAGTAAAATCAATGCCACTAAACCAGAACTCATTTGTTTTAGAAATCCGAAATGCAAATCCTAACCCTGACGCTCCTAATAACACAGTTATCACAACCAGACAAATTGTTAAATACCTCGGAGTTTATTTTTTCGAGAGGTTCAACTTTACCCAACATGCCAAATTCACCCTTTGTAAGGCAAATCATGCCTTATCTCTTCTACGTCCTCTTATGAAAGTAACACCAGGACGAAACTTCTGCTTTACAAGCAACTTATTCGTCCAATTTTAACATATTGTTTCCCTATATGGTATACAATAAGCCCCACCTACATGAAAAAACTGAAAATTTTCGAGCGAAAAGCTCTCCATCTTTGCACCTCCCTTCACCGTAAACCCAACTCTTACCGCTATTATAGCAATGAAAGGCTTTTCGAAGAATCCAGAATTGTCCGGATTGACAAATAGATTCATTACCTCAGCACCAGGATGTTGAGAAAAACCCTAACCCATCCCAGCACTTTAATTAATTTAATTAAAGGTAATCCAGCCACAGACGATCGATATCTTCAGGTGCTCTCCATGATGTACCCAGCATTTGGAATAGTAGGATATGACAGTTTTTGAAACTTCTACGATGCTGCAGGAACGCCCAACAACAGAGGTTGAAGCAACCAGACGACCATACAAAGAACAAACATCAAGGACCTAAACCTTAAACCCCATACCAGGCAACGACCGTCAGCAGTACTCAAGCCGATGTGAAAATCCCACATCCTAAATAGACAAAATTATAGACTTAAGGAACTTTTCAAGTAAAAAATTTAAAAATAAATGTAACCAATAGAACGAAGTAGAGCCTCTTCTGTGCTCACAGAAAAAAGTTATTAGACTTATGACATTATTAAATAATTGTAAATAGTATTAGTAGCTATTGCAACGCTCTTTGACTATTAATAAAAATATTGTAAATATAAATTGATTTCCTGGCTGTAAACCGCATCCAAGGCACATTTTACAACATCAGTCTTATATGTGCATAGCATATGCCCTTACTGACGAAGCAGAAGGTCAGTTCTATGACCTACTGCGCGGATCCTACGATGTTACCGGATCCGCCCAGAGTACGTTGTTACTAGGTTCTCAAGATCTCGCATCCACAAGCAATCTGGCGCTCTCCATATGGTAAAAGCGCTAACCAAATCGACGCGAACCACGCTACGAACATCTTAAACTTGCATACATTTCGAGGGGCGAAGCTCAACTCTGATCATTTGTTTGTTGCTGCTTAGTTCAGGCCTATACCACGTCGAGTTAATCGGTTCGCATCAGATCACCGTAATTAAACGACGTTGGGCGCGGTTAGTACGTAGATGGGGGACCGTTTGAGAACAACCGCGTGTCGTTGGCCAGTCCCATTTACAGAGTTGAGGTAGATAATTATACGTGGTATCACAATGGACTTAAATTGGTCTAAGTGTGTCGGCTTCTGCCGGCAGCCACATAAACCTAACCTAACCTAAGTTCAGGCCTTCACTGTCCAATGAGAAGAAGCTGCGACCCGCACAGAAAAAGAAATTTAATGTTGGTCTACAGAGACCGCCTGAGAGCCCAGAATGCAATTAGGATGTGCGGACACCCGTTGTGTTCATCATCCTCATTTTACATAGTTTCGTTACTGTTTTAAGCTTATAAAACCATTTAAGCGTATAGAGTTATTATGTATTTTATTGTAAATTCGAGATAATCTTCATCTATCGCTTAAAACACTGCCAACCTATGACATGATCGTGAAAACTTACAAATCTTTTTTTTTTTTTAAATAAAAACTTAAAAATCCATATTGGATTCAACCTTTTAGTGCACCTATAGAGAATTTTGAAAAAAATAATATATTGTTTTAAGTTTTTTAAAATAATAGTTTTGATTCATTTTGGGTTTATTTTAAGAAACAAAACAAAATTATAAAATTTTAAGTATAGGTATTCCAAATAAGGAATATTAAAAATTATTTATATTATTAAAAACGTGGGCTAAGTGGTTAGTGTGTTGGGCTCCTAATCTAAAGGTCGCGGGGCCAAGTAACACCTAAAACCTTTCTTTTACTGCCTAATCTCTTGCGAACGTCGTACAAACATCCAAGAGCACCAATTGTCATGAGAAGGTTCTCAACTTTGCGTTTGGAGTCGGTTCAAAATAGAAGTGAAGCGTTTACCACTTTTCTGATGAAGCGTGGTGTTGTGCTTATGGGTGGTGGTGGTGAAAAAGGGAATGGTTCCAAGCGTGAGCGGCGAAAGTGTCCCGTGGGAGTACGCCCAGAGCCAGGCAGTCTACATATAACAACATCAGTCTTATCTATACATCCAACAGAATGTTTTGTTTTCAATAAAATTAAAGTGACCCCAACTTATGTAGTTGTTTGCTCACGAGCTTTATTAAATAGACTGCAACAATTCAGAATTCACACTGCCCTCTTATACCCAGAATTGCAACGGTGCAGTGTGAATCCTAAAAACAACGATAATTCTTTATTTCTCCGTTGCTGAATTCTGTGTATACTAGGACTCACATTTGCGTGTTTTAATAGCATTTTAAAGTTTAGTCCAAAATTTCAAAAGAACCTACGATTTTTTCCACATTTACTTTTTGGGGGATAGAAATAGTAATAAGGTATCCAACAGTGCGCCCAAGCGGGGTGAATTCATTAAATTCAATTTATTTAATAAAAAAATTGATTTCATTCAATCAACCTTAAATAAAAACGTTATTTATGGTTTAAAACATAGTTTATAAAAATATTATTAATTATAATCGAAAAATATGCCCAAACCCTACCTCATGTTTATTTAAACTAGATGTGAACAAATAAATAAAGAAGTGTGTCTTAATCTTATTTCCATAATTAAAAATGTCTACGTAAGTTTATCCTTTACCTGAAGTACAGCAATATGAACAAAACCATAAAAGAATCATGAAAATCGGCCTACCATTTATCGAGTTATTACGTCATCGAGCTTCACCCCGAAGGAATTATATATAAGATAAGATTTTTGATGAATTATTAAAGATTTAAAAAAAAAAATTATTAAAACCTTTATAAATGGGGTATGAACCCATTAGCTTCATTAGCTTATTTTTTTAATAAAATAAAATAAATATATTTTAGTGTAACTACCTATGATGCACAAAAGTTTTTGATACTTTTAGAAATATTTTCATTCTATTAAATATAATGTAATTTCATTACATTATTTATCGTATCAAGATATTCCTTTTTGTCAGGCAATTCATTTTATTTATAGAAAAAAAAAGTAAAAAAAAAAAAAATACCTGGCGTACATGTGCAATAGACCCCTCCGCGAAGCTATCTCTTTCTGAAAGCTATTGCAGAGTAAAAACTACCAAATTATAGATAAACAACCTGAGAAAGTATGTTAAAGCAAAAAAAACAATAAAAACAATGAAACAAAAAGGCTTGCACTGCAGCAAGTTACAGACATTTTCATTTTTTTCGTACAATTTTGTTATTAATCATTCGCTTTTGTTCGTTTGTATTTAGTAGATAGTATTAATGTAGAAAATTGTTCAACTTCATTTATTTCCAAACAAAAATATTTTTTGCTACAACGCGATTCTCACGTTTCACTTTTATTTTTTGTACACAATCTTACTATAGTGTTAACTTTTTAGTATTAAAAAATAGTGTTTGGATACTCCTTCTTTTCGCCTACTTTTTTTTGTTAAAATTCTCTTTGTTATAAACTTTTTACGAAATATTCGCGCAAAACTTGTCTCCCGCCATACAAATTCGCCAATGTTTTCCTTCGTTTCATTTTGCTGTTGGTTTATTTTTTTCATTTGCCACTGAAGTTGTCGCGAAGTACTCTATATACTCTATATATATTTTTTGGGAGAATGAAAAAATGCAAAAACAGAACAATAAATGACTATCTCATTGTACCTCATCCGTGACTAACTAATCCGTGATTCAACTGACAAATATGAGTCTACTCTAAACTAAATATTTTAAATGGAATGGAAACATTTGTGGGCCTCGCAATTATATGTAGTTGTTCCTGTTAAGCTGAAAAGAAATTTGGTGTTTTGCTGCTGTATGGTACATCATAAAACATAATGTAATTACTTATTTTTTCTATCCCTTACTATGTCCACAGACCAAGTCAAGTAAACTTTTTTAAACTTTACAAAAATTGTTTCCCAAAATGTTGTCTTTGATTTTTGAGCTATATCTTATTAAAGATTGTTCGTACATAGGGATGCCAGATTGGATAAATTTTTCCGAGGGGCACCTCACTTTGGAAAACAAAACTGTCCTTCTGAAAACTTTAAAAAGTATGTACTATTTTTTTTATTTTTTATTTAAAAAAAAAAGAAAACAAAATCCCAGAGCACTCAGACTTGGTAACGGTCCATTGTACTACCAGGCAGAAATCCTCCTTTTGGTGTAGAAGCTGGAGAATGGGTGGCGTATGTTGTTGTTCTCCATGGGGATAGAACCTGCACGCTACACACACTAACGTCTACACCGTCGCCAACCTTCTGTTACTTACTTGCTTTGCATGTAACTTCAAGTAAATTCTCTCAGAGATTAAAGAAGTTACAAAAAAGTAAAAGATCGCTTTTGTAGTAAGATGTATTAACCAATTTACATGAGAGCGGAAACATCAAATGAAAAATCAAATTTTTTTATATATTTTTCTTGTATAGAATAATTTTTCCTGCTCGAAATTTACGTAAGCGTTGTCAGCTGAATAAGCTGTTATATTTTGTATGCATACATCTGAAGCAGGCGCCAAGATATTCTTTGCAATTTTCGGACAATTTGTTCTTCAGCACTACATTTTTGAGTCGGGAAATAAGCATGGCATCAGCTTACTTGCACAATCGGCAGATTTGTATCTATGATAATGCTTGACTATTGTAGCCTCAACTACGATAATTTCGTTCCTTTTCTTACCGTCTTTGAAAAAAAAATCGTGATTTTCGCTTTTGAGGTTGCAATTGAATTTAGGTGCCGTTTTGATTGTAGGAGTCTTTTTTTTTGCGGGGCAATTTTTCGGCGGGACACTTGTGGAAGAAAATACGTTTTGGGTGAAAGTCCCATGCATGGCGGCACGTCTGGCATCGCTATATGTACAGCTGAGTCACAATATGGTGCTGGTTCTTGTACTGGAGATATGTTACCACAACATTTACCTACTAGCCCCCAAGCTTCATTAGTGAATGCAAAATTATGTTGGAAATAATTTTACATATAAACTTAAACTTAAGTAGGTAATTCATATACACTCTTCGCCACTTGAATAGGACACCCTGTACACTCCATTTGCAAATGCTCATAACTCGAAAGCGGATTTATAAAATAATGATATTATGCCCGTTATCTCTGTCGAACTCTTCTTCTTTCTCAGTGACAAAATTGTAAGTTCTGGAAAAGAGCCGTTATATGTTGTTTTTTTTTGCGTCACTTGAATAGAACATACATTTAGTTTGATCGTTATCTTTGGCACGCGGACTCATATTCTTCGTTAATCGATTTCTTCTGTTAATTTCGAATATTTAATTTAAAAAAAAAAAACCTAAAATGGGTCGAGGAAAAGCATTAACCGAGGCGGAAAAAGGACAAATCAAAGCTAACAAGGATGCTGACTTATCTATTGCCAAAATAGCTAAAAATCAAGAGGAGCCGACACGTTATATCCACATTTTTAAGTAATGACTATGAATATGGAAAAAAACATGAAAGGCCGGACACACAGCGTGCTTACTAATGCGGAAATGCGAGTTATTTTAAGAAAAGCGTCAAATTCTCACGACTCTGGCAAAAATCAGGGATAAAAGCGGTGTCAAGGCAAGTCTTACAACTATGTGTCGTGTTATTTCGAAAGCTAAACATCTGAAAAGACTGAAAATCAAGAAGAAGCCACCTCTCAACCCGGTTCGAAAAGAGCAACAACTCAGTTTTTTCGCGCAAAAATTTAATTTGGAAGGCCCCGATGGCTACAGCTACTATTTCCATAACCTCCGCAAAGAAACACATTGTTTGGACCGAATGCATAGCAGAATTGGAGGTGTGATTGTGTGGGGGGCCATTTCCTATTATGGAACCTGCCAACCACAATTTATGTCAACCACAATGAATGCGATGTCTTACAATGGCATATTGAAAAAGGCCTTTCCATCCTTTCATACCCTTTGTGGACCTCTGCCGTGGATTTATCAACATGACAATGTGCCAATACATACAGTTCGGGTAGTTAAAACCTATATACAGAGCCAAATTGTGGAGCTATTGACACGTCAACTATACGGATCAGGACAACAATATTCGAGTATGCCCGAACTAACCCAAGCCATCGAATTAGCTTGAAGCTCGATTTCACTGTATTATTTGGCTAATTTGTATACATCCCTACCAAACCGGGTGTGTGAAGTTTTGGAACAGAAAGGTGGCTCAAGACACTATTAAATTTTTTTTGTTGAATGTAAAATACTCCAATTATCTTAAATTAAAGTTATTTTTGTAATAAAAAGAATCAGAAATCTGTAAAATGTTTTTTTTTAAAGGGTCCTATTCAGGTGGCGCAAATTTTCGACCCGGCATTTTGCCGGTTTTTTATTGATAATATTTTGTTAAAACTTAAAGCTTTAGCATTAAATCTTCCTTCTGATCAAATAACAGCAATTAAATTAACTATAATTTACAAAAAAAAAATAAAGTTACATATGTATTAGCATGCTTGGTTTGGGAGCAATGAAGGATATAAAACAGACGTCAGGGGTGTCCTATTCAAGTGGCGAGGAGTGTATTGGTATTTTTCCCGCCTTTCCCACTTCAATTGAATTCACTTTAAATGTGTCTTGTTTTGAAGTAGAATTTCTTTAAAGCAAACCAGAACAAAACATTCTTTTGTTGGAAATGCACCACTAAGGTAGAAAAACTATATAGTAGGCAGAGCCAGAATAGATGCAGGGTGGTATTTAGTAATCAGATAAACAGAAAGTTATTTCAGGCGGCAGAATCTACAAATCTTCAATTGGTGAGAGTTCTAGTTGGGGTATTCCCAGATATGTATATGGTATAATATAACATCTATACTCTATCCAACACAAATTGTCAGTACAGGCCTTATGAATAAATTAGATTACAGTGATATATTTTTCGTTTTGATTTTTTTTTGTGTTACGAAATTTATATATTTTGTTGGTCTACTGGAGATACCCTTAAAAAAACGCACCTATTATTATCTTACCAGAAAAGGAAAAAGATAAACGGAATTTATTTCGTTCCGCAATATTTTTATTTTAAATTGGAAGATGGTAGGTAACCCTAATAGAATTGCTCTCTGAGTTATGGCGAATTATCATACACACTACGGTAACCCTGTGAGAGCTTTAAAGAGGTCCGATTTATGTAAGTCAATGCAACCAGACTGAGAGACAAACATCCTATCTTCCCTGTACTGACAATTTTTCTTGGACCAAGTGTAGTAAAGTTTTATTGAAGGAGTATACGCAAAATCGCGTATGATAAGATGTTTGAGTTTGGCATACCTTCTTGTGGCTGTGTACCAACAAATTGCCCCCCTACATATACGATAGTGGCGACAACACGGCGAGAAAAGTTTAATTTACGAGCAGGTATAGTATGTCCAATATCAAGAGACACAAATATTCATAAGAAACCCAATTGTTTACATACAAAGCTGTGTCTGTTGATATTAGACAGACTATACCTACCTCCTTGTTGTATGCAGTTACCAGATGGTGATTTTGGTGGAAAAGTTAAGTGGTTGCCTTTTTTGTTTATTGGAGTTTTGTGTTTGCATCAAATTTACAACTCTTTCCCAATTTGTTTGTCCATTTTGCTAGGCCGAAGATCAGAAACTTTCTGCTGGATGTTCCGAATCAAAGTCTACATCCCTTGCTGTACCTCCTGGGCTGGTGAATGAGGTGAGGGTTTCTCGTTTTTCGATTTGTTTTTGTTATATCACTGGAGCAAAATTCCTTCGAGGTTTATTACGAAATTCTTGGGAACACTCGTCTATGCGCCTTATTGCGAAGATAAATCGACAGTTGATAATTGACTATTTTCAATGTGTGCTATTGTGAACGAACGATTGTAAAGGATTTTGTCCAAGCAGTCAATTGAAAAAGTGCGATTGACAAAAATACCAAATGAATCGTTCGTTCACAATAGCACACATTGAAAATAGTCAAATATAAATTTTCGATTTGTCTTCGCAATAAGGCTATATATCTCTTTGCTTTTGTGCAGTGACTTAATTAAAATAAAATACTGTACAAGTACTTAAGATAGCGACAAGCATTGTGGAATGTGAAGCCGTTTTGTGGGGAATGAAAACAGGCGTTATGTCTGAGAGATGTTTGATAGAGAATTAAAATGCAACTTGTCAAGTGGCTATCTGCGCGAAATTCAGGCAACATTTATTTCTTCTTTAAAGAAATAAAATAATTCAAATTTTAGCAACACCCTAATTCATCCATGTCGAGCAGTCGCGCACAAGCATTCCAAATAAATAACATTTATTTTGAGGGCCTTTCCACCCTCTGTGCAAGTTTATTGGTGCTTACTTCGCCGAAGTTGTAAATTAATTTCCTCCCCTCAATTTAGCATAAAGATGTTATTTACTCAATTAAAAATAAATCCCTAGCGCTCATCTCACGCCCACTCGGTAAGCTGTACTTCATTGCATAGAAATAACAGCAAAAAATAACTGTTAATCTTTCTTTGTATTGATTTTTCTTATCTGATTCCACTATCTCGTTTTAAATATCCTTTAATTCATTTTTAAGCATCCTTAGCTAAGACTTGAGAGCATACAACTTCGCAAAACAATTGTGGTAATTTGAATACCGCTCGGCGCCATCATCTCGCCCGTCGCGGCCTCAAATGGGAAACAACAGAAAAGGGAGCCAAAAGGAAACAACCAAAGCAAAAAATAATCAACCCCACAATTTATTATAAAACAAAATATTCTTCCCTTCGGGAGTTGCATTGGTTTGCTCTCTCTCTCTACGCCACTGTTTAAGCTGTTGCCTTTGTCCTTTTTATACCCTATCTATTCTAAGGGTATATTTATTTTCACCCTTTGTTTGTAACGTACCTTAATATTGCCCGTAGACCCCTAAAAGTTACTATAATTGTGATCAGCATCTATAGTGATGTCGGTTTAGCCATGTCCGTTTGTCCGTCGGCAAAAAGTAGGCTTTAAGACTCGAGCTAGAAAGCTGAAACTTGGAATATGTCATCTCGAGGCGCACTTAATGCTCATGTGTAAATATTTTTAGTCCACCCACTGACACGCTCACAGTTGAAATAACCGTTTTATCGAAGAGCCAAAGTTTGAGCTAGGAAGCTGAAATTTGGAATATATTCTCCCTTAAGACCCAAAATGCTCAAGGGTCCACTATTTAAAAAAAAACTATTTTATTGAAGAAATCATTGGAAAAGAAGGTCCTATTCTTCGCTAAATATGTCGTAAAGTTGGTTTGAACAATTCTCTTATACAAAGTTTTCTTTGTTATTGTTTATTCGATAAAATCTTTCAAAAAACGTAAAAAACAGTTATATACGAGTATAAGAAAATATGCCAAGCCCATTTTTTGGGGATTTGAAATAGGGTATCACAACGTTCGCCCAAGAGGACTGTAGCCTTTCCCTATGTTTTTGATTCAACTACTTACAAGAAAGAGCTTTTACGTTGATTAAAATTATAAATGTGGCAAAACCGGGACGAGGGGACGATAAGGTATTCCACCTTGCTCGATCGTCTTTAAATTCGAAAATTCGAAATCCTTCGCGTCGCATAAAGCGAACTTCTTAAACGACAGGATGTAATAAGTAATTCGCTTTGAATAATTGATAAAGGGCTAGGTAGACCAAGATGATGACGATGTTTGCTGACGACAGTCCTGGCGCCGCCAAAAGTTCCGAATTATGTGTTTTCCTTAGGAAATAATGGAAACGCGTGCTTTATTGGAATGAGAGCTGTATATTTGCCTTCGTCATGCGTGTGTATACTGGCTTTGTCCTTGCCTGATAGTCCTTTGCCCTCATTAAGGTGACATCAGGAGGGGTGCATAGGACGAAGGATTCATTATTTTATAATTATTTGTTGCTAGAGTGGTGCTTATTCTGTTTGGTAATTACTTTCATGTTGTGCTTTTTCGTTTTACGCTGCATGGTGTTGATGTTGAAATTATTATCCTGTCCCGCCCCTTCCCTGTATCTGCGGAGTAGGTAAATGGGGAGATTCAATGTTTTTTTTTGTATTCTTCATTTGATGCTTTTATGAGATTTACTATTATAAGGGTGGTAAAACGTAGAAGTTTTGAATGCTCGTCAGCGAAGAAAATACCGATGGGGGTGGCTTTAACTCGTTGTGTATCCGTCCTGTTCCCTTTCATTCCTTCCCACCAGCCGCCTACATGGAAATTACATTTAATTAAGTCACAAACTTATGCGGAGAAGGAGTGCTTTTGTTATGCATATTTGATGGTATGCCAGAATTTTTGAACGAGTGAAGCCAGGCAGCAGTTAAATGAGTGTGCGCTTTTATTTTTTAGAGGGTTAATGCCATCGTCGTTGTTCTGAATGATGATGATAGCAGAATACATAGTGGAGGTGGGGAGGAAAGTTAATGCAAATCGAATTGCCTTCTCTTTCATACGTAATGGTTGTTATTAAAGCCTTAAGTTTTAAAGAGTTTGGGGTGAAGCTGATATCTATTAGGTTTGTTTAATTGCGACTATGTACTGCTCTCAAAATCTGGAATTGCTCTTATCAATGAAATATGATTTTTTTCTGATCAGTTGACTATTCTAGTATTGGGGAGGGTAGGGGGTAACACGCATACTATCTGTCAGATATCGCGGCGATTTGCGAAAGTCATAAAAACGGCAATGAGTGCAGATACCGACACGAAAGGGTATCGAAAGGAAAAAACAAGTGATTAGAGTAGCTGGGTTATTCTGATAATTCTGATTCACACTGCAAATGCAGTGAAGCTCTCTGATACCTACCACGTGCGATCGGTTGCTTTTGTTTGGTTCACCATAGTTAAAGGCAGCATTAACTGTTTTAAAGATGGATTATGAAAACGATGCGGATATTACCCTCAACGATGACGGCACTATAGAAATTGACGGTAAACGATACGTGGAAGTTTTTTTTTAAAAAAAGTAATATACAAAAACAAGTACATACATAATTTATTTGTATTTTTTTTTCTTATGTTTGTTAGCTGAAAGAAAAAATAGTGGTGGGCAGTTGATAGAAGAATGTGACGGCGAAACTCATAATAAGCAGCAACAAGAGAAAACTTCCAGATTTGGCATGTGGCACATATCGGTCCCACATGCCAAAAGTGGAAGTCATGCAGTCGATTTCGAAAGCACTGAGGTATGAACAATGCCATTTCTTTTAATTTCGCCTAACCTTCGAAGCGGTATTTCCTTTTCAGCCTCTGGTTGTTCAACGCAACTGAAATGTATTTTGACATTCTTTTGATCTATACTCCCGGATTTCTCTCAGATACCTACTTCACTCGCAAAAGTTTGATTTTGTTTCTTTCACAAAGAAGTTTTCGGTTGTTTTCAGTTTTTTTAAAGCAAAATATATTTCTCATTAGAATCCGGTTGAGGGATGTAATGCTTAAGTAAAGTTATATATTTGATCTTACGCGATCTTACGCGCCTGGCTTCCGATTGGCTTTCCTTTTCTTAATGACCCACGCATTTGTTTTGTATGTGTTTTCGATTTCGTTCCATCACTTCTGTTGTTTTCTTAAAACTGAATTTCAAACCAAAACAAATATCACTTTATTTGTATTTGTTATTTGTATTTTTATTTTAGCGGAAATATTACATTGTTCTTAAGACTATATTGCACAATTTACAGAGATGTGGTATACTCTACCTTACTACTGAAATATTAATTATAAATGTTTTAAAGAATTTTTATTTAAACTATGTAAGAAGGAAAAGCTACTATAAAAACCTTCTTATCAATTGAAGATCCTAGGAACGTAGGCTAGAGAGAAGGAGAGGCGGTGAATAACGCAAGGACATCTTGATTTCATAAGAAAATGTTTACAAACTATTGCGACAACAATTAAAGTAACAATTGATTAATAATTTAACAAAATTTAAGGACTAAACAGTAGACAAATGAACCGATCAACAGATAAATAAATTAACAAATGAATATATAAATATGTAAACAAAAATAAGTGAGTAAAGAATTTGGTTAACAAATAAATAAATAATATATAAATAAATAAATAAATAAAATAAATAAATAATTGAATAAATAAATAAATATATAAATAAATAAATAAATAAATAAACAAAATAAAATAAATAAATAAATAAATAAATAAATAATAAATAAATAAATAATAAATAAATAAATAAATAAATAAGCAAATAAATTATTACATTTTCTTAATCAAATAGCTAGATTTGAAACCAGGATGTTGTCGGAAGTGATACATGCAACATTGTATCGATCATGTAATTTTAAAATTCTTTCTGATACTTTTTCAATATTTGCCAATGCATGCAGCTCGTCGGTGGAAAAATGCCAGGGAAGATCAAAAATCATTTTTAGAAGTTTGTTTTGGGTTATTTGCAACTAACGAATATGGCTTTTTGCACACTTCCCCCAAACAGGGGATCCATAAAACATTATCGCCTGGAAGATAACCTTGAATATGATTAATTTGTTTTCAAGGCTCAATTATGTCTTACGACTAATGAACGGATAAAGCGTCTTTATTGCTATGTTTACCTTCGTTTTTATTTGCTGTATATATGGCCCGAAGGTCAAAGTTTTATCGAGATGTACCCCTAGGTACTTTGCACTCTGCTTCCATTCTGTCTGAATACCACCTATTTGCAGTCTGTTGCTTGGTAATAAACAGGTTTTTCTTTTTCTGGTAAAAAACACAGCCTGAGTCTTTAAAGCATTTATTTTTATTTTCCAATTACTGAAATATATTTCTATTGCATTCAAGGCAGATTGCAAATTGGTTTCAATGTTGGAACCGATTGCATCTGATGACAGAATACACGTATCGTCTGCAAACATAGCGGTATCACAATTTCTAAGTTGTGGAAAGTCAGCGGTGTAGATGATAAACAATATGGGACCAATCACCGAGCCTTGGGGTACGCCAGCAACAATGGGGTGGTTTTCTGAAAACCCATTGTTAACAGACACTTTAAAAGTACGCCCAGTTAAAAAGGACTCGACAATTTTGATAAGGTAAATCGGGAAATTAAAACTCATAAGTTTGTGCAGCAAACCATTGTGCCATACGGTGTCAAAGGCTTTCTCAACATCAAGTAAAACCATACCTGTACTACTTCCCGAGTCCAAGTTACTTTTAATGAGACTCGTAATCCGATGAACCTGCTGACTCGTGTTGTGGTGAGTCCTAAAACCAAACTGTTCTGGTGGAAGGATATTACGGGAATATACATGAGCTAGCAATTGACATTTTATAATTTTTTCAAAGCATTTGCTCAGGCTACTTAGCAAGCTTATCGGTCTATAGCTAGAAGCTGCGGTAGCACTTTTGCCCGGCTTTAAAATTGGGATAACTTTAGCTGATTTCCATTCTTTAGGAAAGTATCCCAGTTTGATGCAACCATTGAACAGACACTGAAGAAATTTTATACCTATAATTGGTAGTTTCTTTAGGTACAAGTCCTTTATTTGATCTAGACCAGCAGCTTTATTGGTTTTCAATCTTGACAATACCGTCTCCATCTCAGTAGTAGATATAAAGTTGTCCCCAGCATTTACTGGAATTGAATACAGAAGTTCCATAGAACGCACAACTGCAGAATTTGTGTTATTACTGCTAGAAATGTTGTTTCTTATATGATGATTTAAAAAAAATTCGTGGGCTAATGCATTTGCTTTTTCTGCATTTGTGAGCAAAATAGAATTCCCGTCCCTGAACGAAGGAATGTGACCGTTTTTCTTTTTAATTATCTTAACGATGTTCCAGAATGGTTTACTCCCTTTCTTTAAACCCTGGAGCTTATAGTTCCAGGACTGGTTTCTGAAAGTCAGTATTAAAATTTTGATGCGATCATTGAGGCTTTTCATTTCGTAGAGGTAAATATAGTTTCTAGTTCTAATCCAGTTTGACCTAAGAATATTTCTTATCTTAATCAGTTCTAGTATAGGAGATGGTAGCAAACTTGCGTTGTCTCTAGATTTGACTTTTTTTGGCACTGATTGGTCAATGCTTTCCAGAACCGCGAGAGAAAAAAAATTTACAGCATCGTCAATTTCAGATCGGTCAGTAATATCTTCATTAAAGTCCCTCAATTTTTGTCTCACGTTGTACTTAAACCTATTCCAGTTTGCATTTTTAAAATCAAGGACTAGATTGCTGTTTTGCGCCGGTTCTAAAAGGACGCTACACAACACTGGTAAATGGTCTGAACTGAGCTCATTAATAACACTGGGCTGGATGAAAAGTTCTGGCTTGTTAGTCAAAAATAGGTCTAGGGTTGATGGGTTTGCCCTACTATTTGACGGTATGTAAGTGGGATGCGGAGGATAAAGGATATGAAATGAGTGTCTAGAGTTAAGGTCCGCCAGGACGTTGCCCCATGCATTTGCCCTCAGGCATCCCCAGTTCCTGTGCCTACAATTCAAATCTCCACCTAGCAAGAAAGACTCGTTAGTACTAACCAATCTACGCAGGTCATTGCTTAGGTCATAGCGTTTTCTCACTGATGCAGAGCCACCCGGAAAATAAACAGAAAAAATTTTTATAGAACAACCATTGGTAAAAGGTATTTCTACACCAATGTTTTCGATCAATTTTGTTTTGATCACAGGAAGTACTTTATGTTTAATAGTTCTTTTAATGACTACAGCAACACCACCTCCCCTTCTCTCTTCTCTATCTAAGCGATAACATTTATAATCTTTGTTTGACAAATTAACATTCATACTCAACCAAGTCTCGGTAACTAGGCTAATATCGATATTATATTTGCTTAGGAAAGCAAAAAACTCTAAAGTTTTACTGCGAATGCCTCTAGCATTCCAACAAATTATATTAAGGCTAGCATTCATTATTTACCTTGGTAAAGATACTTAACAGCTTATTGTGCAATTGTATTAAACTGTTCAGCCTTAGTGTTACATCTTCCTAGAAGCGTAATCATCTCCGCTGTGAGTGAGTTAATCTCTTCCATTGTAAAAAGCTCGTTGCTTCCATTCGATCTGGCACTACTGCTGTTGTTGGTAATCCATGCAGTGGGAATGTTGGTGCCGCTGGTTACTGCAGGTATCACGGTGCTGCTCTTATGTTGCGGTTTGAGAGCGGGAAAGTCTTTGATGTTCGGTGTGAACGTTTGATGCTGGTGTTGTACTAGTGTCTTCAAAGGCTGAGCTTTGTTTCTCGCTGAGAGCCTCTCTCTGATGTCAAAGAAGGTTTGACGACTGATACAAGATGGGTCGGTGGATTTATGTGTTCCCTTGCAGTTTGCATATTTCATATTGTTTGATTTGCACGATGTGGTTGCATGGTGGTTGCATGGCTTGTGACCCGTGCGGTGCAGGTTCAATCCCCATGGGGAACAACAACATACGCCACCCAATCACATGCCTCTACACCAAAAGGAGGATTTCTGCCTGGTAGTACAATGGAACGTTACCGAGTCTGAGTGCTCTGGGATTTGGATTTCCTTTTTTTAAAAAAAAAAAAAATAAAAAAAAAAAAAAATGGTTCTCAGAGCAAATGGAGCAGTGAGTTTTGACGTGACAGTTTTTCTCTCCGTGGCCGTACATCTGGCAATTGAAACACTGTGTCATTTTATTTCTTTGCCTTCTCGCGAAGTCCCATTTAATTTGTGTTTTAAAGATGGATCGTACATTTTTCTTAAGATCGTTTAGTCTTATTGAACCAGTTTCGAGGTAGACAAGGTAGAACACATCGATAAACTTATCGTATTGTTTTTTTTATAATTTTTATGTTTTGACATTTAAGCCCAAGCGCAATCAGTTCATTCTTAAGTGTATCAGTGGAAAGTTCTTCGAGCCCATACAAGATGACTTTGAATGACCTTGCTGATGGTAAATCATGGGTGAAAAATTGCCAGTTTTTTGTTTTTAACACAGCACATGCACTGTTGAACGTATTAACGTCCTCACTGTTTATTTTAATGCCAATGGACATTTTTTTGACACTGTAGTTTTGAAGGTTTATTTCACTAAACAAAGTATGTACATTTTCACTGGTTTTTTGTAGAACACAGATCGAGGGAATTTTGGTTTTTATTTTATTCGAAGTTGAAGGTGTAATAACTTCATCACAATCGATTTCGTTGTCCGAATCTGGTAGGCATTGCAAAGGTGCAAAATAGTTTGCTCTAGAGTTTTTTTCATTCGAGCTCATTTTCGGATGTTTTGTAATTGAAGACAAAAATTTGTCTTCAATATTGGGAGAACGACCTCTTTTTGGATTTTTTTTTTTTTTTTTTTTTGTACTGCACAGAATAGAACGTCATACGAGTTCAAAGCGCCGATTCGTACTGAAACAAATATCACTTAAATACGTAGGATGCATCACAAAATAATTTCTTCCTGATGCTAAGATTTCATTCTAAAAAACTTTAAGTAAAGAATTATTAATACCTGTAAAAACGCATCCATTAATCACCCCTAACGTGGAATCCGTCGGATCTGAGATTCACTTCACTTATTCGATTCACGTGAACAGAAAATTGCTATCGTGGAATCCGTCGGATACTCTCCCTTACCGACCTTTATTCGAAATTCAATTGTGACAGCTCATTTCAAACACCTTTGTTTTGTAAAAATTAAATTCAGTGAAAATAAAATAAAATAATTCACGTTACCGACATGTGGATGGGTCACGTCTGCGGAGTGCACGATGCAAATTGTTCACTATTAGCGGATCGTTCCCCCCGACGGATTCCACGATAGGGGTGAATGTTTTTTCCAAAAACCCACAGGTAATATAGAAAACACGTCGCCCCAGGTACCTGGTGCCAAATGACAAACTGTTAACCCATAAAAACATAGAATCAAACTTAAGTCCTCAGTCACATGTAGTGCAAGTGCATTGCGCAAAAGATATATTTTTTTTATTATAGGTGCCGAAATTTGTCAACCCTAATGAAAAAACCTTTACCGCTGAATTTTATGTTTTCGAAGTAAAGTTGACATCTAAAGATCTTCTTTTTTTCACCCACCAGAGATGCAATACTTTTTTGAAAACAGGATAATAAACCGTTATCCCGTTTATATGACAGATTCAATCCGATTCAATCCGAATTCAATTCCATGTAAACGCAGATTGAAAGATTGAGGGATTCACTCACTCCGATCACAAAATTGTCTGCGATTGGATTGAAAATCAGCATGTAAACGCAAATTGAAAGTTCGAGAGATCGAGTGAGAGTGTGTGTGCGTGCCCTCTTTGTTTTCCTTTGTTATGTTCACTTGACTGCGATTTTTGTCGCCACGAACACAAGGCTATCCAAAATACGTAGGTATTAAGTAGGAAGTGTGGAACTGAATTCTATTTACTTCAATTCAATCTCTGAATTCGGTGAGAGCGAAAACCCGCCTCGAAAACCAATTCAGTTTCAATTCGATCTTTCGATTCGGTCATGCAAACGTACTACGTGACCATACCTCCTGAAAAAGTCGTTCATGGAATGTTATCTCTAGTTTACTGTGCCGGAAAAAAAACAAAACCCGTCCTCTCCCTCAGTCACATCGAAGCTCCGATGATGGAAACAACGACCGCATGTACTGCACATCTTATCTCTGTTTTTATCAGCAATTTTCGTATTTTTTTATGCATATTTGAAAATTAAAGAGATGCGTAGGGAAATTAGAAGAGAACTGCGCAGTAGGTTGGCCAAGGATTGTTCGATCAATTATCATTAATCAAGGTGATTTTTCTTCGGTTCTGAAACCGATAGTAGTTCTTAAAATTCTAAGCAATATAAATGTATAATTGTATATGACATAGTAAATCAAATTAATGTAAATTATTATTTTTTGTTTCCATTTATCGTTTAAATACGTTTAATGCATCATTAAACAATTTCCCTCTGATGGAAAAATTTTATTCTTAAAAACTCACAGCGAAAACATTTTTAAACCCTGAAAAACTCAGAGGTTAATAATATAGATATATATTTTAACACGTCGTCGCCGCAGGTGCTAAGTAACAAATTATAAAACCATAAAAACAGAAACAAACAATAGCTCTCAACTCATTATTAATCACGTCCTCGGTCACAGGTAGCTTTATATATTCAACCCCATTGCATTGGGAAAGATTTTTTCTAAAATTTAGGAGATAATCACTTATTTAGTCTCTTCCGCACCATTTGTGTTCTCTTAAATCCTCTCTCTGTGCAACCGACCGTTTGCTAAGGGTGAAAACACACCGGATAAAGCAAAATGTTTTTGATTCGATAGTCAAAAAAACATTTTTATTATTATTATTATTATTTTAATTTATTAATATGTAATAAAATTACAATATCAACCTTAGAGTTAGGGTACTAGCTGCTAGGGCTTACGGCTAAAAACATTTTTATTTCAACACACACCAGGCGAAACAGAATGTAACAAAATAAAACGTTTTGATTTCTTGTTTCGTTTGGTGGGCGTTGAAATAAAACAAAATTGAATTCGCGACTTGCTTTTAGTGTTGTTCAACTACATTTTTTGAAGCAATTGAGGAAAATGACGCAAATTGCGGAGAGTTGTGGGTGCATTCATATAATCTAAAACGAAATGCTGAGGAAGTGATTATAAACTTAATAGCAGAGGTAATAACTTATCCTGCAAAATTTAATAATTTCACCAGAATGCGGATGTATAATATGATAAGGGAACGCGAAGGCTTGCTTCAGGAAATATATGTTGAATACGTACCTCAAGGAGAAACACATGAAAATATTTGAAGAGCAAGACCATCAAATGCTGCACGTAACATACGCAATCAGTATATTCAATACTTTAACTCCTGTACTGGAGCAGTTCCTTGGCAATATAAGTATGCCATCTAATTTTGGTTACATGATTTTTAAATACTGTATTTCAAGTATTTAAAGTAAAACTGTATTATATATTCAGACACATTATGTACATTAATAAACATGTATAAAATTAAAATTCAATAAAACTTACTTTGGCAATTCATTTTAGTTGCTATTTATATCCACAGCTTATCATTAGTAACTTTATTAGCATGTTCCTTATCTTTATAATTATAGACAGGGCTTCTTGCCTCAATTAAAAAAAGGTGTGAGCCACGCTGCACTGACGGTATAGTTAATGTGTAAACATCTAGGCACAGTTGCGCGTTAGCTACTAAATTTGTTATCTAGCTAACGCCATATGACAACTAATTTTTGCTATTAGCTATTATTTGCAGGTTGTGTTGCTAAAGTTAATTGCGGATGACAACTAAAAGTTGGTTAGTTTTTAGCTGTAGCTTTTTAGCTACCTAGGTAATAACTAATAACTAAATCAAGATTTTTTATTTTGCTATAATGGTGATAATTTATTTGGATTTATTATGCATATTGCGTTTAAAATAAAAATTGATTGAATGTCCCTTTTATTTTACATCAGGTTATTTTATAAAGAGGTTCTTGGAGCCACAATAATTAAACCCGAAAAAGGATATTTTCCCAAAATGTCTTTAGAAACGGCACGGTATATATGAGTTCAATGTTATTTGAATGAGGGGTGCTAGGAACAACAAACATTTTGGTAAAATATCCTTTTTTCGACTTTTAAGGACCTTTTTGTTGTTGCAAAGACCTCTTAGTCAAATAACATTGAACGCAGATATACCGTGCGGATTCTAATGACATTTTGAAAAAATATCCTGTTTTCGACTTTTAAGGACCTTTTTTGTTGTTGCAAGGACCTCTTAGTCAAATAACATTGAACACAGATATACCGTGTGGATTCTAACGGCATTTTTGAAAAATATCCTTTTTTCTACTTTTAAGGACCTTTTTGTTGTTCCAAGGATCTGTTAGTCAAATAACATTTTTGAAAAAAAAAAAAAAAATCGGGCTTAAGGACCTTATTTGGTTCTCCAAGGACCACTTGGTAAATAAACTTATTACAACTAAAAGTGGCATTCTTAAATCGGCCATCGGTTACCGAAGTACAAATCGATATTGTTCCTCTTACCTTCAACTGATGTACAACAAACTTCAAGCTATACAACCTCAATTATTCAAAACAAATCTACTTCCACACAACTTCCCGGTGTTTCGTAAGGACATAATAATCTCAAAAATTGAACATAATTAAAACTGAAAACGGTCACCCATCTACGTACTAACCGCGCCCAACGTCGTTTAATTGCGGTGATCTGGCGAGCACCGATTAACTCAGGTGGTCTGAAAATCTGACGGTGACGGTGAAAATCTGACGATGACGGTGACGCTCGATATTTCGAACTAGCCCCTAACGAGCAAAAAGATATTTACACATCAACGAGAGCAAAGATGTTTACACATCAAACATTATCAGAAAAACCAACCATAAAACATTTTAAAAAGTACATCAGGTACCACTGCAAGTAGCGAAAAGTTATACACAACGAGGATCAAGTCGATGCGCCTTTAAAAAAGCTAAGAAAACCCCCACAATCATTCGTCTTACGAAGGAATCAGAATTTTGTTTTGCAAAAAACAACAGGTCAGCTATCGGCAACGAAACACGTTTTTTTGTTTTGCTTTTGTTCTTATGTTTCGTTTCTGGTGTGTGTTGCGCCATAAGAACGTAGGCAATTATCGTCAACGACGCTGGATCGAAACAGTTTTGTTGCATTCGGTGTGTGTTGCTCGTATACAATGGCATGTATTTTCGACAACCACCACCGAAACACTTTGAAACAAAAACGTGTGTTTTGTTTCCTTTTCTTTGGTGTGTGTACTCTCATAAGAAACAATGTTCTCTTGTTTCACGAAACAAAAAAAAACAGGTTTTGCTTTATCCGGTGTGTTTTCAGCCTAAGTGATTTGGTTCGAGCTAAGGGGTTGCGCAGAGCTCTTTGTCTGTTCCACGGGGATACCAGACCTTGAAAATTAGCTTTCGGGACATTTTAGCAATACACTGTTATAACTAGATACCTACTAAGCTTCCACCGAACCGAAATGCGAAATTGAGAAAAATCGGAAAATTGATCTCTGAAATACCGCATTTCGGTAAAATTTTGAATTTCGAAATTACAAAAAATGTGTGACGAAGCTATGAAAATTTGGGCTCAAATTTAAAATTTCTCTGAAATTACGGTTCTATGAAACGTAGTGTATAAGATGCCAGTCATCGAAGGAATGGCAATACAAGACAGCGTATGAAGTATGACGTATGAGTGCATTAGGTACATTATGCAAAAATTATAAATCTTTAGATGACCAAACAAATTTAATAAAAGTACAAGCAGCAGCAGCTGATGTCATATGTATATTTCTTTATTCACTTCATTTGCCTCGTTTCGCATGGTTAGCGTTTAAAGTCTTGCGTTGAAACGAGTATTCGCGAAAGGGGAATTTTTATAAATTATTGGATTTTAATTAATTTTTGAACAAAGAAAAAGAATTAACGATTTAACGATAGGGAAAAGGTGGTCTTTGGAAGAAAAAAAATATTCTCTAGGAAAATTCCAAAATTTCTTAAATGTAACCACTTTGATTGAACTTCACCTAAAGAGTAGGTATCACGTCTTCCTTCACAAATTGAATGTGCCACTTTTTACCCGATAACGAAACCTTGCCATAAAACCCCTGAGAAATCAATTAAATGAAAAAAATACGTACTAAAAAAACAACTCCATGATTTCCCTTGCTATGTGTACCGTTTTTATGTTAACGTGGGAAGGAATAAAAATGATACATATTATTATTTTACGCCTTGGTGGAAAATAACTTCCTTCTGGCTTTGGCACAGTAAAGTACCTTCACTGGATTATAGCCTATAGCGTTATACAAGATTGCAATACCAAGTTTACAATATTATAAGTGAAACATCCACAGGCAGTCGACAAATCTACAAACAGGGAAAATGTCCTCGTCGACGTAACTTAACAAATTTGTCTCACAACGTTCAATTGACTCTCTTAGAAGAAAACGAAAAATTCGAAACGATACTCGTATTTGTGAATACACTAATACTGTGCACAGTAGTTCACCTTATTCTACAGAAGAATTTGGCCTCGGACGGTCGCACCACCAAAACCAGCCCATTTTCAATAGGTACGAGTAAGGCAGGAACTGAAGTAGCGGTACATTATTATATGTACATCCTGTCGACATTTGGGGTATACAAATACAATATTCATGTTATATGGCGCAATAACGGTGAAAGCAACTGTTAACTTAAGCACGAACTCTGCCGTCACAGGGGTGAAGTTTTTCCTGCCAGAGTCTCTCATCCGTAATAAAAGGATAGATGTGTTTCTTTTTTGTTCATCCTTTTTCATTTCTTCGCTCCTTCGGTCTCCTGTACCATGGTGCCGCATACATATTCCATAGACATCGAGCTGCAAAAACGCTTGTGTGAATGTACATAATTTTGTATAAATGTCCTTGCGAGTAGCATCTCTACTCTGTTGTTATGTCGAAATAATTTTGAATTGAGTGGAACATGTATTGTCCTCTATTATTTGACAGACATGTACTTGAGGGCCATTGAAATGGTGATTTTGAATTTTCGGCATTATTATGGTTTGAATATAGGGTAAGGGAGAAAGGAGCTCGAATATGGATATTATAATCCATGGCATTGTAAAGCTGGCAGTCTAGAGATATTAGGTATCTGAGAGGATTGGTGTGAATATACATAACTTATCATAGTACTCTTACACAATGAGCGGATAAATGAGGTTAAATTGCTTTGGTGACTCGAACTTTAAGTTGGGAGTACTTTTTAAGGATTTATTATTATGAAATGGGGCACCTTTGTCGGTGATTTATGTTTCCATTTTGTTGAAGGGCAATAAATCATTGGCAGGCAGGTACTTGGGTAATCATTTGGACGTGACGAGAGTAATAAGAGCAATTTAATACAGAGGGGTTAAACTATTGTTTTAACGGAATATGCATGATGGATGATTTGAGGACGCGTATTGTCAGACAGAAAAGGTATATGTACATATCTATAGGTAGGTAGTGATCAGAACTTTTTGAAGCCAATGCGGGACATTTTTTCCAACACGTTCGCACACAGCATTTGGTACGGCTTGACCTTTTCATAATTCAAACATGATCAACAGGGAAAATATCACTAGAAACGACAATAACGGAAGTGATTGATTACTGTTGCTCACAAAATTACCTTTCCATTAAGTTCTATCTGATTTCAGACTTTTATACACGTTTTGATGAACAAATTCATTTTTCGATGGACTTCTATGGACGCGTGAACATGAAACGACGTGTAGGGTAGAGGCACTAGTATCCGGACGGTGTTAGTGTCCGGACACTATGCTGTTTATCAGAGAAAAATAGGTGCATCACACACAAATAGTATCAAATATAACAAAAAAACAAAAATACAATCCTTTTGCACATACGTGCAAAGTTTCAAATCCATAATCTGCATAATGTAAGAGATAAGCGGCAGTGTTGTGGCCGAGCTCCGAGAGTGTGGTTGTGTTGTCATTTTGCATACAAAAAAAAATAGTGCGAGCATTTGCAAGAAGTAAGTCAACCAACGAGTATTTTTTAACTTATTCTTCTGGAAAATACTTTGTTTTCCTTTACATAGAACCTACTTTCATAATTAAAAAAAAATATGGAATAAAATTACTAAAATTGAAGGTAATTTTCAGTATCCAGACAAACTGTCCGGATACTGAAATTGTGTAAGCAGATACGAATTCTCGTTTAAATGCTCCTAAACGATACCTATGTATGTTCCGATTCCGAATGAGAGAGGGAAAGACAATTGTGTTTTTCTCGCATATTTTCAGTATTCGGACAGGGTTTACTAAGTGAGAATATATCTGTCCGGGTACTGAAAAATTAGTTTCAGTTTCCGGACAACTTATTGTTTGAAATGAATTGTCGGTTTTTAGGTTCAAATTATCGTAATAGGCATTTTGTTTATTTGTTTTCTTAAAGAATGGATGCAGAAAGTATAGCTAAGGCCTTAGAAGATATAAGAACTAACAACTTAAGCATTCGTAAAGCAGCAAATAAGTATGGTTTATGTCGTTCAACATTACATGACCGCTTGAAGGGCAAAAGATTGGTCGGCGAAAAGGCTACGAAAATGGGGCCTGATCCTTATTTGACTAATGAAGAGGAGGAACGTATTGCTCAGTGGTGTGCCGATCTTTGCAAGTGTGGATTTCCCCTTAAGATCGACGATCTGTTAAATACAGTTCAAAAAATCATAAGCGATTCAAAACGAAAAACGCCTTTCAAAAACGATCGCCCTGGAAAAACATGGATGAGAGCTTTCTTGAAACGAAACCCTTCATTATCAATGAGAGAAGCAGAAAGCATCAGCAAGGGTAGGGCAGTTGTCACCCAGGAAACCATATTAAAATGGTTTAGGGAACTAATGGAATACTTGAAAAGCATTGGTCAGGAGCATATAATGAATGAGCCTAAGCGAATTCTAAATGGTGACGAAAGCAGTTTTTGCCTCTGTCCAAAAACTGGCAAAGTTATAGCCCACAAAGGATACAAAAACGTGTACCAAATTGCTGCTGGAAATGAGAAAGAGACACTTACGGTGATAATTGTTTTTTCAGCAGACGGAACTCTTTTTGAACCCATGGTGGTGTTTCCTTACTTACGTCCACCAAAAGACATTGTTGACAGCATGCCAAAATCATGGTTTTTGGGCAGAAGTGAAAGCGGATGGATGAGAAGCGAAACGTTTTTCGAATACGTCGCCAATTGTATTCACAAGCGGTTACTAGCTAATAACGTGGAACGGCCTGTTATATTGTTCGTAGATGGACACAAGTCGCATTTAACCCTGGAACTCAGTGAGTTTTGTAGCAACAACCAAATAATTTTGTATGCGTTGCCACCGAATACCACCCACATCATGCAACCGGCGGACGTTAGTGTTTTCAAGCCCTTGAAATCCGATTGGAAAAAAACAATTCGTGATTGGCAATCTAAAAATTTGGGACAGGCCTTGACAAGGAGAAATTTTTGTCCCCTTTTGAATGATGCTATTGTCAAAAATAAGGATATGGTGGCTACCATACAAAATGGATTTAAAAGATGTGGCTTGTATCCCTTGGACCCATCAGCTGTTGATTATACGAAATGCGTTAAGAACAATGTTGAGAGATTAATAATAGCTCAAGCTCCCGAATTATCCGATGAAGAACAATCGACTGAATCATCAAAATTTAAGATTGCTGCCGATGGGATTGTGGCATTGTCAGAACAATTAAGAAATGTTGGAGTTGATGCCAATCTCGTTTTAGAAGTAATCAAAACTGAAGCGTCAAAATCGTCGAACAAGCCACCAACAACTTCAACACTAGATATTACAGTGGATGCTGAACTTGGACGGTTCCAAGGAGGACTAGGAGACTTAAGCGTTGTGGTTTATGTACTGAATAGGGATGGGCTACTAGAAAAAGAAAACGAAGACGTCTCTGGCACAAACGAGGAAAGAATTGAACCCGAAAAAGAATTGAATCCAACGACAAACTCCCAGCTAATTTCGTTTCGGGTAAAGATTTTTCGTCAGACTAGGTTAATAATCCATCCCCAGGACCATCGCAATCAACAATATCTCGACGTGAAAGTACAGCAAGCTCATCTTTGCCAACACACCTGTTTTACCCAAAACTTACTTTTTTTAACAATAAAAATAGAATAAAACTAGGAGGGAACGTTGCATGCAGATCGCCGAGCGCAATTTCATCAGATGCTTGGCGAGAGATTCATGCCAATAAAGAAAAAGAAAAGAAGGCCAAAAGTGACGCAATTGAAAAAAGGAAGCAAGAACGATTGACAAGAAAAGAAACTCAAAAACGTACATCAGACCAAAGAAAAAATATGAAAAAGAAAGAGGAATGCCAAGAATGTTTTGACGAACTCCAAAGCGACGTTGAAGATGACAATTTAAAAAATATTGGATGCGATTCTTGCGTTAGATGGTTTCATCTTAGTTGCACTTCAATGGCACACTTGGACTATGAGCTAGCATCTAAAAGAGATTTTGTATATCACTATTGCAGCTGTGATAACTAGTATTAGTACTACATTACATCAGAGCAGAATTAATGATAAGAATATATTTATTAGTTTATTTCCCTATTATTAAACTAAATATTTAAATAACAAACATTACATATTATTTTGAACTGAAATACCTACTATTTATTTTGTTATTTTTTTCATAAATTATTTACTTACCTATGCATAGCAAGAATTTTGAACTGAATTACCTACTACTTATTTTGTTTTGTTTTCTAAATTATGTTATTTCTATAATATTTTATGTTCCATGGTTAAGTATTTTGATGCTTTATAGGCATAGCTACTAAGTAAAGAACTGAATAAACTATTTGTGATTTTTTTTTACTTTTTATTTAGGTATTTTAAATACCTTTGTTTCTGTTTTTAATAAATATATGTAGTAGGTACGTATATATAATGAATTAAAGTACCCATATTTCATAAAAATATGAAAGCGTTTAATTAAATAAAGGCAACAAATTACTTAAACTTGATATAAAACTTTTGTGTCCGGACACTAAAAAAAAAGTGTCCGGAATCTAAATTCTGCTGTCCGGATACTAGTGTAAATCGAACTTTTTTGAGTTTATTTTTTATAAATATTCAGAACGTAACATTTGAAAAAAATGTTGATATATTATTATTAGCCAATATCGTCCCTTTCACAAACATTTTAATTTTTGGCGGTAGCTTTAATAGTGACAAAACTGTTGGAAGTCAAAGTTACCAAAATATTAACTGTCCGGATACTAGTGCCTTTACCCTATATACGTCATGTGCGCAAAAATGTTAAGAACAAAAACTTTGATTTAAAATTATCATTTTTATCTAAAAAAAAAATATTTCATTTACAGTACGAACTCGATTTGAACAACTAATAAAAATTGAGGTACACTGAACCCCCCACATACGCGGTCTCAGCATACGCGATTAAGTTTTTCCGGAATTCCCTCTAGATACGCGGTGCATGTGCGCGATTAAAAAAAAATGGTGTTGTGGATATTTCTTTTTCCTTCCTTGAATATATATAAGATGAGACATTTTTTTCTATTTTTGGTTATGAATTGTTTTTGTTCTTAGCTTTTATTTTGTTATTAAATTTTATCATTGCTTTTATTCCTCCTAGGTATGTAGAATTGTTTCTTAAAAAAACTGTATAAAATACTTATTTTGAAATTGCTTGCCTTACGTATCTTCATACAGTTTCTAGTCTCAACATACGCGAATTCGACATACGCGGTGTTTTTTTGGAACGCATCCTTCGCGTATGTGGGGGGATTGATGTACATACCTACATAGTTGCATAAACCGAGGTTGTTGCACTTAACGGTATACATTTTTTGTACTACGTGGCGCAAAAGTCATTAGCCTATCTAAAATTTAAGACATCAATAAACGGAATCCAAAAGCAGAAACGAAGTTTTTCATTAAAAAAAAATTACAGCCGGGTGACAACCTTGTATTTACAAAGAAATTGGTCCAGGTCTAAACAAAACTACATAACTGTGAAATATGGGCATAAATAACGAACCGAAAGGAGAACATGCATATAAATAATATATGAATAAATAAACGCAAGAAGTTGCACTAGTCGAGGCAACTGTGTTGAAAAGTTGCACTTATAGAGTCAAGAAGTACGACGGCTTTAGTGTTGCGAAAATCGAGTAGTTGCGTGAATCGAGGGTTGCGTTAACCGAGTTCGTACTGTATTTGTTTACATATAGCTAAAATTAACATTGGGTAGAAATATTGAGGGCATTCAGTATGCCACAAGCTAACTTACGCTCGGACGCTGATTTGTTGAAATTATAAATATTAAGGGCGACTTTTGACAATCGCGTTAGGGAGTGTACTCAAGAAATTCTGCCTGCAATGAAAGTTAATCAAGCCGTTATAACCAATTGAAAATTGTATGGCGTCGTTGTGCTTTATCCGATTTAATAAAATACAAAAACTACGAATTTGAAGTGATTGAGACTTTTAAAATATACAATATACCTAAATTAAATTAAATTAAATTAAAAAAAACATTTGCGTCACACCGCAAAATCATCTTCAAAATCATGCAATATAAAACATTAATTAATCTTATTCTTCAGAGTAATACAAAACTCGTCGGCATCCAATGTAAAAACAGACAGTGGAGAAATTTGTTTGAAATGTATTAACTCGTCTGATGTTTCCCAAAATTTGAGGATGTTTGGCCATTCAGTTGGGCTTAGGTTAGGTTAGTTAGCAAGCATATTTTTTGATTCTCATTAAGACCTAATATTTTTTGATTTAATGAAATCAATTTTTGTTAAAAATATATAAAATTTAACAAATTTGCTTCGCTTGCGCGAACTGTAGATCCTATCCCCCAAAATGTGGGCGTGGCAAAAATCGTAGGTATGGTGAATAGTTAAGAAGAATATTGTACAATTTTTCGTTCTACCTACATAACTGTTTGTGACATTTTAAAAGATTGTATTGAAAGCAAACAATGTTTTTGTAAAAAAAACGAGTGACAAAAAAAAATGTATCGATTAATTGTTAAGAACGACTTTATCTACATACTTTGGGAAGAAAAGGACTATAATTTTCTCGCAATCTAACTTTTGGAATTTAGGAATTTGGTTTTTTTTGCGGGGCTTTTCAGAACAAATTTTATAAATGCGGGAAAATTGATGATGCGGGACGAGCATGTCTAATGCGGGACGGTCCTGCGAAATGCGTGACGTCTGGTCACTATAAGAAAAGGGCCTACCTACCTATGGTCACACGTGTTAATCCTAAAAAAAAAGAGTGCTTAAGACCACACGACTGAAGTAAAACTTCTTTCGCTCCATCTAATTTAAATTGTGGGCGTGTCAGTGGGCGAATTTTGATAATATTTACACATGGGCATCGAGGGCCCCTGGAGAGTCTATATTATAAATTTCAGCTCCCTAGCTCAAACTTTGGTTTTTTGCTGTCCGACCTAAAAATCTGACGATGAAGGTGACGCTCTATATTTCCAACTAATGAACTGTGTTTCATGGACACAATGACTTTACTCACTTCTGGTAAATTCCATCTGTCGGCAAATGTTTTAGATATAGCTTTCTCCTTTGGATCGGCTTGAATAGATGATAAGAGCTAAGTATTGCCCTCTATTGAGGAGATTCAAGGGTGCTTACCCATTCCACGAACCTTTCCGCCGACTAAATTTTATGGAGTGTAACAAAAGAGTGTATGATACGAAACGTAACTCTCTTTCTTTCTATCTTCACTTACTTATATTTCCCTCTCAACTTCCGTTTTGCCGGAAGTGTACGTTTGTCTACACCTCCGTTTTGCCGGAAGTGTACGTTTGTCTACACTTCCGTATTGCCGGAAATGTACGTTTGTCTACACTTCCGTGACGCATTCACAAGCTTACTCCCCAAGTCAAGCATGCGTAAAAACAAGACTTTCCAATTTAAAAAAAACCGCTTTGAATAAAACATTATATCTACGTATCTACCTATTAATTCATAAAGGAATTATGTAGGTACCTATATTATTTCAAGTGTGTTCTGTCGTTTGAGAAATGAATAGGAATTCTTGAAAAGATTTTTGTATAAACTGTAACGTGCGTGCCGCTGATATGAAAACGCAATAGTAAGAGTAAGATTTTGAATACCTGCAGCGGCAGTTAATTTGGTCAACGATAAGAGTCAGTTTTGGTCAGCGATAAGGAGACAGTGAAGTTGAGTTGAGAATTTGAACCGCGATAAAGAAGTACGAGTTATAAAGTGAAGTGATCGATTACAACTGTGGAACTGTCGTAATAATGAAAAGAGAAACTGAAACGGTGGTGAAGATAGATAGAAGATAGGGTGGTGTCTGAATTTAGACTTTTATAAATGCAAAGTTGTTACGTGCATGCCGTTTACCTGCTACCTCTGATAAATAAACTACCTACCACGTATGAAGTTCAATCCAAAACAATGACAGTCCGTGAGGTTTCAGTAAGTGCAATCTCTGAAGGTTTCCTAAAAAAGTGTGTGTTTTGGTGTAAAAATTTATGTGGATTCACCACTTTTAATGTTTTCTATTAGATAATAAAGTTCTTCACATATTTACTTAAAAATTGTTTCGATAAATACAAAAATACGTTTATTTTCTTAGTTATTGGACATAGGCAACTAATTATACCCTATTCTAGGGGTATATTAATTTTGACGCATAGTTTGTAACATACCTTAATATTGCCCGTAGACCCCTAAAAGTTACTATATTTATGATCAGCATCGATAGTAATGTCGATCTAGCCATGTCCGTCCGTCCGTCCGTCCGTCCGTCCGTCCGTCGGCAAAAATTATGCCTTTAAACTGGACCTAGAGAGCTGAAATTTTAACCATATACTCTCTAGGGTCCCGAAATAATCAAGTTTACGAACAGACACACAGACACGCCCACAAACTCAAAAGAACAAAATTTTGGAAAAAATCGAATTTTGAGCTGGAAGCTGAAATTTTTTATATATGATCTATGACTCCTAAACCTGCTCGGGATAATTTTTTTTCAAAATCCGCCCACTGACACGCCCACAAATAAATAAAACAATTTTATTGAATAACCAAAATTTGAGCTAGGGAGCTGAAATTTATAATATATACTCTCTAGGGGCTCTTTATGCTCATGTGTAAATATTTTCAAAATCCGCCACTGGCACGCCCACAATTTTTTTTTTTTTTTGAAAATTCAAAGTGATTTAATAAAACAATTTTATTGAAACACCCAAGTTTGAGCTAGGGAGCGTTTTTTTTGATAAAATCCTTTAAATGTTATATAACAAAATATGTAAAGCGTTCTTAACAATTCAAACATACTTAGACTTTTGTCACGCCCACTTATGAGGGATAGGAATAAGAATAGGGTATCCAACAGTTCGCCCAAGCGGACTGTAGCCCGTCCCTATGTTTTTAAGAGAGTTTCCATCCCGAACACTAGTGTTCGAATTTACCTCTTTGGTTTCCTTTGCACGAAAAGTTTGTCATTTCACGTTACTACCTACCTTTAACCCTTGTTTCAAAAGTATATATTTTATATTAACAAAATGATGCGCAAGTATAAAAAAAACATCGACGTCTCATTAGCGGCTGCTTAAAAAGCGACTCATATCGGTGCACTGAGCTTCCGCAAAGCGAGTATGAAATTCGTTACTATTGCTCTTGATACCCGCGCTTTGCGGGTATTTCCCGGGTACCAACATTTTGGGTACTCGCATACTTTGGGTACCCGTTCCTTTTGGGGTACCCACTAAATTTCGGGTAGGTTAGGTTAGATTAAAAAGGTGTATGCAATACGCATACAGCACAGCACCAGAAGGGCCCATCGCGATTTTTAGGGAACCAAACTTCAAATGGAGAAAAACCCAAAAACCTAAAAAAACATTTCCTAGATAAAGCCCAATCTTCCTGCAGAATTTAACCAGCTTCCTGTGGTCTGTGCCGCTCCCCTAATTCCTCGAAGAAGTATTCTCCGAGAAACCTCCTACGATTCCATGCTATGCCCTCGCACTCACGCAGTATGTGCGTTATGTCTTCCTCGGCTTGTAGATCACCACAAAACCTACACGTGTCCACATCCAACAATCTAAGCCGCCTAGCATGCTTCCTTAGGAGACAGTGCCCCGACATAATCCCAACTACTGTTCTAAGCTGTTCCCTGCTCAATTTGATAATTTCCTTAGATCTTTTCTTGACCAAATGAGGCCAAAGCGCTCTAGACTAAATTCTGCCATCTAAGGTCA